>CM060931.1:57057815-57703752 GCA_030765085.1 Allium cepa
ATATATATACATATATAAAGAGAGAAAAATTATTAATAATTATTTATAATTGAAAATTAACTTAGTTTTGCAAACATAATAATTTTAGTATTTCAATTTGTATATATAATGAAAAAAATAATGTTTTCATCCATAAATAATTAACATAAAATAATCTATTGATGAAAATTCAAATTTTACAATTTTTGAAAATCTAGGATAATAAAATAGAGCTTAGAAAAACACAAAAGATTTTTCAAAATTGAAATATTATTTTTGAAAACAAATACATTAATTCGGAAATAATTATTTAATATAAAATAATATATTATTAAAAATTCAAAATTCAAAATTTCAAAAATTCTAGGATAATAAATAAAAGGTTACAAAAAAATTTGAAGAATTTTTCATTTAAATTATTATTTTTAATAAATTATAAACCATTTTTTGAAATAATATTAATTATTAAAAATAATAAAATTTATTGAAAAAATCCTAAAATTTTTCTATACGTTTCTAGAATTATATAATATTTTAAAAAAATATGATTGAATTTTTAATGTAAATTATTTTATATATAATAAACAATTCAAAATTCAATAAATGTTAATTTAAAAATATGAATATATGTATGATAATTAATTTTCGAATTTGTAAATTCATATTATATATAAATAAATGTACTAAATTTTTTTAAATCATATATATATCTTATTTATGCATATATGCTATTATGAGAGAGAAATATACACTAATATACATATATATGAATTTATTAATAAATATATATAAAACAATTATTAATGACAAAATTTGATTTTTTACGGTAAATAACATTTGTCTATACATAAATCAAATAGTATAATAAACAAATTATGCACATAACTAAACTGATTTGTGACAACTACATCTACTTACAAAATCTCACCTAGTTAAACATATAATAGCAATATATTTAAACAGATATGAAATTGTTCATTATAGGATCATAGAATATAATTTAATTACTATAGTATGAATTAAAATTACCAATTTAATGATGCCTTTGAATCCACGTTGAATCAATGACTTTCCTTCCTTTTATCGTTCTTGATTCGTCGGATTGCAAGTCCGGAATCACCGACTTCTAACTATCGAATAGTATTATTTTAATTTGAAAAAATTTTGAGAATTTTGGAGTGGATTGGGAGCTATGTTTTTAACCAGCAATGTAGAATGTAATGGCTGCCAAAAAAGGTTAGTAATTTTTTTAGAGACACACATACACACACACATGGTTGTATTAGAGAGAAACGAGGAAAACCCTTTTACCCATTCTCGCTTGATCTCAACCCATTATCTCCAAGCCAATTCCCTATGTTTTAGCCACCCCTAGACCTTCCCAAAACCGAAATTTTGCAGCCCTCATGATGGGCCTTAAACCCATCTAAGCCCAAGCCAAAACACTATGAATTAAATCTAATTTAATCGCTTGTCGATATTGTATATCGATCGATATATTTATAACTGTTATAAATATATATAACTTTATTTATTTCTCAAATCATATTCAAATTTTATAATTAATATTTCATAATTTATAACAATTATAAACTAATTATATCGTTCAGTCTTAAGAGAATTCATTATTTCAGTTGTGTAACTCTTGGGTGTAAATTTGATCAGCGATTAACATCGAACTATTCTAATGCTAACGTTCACACATCACTTAGCTGGTGGTGTGACATTATGACCAAATTTATCGCTTACTCATTTTCAGTAAAATCCAATTTTAGTTTAATAAGCGTTACCCGGTTATGACATTTGTTTATACCAATTCTCTTCGTCAGAACTATATCACTTTGGACTTATAGAATTTGGTAATGGTCAAAATTCCAACCTTATCCACATTCAACTTTATAGTCCAAATACAAAGTCCTTGGTTTAGTAATAACAATTATTATTAACCGAAATGCTCTGGCCAGAAACTTTGACTTTTAGTTGACTTGAGTTGACTGTGATACTAATCACATATAACCGAGGGGACGGATCCCCTCTTGAATAGTGCTTCACTTCCAATACTTCCACTCGACCCAACTATAGTCACTCGATGGACGCCATGCCATGATTTGGCTATAATCAAAGCAGAACTTTCATATTGAAGATCCACGGTATTCTCAAGTCGAGAGAACTGTGTAAATCAGTCACATCGATATTTTCTATTTGACCTTAGTTAAATTAACCAACAGAAAACTATCGAGTGAGTCGTTCCATAGTTATCCAATAACTATTAGTACGTAACCCCTAGGTGCCTCCAGCAGTGATGAGTAATACTCTGCCCAATATTTGAAGAGCATTATGTACTCCAGCCTCAACGGATACATCGATATCCAGTCTCGATGCATCTTGACTAGGAACATTTAATATGATATATTTGTTTCGTTGTGATAAATTACTCACGGTTACAACACTTTATAACTACTATCACAGAATATACCATTTATGGATTTTTCTATTAAATACACTTTTAATTAATTTAATTGATTAATATAATCACATTACATCAAGTATATAATAGGAAGAAAATACCTTTTATTTCGAACAAGTTTGGTCAACGAGTTAGATATATAAAACAAATTACATAATTTCCCCTAGGGCATACCCCTAACTCTATCAATCTCCCACTTGCACTTAGGGTCAATTATGGAATCTAATTCCAACTTCTCTAATCAGTTTTCTCAAATCCAATTAGGTCAGTCCCTTAGTGAATGTGTATGCTATTATGTTTTAATTATCTACTTTGTCGATTAACTCTCTTTGACACAATCACCTTTATTTTGAAATATTTTAAAATTAAAGATTTTAACTTGAAATTTATCATTGACATGTTATACTCAATATCACTTATAAAGGTTTATGTCCAAATGTTCCATTATAACGAGTTTATTGTTTCTATAAACAATTCTCTAGTATTTCATAAATACACGAGAACACCTCAAACAACCCTTTAGTGATATCAATTTGGATTTTATATTTGCTCCATGTGTCAAATACATGAAAAAAACACAATAGCATACACAACATAACCTGTATGATAATTACTATTGCTAATGCATAAGGAGTCCAACTTACAAGTTCTCTTTTAATAGGGTGCACTTGTATATCGTTTTGGGACAATCCCTATATCTTTTATACTCACCATAAAAGACATCATTTACAATCCAAAATTGAGTATTAAAACAACTAAAGTTGATTTTAATACAAGCATATTGTTAAAATCAATAACATGTTGTTTATTTATAGTTTAGAAATATCAATGTACCTTTTAACGTTCTTTCTTATGAACACACGCTTCCTTCACACTTTGATAGAAAATCAAACTATTTGATATTTCTATCAAAATACTTATTCAATCTTGATGCTTATAAAATGGTACATTCGTATCATTTCTTGGATCATATCCAAAAACTCACAAACCCAATATCGCTCCTACTGACTTTGAGGCATTTTTGGTTAATATGTGTAAACGACTTACTCTAAATCATTATTTAGAATTTTTTGTTTCAATATATAAGTACCAAACACTAAGTTTTATCGAGCGATAATTTTGTGAGTAAATATGAATTAACTTGAGCATGTTGAATACCGGATATGTTATGCTAATTTTAATAATTGAAATTTGCAATATTATTCTTATCAACATTGTTCATTTAATTCCAACCATGTTAGTCTTTCCAATAAAGACACAATCTTGGTCGATGGATCACATCTCTTTGGTTACGACCACCAAAATCATATATTGATAGCGTACTTGGAATTCTTTCAGATTTATGCATCATACCATATAGAGTCGACAATCTTAGTGGTTTAATTGAACAACCGAGGGTAATGTATATTTTCGACATTAATAAGAAACTCATAGTTTCTCTTCGATGTACGAGAATACTTATTAGACATTCTAATGCTATATGTTCATTTAGGTTAGTTAACTTCACTTCATCTCATATAATCAGTTCTATCTATGGATCAAATCCAATTCCATTTAACTACCAAAAATTTATCAAAGAAATTCCTTCATCATGAAGTTGATATATCTTGAAACAACAATTATTTCTTAGTGCAAATAGAATAGGGATTCATAAACGCTTTATGAACCTTTTTATTTATAAAACTGAATTTAGTTTACAAAAATTATGTTCAAAACATAAATATGTCATTTGATGACAGACCTTTTCAAAAATCTTTTTTGGAGATTCATACAAGATCCCTCATGAATAATTATTACGTGCAATCTTTTGACTCGCACAACCTGCCAACTCCTTGGCCTAGGATATGTTGGGATTTCTTACAAACTCTTATCTTGTATGATTTTGTAAATTGCTGTTTAGATGAAATAATATCAACCTTGTGTACTACTCTTAAGTACATGATCTTATAGAAAGAAACTAACTTCACTCAATATTAATCGTAAATTGTCCAACAATGTTTGATTACTCCTTATCGATGCATCACTATGTATCACATGGAGGAGTGACTTTTGAGATTGAATCTATATTCATATTTAGGTACATTTGGAACTCTTTACAGTATACTCACTTATTCGACCAAATCAAATCATTTTATTCTATTACATGTTATTTTATTTACTTTTCTTTTATATTCTATGATTTTATCATAAACTTAGTACATGTGTATCCAACACATATGTACATGTTGGTAATAAATCATTAATGAATATAACAAAGTATGTGGAACACTTTTGGTATTAATAGGCTTGTGATTACATACATCAATATGTATTAATTCAAAGAGTTCATCAACTCTTATGATGCTTCCACTGAATGGGTGCATAGTCGTTAATTGTTTGAGATATAATTAACATGTATTATATAATTCATAATCATATAGTAAAATTATTTCTCAAAACTATGGCTTAGTCTGTAATTCCAAAACAACTGTAAATAATATTAGACACATATATATTTTTTGTTGCATCACTTTTACTATGAAAACAAATTCCATAATATAGTTCTATTTCATAATGAATATCCATAATACTCATATTGAAATATAGTTATATCTATTTTTCAGTCAATACCAAAAATAAACATTATTCCACAAATAATGTTCGGTACATTTTATGAAAACAATTTTCATAATTTGATGCAATCATTAGGTGCTATATGGCATGCTTCCACTATTTCCGCCATTACTATAATATCGTACTAAATTTAGAGGTCCAAGATTCACTTAATATTGTTAATATTGTTTACTTATTTCATATGCTGCAACTAGTTTACAGTGGAGAGTTCGTTGATCAAATATCTTGAACTCAAAGAAATAAATGTTACAGAAAATAATTTTCTATATGAAAATACATTTCGGAATAAAAATCATATTTCATATTCCAATATTAAGTATCAGTTAGTATTACAATTCTTGTTTCCAATGTTTCTCTATGAAGCAGAAGTGACTATTCATTCTTTTCATTCCAACTTTACCTTAAATTACATTTATTCTTATACATTCATTTTTCTCTCAAATGGTCAAACTATGTAACCCGGATTTTCAATCGTTTGATTTTGAACATTTAATTATTTAAATGATTTTCAATTATTAATTCAACAATTAAATTTATTCAATAAATCGCTATATTTCAAACTTAAGTTTTATTCCACTTATTTGATCAATAAACTTCATATTGGAATTCCATTTACATGAGAAATTCAACCTTTAAAATAAATTAATTGTTCAAAATCAAACGACTGAAAATCCGGGTCGTTATAAACTATTCAAAAGAAAAACTTACTACAATATCATAACAAATCTTTTACAAAAGTGCATTCGATTATTCTTAACATTTAAGACATCAAATATGTTGCACTTTATGTAAAATGTTCAAGATGACATTTCAACGATCGAGTTCTTAGATGTATCTCATAGTTTATGGTCTTGTGTTTCATTAACACGGTATGATTCTTTTGAAATCATTCAAGTTGAATACACGATCTTAAATACTGTTTATAGGCTTACTTCAAATGAACTAACTTCATCGACATATTGTACTCCACAAACTATGACTGTTCACCATATAACATTTATATGTGAAGAGTACATGGATCAAATATCCATAGTCTTGAATTACAATTAGAGTTCAAAAATTCATGAAATGCAATACGCGGTCTAAACCAAATAAACATATAAGTGACCAACTTATGAATGTATTAAATAGTTGAAATAAGGCACTTGCATGAGTATAGAAACATTATATAACATGCAATTAGAATTATTAGTAAGTATCTATTATATTTCTATTTGTCAACTTTCAATTCAGTTTGTATATATATGTTAATTGACAAACGTGTTATCAATCATATTAAATGCACAAATTTATCATTGTAGATAATTATAACATTATATAACATATGTTCTTACAATATTATAAAGGTTAAATGTTATCATTTCATTTTTCTAATAAGGCTCCCACTAGTCTTCTATGTTTCTCCAAACCCTAAGATGAAACATAGAAGTCTTACAACTTCACTAGTGGGTGTTAGGACTCGTTTATTTTGGTATTCCGACCTTGAGTTTGCTCAACAAATCATAGCCCCACAAACGATGGATAACTCCTTATCGACTGTATCACATTCAACTCCTAACCCATTTTTCCTTGTTCTAATCTCATTTCGACTTTGAGTTTGCTCAATAAATCGAAAGAGATTATTCACTCATACCTACTATATCGCTATATCGTGATGACCTAAGTATAGTATATGTACCTTGAGTTTGCTTAATAAATGCATATAGTTATCTTACCTCATCTGTTCAATATATTAATAATACTACGCATAACATCCCTAACTTGAGTTTGCTCAACAACTAAGGAGTAGTAAGTAATTCATTAATATATATATGGTAGAGGACAACATTATATTGAAGATTCATAATCTTCAATATATATATATTGGGTGATATCGACTTATAGAATAATATATTTCTTATGAAATACCCCAACGATTCAAGTGTCAGACACATCAGAAATAAAGGTATATGTACATTTACATATGTATTTATTTCTCAAGTCTATTTGGGTTTCTTTAATGTTCCACATTTAGTTTTTACACATATCATATAAGTTTTATTATTGTATAACTTTTATATTTCATATATGATAGTCTTACGTATAATATATCATTAATTAAATCTTATTTAATTAATTTTAATCAATTAAATCTTTAATTAATTTTAAATTTGTATTCCAATATAACTTTTGTATTGGACATATCTACTATAACATTTATAGTGTATATTATAACCTTTATAGTGTAACACACATATCATATATATGTGTATTTTTTTTAATTAATTAACCTTTAATTAATTTATTCGATAAAATAATTTTTATTAAAATTTATTAATTTCAAAATTTATCTTGTATACATAAATGTATACTTATGTTATCTTAAACATTTTAAAATAACATAACATATATCAACATATATAATACATGCATATATGCATTAATTAATTAACAAATTTAATTAATTCATTTTATTAATCTTATTAATAAATTTAAAATTTGAAATTATTATATAAATATTTTCAATGAAAATATCATTATCCTTTCAAACATTTTGAAAACTTATGTAATGAACATGTTTTATTTTAAATTGAACTATTAAATTTAAAATCTTTAACGTTAATTTTCAAAATGATTTTGAAAATTAGCCCAAGGCCCAAATTAAGTTGGGCCTTTTCTATTAGGGGCAATTGGGCTCACTTCACCTTTCGGGCCAGGCGGGTAACCAGGTAGGACATGGTATTTGATTACCTAATTCCAATCCTAGACATTACATTTCTAGATACCATACTAAGTGAACAAGCTTAATTAGTTAGCCATAATATGACTAATTTAGATCGCATAGACTATTGGGCTTCGATACCATTGTTGGAACTAGATCAGCCCGCGGCGGGAGTTATGGGTGAATTTCAAAATTTTTACCCTATTGGATCTTTATTGGGCCTATGAAGTCTAACTGAATTAGAACATTTCTAAATTTTATTTAAATAAAATCATTTATTTTATTTAAATTCAAATATATTAAGATTTGAAATTAATTTTATTCGATTTAGTTTATACATAAATATATCATATACATATATGTGTGAGTGCATGTGTAACATAATAATCCGTGAAAGGTATAATATGCTCATATGTAGATGTTGGGATTTACATCGCAACGGATATATTAGCTTATTTTGTATGTCGTGTATGTTGTCCAAATATGTGCATGTATATGTGTTACAAGTACACACACATATGTATGTACAAATATATTATATATAATATATGAACATAAAACATTTATATATAGATAAATATATATATATAGAAAGAGAGAGAACAATTATTAATAATTATTTATAATATAAAATTAACTTAATTTTGCAAACATAATAATTTTATTATTTTAATTTGTATATATTATGAATAAAATAATGTTTTCATCCATAAATAATTAACATAAAATAATCTATTGATGAATTTAAAATTTTATAATTTTTGAAAATCTAGGATCATAAAATAGAGCTTAGAAAAAATCTTAAGATTTTTCAAAGTTGAAATATTATTTTTAAAAACAAATACATTAATTTCAACAATAATTATTTAATAAAAAATAATATATTAATAAAAATTCAAATTTTAAAATTTTAGAAATTCCAGGATCATTAGTGAAAGGTTACAAAAAATTTAAAGAATTTTTTAGTTAAATTATTATTTTTAATAAATCATAAACAGTTTTTTTGAAATAATATTATTTATTAAAAATAATAAAATTTATTGTAAAAATCCTAAATTTTTTCTATACATTTCTGGAATGATATTTTTTTTAATAATATTGAATTTTTAATGTAATAATCATTTTATATATAATAAACAATCCAAAATTCAATAAATGTTAATTTAAAAATATGAATATATGTATGATAATTAATTTTCGAGTTTTTAAATTCATATTATATAAAAATAAGTGTACTCAAATTTTAAAATCATACATATATATATCTTATATATGCATATATGTTATTATGAGAGAGAAATATACACTAATATATATATATATATATATATATATTATAATATATATATATATATATATATATATATATTAATAAATATATATAAAACAATTATTAATGACAAAAATTGATTTTGTACAGCAAACAACATTTTTTGTACATTAATCAAATAATATAATAAACAAATTATGCACATAATCAAACTGATTTGTGACAACTACATGTACTTACAAAATCTCACCTAACTAAACATATAGTGGCAATATACTTAAACAGATATGAAATTGCTCATTGCAGGATCACAGAATATAATTTAATTACTATAATATGAATTAAAATTACCAATTTAACGTTGCCTTTGAATCCACGTTGAAGCAATGACTTCCCTTCCTTTTACTGTTCCTGATTCGTCAGATTGCAAGTCCAGAATCACCGACCTCTAACTATCGAATAGTATTATTTTAATTTGAAATATATTTGAGAATTTTGGAGTGGATTGAGAGCTATGTTTTTAACCAGCAATATAGAAGGCAATGACGGCCAAAAAGGGTTAGTCATTATTTTAGAGAGAGAGAGACACACACAAACACACACACAGGATTGTATTTAGAGAGAAAAGAGGAAAACCTTTTTACCCATTCTCACTTGATCTCAACCCATTATCTCCAAGCCAATTTTCTATGTTTTAGCCACCCCTAGACCTTGCCAAAACTGAAATTTTGCAGCCCTAATGATGGGCCTTAAACCCATCTAAGCCCAAGCCAAAATACTGTACAATTAAATCTAATTTAATTGCTTATCGATAATGTATATCGATCGATATAGTATATCGATCGATATATTTACAACTATTATAAATATATATAACGTTATTTATTTCTCAAATCATATTCAAATTTTACAATTAATATTTTATAAATATTAATTAATTTATAACAATTATAAACTAATTAAATCGTTCGGTCTTAAGGGAATTCATTATTTCGGCCGTGTAACTCTTGGGTGTAAATTTGGTCAGTGATTAACATCGAACTATTCTAAGGTTAACGTTCACACGTCACTTAGCAGGTGTTATGAAATTATGGCCAACTTTATCGCTTGCTCATTTTCGGTAAAATCCAATTTTAGTTTAATAAGCGTTACCTTGTTGTGACATTTGTTTGCACCAATTCTCTTCGTCAAAACTATATCACTTTGGACTTATGGAATTTGGTAATGGTCAGAATTCCAACCTCATCCACATTCAACTTTATAGTCCAAATACAAAGTCATTGGTTCAATAATAACAATTATTATTAACCGAAATGCTCTGGCCAGAGACTTTGCCTTTGAGTTGACTTAAGTTGACTGTGATACTAACCACATATAACTGAGGAGACGAATACTCTCTTGAATAGTGCTTCACTTTCAATACTTCCACCCGACCTAACTATAGTCACTCGATGGACGCCACGCCATGATTTGGCTATAATCAAAGCGGAGCTTTCATATTGAAGATCCACAATATTCTCAAGTCGAGAGAACTGTGTAAATCAGTCACATCGATATTTTCTGTTTGACCTTAGTTATATTAACCAATAGAAAACTATCGGATGAGTCGTTCCATAGTTATCCAATAACTATAAATATGTGACCATTAGGTGCCCCTAGTAGTCATGAGTAATACAGTCTAATATTTGGAGAGCGTTGCGTACTCCAGTCTCAATGGATACATCGATATCCAGTCTCGATGCACCTTGACTAGGAATATTTAAAATGGTATATTTGTTTCGTTGTGATAAATTACTCACGGTTATAACACTTTGTAACTACTATCCCAAAATATACCATTCATGGATTTTTCTATTAAATATACTCTTAATTAAGTTAATTAATTAATATATCGCATTATATCAAGTATATAATAGGAAGAAAATACCTTTTATTTTGAAAAAGATTGGTCAACGAGTTAGATATATGTAATAAATTACATAATTGCCCCTAGGGCATACCCCTAACTCTATCACCAGTTGCCTCTATGGAATTACTCATCCTCACGTATCTAAAAAATGGGCTACATTAATACTTTCCTATAAAATCAAATGATAGACTGGAACAGTAAAAATGTATATACATATGTATTTCTATTACCTATAAAATACAATTACAATTACACTCTCTCATATGTTCCTAATCAGGTAAAATTGCTCTGGCACCAAATGTAACAACCCGCCTTTTCCGACCTTCGGATCCAACGCCCGAACCGACGCTAACATCTCAAAAATCGAAAACGACAAGTCGTCAAGATAAGATAACAAGTAAACAAAACAGAATCCAACCATTAACTTTTTAAACTCGCAACGAAAGGGACAATAAATAATATAAAACATCTTATACACAAAATCATATATCCAATTACATGGTTAGATATGTACAATAAATTTCGATTTGATCATAACACACCAAAATATACCATTATATGTTATATTTACAAATTACACAATATTTTCAATATAATGTTTTCGCCACCACGTCCACCATGCCACAAGGGTACGTCAGCCTAGTGATATAAATAAAAAGGAAAATAAGTGGATCAAACATAACTCCAGTGAGTGAAACAAATCTATCTCATATTTACTACAAAGTGACCGGTAAAACATTGTTAGTGTCTTCTAACTAATACACATACTCCAACTAATCAATTCACGTACCTTAGTCCTTCTACTTGCACTGGTGGAGTAATATCAAGACTAAACCTAGGTCGACTACTCGATTAAGGTCATATACAGTTTCATCTTATGTTATACACAACAACAGACATACTCAACCAATGGAGTCTACCAAATTCACATCTCTAAGGAACACTAATTTCCCAACAAAAATATATACAGTCAATGAGGGAACAACCGTTTCTAAAATGACCAATAAGTTATACCGAGGGAACAACTATTTCCTCGGAACATACATTTCCTGGATCACTAACATCAGGGAACAACTATTTCCCTAGACTAACTATTCCGTTCGAATACTGAAGGAACAACAATTTCCTCAGAACAACTATTTCCTGGACTACGTGTGCCTCGTACACACATTCACTACACAATATCCAACGCCTAACCATTCAACGATCTATAGCACATCAAGCCTGCCCCAATATCCAATAGCTAATCATACGTATTCAACATAATTTCCAAACATCGCTACACTAGTCAAACAACTAGCATCACATACACATCATATACATGTATATTCGACAACGTCTATATGTTCCAATCTGCAACATCACCATCAGCTCGCACGGCTTCCTTTGAAGTAGCCTCAACATTGCACGAAGTCTTGATCCTGTAAAACATCTCCTAACAGGGTCCTTGCTTAACCTGCCCAGTTTTATCGGCTACCGGTGCACCGGTCTAAGTCCACTGGTCCACCGATCACCGTATTTTTCCAGATTTCGAAAACATGTTTTCTTTTTGTTTTTTTTTATATTCATGTATACTTCTGGGTATTTTTGTTTTCTCCATTATAGTCTATTTATACCTAGGTTACATATCATTATCCTAGTTCATAACATTCTTTATCGATTGGTGTTTATTAATTTCTATATAGGTTAGGTATTCTTCAAATTCGACTAAATCATCTTATTGTAACTTCAAATAATCCATTATTGTTAGATTAATTAATTAATCACTTTTAAATTCGTTATTAAATCCTAATTAGATCGCTAGCAATGATTTAACACTATAATCGCATTATAGACAAGTAGAGATGATTCACTCACCGAAATCAATGCCCAATTCTCAAAATTGCCTACTGTCCGGATTGTGTCGCTCACCTAATTTAGAATTTCATTCTACTTCCTTTTCTAGATCATAGCCTTCGTCGTTTCTATTGTTTCGCCGCTGGTTTCGTCAAATTTCGTTAAGAAACGTGTAAGATATCGAGATTTGAAGTTTTGTAGTTTAAGTGGAAATGGTTTTTGGAGAATCGATAGGGAAGATGAAATTGAAAAACTGTATGTACGTGATTCATTTTTTTATCCCTGTAGGGAAAACGCTTAATGGCCAATTCAAAATTCAAAAATAGAAATCTGGCCCAAAATTCAATAAAGACTCGACACATAATTCGTTTGTATCTCCTTCGTACGACCTCCAAATCAGACAAATAAATATAATGGGAATTAAAAAATGAGCCCGACGTAATGTCGCAGGTCCGTCTTCAAATTTCAAAGTTGGAACATTGACCATTTTGCCCTTCTAAATTTTAAAGTAATTAAATTATTAATTAAATCAAATATTATTCAATATTACAAATACCTAGCTATTACACGCTCGATGGTCGCCATGCCACCCTTTAACTACAAGTGCGCAACAGCTTAGTGACCTCAGCGGGCATGAGTAACACAACGTCTAACATTTGTAGAGCGTCAATACTTTGGTCTCAATAGATGTATCAATATCCTTTTCTTAAAATAGTTTGATCGGAAATATTTAAAACAAAATGTATTTTGTGATTAATTACTCACGATTGCACCTACAACCACATAACATTTTATTTAAAGATTTTTTTTTATTTATATACTTTAAGTTAGTTGCTTAATAAATTATAACAATATGACAAAATATATAAAAGAAAACAAACGCCCCTGTTGTGAACAAGATTGATTATAAAGTTAGATATATACAACAAATTACATAATTGCCCCTAAATCATATCGCTAACTCTCTCGTTTTGATCAAGGGTATCTTGTTTTTACTTTAGGCATTTAAAATTAGAGGCGTAATTTATTCTTTTTTACAGAATTTTTTTTGGTATCATGAGACGTTAATAAAAATGTTTTGTAGATGTTCTCTTATTTATATTCTATTTTAGTTTTCAAACAATACCATGTTGTAAACGTGGGTCTATCAGTAGATACTTAAAAAATCTGAAACCCATCTGCATCCGTATCCGAAAATATGAAATTATCTAATATTTGAAAAGCGGATGCATTTTCTTGCCTTGCATTGGATTGTAGTAGATAAACATGGCCATATCATATCTTACCTTGCATTGGACTATTATGAATAGTCTTAGTTCATCAGGGTTAAAAATGCAGATCTATTAGTTTTTTGTTATCTGGAAATTTTTTTTTTGAAGTTTATAATTAATTCGATATTTTAAGTGAATCATGTTGATAGTTAATGAATTGCGTTTGATATTTAGTAATATTTTTGATGTTTATATTTTGAGTTGAACTACTTTCACTGAATGAATGTATACTAATTTTAGTATAAACTAATGTAAATATATGCTGAATTAATATGTATGGAACAGGTTTTAATTTTTATTCAAAGCAAATCTCATCAATTTGTGAATTGTATCCTAATCTGATAATATATAGTTCGATAATATATCCAGTGTAGTCACACTGGCTCATTGAGCAGCCCAGCAACCCATGGGCTGGGACCCATTGGCCAGAGGTAACGATTTTATTTTAATATGTGTGACCCGATTATTTGCGTCCATAGAAAACGTTTTATATGTTATATCGTTCGTTTTATTTCAGCTAAAACTGAAATTAGGGTTACCCACAAATCGATAGCCCTGTCGCGGACGCAGTCGCAGGCGCGCAGTCAACACCCTCTGCCTCTCTCGCACTTCTCGCAGCCAACACCCCAACCGACACGATCCTCCTCGTCGGCTCGTCACTGTCTCGACGTTGCCTCTCCAGCTTGACAGGTGAATTTCTTTTTTCTTTGAATTCCAGTTGCTAAAGAAGTCAGAAGCGCATCACAATTATCACAATGTTATTTATGTTTTGTTTCACTGATTTGGGTTTGAATTTACTGATTTATAAAACTGATTTGGTATTTTGGTTTGGGGTTTCTAGGCTAAGGAAAAAGTTGGAGAACAATTTAGCTGTAGGGATAAAAAGTTTGCTTTTTAGCCTAAAGTATATTTTTTTTTGTAAATCACAGAATGATAGTTGTAAATATCATTTTTAATTTATACTCAAATATGTCTTTCAGACTAAAAAGTAAACTTGCTGTTCCTGAGCCTAAATTTCTTTCACCTTCTTCCTTGTGTCTATTTTCCTGTTTTGGTTTTTCTAAAATATGAATTGAAGTGTCAATTCACTGTCTCACTGTTGGCTTACTGAATTAATAGTTTATAAAAGCAACATGTTTAAATTTATTTTGATTTCATATTACTAACTTAGCTTTCATGCTTCTAGCGTAGTTTAAACTTTAAATCAGTTTTCCAAAATATTGCTTGTACCTAATTGATTTGTAGTATTTCATAATGCCTAATACTAGTGGTATTATTGAATTAACTAGCTCATTTTAATTGATTCGTAGAAATATGCTAAAATTAATAGTTTTGTGAAAATAATGATTTTACTAATAAAATAATTCGTTGTAACATAAGTTAATTAAAATTTGTTATTAGATATTATGCGGAAAAACGAGGTAGATAAAAATCGAGTGAGATTTAGAAAACAAAACTCTGGAGCTTATAATAGATACACATTATAACGGCAAAACAACTTCAAGGCGACAAATATTTTGGATTTTTGTTAGAGGCCAAAATTCATGGAAATTGGTTGGAACATTGCACACTTAGAAAGTTAATTGAAATACAACCAACAAGGCGATATATATGAACAATATTCATTGCAAGATCTAAAAGCTTTGCAAACTGTGTTATCTAAAGAAATAACTAAATCGATTGACATTATTGATTTCATAAGATCTGATGTGGATGGTGGTGGTTTTCAATGTGCTCCGAATGCCGATGCATATCAGTTTAGGGGAGGAATTTGTTGAGTCGGTCAAGAGTGTTTTTCTGTTTTATGGTTATAATTCCTATTTGTTAGGATCATGCTAGCTGTTTTTGAATTAGTCACCCATGTTATTAGGTTTGCAAAACGTGGGCTGTTTTATTTTTGTCAGGTCGTTTTAAGGCTATATATGCATGTTCTTTATTTTGTACTTTGTGTGTTATTTTCCACCAAGAAATAAAGTTTCTGTGCTTGTTTAGATCTTCAACATGTTTCACATATCAATTTTTCAGTAATTAGTTCACAGAAAGATACTTCTACTTCGGCAGCTCACACATACCAAGCTGCTGTCCGAGCTTCAGAAACGTATCAAGTTTCAAAGGTTTCGTCATCACATCCGCCACCTGATTCCCAGTGGTACAATGAACAAGCTTCACAATATCATTCCTTGAAAGATCGCGAAGAAAATGAAATCTCACATCAATGTGTTTGCTTCTACCGTGAAGCACTGGATTCTTTGAAAGTTTGATAGTGGAGGTGTTGTCACAAAGTACCGGTGTGCTTCCAATCTGAGCTTCTCCAAGTTTCTCAAAAATTCTTCTCATCCAAACACACTAACATGCACAAGAGGCGGCAACCACAAACTCTGCTTCAGTGGAGGATAAAGTCACAATGGGTTGTTTCTTCGAAGACCAGGCAACTGCACCATTCCCAAACTTAAACACATAGCCGGAGGTACTTCTTCTATCATCTAAATCACCCGCATAATCACTGTCAGTGTAACCAAGCAATCTACCATTATCACAACCATTAGACCCGTGTTTATACATAATTCATAAGTCCATAGTACCCTTAACATAACGAAGCACTCTTTTCAAAGCTGTCAAATGCATTAGAGTTGGGCTTCCCATATAACAACTGATCAAACCTACAACATACATCAAATCTGGCCTGGTTGCCGTCAAATACATCAGGCTTCCTACAATTTGCTTGAAGGCAGTAACATCAACTTTTGTTCCTTCTTCGTCTTTATGCAGTTTAGCCCCAGGCACGATAGGATTATTTACTGGATTACAATTTGCCATGCCAAACCTTGTCAAAACGTCTCCAGCATATTTCTTTTGACTGATATAAATGCCTTCCTCATTTTGTAGGACCTCCACTCCAAGAAAGTATCTCATTCTTCAAAGATCGGTCATCTCAAACTCATGCATCATAGACTGTTTAAACTTCTCAAACATCCCAATATCATTGCCTGTAAAGATAAGATCATTAACATATAAACTAACAATAAGCAGTTTACCTCCTCCTTCGGATTTGATGAACAAAGTGTGCTCCATGCTACATTTTTTGAAGCCTTCTCCCATGAAATATGACTCAATCCGGCTGTACCATGCTTTTGGAGCCTGTTTGAGGCCGTAGAGTGATTTCTTCAATTTGTAAACTTTGTGTTCTCCTCCCCTCCTTTCATAACCTTGAGGTTGCTCTACAAATACGTCTTCTGCTAGCTCACCATGAAGAAAAGCGCTCTTCACATCTAGTTGGAAGATACTCCAACCTTTGTATGCAGCAAGAGCAATTATCGTTCTAATAGTATCCCACCTTGCAACTGGAGCAAACACTTCATTATAGTCAATATCTTGTTCTTGCGCATACCCTTTCACCACAAGACGTGCTTTATACTTATTAACTTCACCAAGCTCATTCAATTTAATTCTAAACACCCACTTAACACCAAGCTTCTTAGCATCGATAGGCAAATCTAACAGGTTCCATGTATCGTTCTTTTCAATGGCATTGATCTCTTGATCCATGGCTTCTTTCCACTTTGAATTTCTGATTGCTTCATGAAATGTGATTGAATCTGTAGCAGCAAAGAGAGACATATTGCTAACATCTCCTTCTCCTTTTGATAACTTAATTCCTTCTCCACTTACATAATCATCCAAGTATGAAGGTGGCCTTCTAGTTCTTTTCTCAATGATTGATGTAGATAAACTTGCTGGTGTATTCTCAGCAGTTTCAACACCATTGTTTTCTTCTTCCTGAGCTCCACCAGCTGCTATGTTCTCCCCACTGTCATTTTCTACCCCACTGTCATTTTCATTTCATTTTCATTTTCACTATCAGACACTTCTTCATCATTTTCCCAAACTAATGTATCCTTTTTCTCCTCGTCTTCGCTTCTACCCCAATTCCAGCATTTACTTTCTTTGAACACTACATCTCGACTCACTATGATACGCCTTGACACAGGATCGTAGAGCCTGTATCCCTTGGATTCCTCACTCATCCCCAACAATACACATGGAAAGCTTTTATCACTTAGCTTCACCCTTTTTTCATCTGGAATGTGTACATGTCCCACACATCCAAATACACGAAAATGATCCACATTTGGCTTAATACCACTCCACACTTCCTCTGGAGTTGCATCTTCCACAACTGCAGTGAGACTTCTATTTAACACATAAGCACTCCAACTTACTGCTTCTGGCCAAAACTCCTTTGGTATCTTCTTTTCAGACAGCATGCTTATGCTTCTAACCATGTTCGTCATAGTGCGATTTTTCCGTTCAGCTACCCCATTTTGTTGTGGGGTATATGCCACTGTCAGTTGCCTTCGGATACCATTGACTTTGCAAAACTGGTCAAACTCAAAAGAAGTGTATTCACCACCCCTATCTGTACGCAAGCATTTTATGACATCTCCGGTTTCCTTTTCAACTAAACTCTTAAAAAGTTTAAACATACCAAAAGCCTCTGATTTTTCACTTAAAAAGAAAACCCAAAATTTTCTACTAAAGTTGTCAATAAAGCTAATAACGTACCTCGTTTTGCTGTTGGAGACAGGCGTGATTGGTCCACATATATCAGAGTGGATTAACTGTAGCCTTTGAGAAGTCCTCCATGCACTCTTCTTTGGTATAGATTTTCGGTGTTGCTTCCCTACTAAACGATCAATGCACACTTGACTGCTGGTCTTGAGAATAGGTAGCCCCCTTACCAAATTTTTTTGCTGAAGCATTTTCAGACTTTTCAAATTCAGATGACCAAACCGACAATGCCACAAGTGCGCCACATCCTCTGAACTTGCTTGCAAACAGTTTGAATCTTTTTGTGCCACTTCAAGCTTCTTAGGTAGCATATTAGCTAAGAGTACAAACATTCGATTTGTAGTCATTTCTGATTGCACAATGAGGCCTCTTTCTGGATGATATAACTACACATTCCTTCTTGAATTAAAATTGCAATACTTTTTTCTTGAAGTTGACCAATGCTAAGCAGATTATTTTCTAATTCTGGAATGTAAAATACTTCTGTAATCACTTGTTTAATCCCATTCACCTCAAATCTCACATTTCCTTTGCCAGTAACAGCCATTCTCATATTATTCCCAAGCTTCACTGTATGCTTAAAGCCTTCATCAATGTATGTAAACCATTCTTTGTTTCCGCACATATGATTACTACAACCGGAATCAAGAAATCATATATTCTCCCTCTTAGAGTTATATACTTCAACATGTGACATAAGCAACATCTCCTCATCCATCTCAGCATAATTTGCATTCTTTTTCCAGCTAGGACACTCAAATTGAAAGTGTCCTAATTTATGGCAATTATAACATTCTACAGTGGCCTTGTTAAAAGAAGACCTTCCTCTGCCTCGTCCCCTTCCTCTGAAGGTTCCACGTCCCCTTCCTCTTCTCATAATTACGTCTTCCGTAGTGACTTTCAAGGCTTGCTCATCATTTCCATTCTTACGGAATTTTTGCTCATGCACAAGTAACGAGCTCTGCAACTCATTCACTGAAAGAGTATCGACGTCCTTCGACTCTTCAATAGAACACAATATAATTAAATTTTTCAGTTAAGGTACGTAGAATTTTTTCAACGATCTTCACATCCGACATCTCTTCCTCATAATTTCGCATATCGTTTGCCACCAGCATAACCCTTGAGAAGTAACTTGTAACTGTTTCACCCATCTTCATCTCCAATACTTCAAAGTCTCTCCGCTGAGCCTGAAGTTGAGCTCGTTTCACTCTCATATTTCCTTGGTATTTTGTCTTCATAGAATCCCATAATTGTTTGGAGGTGTCTTTTTGAAGGATGGTCTTCAAAATAGACTTGTCAATTGATTGAAACAAGTAGTTCTTCACCTTGAGATCCTTCAACTTCATCTCCTCCAATGTCCTTTTCTGAGCTGCAGTCATCACTACTCCATCAGCTGGCTCAGAAAATCCTGTTTCAATGATGCCCCAGTATTCCTTTGACCGCAACAAATTCTCCATCAGCATACTCCAATGCTCATAGTCCCCATCGAATTTGGGAATACATGGTTGAGCAAAATTGCTTCCTTCAGCAGCTGCCATCTCTCACAGGCACTTTTCTTCAGAGTGTTTAACTCACACTTTCTCTTCTCTCACAACCAGGCCTTTGCTCTGATACCAGAATTGTTGAAGATCTAAACAAGCACAGAAACTTTATTTCCTGGTGGAAAATAACACACAAAGTACAAAATAAAGAACATGCATATATAGCCTTAAAACGACCTGACAAAAATAAAACAGCCCACGTTTTGCAAACCTAATAACATGGGTGACTAATTCAAAAACAGCTAGCATGATCCTAACAAATAGGAATTATAACCATAAAACAGAAAAACCCTCTTGACTGACTCAACAAAACATTGGTATTTGACTATGTGTTTTTCTTAAAATTAAATATTGTAGTCCAAGCAATATTGTTTTAGTAGTTTTGTATTTAACGTTATACTGATCTGAAATTTTTTTATAGCTAATATATTTTATTATAGAGGGCAGCCAAACTCTAATGTGGCTTGGGCAACCAATCATTTGGGCCGCCACTGTACTCACCAAATTCTCACCCTATACGAATTTTTAATCAAAAAATCAAAAGGTCAAATAAAATATCGTGGGATTAGGTGGAAGTAATCCATGCCTTAAATTTACGTGCACCCCCTATATCCACCGCTTATTCTTAAATCCGCATATTTTTATCAGTTTTTTTTGTGCTGTTTAGCTTTCTTCTTTAGCGACCTAAACTTTCAAAAGCCGCGTCTCTTTTTCCTTATAAGGCATGTTTTCTTCTCTATTGTCATCGATTTTTTATTATTTAATCATCATTACTTTGTAGGTTAATTTTGTTAAGTATTCAATTTATAGTTTGGTTCTGTATTAGAGTTTTGCGATTACTTTGCATTTTAAATAAACTACCTGTTATCACTGTTTTGCAGATTTAATTAACTGTTGGTTTGAAGTTGAAATCACTCATGGCGGACGATGCACCGATTGAGATTCCTGAGGTTTTTATCCCGGACTTTATTTGTTTTTTCCCTCAAATGTTCCGTGCTAAATTAATTTTCTCTCTCCTCGGTTTGTGCTTCTATTTGTCGACAAGATAAATAATTGGAACAACTTTATGTGTAGCTCTGTATGCATGTAGACATGTTTAGGTTTGCTTGTTTTTATGGGTTATTTGAAGGGTTATTTCATGCTTGTTATTTTATGTGGATGCTTACTCCCAGTTATTTTGACCGGAGTTGTGTTGACAACCCGTATGAATAAAAATCAACTTTTGCCTTTCATACTATCAAAAATTTAGTTTGGGTGAATTCAGTTAAATTTGATAATGGAAAATTTCCATTTTTTTTTGCTTGCGTTTACTCCTTACAACATAGTTTTTAGTGGGCATGACTATTTTGAGAGAACTGCATGTTTATCAGCATGAACTAGATCACATGACATTATTTGCCTCCGTTTGTCTTAGTTTATTATTTTA
Source organism: Allium cepa (assembly GCA_030765085.1). Classification (NCBI taxonomy): domain Eukaryota; kingdom Viridiplantae; phylum Streptophyta; class Magnoliopsida; order Asparagales; family Amaryllidaceae; genus Allium; species Allium cepa. Next base: position 57,079,401 of record CM060931.1, read on the forward strand.
CTTCAGCTCAAATATAGTATTGTCCATATAACTGTGGTGATTACTTTTGGCGTTGTAATATAGATTACTCCCTTTGATACTTCAAAAAAGAAGAAAAAGAAGAAGGTCGTGATCCAGGATACTGCTGAAGAAGTTGATAAGCTGGTTGAAAAAACTGAAGGCTTATCAGGTTTATAATCAGTAGAATTCATAAACTTAAAGCCACCGAGAGTATGCATAATATTTGTAGTTAATGCTTTTTGATCCACAATGTTTTTTTCCTTTATAGTTGCTGACGGTGAGCCTAATTTTGATGGTTTGAAGAAAAAGAAAAAGAAACAGGTTAACTTTCATACTATCAACACACGTCATTAACACTCTATTTGATAGTTTGAGTTAGTAGTGATAAGGTCTTGTTACCTGTATGTTTTAGGTGGAACCAGACTCTGCTGAAAATGAGATTGGTTCTAGGGATGATGATGGAAGTGGTAAGTTTTTCATTTGACAACAGCCTTACCTTCAACCATGTAAATTGGGTTGAGTACTATTTTTTCTATTTCTTGAACGGGCACCCACTCTTAATGAGTGGAGATAAGAAGCATTAATTGCAACCATACCACTTGCGGATTAACCTCGTAAAATTTAACCTTTTGTAGAAAATCAACTTGGGGACGATGAAGAGGATAAGAACACGGATCCAAGAGAAAACACTCGATATCCATGGGAAGGCACGACTAGAGATTATCATTATGAAGAGGTATGTTGTTACTATTTTTAGGGTACAATAATTTATAGTCTGGTGGTCTGATTGTTTTTCTTGTTAATTTTTACAAGTTGTAATGGGCAGTTAACTTGTATGAATGTTGTTCATCATGTTATTCGCTTATCTGTGCTTAATAAGTTTCTTGAGGAAGATAACTTGGGTACGCATATGTTACTGCTATGATGGTTGCATGTCGCTTACATAATTGAAATTACTCTTGTACTCATTAAATAATACCTAGCGGTGCTTTCATTCTTCTAGACCGGCATTAAGGTGCAAATTAATATGATTAAATTATATCATATATATGCTTGAGTAATGTATACATAACCCAAGGTGGAACTGTTTTAAAACCCCCCCAAAAAAAGTTTTGGGGGGGGGGGGGGGTTAAAAAGTGACGCTGTTCCCACTAAATAAATGGATGTAGCAGGTGGGTAGATGGCAACAATGTTAGATTTTGATGATATAAATATTCCATATTTAAGTAGATCTTGGAGATATTTGAGTCTATGTGGAACTATGACTCATATTCATTGCCTATTTTATAGATTTGATAGAATTTGGAGTGTGATTAATTGCATCTTTTAGAGATTTTACGTATTTGGTAGAAAGATTAATTGTCTCTTTTATTGCATTAAAGAAGACAACAAATTATCTACCTGAGAAAGATTCATGCAGGTATTCAATAGCTTTTTAAATAAGATATTTTATCAAGTCTATTATAATAAGACACGTCTAGGGTTCATAAGGGGTGTGGAAAAAAAGTGTATTTTGTTGGGTGTTTGAGATTGAGATTTCTTCTCAATTTTAAGTCTCTTTTGTATTTTCTTGGTTGAATCAATAAAAGTTTTTGTTTTTAGGGGAATTAAAAAAGGGATGCTTACTGTTAGGGTTGTCTCGCATGTTTAATGGAGGAACGATGGTTTGGATTGGGAAAAGTCCCACATCGCTAAATAATATGGAGAAGTGGTGTATAAACATGGGTTGGTATGCATGTAACATTAGAGATTCCTTTTTGTTACAACAAAGTGTGTGCCAACCCATATGCGTACGCCACGTGCTGGAGATGGGATGGTCCGACCGTCGTTACACAACAGTGGTATCAGAGCCGATGGTTACGGACTGGGCCATGCAGACACAGCAGTACTATCAAATGTTACTGCAAAGAGATGCGAGTCAAAGGGAGACTGTTAGGGTTGTCTTGCATGTTTAATGGAGGAACAACGGTTTGGATTGGGAAAAGTCCCACATCGCTAAATAATATGAAGAAGTTGTGTGTAAACATGGGTTGGTAGGCATGTAACATTAGAGATTCTTTTTTGTTACAACAAAGTGTGTGCCAACCCATATGCGTACGCCACGTGCTGGAGATGGGGAGCTTTGTCCGACCGTCGTTACAAAACAGCAAGAAATCCCCAATGTTATATTCCTACCAACCCATATTTATACACCACTTCTCCATATTATTTAGCGATGTAAGACTTTTTCCAATCCAAACCGTCGTTCCTCCATTAAACATGCGAGACAATCCTAACAAACAACTCTATTTGCTCAATCTTCAAAGGGTATTTTATGCACTCAAAATATTGTGATGAGAAGTAAGGCTATAAATATTGAATCATGGAAGTGATATGTCTATTTACCTATTACCTTAGTTTTGTGGGGTCTGTGTACTTTTTGGATTTTATGGGCCTGATGGTTCATCCGATCTTCTGTAAAATCGAATTTGGTAGTGTCTGTAATATTTTAAAGAGCGTAAACGTTCTTTAGTTGTGAAAATTTGTTTGATGGATGTACTCTTCTTTTATTTTAATCATTAAGTTGGACACTAATGTATGGCTTGCTTTAGCCTTTTAGATATCTTTGTGGACTTGTGTAAGCAGTTTGTTACATTATTTTGGTTTTATATAGGATTTGCTAATGGATCGTTTTACTAATGCAGCTTTTGGGTAGGGTCTTCAATATTTTGCGTGAGAATAATCCAGATCTTACTGGAGATAGACGAAGGACCGTAATGAGGCCACCACGGGTTCTCAGGGAAGGAACTAAGAAGACTGTTTTTACTAACTTTATGTATCTATGCAAAACGTGTGTACTTCTCTGTCTTATATTTTTTACTACTTTCCACATCGCTACCAATACTTTGCTACAACTCTATCAGCTGAGTTGTTTTCGTGAATTCTATTGGCATATCTATGGTGCAGTTCTCTGTTAACATGAGAACCACCTTTGGTTATCCCAAATCTTAACCTGAGGTCTGTTTAATATATAAGAACAGTAATTTCTTTGATTTGGCATTTATGCTATTAAAGTATACTTACCTAGATTGAGGCACTGTACAATTAACATCTTTTGCTGAAGATTATTCTTGGTAGTTTTACTTTTAGAGGTCAAAGCACAAATAATTTTTTTTTCTTCGCATTTTAGAATTTTATGATGACCAGTTGTAAGAAATCTGAGGATATACTTGCTGCTGATATTTATGACTTTGGCTTCATATGCATGCTTGTGTATGCGTGCGCACGCTCAGTTTGTGTGTACATATGGGAGGTTTTTGAATAACCTTTTTGAAACCTGTACAAGAATTATCAAAAGTTTCTAAAATACACTTCTTGCATTGTTGTGCTACAATATTAGTTTATAGTGTAGAAATCAATTTAGCACCCAACACTTGTACCAGAACAACAATTACGGAGAGTCCCTCTTATATTTATTATTATAAATTTTTGATGTAATTTTTATTATACAATCCTTTTATCGTTGTCAGTTGATAAACTGGCATGTGTAGTTCGGTAGATTTGGATAAAAATATGATTGATAATTTTTATGCAATGTTCACGGCGTCTTGGTGACAGCATTTGGTGTCGCTGAATCCCAACAAATCTTTTGATCATCTATATTGGTATTGTTGAAAAATCAAATTAGAATATATTTTAGCAAATGTTACAAATTTTAATAGGAGGTTTTTTCTTAACTGATGGGAAGCAATACATTTTACTGCTTGATAAAATATTGGTGCTTAGTGGTTTGCTATATATTTATTTTGATAGGATGCATAGACAGCCAGAACATGTCCAAAATTTCTTGCTGGCTGAGTTGGGTACAAGTGGAAATCTCGATGGACGGCAGAGGTTGATCATAAAAGGAAGATTTGCTTCTAAGAATTTTCAGAGTATTCTTCGAAAATATATCAGTAAGAAGCTTTTTCTCTTGCTTTACCTTTTTTCCTAAGTTATTTTAAATACATGATTCGTTGTATTGATTTTTCATTGCCAAGGTTTCTTATTATGACGCTTGAACAAGTTATAGCAAACAAAATATGTTTTATTTTGTCGACATCAAATCTTGAACAAAAGCCCCATAATGTTCTTGTTATTTGTATAACCATGTTGTACTACTTAAAAATATAATCTACCCATTTGTGTGAAGATGAATACGTCATATGCAATGGATGCAAAAGCTCGGATACTTTACTTACTAAAGAAGGCCGGTTATTTTTCCTTCGCTGTGAACAGGTCTGCATATATATAACATAATATTCTTACTTTTTAGATCTCATGCTGCTACCATAATGTTCTATATTGATTTGGGGTTCTGTTTGAATCATTTTTATTTTGCAGTGTGGTTCTTCACAATCTGTGCAACAGATCAAGACCGGTTTCGTGGCTTGTGTTGCGCGTCGCAATGCTTGATTTTCATTTTACATGCGAGATCCATATAACTGTTTTACAGTTGGTTGTGTTTTGTTAAGTTTGTTAAAATTGCCCGATGTCTGCAAAAGCATCCAAAGAGTAATATTCTTCTCTACATAGAATTTTATCTCTACCGGTAAACTTGTTTGTTTGAAAAATCTTTTTAAAAAATGGAAATAATGTTTACCCCCTTTTTAGTTTCTCATTTATTCTTGAATCTTTCTGCCATTTTTCATATTCAAGATGCTCTCTTATTTCTATTTATAACACATAAGAAACTCCTATCTTGCAACTTAAAATTTTCATTTCTTTTAATATCACATTCTAGTGTAATAATGTTAATTTTTATTATGTCTTGCATTATTTACGATCAAGCTACTTGAAAATTTTGAATTTATTTCTTTTTTGGAAACATCTTGCATTATTTAATTAAAATGACATGAATGTTATAAACTTGTTTAATGTCTATTGTAATGTCATTTCTATAATTTAGGTTGTTTTTAAGGTCTGCATGCTAAAGGTTGTTTCGGTTATTATTTTGTTTTTTGCATTGTTATGATGTAAGTTACGCGAATGTTTTGAATTTATATATTTTCACTAAAATAACATGCATTGTATTATAAAATGATATAGTGATATGGCAGTACTGGATTTTTGAAATATTTTTCATTTGTGCATTTTTGGTTTGTTTCATTGTGTTGCATTTTAAACACGGCATAAAAACCTTTTATGACATTGTCATCATTCAACTTAATTTGGAAAAATTGGAATTTAGATTTATGATCAAGATTATTAATACTTTTTTGTTGGGATTAATTTATTAACTTACAGTATATAGAAAAGTCGTTTTCCGTAGTTATCCATAATGGTGGGAATATATTCACAATTACCATAAGAAACAGGGAGAGGTAAAATATAAAATTCCTACTGGCCTTGTCATCTTTATTTGCTCTTTTAAGACCATTTCCAACCATAGGTCGGTTGGGAAGGAATTAACCACCCATTTGGGTCGGTTGGCCACTTCAGGGTGCAACCATGAAGGTTGCTTCTTAGCCAATCAAAATAAGGCCGGCTAAGAGGATTGCCAAAGCAACCCCGAAGGTTGCTTCTCAGCCGGTCTTATTTTGGCCGGCTAAGCCAACGGCTATAAAGTAGCCGTTGGCTCTTAGACGGCTATATATTAGCCGGCTAAGAGCTAATGGCTACTTTATAGCCGTTGGGCCATTGTCGACCAAAGATAAACCGGCTAACTTTATTAATTTGACCGTTGCTTCTCCTCGTTATATAACATGTTTATTCCAGCATTATGTTTACACCATTTCCACTTCAATTTTCTCTCTTCTCAGCGTAGTTTCTTCAATTAACATTAGCAATATCGAAAAATTCTAAAGGAAAATCATAGAAGTTTTATCTTCTAGATTTCTACCTCTACAAAGGCCTGATAATTAGAATCCGGCGCAATTCAATCAGCATATGTATAATTCTCCGCACGATCATAGTCAATTTCATTGTTGACAGGCGCCAATTTCATATCAGTCTCAACAAAATCAGAATATCTACCATTCTCAACAAAATTCGAATCAATACCAAAATTCTCAAAATTGCGATTATTCGCAGAATAGTTTGTTTCAACAAAACTATCGGTATGATCAAAACTACGTATCTTCCAATAGCCAACGACGGTCAGTAATGCCTTATCGTTCACAAAATATATCGAGAAATCTCACTAATCAATTTGGAGGCAAATTTGAAAATCAGGAAACATAATTTGATATCAATGAAATAGCCGATGAAGAAGACGATGGTAGGAATCCTACTTTGTCTTCTGGTCAAACTTGGTGAAATCAACCATCGAGAATCAACAATTCAGAATCTGGAACCGCGGAACCGAAAGGTGGAAAAATGGTAAAATGGTCACCGGACGACCAAGCTGAATTAGCATTCTGCTGGGTTGAATGCTCTAGAGATATTAAGAAAGATGCTAGACAAAGCGAATCCTCGTTTTGAACTTCTGTACGCAATTTGTTCAACCTTCGAACTCCAAACATCCTCTCGAGATCGGTAGATTTTTGAAGCAGTTGTGGAAAAGAATAAACGCCGCTTGTCAACGATGGAAGAAATAATGGCTGGCCTGCATTCTAGTCAGCAAAGTGGAGCAAACGACTTAGATTTGGTAATTTTTGGAATTTTGGACTTTGAAATAACAAGTTTTATGTTTATATGTTTGAACATAACAATCAACCTTTCAACTTTCAACATTGCTACGACATACTAGTAAAAGAGGAAAAATGGAGCCGGGTGCGACAAGAACATTCAGCGCCGCGCTTTCGTCCTCGAAAGATGAGTGATGAATCCAGCCCCGGTAGTTCTGATCCGCATGAGGACACCGCCTTCACAACTAGTTCAGGTGGTCGGCCTCTATGAAAGTTCAGGGGAAGAAAAAAACAGCCCCCGATTACAGCGCACATTACGAAAATATTGGACAACGTATGGCGGCCGTGGAAGATGCAAACAAATTATATCTAGAAACAAAAAAGACAAAGAGAATTGAAATGGCAATGGAAAAACAATGGTGGCACGATGAAAAACAGAAGTTAAAAAATGATGAGCTAGAGTTAAGAAAATAAGGACTAGCTCGACAACAAAGTGCTGATGATATGGCTTTTTTAACTTGCAACTTAATAGAACAACCACTTAATAATACAAACTTTCAACAACAACAAACATTACTTCTACTAATTGTTTTCTATATGTTTATAGTAGTGTTCCACCAATTCTTCACTTAGATCAAGATGAGCTTGTGGATCTCGAATATCATGTACTCTTTGCAAGTATTCGGCAAAAGTATTTGGATCCTTAAGCTTTTTTTTTGAAATGCTACAACAATGTCTAGATAGTTTCTCAACTAAAGTTCGTACCCACCTCGTTCTTCTTCGATAATCATATTATGTAAAATTATACAGCAGTACATGATATCAAATAGTACCGTTGGATCATGATAGTATACCTCTTTTCGTAAAATATGAAACCTACATTGAAGCACTCCAAATGCTCGTTCCACATCTTTTCTCAAGCTTTCTTGTTGTTTGGTGAACCTAGCTTCTTTTGCATTATTTGGCCTTTTGTAAGCTTGCACAAGTGTTTTCCATTTTGAGTAGATTCCTTCTACCAGATAATAACCTACTGAATGATTTTTGTCTCTGATTTTGTAATTGCATGGAGGTGAGAGGTCATTACATAAGTCGTTAAATAAATATGACTATCGTAGAACGTTAATATCATTAAGTGAACCCAGCGCTTCAAAAAAGCATGCCATATGTACAAATCGTACGAAGCTACAACTTCCAAGATCAGAGTAGTCTTTTTGCAATGTCCTGTATATTGTCCCTGTAATGCAACTGTACAGTTTTTCCACCTCCAATGCATACAGTCTAGGCTACCTAACATACCTGAAAATCCACATTGAGATCCCATTGCCAGCAATCTGTCAATGCCTTGTGATGTTGGAGATCGAAGATATTCTTCACCAAACATACAAACGACGGTTTTGTAAAACTCTTTCATACGTAATATTACCGTTGAGTCTCCAATCCTCACTTTTCGTCTTGTGAATCTCCAGAAGTTCCATATGATATCATGCGAAGTGCAGCCGTAATCTTTTGCAGGGGAGAAATACTAAGTTCATTGATTCCATTTCTTCTGTGCGTAAAAAAAATGTTTGTTTTCGTTAATTTGTCGAGAACCCGATTAAAGATATTCTTGACATACATAATCTTTCTCTAAAATCCACGTCCCCGTACACTGGGTTTGCCGTAAAATAATCCTTGATCAATTGATTATGCCCGCTAGCAAAGTCACGTGCATAACACAAGTGTCTTCTGCCCACAACGCTACCTCTTTGGAAAGTCGCAGAGCCTTCAGCAATTTCATGGGTCATTAAATCCATTGTTTCGGTAGCAAACATTCTTTGTTGAGTAATACAATGTTCAACAAAGTCGTCGGAAGAATATGATGATGAGGAAGACGAGGATGAGAAGCACCACAATCGTTTTAGAGAACTCATGAAATATTGGTAGAAAGGTGTGTAATATTTTGTGTTTGTGGATGAGTATGTTTTACAATATTCTGGCTTCTATTTAAATGCTTTTGTTTAAATGCTCTTGTTGATTAAAACTGCGGTGGTCAAGAGGTCTGGTCATGTTACAAACAGTCATAGAGCAGACAGGTCCACCTACCGTACTGCTTGAAGATGCTTTTGATGATTAAAGCTGCGGTGGTCAGAAGGTTGGGTCTTGTCACAAACAGAGATAGAGCAGACGGGTCCACCTATCGTACTGCTTGAGGATGCTCTTGTTGATTAAAGCTGTGGTGGTCAAGAGGTCTGGTCAAGTCACAAAAAGTCATAGAGCAGACGGATCCATCTCTCGTACTGCTTGAAGATGCTCTTGATGATTAATGGTTCTGTGGTCAAAAGGACCAGTCTTGTCACAAACAGAGATAGAGCAAATGGGTCCACCTCTCGTAATGCTTGAAGATGCTCTTGATGACTAAAGCTGCGGTGGTCAGAAGATCGGGTCTTGTTTCAAACAGAGATAGAGCAGACGGATCCACCTATCGTACTGCTTGAAGATGCTTTTGTTGATTAAAGCTGCGGTGGTCAGAAGGTCTGGTCTTGTCACAAACAATTGCCATGCTTCTCTTCAAGATCTGGTCATGTCACAAACAGATGCTCTTGTCACCGTAATCTGGTATATAAATATCGGTTCACTTGTCGTGCTTCTCTTCAATATTATCATAGCTTTAGTTAGAAAAATGATTGACTACGACCATATTTCATTGCCATCCTCATATTCATACGAAGGTCCTTTACAGCACAATAGCCCACCGAATATCCCATCCCTGCAACCACCTACTGAGTGGTATATTGAAATGGAGGAGAGACATAACGCTGATGTAAGAGAGCATGAGATGCAAGTGTAGGAGCGCATGCTGCTAGACAATGGACGACGTCAAATACAAGATCGGCATAGCTATAGGGCTGTCAAAATTCAACCCGACCCTTTAACCCAACCCTTTTAGCTCAATTTTAATAGGGTTGGGTCAAAGCTAATTTAATCATTTTTTGTATTGGGTCGATACCCATTCAGCGCACAAAAAATATGAATCAACCCGCTTTACCCTTTTACTCGTCCAAAACCCAAACCCTAGTTTCAATTTCATTCTCCATTTCCTAGAAACATGAAGTCGGCTCACTCTCTCTCCCTGGATTCCTAATCCGTCTCGCTCGATTAAGTTTTCCAAACCCTAATTAATGCCGTATGTCTTGCTGTCTACCGTTGATGCATTTTCTTCAATCATTTGCATTTTCTACTTCTAGGCACCAACAATTTTGCTTCGAGATTTGACTATTTTTCTCGCCGCCTGTGTTTCAGGTAACCCCCGTTTCCTTCAGTTATTTTCAATGCCATGATTTCTTCATTGTATGCATTAATTTGTCTGTTCTGTTGTTCCTTTAGACGTTAAGTTTGTTATTCTGGCAATCATCTTACTACTACTTTGTGTTTGTTGACTTTCACTGAAAGATATTTTTGTGAAGTCGAGATGAATCTGTTGCCACTGTTCATCATTATTTAACCCTAAATTTTTGTATTTTTGGTTTCAGGAATACTTAACAGCATGATTGGTTATATAGTTTTTTCCTTTCCTAGGCATAAATGATTTATCACAATTGAACTTTCCAACTATGAATTTTGGTAAACTGTACGTTTGCTGATTCTATGTTTTATAAATTATGCATTTCAAAATCTTCAATTATTTTATCTGTATATTTGATGTTCACAATAATTTCAGTTTCGTGATATATATAGTTTTTATAAAATTTCTTTCCCCCACTTAACTTTTAGGAATATGAATGTAAACTGAACGACTAGTTCGCTAAAATCCTTAGACCGCAGCTATTTTGCCTGTTTCCTCTTGTCTAGTCATCTCGTTACCAGCTACTAGAAAAAATGCTGCATGGCTGAGAGTAAAACCATAAAGTGATAACAGTTCATGCATACTGGAAAACTTAGATAGTTCGAAATTTATAAAACTATCCAGATGGAATATTATCACATGAAATTTTATTTTACAATGTTAAAATTCGTCCCACCTCTCCAAGTATAGAAATTGCCTTTAATTTTAGGCTCAACAACATTAAGTTGAGATATGCATTGGAAAAATCATTGTTTACAATTGAGGATTGAGATTGATAATTTATTCTGTTAGAAGCATATAAAATATCCTTAAATCACCTTCTATAATCCAAGCAATGTCATCCTCTGGTTTATTGTCAATAAGATGCTTCTATAGCTGTACTCTCTGATGATGTGAATTAAAAACGTAAACTGAAGAGATACAAAGTTTGAGACCACCTTTATTAATGAGAATGTAAGTAATACATTGCTGGTCTGTGCAGATAGTATGATGACTCCAATAAGATCTGTTATACCCCATTAAAATCCTACCTTTACAGTAAACCTGAATGTATAATTGGCTATGGATTGATTTGAGAGTTTATACTCGGTAATAGACACAAAGTTAATTTCCTTGCTCTTTATCAGATCAAACAAATCCTTTTGTCTCATTACAGAATTTAAACCTCTTACGTTTCAATTCAAAACAGCAAAGATACAATTATTTATTCTTCGAAATTCCCTTGGTTATCACACCACTAGGGAGGTTACTTTCTTCCTTCAATTTTCTTTATTTGGATTTGAATTTAGTTTGTGAAACTAAATTATTCCATTTTGGATTAGTTTCAACAAATGGTTCTCCACTAATTAAAACTTCTTCTCCATTCAGGTTATTTTAATTTAATTTTCCTTTTCTCTTCCTTGCAACAGAAGCGTGGTTATCTATATCATTCATATTGACATCTTCTGTATGCATAGCTTCTTCTTTTTTATTTTCAGGAGATGTAGAAAAGTTGTCTGAAGAATTTGAATTAGAAGATATGTCTACTATAGGTAATGCCTCATTTTTATTATGTTCAGCATTATTGTTATCAATATCTGTAGAGTTATTTGAAATATGATCACATTCCTCTTGCATATCCGAATTATTATCTACCAAGGTCGAGAAAGCATTTGACAAATGTAATTCTTTATGGTTTGAAACTTGCTGCTTTGGAATATCATTATTTTTAATCATGTTGCAGTTATCTGCATTTAAATTTCCTTGAAATACATCAGCTGCTAATGATTCATTTTCATGTATATAATTATCAGTCTACACATTTGCCTTCTTTTCATTGGAATTGATCACTTCAGTAACTGGTTTTACTTGCTCATCCAATCTTTATGTAATCACCTCTTGTTTGCTCTTTAACTTTTCCATTATCTCAGAGCAATTTTATTATATAAACAAGTAGGAAGCCCGTGCGCTGCACAGGGTGAATAGTTGGTTGTGTGTAAGATTTGTTGAACTTTGAAAATAAATATTTTTTCAAGTTATACACTGCAATAAAAATTGGACATAGAAAATGTTAAGTTTGAACACATTAAATGAGTTAAGTTTCACACTTTTACGCCACATTCATGTTAAATTCAAACATATTAAAGTATTTTGAACCTTAATATTAAAACTGGTTGTTACTATAACACACACTTAGTTTATAACTGTAGAACTAAAAAATAAATTGCAACTAAAATAGTTACATAATACACAGTTGAAATATTTTGTAGATATTTGATATTATGAACTAAATGAAGCACATGAGTTGCAATAACCATTTATGTCTAAAAAATATGTACAAAAAGTTAAATTTGTACATAATTAGCAGTGAGCTAAAATTATATAATACTTACACAAATTTATCTTAGAGTAATGAATTCAGAATACATTGTTCATCTATATATGGATTTTTAATCAAAAGAAGTTAAAACTTCCCATTTTCTGTTCACATAATTACATGGCCTCCCAATGTAATGTACAGTACCAAATCATTGTGTAAATTATTCAGAAAAGACAACTGGAAGGTTAGTATTACCATGTGAAAGAACATGTTTTAGTAACTTTCACTTTATGGCTTCTGTTTTGATACCTCACCTTTTAATGTTACAACTTGTCTGAAATATTTACAAGATTCTATGCTAACTGCAAGGCAAGTGTTTTCCCTCTCTTTTATTTCCGTTTTCACTTTATGTGCATATCACATTTGTTACTGAACTTGTTAATTTGCCTGCGACTGTTTCACAGTTTTGATTTTGACACTTTGTTACTGAACTTGTCAATTTTAGTTTTCGTGAAAAATATACATGTAATATTCATTTCTACCATGCATACAAGTCTAACAAAAGTGATATGCTGTGCAGGTTGTTGGTTCTGAAGAAGAAGAAAGCAGATTGTTACTCTGTGAAGCTACCGCTGTGGTTATGAGGAAGTGCTTTCATCTCCTTGGAATCAAACCAGTCTACAAAATATAACGAATCTTCGCAATTTATTAACTTAGTTTTGTCAATTTATTTGCATTTGGTCATCAATATATTATGAATATTACATTTACTAAATCTCATGTTTCGGTAATTTAACATTGCAGTCTGTGTTATTGTTTTAGGTTTTTATTATGCATTGGATGTTTTTTTACTTTTCTTTTATATTTTCATTTTTTAATGTTTTTAAATGGGTTAAACGGGTTGATCCATATATGAAACGGGTTGGGTCATATTGACCTTTTTAATAAATGTATTAAAAGGGTTGGGTCACAAAAGGGTAGGGTCAATTTTGACCCGACCCATTATGACCCGACCCGACCCATTTGACGGGTCTACATAGCCATAACAGAAACAGAACTCAAAGAAATGAAATACGACACCAAGTACTTCGCACAAATCAAGAGGTTAACTCTAATGAGATATACTGTAACTGTGGGGATTCTGTTGTACCTAACGGAATAGATGTTGGTCGGCGTCACTATAGATGCCGCAATTCCCCTGATGGTTGTGACCTTTGGCAATGGCTTGACGATCCTCTTTCTCATCGTGCAGTTGTTTATGCCAATGAACTTGAAAACCAAATTCAGATGCTTCAAAGGACGTTGGGTTCAATTAACTTATCCGGCGATCGAAGGCAATTTTTTTAATTATCTGTTGTCATGTTTGCTTTTTAGTTCTTTTAATATGTTGTTCTCGTGTTTTCTTTAGTTTGTTGTCCTGTTTGATTTCTATGAAAGCTATTATTTGTTCTTTTCGTAACTTAAGTGTTGTTGTTGATGATTTCCAACTGTTGATATACGATTATTATGTTAAGTGCGGAGTAGATTAAGAATGAAAACTTTACTGGAATTTGAATACATATAAGTTACTGATAGTCTAAACAAGCAGAAGGTAATAAACTTAACAAACATACTTAACCAATCCATACATCATTCAAATTGTCTAATATATCTAACTCAGAGATTGTACGCAACATGTCCAACAAAATCAACGTGATAATCCCACAAATAACGGGAATCATACGTGGCTCGTGTTAGCTGAAATAAATCTTCTTTTTTCACTGTTTTTATAACCTGTCTATACCGTCGACAAGCCCTTGTAAACGTTACAGAAGTGCTGCGAGTCTCCAAAATCCTTCGAATTAATATGCGATCCGGATGGCTATTAAAAATCTCGTTTAGAGTGACCCAAAAATCTTGCTCCATCTCATCTTCGATGTGTCTACGGTCAGTTTCTATGTAAGACTTGATTAGAACTAAATAATCACTAGCGTTCCAGTTTTCATTCGACATTGAAGCTTACTTAGGACAATGAGAATAAATGAAGTTGTTGTGAATTTTCAATACAGAAAGCTGCCTTATATATAATGCTCATGATCCGCGTCTCATGAATGAAGTGTCTTATAATCACCCACATTTCAGTCATCCACAAAGGTTTGAAAGAACAAACACACATGTGTTTTTTCTTTCAAATAGTGATTTACACATATGCAAGCAAAATATCAAATCCATAGCTGATACAAAATATATAACAATGATAATACTCATATACAACCACTACTACTACATACAAACCACTGATAATACAATCATACAAACTCTGATACACAATACATAACAATGATAATACTCATATACAACCACTACTACTGCATACAAACCACTGATAGTACAATCATACAAACTCTGCTACAGAATACATAACAATGATAATACTCATATACAACCACTGCTACTACATACAAACCATTGAAAATACAATCATACAAACTCTGCTACAGAATACATAACAATGATAATACAATAGTACATACTAACACTAAGGCTCATCAAATTGATACCGATCATAGAAAAGAATGGCTGCTTCACCATCATCGTCATCGTCGTCATCATCAACGTCGTCGTCATCTACTCTGGGCGTAGGATGATATCGCTGCTCATCAGTTGTAGTAAGCTTGTTAATACGAACAATCAACTCATCTATACTACGTCGATGCTCGACGCACATGACCTGGCCAATTGCATCTGAAACAAATCCTCATACGAAAATGCTGCTGGATCTGAATACTGGGAAATCTTCGGCAGAGGAATATCAACATATCTATCAACCCTGGACGTTGTCAGTATACCTACTGTCCAACCATAATCTCCTACCTGAGAGGGCTGTGGAGCATGATACACTTGAGTACTCTGTGTAAGGTCAGACAAAATAGGGGGGCAACACCACTACGTATGCCTGAGGGCCCAACCAAATCAACAGATGCGACATGAAAAAATGTAGCCATATGCGATGGAGTGTAAAGCGACGCCAAAATGATGCATAATCTATATTCATGACAATGAAGTAATTTGCAGGCCACCACTCTCCTGCATACTGCTGTAATGTAGCACTATCATAAACCCTCAAAAAAGGTTTATCCGGATGTGGATCATCGGGAACGAAATCACCGTCTAAGATCTGCCTCCAACTACGCTCACCGAGGAACCAGTAGCATCCTAGGCTGGTGATGAAACCAGTGGAAAATGTCTCGTAGATAGGAAAGCAGCATGCACTACAATGGGGTCGGTAATAAAAGGTGATCTATCATACGGATGCCAAACAACGCTCTCTTGTGTGGTCTGTAACTCGATCTGATTTCGGGCCACAACAAAAATATGACATGTCTCCCCTCCTTGCACCATTTTGCGGTTATCACGTGCCCATGCTCTGACTCGGGGAAAGAAAAGGGGTAATGTGGAGTCCAAAGTCGGATAAGTCATGTTACAGAAGTACTCATAGTACCAGTACTATAAAAGCTCTCAAAACCTGTAATGGACGAGGATCTACCCCTAACAACACACTGATGATCTAGAGAGCGATACAAATACGTTAATATCGGAGTTCTCCAGTCATATGCGATTGGACTATCAAACGACAACTCCACTACAGCTGCTACATAACCGACCGGTAGCATGTTTGATGCATTTGTAAAGAATAAGTTCCCCATCATGTACAGAATTAAAAGTTGAGCTATCTCCAAGCAGTTATCAGAACTATGTACATGTATCAATTCTATTATTTCTTGCCTAATGTATGAGCATCTAAGCTGCAGTCCGGATGACAGTCCATCATGCAAATCAAAATGTGGAATAACACTAGATAAACGATGAAAATGCTGGTACTCCTCATCATAAGGTAAGGTCTCGCCCCGACCAATGCCTATACCGATCAACATAGTAAAGTCTAATGGTGTAATACCCAGCTCACCAAAACTAAAGTGAAAGGTATTTGTGGTCTTCC
Organism: Allium cepa; assembly: GCA_030765085.1. Taxonomy (NCBI): domain Eukaryota; kingdom Viridiplantae; phylum Streptophyta; class Magnoliopsida; order Asparagales; family Amaryllidaceae; genus Allium; species Allium cepa. The sequence goes on from CM060931.1 coordinate 57,095,588, forward strand.
TCCAACATGTGGCTAAAGCACCGCATAACTGAACATCCGAATTTAATAAATTGTCGATACCTGTTAAAGCAATTTAACATTATTTAAAGCCTAAACATCAGTAATAAAATAAAAAATAATTATGTAATTACGTATTCAGAAAGTCTTCAAATCTTATCTCTCACAGCAAAGCATGTATAATGCCATCAGCATCATAAGATCGCATAATCCTATAAAGCCGTATCACGCTAACCCATGATCCATGAGTGCGCTCACGACGAGCCTAAGTTAAAATATTTTGCGTATTCAATTTTTACTGTATAATTTGGACTAATAAGAAAAAATTGAGGTAGATAACTTACAGAATTATCAACACACGTGCTAACGTGTACTTCTTCGTCTAGTAGTACTCGAAAATTGACCAAATTTTTGTCTAGACCCAAATTTTGTTTGATGTGGGGGTCCAAAACTGCAGCTACTGTATTTCTTCCTGCGCGTTTTCGTCTAACCACCATGTTTCGTCGCCCTTCATCGAACGCGGGCGGTGCGGGTGCGCTACCTTCGGCAGGCACGTTTTCCACGGACGGTGGAACATTTCCTGCGCTGCGATTGCTGCTGCATCGGAGTCTCCAGAAAGCTCTTTTCATTTTTTTTAAAAGAGGATGTTTGCGAGAAGCAGAAGAAATGGCGAGCGGAAGGGGAAAGAAGGAAGGAGGGAGAGATGTGGGGAGAAATGAGCACAACCGGCTAATTTATAGCCGGTTGTGCTCTGTCCACTTAGCCGGCCAAAATTTGGTTGGCTAAGTGGACGGTGTGGATTGCAATCCAACGGGTATGGATTGCAATCCACATCTTATCCCCTTAGCTGGCCTTATTTTAGCCGGCTGAGGGGAGGCACACAATGTGTGCTTTTCCCCGTTGGGGTTGCTTTGGGGGTCGATTGCCTTGAATCGACCCCAAGCAACCCCTACCATTGGGAATGCTCTAAGAGCATCTTTACCAGAGTGGAGGTTTGAAGGGTGGGGGAAAAAGTCAATTCCTTACTCTTCTAGCAGTCAAGTTGGACGAATTGATTAACCATTTAAAATTAGAACTATATGCAGCATTTAAAAAATCGTTTATGTTGTTAAATAATTTCCAGAAAAAACTGTTTAGCTTATAACTATGCGGTTAAAACTCTGCTAAAGTCCTGCAGAATTCCCGCTATAGCTCGTAGCATTCTTCGACCGTTACATTTATTCAATTTAGCGCTAATGAACAGTAGATCCGCTTTAAGTCCCACTATTTTCTATTACGCCCGCTAAATCAAGGCTTTTTAGTACTCGTTTTAGCAACATTAATATAAAATATTTGATTTAACTAATTTTCTTTTAGAATCAACAAAGCTAGGGTAAAGATCTAATTTTAAGGCATAAGTACTCAATATAAGCTAGAAATATATTGTAGTCATCAAATCTAGACTGCATGAATCATGATATTCTTAGGTTTTGTTATATAAGATTAAACAGTATTTCTTTTTTCTACACAAATGATGTGAGAGCGAGAGTAAATTAACTTTAAATATTTGGTTTTATATTTAATAAAGCTTTTTGCACCTCTGCTATTTTCCACTATAACCCTGTTATAACTTTTTACATCTTCACCGCTATAGAACCGTTAAATGCTTTAACTGCACAAGTTTATAAATGATTTTTTTGAAAACCTTTACAAAATTAAACATTATCACAACCTTGTAAAACTGTCAACCCGGGCATTCTCTTCTTACTGCCCCTCTTTCAATATCCTGTCAGACGTAATCCCATTTCAAATTTTTTTCCTAAATTTCTACCAATATCAAAGAAAACTCAATTTTGTTAAAAAGATATGTCCTCACTTCATTCTAATTTTCCATACTACTCATATCAAACAATTTTGATAATGGATAATGCACAAGAAGAAAATGTAACATCCCGTATTTTGATGTGCCATAATACTAGATTAATTAATAATAATAATATTCTATCAAATGATAATTAAGAGAATTAAATTAAAGAAGTTACTTGGTAAGAATTTGATTGATTAAGTGTGTTACATTTGAAAAGATTAACTGAGTGAACTTATGTTTATTAGTGTAATTAAGTTCGGTCGCAAAGATTAAGGAAATAAAAATAGAATGTGTTAATGAAGTTGATTTTATATTAATGAAAAGTACTAAATAAGATTAGGCAAGGAATGATTTTAGTCTAAGTCCAAATTATTAACTCTTACCTCCAAAGCCATACCATTCCCTTTATTCTAACTTATTTCACAAGGCCGACCATGATCATTACTATGAAGGGGAAGAGGGAAACCAAATCAAGAGATTAAAACTTCCATTTCCAAAGGGGAGAAAATGATTTTTTTATCAACCTTCAACTTAGGTGAGCAATATTTAACATATTTTCCTCCAAATCCGATTGAGTTCAAATTATATATGTTTTTGGTGTTTTGACCGTTGATGATCTTGTTTCAATGATAACAAAATGATTCTATACATGTTTGGGAATTAAAAGACCTTGTTTTCGATATGTTTTAGGATGAAGTATGAATTAATCTTCTTCAAACGGTTGAAATTTTTATATGATGTTTATAGCATCAAAACAAAGATGAATTTTAATTTTATAGTTTTCAGATGAGAAAATTATGTATTATGAATTGTCTAAGTTGAAAATGAGCAGTTTTGACTGTATTTGATGTGTTGAATCATGATAAACAATGTATTTATAATAGTTATAAATATATTGATCGATATACGATATCAGTACGTGTTTAATCTAAATTTAAATGCAACAGACATTGTTCAAGTTGGAAATGGTTTTGTGGCTCATATAGGGCATGCAAATTTTACCAAAATAGCTTGGATATGTTAGTCAAATGTTGAAAAAAGAGGGAGGCTTTTGAATGGTTTAAAAGAGTGGAATTGGTAAGAGAGAGATAAGGATGTGATCCACTTTTCTCTTAGTTGGCTTCCTATTTATATGCCAATCTTCACACCATTTATTTAGAGACCTTTTGCACTCGTTTCTTCTGCAAATTTCGACCAACAAGCTGTTAGAAACCAGGATGTCTATAAAATAATGCAGAATGAATCTTAAGGCTATTTAAACACTAGAGAGGATGAAGTGTGTTAACTACTTATGAATTTAGATCTTTATCTACTCTAACTGCAAACAGAAACAAGTAATCAAAGAATAAGTATATGTATAAAGTAAAAAGCAGTAAAGTAAATAAAAGAGATTTTACACTGGTTCGGCTTAACCAATCCTACATCCAGTCCTGTATTACACCGTACAGAATTTCACTATCACTGCTTGTTTTCCACAGTGGCAAGAACACCTTTACAATATTGACTTCATGGGTTACAAGATGCACACTCTTGATTTACGGGCTGCATGAACACCCTTTTATATATACAAACAACACTAGAGTATGACAAGTCCCGTAAATAGAACTCATTAGAGGAATCAAAATCAATATAATGCAGATTCGGTACAATGATCTTATAAACTTCCAGTGGCAATATATCTTTAAATTATTTGAGGAATATGATGAAATTAGAGAGAGAATGATATGAATTCAAGTTCAAACTATTTGTTATTGTGTGGTTTGCACTTCCTTGAAGATCTGGAGTGAAAGAGTATGGATTTGCAAAGAGAATGAGTATTCGATGGATTTCTCTCACAAATGTATGGGGATAAAAGAGTAGGATAAAATGAGAATTACTGATGTCAAAATTCGTTTTTCAGAGCCTTTAAATAGTGGTTGAAGAGACATGTCTTTTGGTGAAGATGTAGAGGGAAATGTCTCTTCATTTGAAATTTGAAAATCTGAAAAATAACATGTATGTCGACATACATGCAGAGGATACGTCGACATATAGTGTTACAAAAAAGAACAGTAACACCAATAAATGTTGTAGATTTTCAGATTTCAAAAGTACCTCATATTTATCTATTTTTGTGATTCGGTTGAGATCAATAATTGATGATTTTCAAGTATATTTCCATAGGGTCTTTAGGAATCAAACTACCCATCACTTCAAATACTCTGTCATTTCAACATTCTTCTTCAGTCGGTTTTATTCTTCCATTTGCTCTGGTTAATCTTCATATATAATTTATTTGCTTCCTCTGAGTTCTTGTTTATCTCTATAAATGTCTCCATAATATATCTAAAAGTACTGTACAACTTAGAGATATGTTAGTAGTAATGTTTATGTGGTTGTTGTCATCAAAATCAATATCTAAGATATTAACAATCTTCCAATTTTTAATGATAATTACCATATAAATATTCAAAAGATAAAACATAATATTTTTATATTTAACTTCCCCTAATTCTATGTACCCCTCTTTCATTTTGCATAGTATATTTATACATTTTCTCCCCCTTTATCATCAACAAAAAGATGAAAAGGAATCGCTTAAGCACAACTAGGCAATATGTATAGAGTTTGCATATAGAGATATATACAAATGAGTATAAATAGAACTCATTAGAGGAACCAAAATCAATATAACGCATGAAATAAATATTTAAAATAAGAGGAGTTTTAGAGTTACTGATGTTGTCGATGCTAATAACATATCCCTGTTGAATTATATCCAATGTTCACTATTTCACCATCTTTATATATAATGTCACTCGATATCTATGGATTATATGCTTTGAACATCCGCTGTCTGGTATCCATAGTTCAACACTTGAAAAATATAAAATATGCGCAATGGTACCCTATTTATTTTAAGGTCCATGTGGTTAAGTTTTAGGAAGCCAAATCCATGAAGAGTTTGAATGCCCTTTCAAAATATAACTATCAAATAAATAAATTTTATTAATAAATTACCAATGTATTTTTCTTTCTCATTATTATCTAATCTTTTGGGAACCCATAAACTAATGAATCTGTTTCGAGTTTTAACTTTAATTTTCTAGGTTTTGTTTTGAATTTGGCAACCTTAACAAATTTAGTACTTTGAGTACTATTTTTCTTTGATATGGGCTTAAGGGTCTATCCAAGTCCATGTTTATTGCTAGTGTGTTTGGATGTAGATAACAATTTTTTTAAATTATCTTTCCCTTTGTTAAATTTATCAACATCGGTTTTCATTTAAAATTCTTATTATAGTTAAGAATAAAATTGTAAAGAGATGTTATTTTGTCATTTAGATCAGTGATCTTTGATTTCATTGAAAGATTTTCTGATCTTAAGGATTCATTTTCACTTTTCAGTTATTCAAAACTGCCAAGTTTCAGATCATCATTAAGTCCATTAAGTCTTTCAATTTCATCTTTTAGACATTATTTTTCTTTGGTTATCATTTCGTTAAACATTTTTAATCCATATATCTTTGTTAAACTAATCTTGTACTCTTTTTTAAGCATTTTATGTCCCTTATACATATAATTTAAAAAACTAGTAATTTCTTTTTTAAGTTCCATACCTGGTCATCCTTTGCCATGAAGCACATGTTCGCATTTTCAGTTTTTAAATCACTATCGCTTGATGTATCTGCATCACCTTATGTTGCATTAAAAGCCTGTTACATTTTCTTATTGAAAGCGTTTGAAGAGTACTTTGATTTCATCATATTACGACAGTCTCTTTTCAAATGCCCGGGTTGATCATATTCTAAACACTTAACAACATTTCCATTTTTGGAATTAAAGTTGTTAGTTTTTCGAAGTCTGTTCATCTTTCTATATTATAAGAATTACTTAAAGGTCATGAGTCGATTTCCTCCTCATCATCATTATCATCATCACCTGGTTCACGATTGTCATTTGTAGCGCTAAGTGCTAGTGATTTCTTCTCATTTGATTGATTCTCTTTTCTAACCTGCAACTTTACTTCATAGGACATTAGATTACCAATTAAATCTTCTATTTTCATGGTACTAATATCATTAGCCTTTTCAATTGGCAAAGTCTTCTAATCCCATTAACTGCAAAATGAATTTAAAATCTCTCTGACTTGGTTCTCTTCAGTGACATTCTTTTCTAATGATATTAATGCATGTAATATATTCTGAAATCTAAAATACATATAAGAGATAAACTCATTTGATTCATTTAAAAAGGTTAAAACTGGTTGGTTAGCATAGATATCTTAGTTTATTTACTTTACCAGTGCCCTTATGTGTGTGAAATGTTCTTCAAATTTCATATGTAGACTTACAAATGGAAACTCGATTGAATTCATTTTTGTCTAAGGCACAAAATAAAATATTCATGGCCTTTGAGTTAATAAGTGCTCGTGTCTTTTGATCAGGTGTCCAAGAAGAGTACTCAGTGTGAGGTTCAGTGTACTCACTCTGTGTAATATTCTAAATATCTAAACCTCTAGGCTGCAAATAAAATTTCAGCCTACATGCCCAATAATAATATGCATAATTACAACCATCAAATAGAGGGGGTCTAGTAGTAGATTGTCCTTCAACAAATGTGTTAAAGAAAGTATTACTAGTGTTATTAGCCATTTATACTTTTCAAAAACCAAGTTACAAATTTTTGAGAACCAGTGCTCTGATACCAAATGTTAGAAACTGAGATTTCTATAAAACAATACGGAATGGATCTTAAGGCTATTTGAACACTATAAAGGGTGAAGTGAATATTAACTACTTATGAATTTAAAACTTTATCTGCTCTAATTGCAAATGGAAACAAGTAAACAAAGAATAAGCGAGTAATAAAGTAAAACCCAGTAAAATAAATAACACCAAAGATTTATATAATGGTTCGGATTAACCAATCCTACATCCAGTTCTGTACTTCACCATACAAATTTCACTATTGCCGCTTTCTTTTCACGAGTGTAAGAATACATTTACAATCTTGATTTCATAGGCTATAAGATGCACCCTCTTGATTTATGGGCTACAAGAACACCCTCATCTCTATACAAACAATAATAGTTAGCAAGTAGTCGTATCTTCAATACAAATTCTTGCAGATTTGGTACAATAATCCTATAAATCTCCAATGCCAATATATCTTTGAATTCTTTGATTAATATGATGAAATCGGAGAGAGAATGATATAAATTCAAGTAAAAACTCTTTGATATTATATTATTTGCAAATTCTTGAAGAATTAGAGTGAAATAGCATGGATTTGCATAGAGAATGGAAGAGTATTCGATGGATTTCTCTCACAAATGTATGGAGATGAAAGAGTAAGAGAAAATGGAAATTATTGATGTAAAAATTCTTTATCTAGAGCCTTTAAATAGTGGTTAAAGAGACATGTTTTTTGGTGAAGAGGTAGAGGGAAATGTCTCTTCATTAGAAATTTGAAATCGGCATGTACGTTGACATACATCAAGAGGATATGTTGACATATAGTGCAACAAAAGAGAACAGCAACACCAATAAGTGTTGTAGATTTTCGAATTTCAAAAGTACCTTATATTTGTGGATTTTTGTGATTCGATTGAGGTCAATGATTGGTGGTCTTCAAGTATAATTTCCATAGGGTCTTTAAAAAAAGATTCTAAGACGCAAACTACCCATCACTTTAAATACCTCTATCATTTAAGCATTCTTCTTCAATCAATTTTATTCTTCCATTTGCTTTGATTAATCTTCATATATAATTCATTTGATTCCACCGAGTTTTTTGTTTATCTTTGTAAATGATTACATAATATATCTAAAAGTACTACATAACTTGGAGGTATGTTAGTAGTAATATTTATATGATTGTTGTCATCAAAATCAATATCTGAGGTATTAACACAAACCTCATTTAAACCCAAAAGAAAACCAAGCTCTAATCATATCAAAATTCTTCGATTCGATCGTTGGTGGTAAAGCAGTTCGAGAGCTAGCAACTCTAGAACTTGGAATTTGATTCAAGGAGCCATATCATCATTTCAAAGTGAGATCTCTTGGCCTTGGTGAAATGTATTCGACATGTTTACTAATTCATTTAATATTATTATATGTTATTGTAGGTTAGTAGATCATATTACGAATCTAGTGTATCAAAGTATAGTCGTATATTGGATGGTTGAATATATTGGTGCTTCCATAATCTTTTTTATATGTTTGCTGGTATTAAGCTCACGGTCTTAAAATAAAAAACTATTTTTTATTTAAATAATATTATATATGATTTTATAGATTAATAAATTATATCCTAAAGTTCAAAATCATAGAATAATTATTTAAAATCTCTAAAATTTTAGCTTTGCATAACGATGATTCAACATCAAAATTTATTTTATTAATATATAATTATATTTATTATATATCCAAATATTAATATAACTATTATTTAACATTAGAATTTGATAATATATATATATATATATATATATATGTATAATTTGAAATAAATTATAAATTTTGATTAATAACATTACATAATTTTTAGATTTTGGATTTTTTTAATATTCCAAATATCTAGATCATTAGAATCTAAATAGATCTTCATCTTATATGACTAATAAGTGTAATTATTGCCATTAAAAAGTGAGGGCCTAGCAGTAGATTGTCATTTGACAAAGGTGTTAAAATATGTACTAGCAGTGTCACTAGCCATATATATTTTCAAAATCAAATTACGAGTTTTAAAAAACTAGTGCTTTGATACCAAATGTGGATTGTGGAATAATGGATCTTAAGGCTAATTTTACATTAGATTGGGGAGGGGTGAATAGTGTTTTCTAACTTTTGTAAATCTTTTTAAAATTCTTTCAAGATTAATATCAAACCATAGAGTAACAACATAGATTTATACTAACAATTAGTCATAGATGCAATCACAGATGAATATAAAAGTAGTGAAGTAAAAAGCAAAGAGTTGGAGAGATGACATCTGAGATTTTATACCTATTCGGATTGCTCCTACATCGAATCTGTACATTTTCTTGTAAATATTTCTTTTCAAGCGCCTAATTTGTACGGTAGCAAGCAAACCAATTACGATCTCGATTTCAAGGCTACGAGAAACATCCTCATGTATTCCGAGTCTAGGGAAAATTCACTTGATTTAAACGGGCTACAAGCACACCCACTAGATTTGGACATGCTACTAAGCGCATCCACTTGATTGGAATAGGATATAAGCACACTTACTTGATTTGAACGGGCTATAAGCACACCTACAAACAAGAGTAGAGTTGATGTTTTTTAAAGACAAGTAGTTATACTTTAGATAAAAGGGATCCTATAGCCTCTTATATAGCACTTTGACCTTTGAAATGAGGGAGATGCTTACAAAACAATGAGTAAGCAGTAGTGAATCAATACAATTAATTATGATTGATTCTATACGATTTGAATAAAATAGAGTACATTTTTCAAAAGTGTAAGGAGTGGGAAGAAAGTAAGTATTGATTAGTTAAAAATTCATTTGCACTTCCCTTTATATAGAAAATGAATAGATGTATCCATTCGTAAAGGGTTGTGTCAAAAAGACAATTCCATTTAAAATTTGAAAAGCCATTGAACTACCTATATATCGATATATAGAAAGATGTATGTTGACATATTCTAGTGAAATTTAAAAAATGTTTTCTTTTAAATTGTTTTTTTAATTCTATACTTTGTAAAGTAATTTGAATATAGTTTCTAAATATTTTGAACTCTTAAATACTTTTTATAAAATATTTTAAAATATAATTTGAAATTAAATATTTTTTTCAAAATATCAAGGATTAGAAATTGGAGATAAGGATCAGAGATTGATATCAAGGAATTTAGTACTAAATTCTAAGGAATTTAAATACTAAATTATAATCTAGAGCTCTTCATTTCTGTCTTTGAACTCATGAGTCTTCAAATCTTTATCTTGAATCTTTATACCGTATAGTCTTCGATTAAGCACTTGTGTAATATTCTGCACTGTATACTATATAACTTGGAAAAATATTAGTATCTATATTTTATATGGTTGTTGCCATTAAAATTAGTAATTTAGGTATTAACAATCTTCTCCTTTTTGATAATGACAACCATCAAATATTCCTGTACATATAAAAAATGATATAACTTTCTCTGAGTTAAATAACTCCTCCTAAATATATGCATGTATATATTTTACATTTTTCTCCCCCTTGTCATCAACAAAAATGGGTGAAAAATAAAACTCCTTCTAAATGATATACTTATAAACTATGGAATCAAAGTCAATATTTAATAATTAAATTATATGTGAAGTAAATGTGACATAAAAGATGCAAAATGTGAGAGATAAATGAAGAACATACTATAAATGTAACAACCCCACCACGATATCCAGATTAGCAAAGAACATTACAAGTAATGTCATCTGCAAATCCGAAGAATACGGCTTGTTAAGGGCAATCGAATGTGAATATATCTTTATACTAACACTGATACGTCATTTATACCCTTTTCACTTAATATCTGAACTGAATTTGACGTGTATAATATTAATACAAAGTAATAGACACACCGATTTCTCAGAATCAGAACAATTTATCATATAAATAACAGCCACAGATCATAGTGGAATAAATCTAAACTTATACATATACAAATTATTTAGTTTACAAAATGAAATACTAAACTTGATTGTTATACAAATTTTACAATTCTCTAATCTCAATTGTACATCTTATAAACATATTCACAAATTTCCTAAATGAGATAAACTAAAAAGTTAAAAGTGTTTATCTCCTTGCTAACCCAAACATTTAAAGATAAACTTTTCCTGTAACGTGAAAAGTCTTGGCCTGACCCGAGCAAAATAACACCCGGGTCAGACAATCTCTAAATATCCAATAGGGTGAGAATAGAATATAACACAAGAATAAACAACATATAAGTAAATACAGATGTCCATGAAATAACGAGTCCTGGGAATTAATTTAACTTAGAGTTCATCACAAGGCAAATGGTTATACATTTAAGTTATGAACACATATTAGTCTCTAAACACTGAATTCACAGAACAAAAGATAATATCTCTAAGCATGCAAATATCAATGATTAACTCAGAACAAGGTTATAAGTTTAAGTCATAAACACGAACTAGTCCCTAAACACAAAATGACAGAATTAACTTAACATCCATTACAAGACACAAGAACATATATTTATTTCACGAACACACTACACAAGGATATATATTTATTTCACTAATAGAAGACACAGGAATATATATTTATCTCACGAACACATAATAGTCACAGAATCCAAATATCCGGAATGCAAGAGATCTTAATCCAAATAGATCATAATGATCGTCCAAAACAATCAGAATGATTGTACTTAAAACTCGTGGCAAACAAACAAACAATTTGGTATCACTCGAATCGATCCGATGTCAAGGATCGTACTCAGACCGGGAACACAAAATCACAGAATGATCTCAAGGGTCCATACCGATGAAGGTGATTGTAGAAACCATGACTCGGTAAATTTACATTTATTTAATATTATTATATTATTATGTTCGAAAATAAATCCAGGAATAAACTTCTTAAGGATCTAGCAGCCACTTGCCGCACACCAAAAGAGAGTAAACTATAAAGTGCCAAATACTATCACCTTCGGTAATCACTAGAACATAACTAATACGTCCCATACCGTATGGTGAAATCCAAGTATTTACTAAAAGCTAGTAGATATCACTTATTACGGATACTATAGAAAAATCTGAACTACATTCTCTTAAGGATCTAGCAACTACTTATCGGATACTAGAAGATAATACAACTCTGAAGTGCAAAATACTTCCTAATAGCAATCACACGAATTTAACCAAGGCATCCCATACTTCCTGGTGAAATTTGATTATTCACTAATGGGCTAGTAAGTTTCACTCAAACATTCTATTCAATGAGTTATACCATATTCGACGAAGCGTTATTCGAAAGCATTTAAACAAATCGATGACACTAAGTCGATTATTAGTACTCCTCAAATTATAGAATTAAGGTTCTCAAAACAATTTTCTCTTTTGAGTTTATTATTTAAAGCAGTTATTATAATTTTCCATAAATCCATTCATTATTTAACCTTAATAAAATATTCACAGATTTGCTAAAATATTCCATAACTCCGAATTGTTCCAATTATATACACAAAGTTGTCTCAAACTTCTGTATAGTTGTATTATTCAAAAACAAATATTTTAAAACCATATTTAATTACTCTTCTAAATCCATATTAAAATATAACCATTTTAATTAAAAATAAACTTAGTTTATACTTTTCAAAATCACATTTCCAAATTTAACGAATCCTATATTATTTGTTTAATAAAACCATAACACTTATATTCCAAATCCATAATCGCTTTTATGTAAAAATAGATTAGATGTGTATTTCCAAAGTCATATTTCCATATCCATATCCATAAATATTTTAATAACCATGCTTAATATATGAAATAACTTGCTAAAAATAATTTTTAATATCTATTAACTTAATTTATAAAAAAATTCTAAGATTTATAAATATAAATAATTATCTTTCGTAAAATTACTTGTATACGAAACTTATCAACTTATTTAATTTAACTCAAATTTAGGTTCTAAAGGTCTGCAATTTAGACTACATAAATCTCATAATTTTACAAAACTTAATTCATGAAAGTTGTAAATAAAAGCTTATGCTTTATAAAATATCCAGAATTTTTTGAATTCTGATAAGTAATGAAAAAGTACGGCTAAAACAATTCTCAGATTTTTTACTTCCTTATCGCTACCGTTTAATATCGAGATAGCGATATTAAAACATATTTTCGACCATGTAAACCACAGAATTTTACAAAACTAAATATATGAAAGTTGTAGAACATATTCTAAGATTTCCAAAACTTTAAGAACGATTGAATTTCGATAAGTAATGAAAAAGATACGAGTAAAACAATTCTCAGATTTTAACTTCCTTATCGCTGTCGTTTAATATCGGGATAGTGACATTAAAACTTATTTTCGACCATGTAAGCTACTAAATATTACAAAGCTCAAAACATGAAAGTTAGAGCACATATTCTAAGTTTCCAGAACATTAAGGATTATTGAATTTCGAGAAGTAAAGAAAAAGTTATGACTGAACTTCTCAGATTTTAACTTCTTTATCGCCGTCGTTTAATATCGGGACAACGACCTTAAAACTTATTTTCGACCATGTAAGCCACAAAATATTAGAAAACTCAAAATATGAAAGTTGTAGCACATATTCTAAGCTTTCTAGAACATCAAGAACCATTGAATTTTGAAATGGAACGAAAATGTTATGGAAATTTTAATTTTAGATTTCAACTTAGTAATGTAGCGACCCGTAATTTCGCTACTTTGAAAATTAGAGATTTTGTTTATTTTAAAATTAAAAGGAATTTAAAACTTAAATAAATATGTTATATATAATAAATAATTATCTATTCTTATAGTTAATAAATTAAAAAAAGTATAAATTTGGATTTTAGAACAAATCAACAAAAGTTAAATTTTGTTAAAAATAAATAAAGGCTTAAATAAATGGATTTAAATATTTACTTGAAAGTTAAAATCTTATTTAAAATATCTAATAAAGATAATAAAAGTATATTAATATATTTAAAAATATGTTAATAATTGTTTTACAAAAATAACCAAATTTTTTCGTATTTTGTCAGTTTTGCTTGCACTGTAAAATTAGAGATCTTGATATTAATTAAATATGATTTTAAAATATAAAGAGACATGCTTTAATTTATTTAAAGAAGTAAAAAGTTTATTTTAAAGTTTGGTTTACTTCAATATATAGCTTAACAAAAAACGTCAAATTTTGACTGTAAAATTTATCGGCAAAAACACCGTTTTCAACCAAAACAAGTTGTCGTCAAGTTGTTGCAACTTGATACATTTTCTAATATATAAATACAACTTAACAAACTATGTTACATGCTACATTTAACAAATGCACTTTGAAAAGTCAAAGTTTACAAATAATTCAAAATGTAACATGATTTGACATAAACCTATAAACAAATCTATACTAAACAACATCATTACTTTACATCTTGTCTCATTAATGAGATGTTACAAATTTACATGGAAAAGGAGCAAATTTTATTTTAACATTTTAAAATTTAAGAAAATAAGGCAAACATCATTTCTTAAGTACAAATTCAAATCACTTCTTCTCCATTAAGCCAAGGTCAAATCAAGGGTAAAAAAGTAAATGAAAAGTCAAAATGTAGTGGAGGGTATTTTAGTCATTTTCCATTCCAAACTCTATTATAAATAAACATGCACACCTTACACTTTTTCACATTTCATTCCTTCCTTCTTCACTTTCTCCATATTCTTCACCTCCATTTCCATGGCTTCCCACCTCTCCATTCTCTTCCACCAAGCTCCACCACCACCTAAACCCACATCCACCTCGGCCAAACACACCTACCCACCTCCAAACCCACCTACCCTCGGCCACACCACCATACCCAAGTTGTACCCCCTTATACACACCAAGGCCGAGCCCATACTCCACCATACCCAAGCCCAAAGCTACATACCCAAGGTTGTACACCCCTTTCCCTCCAAAGCTCACGGCCAAATAAAAAAAAGAGAAAAAAAAGAAAAGAAAAGAAAGAAAAAGAGAGAAGGAAAGGAAAGCGATAAAGTCGAGACGCTTAGAAATAACACATTAGTTCGTTAGCCGTAAACACGCCAATTCGCCTAAAAGATTGACGGAGTGGAAATAAAGGTGAGAAAATTCTCATCGCTTAAAAGATCATATTTTGATTTTTTTTATAATAATCATCTTATTACATGCAAGTATACACCCTTTAAAATGTTTTTATGGATGTTTGGTTATGTTAAAACAATCACATTTATACCCTTATATAACATAGGAATGTTTATACCAATTTGATTGTTAATATGGATGTTTGGATAGTTTGGTTAGATAATTGAATTATGATAATATATCCCGTTATGGTATCAATTAGTGAATGTTGGATTTGAAATCATATGTTATGTGATTTGTTGAATGCATATTATGTTAGTGATAAATATGGATATTGGTTATGTTCATTTTGATTAAGTGATTCCTTTGTTAAATAAGACTCTATTTTAGTGATATGAGATATTTTGGAAAAATAAGTCTCTTTTCAATTAGAAGTGAAATTAAAGTAAAAATAAAAGAGAATTTGAAATTTGAAGTGAAACGGGTTTGAAAAGGATAGTTAAATTGAAATTGAGATGAATAGTGAAATTGAAATTGAAATCGATTTTGAAAATTGAATTTGAGATTACGGTTGAATTGAAGTTTAAATTGAAATTAGATTTGAAATCTAAGTTTTAAATGTGTTTAATTTGAAGTTAGAATTGAAATTGAATTGAAATTGGAATTTAAAATTTAATATTAAAATAATGTGAATATAATAATATTATAACATGAAAATGGTGAAAATTAATTTTAAAAGCTTTAAAAAGTGAAAATATTAATTTAAAATGATTTGTAATGATTTTATAAGTAATAGAATTCGATTTGTATAAATTATTTCAAATATTGAAAAATAAGTTAAAACTAGGTGCGTCGCGCAACGGTAGTTCGCGATTTCGCGCTGAAAAGTTCAAATGAGTGTATAGAGTCGAATATAGCTCGGAATTCTTCGAGATAAGAAAATTACAGACTATTATATCCATATCTTTGAAACGAAGAAAGAAAATCAAGATTTCGTCTTGTAGATTTTGAATTAAGTCCAAAACAATTTTCTAAAAAAATCGCGCTAGTGTAGTTAAGTGACCATAATAGGAAATTTATTTAAATGAACGTTTTTAATTATGGAAAAATATGGAATAAATTTGATAAATCTATTTAAATGATTTAAAGGAGATTTGGATTTAAAAATATGAATTATCGAATGTTTAAAAGTTGTTTAAATCAAATAAGCTTATATAACACTTTCCACCGCACTTTTATGCTGCGAATTCTATAACTTTTGAAATATGAGTTTAAATATAACGATTTTTCCCAGAATCAATTGTGAATGTTTTTAAAAGGGAAGATAAGCATTTGAAAGATAATTTGGAATCTTTATAAGCAATTCCAAAATAAAGTTGATAACTGAGTATGTGGAAACAACTAGTACATTTGTCCCGCCTATGAGATCTGGGAAGATAAAACAAGGTGTTCAACTAAGGTTAGGGATGTAGCAACTAGTGCCCTGAACTTACCTGGCCTATGTTTTCTTTTCTTAGGCGAGGGGTGGAACAGATCGAAAGGAAAGCCCAGATGCTCTTAAATAAAAAGATCGTATTGAGTTTCCAAAATAAAAGAAGATTGGTATTATCCAAAATTTAAGCAATCTCCAAAATGAATGATTTTTATGATCCTATTTGCTCAAAAATGTTTGCTAAGATTGATTTTAGTGTTTATCGTAAACGATGTATTAAATAACACTGTTTTTGACCCGTCTAAAAGTTAAGGGATTTGGATCGAGAGTTAAGCGAGAAATTTTGAGATACTTTCCAAAGTAAAAGAATGAATTACTCAGAATTATTCGAAATTCAAAAGAAAGAGATTTCGAAATCATCCGAAAAGAATTAAAGTGAAAAGGAACTTAATAAATCCTGTATACTCATATTCACTTTTTATCGACAATTGGATTTCGAAGGAACCGGGATTGGATTTGGGTGATTCCTATCTGAAAACCACTTCGAACCAATGTGTACTCATGTTGAAGATGATGACTATTGAAGACCGTGGATCTTCATAGCATGAGAACTTCTTGTTGATTTGCTCGGAGTCGCACCCATTATAGAGTTATATATAGCAGTGGTCTCCTCATTGTGGAGATTTTTCGGATTGCAAGGACTACTCGCTACTAGTGGTAGTAGGAGAGTGCCTTCGGTTTGTCCTGTTCCTGGACAACTTGTATGAATGTTTGTCTGACATTGCATTTCTAAAGATTACGTACATTGGTTTTTACAAACGTACATCAGTGGTGGCGGAGAAGGCAACTTCTCTTAGCTTAACACCCTCCTTGAGACGTACGAGCTCAAGGGTTGTATTTTTGTGGAAGGCAATTAGTAGTTAACGGAAATGGCAATGTGGCATTCAAAGATGTGATATGTGAAAAGGTAATCGTTGCCTCAAGCCTCATCAAACCGAAAATGACCGAAACAAGATTAGATGCGGCAAGGCTAAGTGGGTCATTCCCAAGTAGGGTATGGTCATCCCCTTCTAGATATATTTCTTCCGACTATGACGTTCGAGATGTAAATTAATGTGGTGTACGGAAAACGAGCGCTCGATTAAAGGTCGGTAACGACCGGGGGATAACATATTCGGTACTATCTAGTTATAAAGGTAGGCCGGTCTTGTGTTGGTAGAGGAGCTTTGTGATGGTTCCTCGGGACATCCATCTAAAGGTGTACCAATTTCGGAAGGTAGATCCTTCACTCGGTCATTTGTATGAAAATCCATACTCCAATAAGAACCTACGGTTTTGTTTGTATTGGCGTAATGAATAGCCTTGAAATGCTATAGGGTAATCATTTCGGATAAGATTAATAAGTTTATTTGCAAATGTTTTCAAAGAGATGTCATTAGAAATAATATCAAATATTTTGATATATAAAAGTGTTTTAGTTATCATAAGGTAAAAACCCGTCTGTGTTTATGTGTGGGCGTGGTCTTATGAGATACTCTTTCTTTTCAAAAGATTTTATTCAAAGGCTGATATATGACACTGTCATCTATTACTGAGTTTTTCTCGTGCTGGTTTATCAAGCCTGATCCGGGTATTTTCAATACTCGGGTCAGATCCGAGTAGTTTCAGGTTAGTCGAAGATGGTTGAAGTTTCCAGATGAGAGCTGGAGATATTCATCTACGTATGGACATATTCTATTATCCGTTGTACTTAGTTAGTTTTAGTTTGATGTTTGTCAGAAATTGTAAGGACAGATGTTTATAACTGTCCAAGTTAAATTTAGGTTAGACTCTGATATATATATATATATATATATATATATATTTAAAAGTTTTCCGCTGTAAAAATATTTGTTCAATATTATATGTTATTCCATTCGTGTGAGATTCTGTTCCGTCTTATTTTCTTTATTACCCTTCATGTTCCGTATTTTCGTGCAATTTGAGTTGGACATGTGTGGTTTATTGTCGATTCAAAGGGTATGGAAAAACGGGCCTTGACAAGTAAATACATAGGAACAGAGCAACTCTATCCGATTCAAACTCAATTTCGGCCAGTTAAACTGTAGAATTTCGAAAAGTGATCAAAAGAGAAACTGTAGCTTACCAAATGACCTTTCTACCACAAAAAGTTGGATCATTTTGATTTAATTTACACTGAAATATCACTGTTTTACTGTAGCAAATTTCCGTACTAAATTTTCAGCAATCAACAATCTAACAATCACCCAACTTTACAACCAAATTTACAAACAATTCAATCAAAAAATCATTCAAACATTTTGGTACAACAACAAAATTTAGAAATTGGTATGTGAGTGATTAGCTCACCTTTAAAACTTCCTATAGCTTACTAAGCTTATCCAAAGCCTTGCTACTATTTTGTAATCTCTTTGCTAATCTCAAATACACCTAAATGCTCAAAAACCTAAATCCGACTAGCAGCACTAAGATTAAAAACAAAATAAAAATCATACTTTTATGGTCCTGGAAGGTAGAGAAGATTACCTAGCTTTGATTTCTACAAGTATTGACCAAAAGCCCTTTGATTTGCACATGATTTGAGATGATTTAGGAGCTAGGGTTTTCTACTTTGAAGGTTTTAGTTTTCTAGTTTCTAGAACTAAATTGAGGGGAGAAAGTAAGTGTACGTATTTTATTTTTCTTCTCAAACTTATGCTAAATGGGCTAAGAGTGTAAGGTAGAGATTCAACAGGACATGTGTTGCTAAACTTATACCAATTAGAAGTGTTGATAAATTATAAAACACTATTCTTATCTTAAACAATGTTTTATTTTACATAAGCTAATCTCTCAAAATTTATCAAATCCATTCACAAGATAAAATTCCCATTTCTACAAATATTGAATTATCTTATTCAAATATATTTATATATATATGTAACTTTTACTAGTAAAAGTTATTCTCTTTATTTCAATAAAATAATTGAACCATTAGTTTTAAGATTCTCATTTTAAAAACAATAAATCGCAATATTCATATTTATTTAAATTTATGCTATTCTCGAAAATTATTCTTATATTAAAAATTATAAGAATTAAGTTCACAAAGCGATATTTATTGAACTTCCAATTTATTAAATTTTAGATTTTAATTTAATTCAAAAATTGCACTAATAAAATTCTAAATTTTTGTCCTAAGACTACTTAAGATAAATTAAATCAACTATGCACAAAGCTAGATTTAACAATTTAGAATTTATTTGTCCACAATCAAATTTAATTAATGATGTAGTTAACAACAGGGTTGTTATAGACTTCTTCCTTAAAGAAATTGCGTTCCCGCAATTTCCTTAATGAAAGAAATCTATAATATAAAATTCTTCTTAAAACAATTATTTGCAAACTGGTTTCTAATTTCATTTCCAAAACATTCAATTAATATCACTCCAAATTATAACACTAAACTTAAAATTTTAGTTATCAAAATTTATCAAAATTCCCAAAATTATTCTAACACCTCAAATTTGTGAAAAATTTCGCCAACGTCTCCTTTGCGCAGTTAGCATTTCAAAAATTTGCAATATGAATATAATTACATAATATACATGCCATCTTAAGGATGAGGCATCCCGTAGGGAAAAACACAAAAATGTGATATGTAATCCGAAATACGTACCTTATATTTGAAATATTAGTGAGTCCGCTAATATTCTTTAAGCAAACAATTTATAATCTTTTAAGAAATATCTATTTAACTTCAGATACCTGCACCTATCTCAAAAATTCATATTAGTATTTGATATCAAATTCATGTCATATAGGAGATATTAACAATTTATGATTACACTTTAGCTAGATTAACATCATAATATTCCATAATGAAAGAAATTCATACTTAAATTTCCATGTTTTAATTAATACTTATGTCAAAATGTCACGTTCGATGTTTAGGAACCCCTATCGATAACATGGCATCCCACGTATTGATTAGAATCCTTAAACAACATCTGGATAAGTCAACTGTTTACACAAAAATGGGCAAACACCCTCAAGTCATAGTAGTAGAGCTGCGAATACTATTTTCAGTATAGAGCTATTGTTTGATGAATTTTAGTTGTGGATGATTGAGATAGAGAATCAGGAATGTGCAATAAAGAATAAGTAAAGGACTTAAATGTAAAAAGATAGATTTTATAGTGGTTCGACCTGAATGTGCCTACGTCCACTGTTCCTCTTTCATTATCTCTTTCATTTCTGATTACGAGTACAAGCTTTGAATATGAGTAAACATGCTATTGGAACTAAGAGTTTTCCCTCTCAAAGTTGTCTGCCATTGTTGATGAGAGCTTCACTCTTTTCCCACCCCTTTTCTTATAATGCCATGTGCCTGGCATCTATAGAGTGAGGTTATGATAGGAATGGCAGTTGAGTACATAACCTCTGAGATTTGGTTCAACCTTCCTTCCCCTGCGATTTGGTTCAACCTTCCTTCCTCTGGGATTTGGTTCAACCTTCCTTTATATGAGATTTGGTTCAACCTTCCATTCTCCGGGATTTGGTTCAACCTTCCTTCCATTAGAAATGGTTAGATATTTAGTAGTTTGATTCCCTATTGGACCATTACTTATGATTCATGAAAATAAGTGCTTGCCATGACTTGAACCCGCATAGGTTGGCTAAAAGGCGCAAGTCTTTACCATTGTGCTACACATGTTATTATGCCATAACCCCTTCAATCCAGGTCCGAATTGAATGAGACTTGAACTGGTAGCTGTGTATCGCTGAGTATAGTATTTCAATGCCTCTGAATGTTCCATGTGAGAGAGAAAATTAGTAGTTCTCTAAAGTGGGACCCATATAACTTGGACAATGGGCTAATGTTAAGATGTTCATACCTTTCAAACCGTTGCTCAGATTGAGACGCGATTTTGACCTATGTCCATATCTTGATCTTGAGAATAATTCTAAACTAGTTTAGGTCCATTCCAAGACAACGACAATTTTATCCCTGACTCTTCATATTCACCATGTAGTGGGCGGAAATGCCCACAACATTTGCCCCCAAAGCATACCTTCCTGAATGCAAAGTGTGATTTGTCTGATTAGCGGTTGCCTTGCTTGTCTTGCAGCCATCATCCTGATGTCTAACTATCCATATATTATTTTGGTTTCCCTAAAGAGTTTTCCTTTGCTAGTTCAATATGAGGCTCGGCTCTGCTTAAGGATGGTATGGTGACTGTCTCTAGCCGTCTTTGATTAGTCTTCACCTGGTGGGATTCTGTTTTCCCAGGTTTGGTCTTCTTGCTTCCTACTTTGAGGTTCTATAGTGTGTGAACCAGCCGATGTATATTTTATGATATTGTTCTCGGATCTATCGACGTGGCATTCTATTTATGTTAATTTTATGGTTAAGTCTAGTGATCACGACCTATCCATCCCATGCTATTGTCGAATTTGAATATTTCTCAGTGAACTTTTTTCCACTTCCACGCATGCATGTATGGGATTATATATTGATGGATTTGGTAGAGTAAGAATCTCCATTGAAGGGTACTCGTATGTAGGATATGCAATGTGGTGCCTTTGAGTGAAGACTGACAATTTCTTCCCTAGCCTCTCTTCTTTGTATCTTCTGTATGGACGTTTGTAAAAAGACATGTACATTTTGTAAGAGCTTTAATTGGGGTCATTATATTTGATTAGGCTTAACTAATTGCAATAGGTTTGTGTTGCATCTAGTCTGGTAAGGTGATGATGTTTGGAGCAATTCCTTATTCTTCTGTTAACTTTTCCATGACATGCCCCTAGGCACATTTGTACAAGATTAGCTTAGCCAATTTCCTTGGTAGTTTGCCTGCTGATATCTCATGCATTTGTTTAGAGTCGACTACTGGCAAGCGATAATAATTAGATGTCGGGTCTAAGCGAGTGGTCTTAGCTCTTTTGAGTAGAGCTCAAGGAAATTTGTCGGCACTATGAATTAGGAGTCTTATTGTCGGTTTGGTTTATGCCGACTATCGTAGTCGGATGCCTCCGGCGTGGGGTGTTTATTGGTGACATCGACTTGCTATCTCTACATTAGACAGGTAGACTCAACCTTTCAACTCAAATGTCTCGTCGGCTTTAGCGATAGAGGATCTTCCTATTCTGTTGACTTTACCTACAAGTTTAAGGTCCTTTCGGGCCTAGTGTGGTCAAGGACTTTCATCCTAGCCTCAGACTATTAATACATTTTTTTGGGATTTTACCATAGATATGTGTTAGAGTCATCCTGCATATCCTCGGGATTGATTTATTAGGTAAAGGTATCAAGCTATTTGGGTTAAAATAGACTTTGACATGAATTAATTACATTCGGAAGGTTAGATATCGAATCACTTTTGTTTAGAGAGGTCCTTATAATTCGAAGTGATTCCCTATTACTAAGGTTTAGAGAGTAATTTGGGGGATGTGGTAGTCCACAAATACTCATCATATCCTCCAGAGCACCCTCTAGCGACGTTGTCAAAAATCGGCCGGGACCGCTCATTATTTGTCGTGGTTTGCCCATAGTATAATGCACATGGTAGATTCTCACAACATGCTGCCTTGTATCATTCATAGGTTTTAAACTTGTGAAATTGAGGTCATGATTCCAATGTGCTATTACTAAGCTGAGTGGTAGTGTATGTGTATAATCAAGGGGTGAGGTCGTGCTATGCCCCCAAGTATTTTTTATCAAATTTAGCTTATCTTACAAAAGGTAGTCATACCTTTGCACTAAGTTTTTCTCAGGTTCCATAAGTGTGCTCAGCTTTGGGAGAATCCTTACAGTTTCTTGAGCAAAGTTGGCTAGAAGGGATATTCCAATTCATGTGGCAATGTTGGATTGATGTTCCACTATCTCTGACGGAGTTGAATCGATGCTCTGTTTCCTATAATGGAGTGGAAGCAAAGGAATATCCTACCGTGGTTTGTAAAGTGGAATTATATTCCTACTATATGTATGTAATGCCACAAGACTAAAAGAAATTGTTAGAAGCTTCTAGTTTAAGTACAACGAACTATATTCTCTGTCAAGAGAGTCCTTCTAAACTTAAGATTTATGGCACGTAAGTTACTTGCCTTAATTGTGGATTTTGGTGTCATATGGTTTGTCAGCCCAACCTATGTTCCAAGGGAGTGTAACTTTTGCGACTGTTGTACTTAAGATTTAGAGACGGGTTTCGCATACAATAATTACCCAGGACATCCTAGCCTGTATCGTGAGTATTATTTGATTTACTGTAGCTTGGCTAGAGTGGGTGCCAACCATCAACTACAAACTATCCCTGGCTGCAGCCATGCCTTAATCGTAGGATTTATTATCAGTTCGCAGTTGTCGGTGAGCCGAACGTCAATGGTAAACTGCCGAGGCTATAATTGTGCTTAATCAGAGGCTTATAGTCGGTTTATCATTGTTGGCTGGGGAGCCGATCATCAGTAGTGAACTACCTAGGCTATTTTCATGCCCTTAGTCATGGTTATCTTGCTTTCACTACTAACGGCGAGAGCTTGCGATTGATCGCAATAGGAAAAATATTAGACAAACAATCGAGAAAAACATCAATTTTTACAGTGGTTTGGCCAGAATATGCCTACGTCCACTGTCTTTCTTTTATTGTTTCAGGTGATACATGATTTTTACAAGCTGAGAGAAGTAATGGCAGAGATGCTGGAGATTCTTTCCTTTCCAAGACACCTTTTTCGTCAACCATCGACGAAATGTATGCTCCATTGTGGAGATCCTTATGAACAACAAATGGTCCTTCCCAAACTGGATCTAGTGCGCCTGGACGCGGAAAGACTTGCTTGAGAACAATATCTCCCTCTTGTAACTCTTGGGGCTTCACCTTAGATTTGTATTGTTTTTTCACTTTTCGTCTGTGTGCGACGGTCTTGAGAGCAGTGTGATTCCATCTCTCCTCAACATGTCTGGCCCCGTATAATTAGAGCAAATAGAGTATGTCCTATTGCTGTTTTGTAGGAGGCTTGGTAAGCCCGCAATGCCGTAGGTAGTTCGTCAACCCACGCTCCTTTGGATTCATCTAGTCTTTTTTTCTTAATTAGCATTTTCAAGACTTTGTTGACAACTTTAACCTGCTCACTGGCTTGGAGCATCTCCTATTATGAGTCAATCCATGCTAGGCTTTGAATGCATTTATTCTTTGAGTTACTCAAGCTAGAGTTGTGCCTAGATGCCCGACTGGTATGTCATTGCCAGGGAAAGGGCAGTCGTCAGTAGTGAACTGCCGAGGCTAGTGCTCTTAGTCATGGCTATCTTATTTTCACTGCTACCAACACATGCTTGTGATCTGGGTTTCTACCGCTTCGAAAGAAACACAAAGTACCAGGTTGTGTAGTATGCTTGGTTTAAGATGTTCTCTTGCATAGGAATTTTCGCTTGGTATTTTTGTAAGTCTCTGTGGAACCTAGGAGCCGATGTCATTGTCCTAAAATGACGACAAACGAGTTAGATAAAACAAAAGAAAAGGTTTGTTATGGTACCTCCTTTGTTGGACCATCTGTTGTCATGCATATGGCATGTTTATGCGAGCATATTATGTGATCGGAGAGTTCCTCATAAGGATTTTATGCAAGTACTCTATTTGATAACGGGGGTTTTACTGGGCCAAGTTTGCCAAGATTCTTGTTTGGCATTTTAGTGCTGCCTCCTAGTAGTCATTGGTCTAGTCATTTTGTCAGGTTGACTCCAGCTAGTTTGGTGGACTTATAGTGGATGTCCCTAGTGTGCATCCTGCTATCCTTAGTTCTTAATCAGTTTGAATTGTGTTTTTTGACTATTGGATCATGATGGAGTGATGAAGCTAGTATCTTAATTGTTGACTGCAATGTCCTAGTGGTTTACTATATATATTTCTGATTCGGGTTAAATTATGATATGAGGAGTAGTGGTGGTGGTTCTGGATATATCTCGCCATTCTGCTGTAGGGTAAATATGTTGGAATTGCTGGAGCTCGGTCTTTCAAAGCCTTTTTGTATAAACTATTATGTTATCCAAGTTCTCGGCAGATGTCGTTTCCATCGTGTCCTCTTCCTTACCCTTTGACGTAACACCATACTCAAATGGATGGATTCTCTCCGATCGTTGATCATTAGAGCCCCGGAGGCAGAGAGTTGTATTTCTTCCATTTTGCTATAGCATTTGTACTGCAAGCTATTCTAGTTTCCCTGGGTAACCATCTATCTGAACTCCCGATAGTGATATTTTCTCATCTTTATGTGCCTTGCTGACCCAATGGAGAGGTCATGCATAGTTGTAGGGGCTAGTTTGATTTTTTTGTCTTTACTTCATGTAGCGTGTAAGCACCCATGGGTCGATCAGCACATGCAACTGATTTACGAATCCTTCCTTCCCTTTTTCCAAGGATGCAGATCCAAGAGTATATGGTAGAGCCCTGCAATATCTTAAGATTGATTAGAATGAAATAAAATTAACTATATAGTACCTTATTTGTGCCCCCCCGCTTATCAGCAAGTGTGGAGATCTTGGCAAGTGTCTAGGGGACTGGGTTAGCCCCTTATAAAGGTTTGTAGTGGGCACTCAAAAGTTTTTGTTTTCCTGGAGGGTGGACTAGTAATTCTTGGTCTTATCTCCTTCTCTGTTCATATTTGATGAACATATATCCCTAGGTAAGAAGAGCTATATTATTTGGGTCCTAACTAGTACGTGTTGGATCGGTGATGCCTTTAGGCATGATAAGAGTGACGAAGTGTTGAGCTTGTCATATCTAGACTTTGAGTATCAATCACCATGACTTCGGTCTTCAAGTTGTGATATTTCGATCCATGAGTGGGATCTCGATTGCAGTATTTTGATTAGATGCTGAATGGATGAGGGCTGTGCTTGGGGTTTATATGGTTAGGCGGAGTGCCCCATATTCCCCAGACTGGGGCTTCCCTTGTATTACAATGTTAAGGTTGAATACTTTTATCTGTCTTAAGTATGTCAAGAGTTTATCCACCAAATCTTTATATTAAATAGCGAAGTGTTTAATGATTTAAACCACAACTATTTCGAAAGTATGTCCAGTAATTTTTAGCATAGGAAGGTTGTTAGACTAATCTTCCATCCTTCCACATCTGGATTGGGTGTTGGAAAGTTGTTCTCCTGCGCTTTCTTGAAGGGCTTGTAATTTTCAAGGGACAATAATTCATGTTTTGGAAAGGAAGGGGAGGTTTTGTAGTTTCAAAGGATCGATGGCTCAAGTCCTAAAAGAAATAGAGAATCTATAAAAAGAGAAATAGAGTTTCTCAAAACAATGATCTCGGATCTGGAAAGAGGGTAAGGTTTCCTTGGGTGATGGAAACAATGATCTGATCAGTAATGGGAAAGTAAGTTTGAATAACTTCAAATTTGAAAAGTGAACACAAGTTTCTTTAGGCTAAGAAAGAATGTTTTTAGATTTGAAGGGGGAAAAGAGATACGATTTCTTATTTCCAAAACATAGTGATTGCGGATCTGGACAACAGAAAAGAATTTTCTCAAAGTGACTTTTCTTAGATAAGAGAAGGGAAATGGAGCTCCTTATTTAAAGGAATATTGGTTGTAGGTCGAAAAAGAGAAGAGGATTTTCTTATGTTAGAGAAATAAGGATCTGGATCTAGAGAGGATCCAGAGTTTCTTATGTCAAGAGAATAATACTTTTGGATGAAAAGAGAATAAGATATACAATGATTTTGAAAAATGAACAAAAGTTTCTTTTGGTAAAAAAAACTTTTTGAAATGAAAAAAGGAGATGTGATGATTTCAGATCTAAGAAATGCAAATGTTTACTATTTTGGTTAAGAAACTATGTTTGCACATTTAAAATAAGAGAAAAAAAAGATAGAATGATTTCGGATCTATGAAATAAATTAATGTTTCTTTTTTATTAAAAAAACCGTGTTTGTAGATCTAAAATAAGAGAAAAAAGATAGAATTATTTCAGATCATAAGAAATAAATAAGCGTTTCTTTTTTCTTAAGAAACATTGTTTGTAGATATGAAATAAGAGGGAAAAAATAGAATGATTTCAGATCTTAAGAAATAAATAAATGTTTCTTTTTTCTTAAGAAATAGTGTTTGCAGATATGAAATAAGAGGAAAAAAATAGAATGATTTCAGATCTTAAGAAATAAATAAATGTTTCTTTTTTCTTAAGAAATAGTGTTTGTAGATATGAAATAAGAGGAAAAAGTTAGAATGATTTCAGATCTTAAGAAATAAATAAATGTTTCTTTTTTCTTAAAAAACAGTATTTGTAGATCTAAAATAAGAGAAAAAAGATAATAATTTCAGATCTATGAAATAATAAATGTTTCTTTTTTGTTAAGAAATAGTGTTTGTGGATCTGAAATAAGAGAAAAAAGTTGGAATGATTTCAGATCTTATGAAATAAGTAAATGTTTTTTTCTTATGAAACAGTGTTTGTAGATCTAAAATAAGAGAAGAAAAGATAATGATTTCGGACCTATGAAATAAATAAATATTTCTTTTTTGAATGAAATTGTCGGTGTAGATCTGAACTGCTAGAAAAAATGATACAACATTGGGTTGTTTAGTCCCATATTGTGAAATAATTTCAATCCCTTACTCCAAGGCATGTATATAAAGCAGGCTATGTAGTATGAATTGTGTGCTTCCTTTCATTGTGATTAATTGGTGCAGTTGGATTTATTAGCTTGGAAGGATAAATTCCAATAATTTAATTATTATTTTGGTTGGTTGTACCATTTCTATTACTGATCATGATGTTTCTGTCCATTAGTGTTGTTGGATTTATCAGCTTGGAAGGATAAATTTCAACAGTCTGATGTCAGAGTTTTTCTATGCATCGGTGTCACTAGATTTATCAACTTGGAAGGATAGATCCTAGCAATCCAATGTTAGAGCTTCAGGGTTGGCATATAGAAAGGTGTTGGAAAGTATGAAATATTTCACCATTTCTATTTCTGATCTTGATCTTTCTACCCATCAGTGTTGTTTGCACAAAAAATGGGCAAACACCTCCAAGTCGTATGATTTAGTTGATTATATGTTGTTCTTAGTAATTTGGGTGATTTATGCAAATATGTAAAAAGCAGGGACTAAACTGTAAAAGACACACAGATTTATAGTGGTTCGGCCAGAACGTGCCTACGTCCACTTTATATGTTATTCTCCTTTTTCTCTTCAGATTACAAGTACAAAGCTTTGATTACAAGTGTATGAAAGTTGTTTGAAAGTTTTCTCCATGCTTGAGCTCTCAAACTTGTCTGCCATTGTTGTACCCCTGCCCCTCTATTTATAGAGTGAGGTTGGGGGTAGGGGTCTTGGATGTATATAGCTGCTGGTGGGCCTGGGCTGATGCAATCTGGCCTGGAAGTGTTGGTCCGGTATGCCTTGGTCCGGTGGAATTTGGTTCGGTAATGGGTGGAGTAGGTTGGTTCGGTAGGAGGTGGTATGTTGTTTGGACCGGTGGTAGGTTGGGAGTGAGTTGGTTCGTTAGGTGCTGGAGGCTTCTGGTTCGGCAGTTTATGGGGGTAGCTGGTTCGGTGGAGGTTGAAGTTTGGCTCGGTAGTGGCGAGGATATGGGTTGGTTCGGCAGTGAAGTGGGAGGATTTGGTTCGGTGATGGAGGAGAGGGGAATTGGTTCGGTGATGGAGGAGAGGGGAATTGGTTCGTTAGGGCCTTCCCCCCTTGGTTCGGCGATGCTTCCTTTCATTTGGCTCGGTGGTGGAAACGCACCCAACATTTGCCCCCCCAAAGTGGGGCATATGTTAGCATATGCCGCGCTTTGTTTTAACTTGGGTGTTTTCATCCGGTCCTATGCGCCGAACCATCCGGTCCGGTCATCCTGCGTTCGTCTACAAGTAGGGGTGTTAGGCCTTCGTTATTCCCTACCAAGTTTGATAGCCGAATCAGATTCTCTCCTGCCGAATCAACCTTACTGTCGAATCACGTTAGACTGCCGAATCAGGTAATTTAGCCTCTCTTCGCCGAATGGCTTCGCGTTTTGGACTACTGAATGTAACGAGTGCCGAATGAACTGAGGTACTCGACTTGCCGAATGAACTCGCGGGCTTAAGTGCCGAATGTGTCTTCGGGCCTTGTACTACTGGACGGGTTTGAGAAGTACGAGGCTGAATGGGCCTTATTCTCAAACTACTAATCGGTCTTTCATGTTTTGAATTGCGAACGAGATTCCAGACTGTATGCACTTGTTTGCTTATATCTCTATACTCCTTGTTTTAACAGTATGTTTTTCCGGTGTTGCAGATAATGTCTCACAGAGTGGAAACTCGGTCAGAAAAGAGAAAATCTACAGACAAAAGAGAGTCCCCTATGGTGCCCCCAGCCCAGTCAGGACCGGGACGACAGGGACCCACCCCAAGATCACTAGTGGACGGATATGGTCCTCAAGAGCTTTTGAACTCTCTTCCTGATTGCTTTCCGAGCTCCCTCAAAGAGGAGCAGCTTGATGTCATCTCTCGCTCCTTTGGGATTGACAGAGCGAGTATGCTGTTGCCGGAGGACGGAGTGATGCCGTAAAATCCCCCTGAAGGATATTTCGCGTATAGTAGGTACCATTGTATGTGTGGGGCCATTCCCCCGATTAATGCTTGGATAGTCAGCTTCATCACCTACCTGAAGGTGGCCCCTTTCCAGCTTCAGCCCAACTCTTTTGCCATCTTGGTGAGCTTGTTCATCATTTTCCAGAGAAAATACGGGCGTCCTCCTTCCAACCGGGAGATCCGGTATTTGTACAACTTGAGAGGCTATAAGAAGAGGTCCCCCTACATCAGCTTGGAATCGGCCGTGTCCTTCAAGCCGGTTCTAGATTTATATTCGAAGTTTAGTATGTTCAAGAAAGAGTGGTTTTTCGTCAAGGACGACTCTGTTTCTATCTGTCGCTTCACCTCTGGCTGTAAGTTGAAGCTTATTTATAATTTCCGTTCTAATTGTAATGCTTCTTCTTATGCGTTTTTATTTCTTGCTAGCGACAGGTGGCTTTGCGGTCGTGGAGAGTGATCGCCTGGTTCAGATGGCTGCGGAGATAGAAGCCATTTCGGGAAGGGATAGGTCCGCTTCTTACCTGATCAGGAATGCTACCCTTCTGCAGCACAACTTGATTTTACCACGTCAGTCTGTGGTTAAGCATAGAGATACAGCCGAGGAGAGGGCTGCAAAGCTAAAGGCGGGGCCACGGCGAAGAGCAGCAAGAGGAGACCCTTCTCGATACCTCCAGTCGCCGGGGGGAAGAAGCTCAAGAAATCCGACGGACCCTCCCCTAGCACATGTCCAGATGTTCTGGAGGAAGAGGACGTGGAGGAGGTAAAAGGTGAGGATAAAGGAGGTGAAGCGGAGGGTGGAAGTGGCAGAGAAGGTGATGGTGAAGGTCAGGGTGATGATGGTGGTAAAGGGCGGAGTGGTGATGGCACCGGGGCCTCGTCTTCTGGGCAAGAAGGTGAGATCCAAGAATGGACAGATGAGGCTCTCCGCCAGGCTTTTGAGGGGTTGGAGGAAGGATCGGCCTTGGTGGAGAAGGCGAGGAAGGCTGGGATTGGTGCCGATCCGTCTCCTAAGAGCCTTTCGGCTAGGACAACTCCGGCGATTCAAGGTGAATTTTTTGACTCCTGCCGACTCCATTTATGATAAGTATTTAGGAATATTTCACGGCCAGCTCCCGTTTCTTTTTCACTTGATATATTTCTTGAACTATGATTCAATGCATGCTTGTAACACTTGGCTTTTATTCCAGGAGCGGGTAAGGTGGCCAAGACATCAGACATTCGACACCGTCTCGAACAATTCAAGCTCCTCAAAGCTTCTACTAAACCGAAGCTTCCGACCAACCGCCCCGGAGACGTTGTCAGCTACCGTCCTCTTCGTGGGGTTATTGAAGAGGGTATTCAGAAGAAGAAGAGGAGCCGTTCCTTGTTTGAGCCTTCACCTGGTCCTCAGCCCCCGCTTCAGCCTCTTCAGGATATTACGGAAGAGGACACTGAGTTCATACCCTCTCCGCATCCATCAGAGAACCCTACTGTCACTTAGATTGATCGTCCCGGCTTGGCTCGTAATCCATTTGCGGGTCATCCAGATCTGGGTCCAAGCTCTCATGATATTTCTTTTGATGAGGTTACTGGTGAGCACCTTCTCCCATGCAATCCCATGGTAAGGGTGCTTGATGAGGCTAAATCCCTGGATCTCGATTTGCTTACTACTCGGATTGTGACTATGGGGGATGAAGCTAAGGCAAACATCGATCGGGTTGCTGAGGAGACCAGGAAGTTGATGGGGCATCATGCCCGACTGGTCAAGGCCGGGGAGGAAATCGGGAGTGCCAACATAAGATTGCGGTTAGTGGTTTCCGACCAGGCCAAGCAACTCGCCGATCAGGCCATCCAGATTTCTCAGCATGAGGCCGCCTCTAGACGACTAAAGAAAACCATGGAAGAGGCTAGCAGGGCCGAGCTGCGGAAAATGGAGGCTACCTGCAAGGAACGGATCGATATGGCTATTGCAATGGTGGATGAGGTTCGGAAAGCGGATCTTGAGCAGATAGAGGAGTTATCTGGGAGGCTTGAGGCCGCAGAGCTTGCTCAAGCCAAGCTGAAGGAGGAGATGGAGGCGATGAGGAAATCCCTTCAGGCTGACCGCTCGAGATACCGATCGGAAAGAGATGCTGCTGTTGCAAGGCTGTCGGCCTCCGAGGTCCGGATGAGGGAGTTTGAGGAGAACGAGGGGATGATGGATGAGATGCTCCAGGACATGTATTTCCGTACTTGGAAGCAGGGCAACCTATCCTGGATGGACGATTACCCCCGGGTCATGGCTATGATATATCTCCGGGCTTTGGAGGAGGCCAAGGCTGATGCGGATAAGGAGGGTGGTGTGGCTTTCAAAATGGATGTGGTTACGGCCCAGTTTACTGAGGAGGAGAAAGTGGCGGTGAAGGAGGGCATGCGGCTGCTTACCGCTGAGGAAGTGGGTGTGCAGTTGGAGGATGATGATCAGGGAGCAGCTGCTGGTAAGTCTTCCCTTTTAGTCTTTTCCTAGCTTGATTGCTTATTGTTTATCTAATGGATTCTTCTCCTGAATTGGACAGGTGGGACCTCTGGTCAACATGCTGGGAGTTCTGATCCTGCAGTTAAGTAGATCCGGTGGGCTAGCAGGATAGAGGCGGAGCCCCGATGCAGCTGACTATTTTATTTGGTCTTCTTGACATTTCTGTATATACTAGTCCAAAACATTAATGTACTTTCAGGCTGTAATTATGTAACGAACAACTTGATTATTTGGCATGTAATAAGCTGATTTCGTCATATTTGAATGTTTATCATTGTTTCGATGTGTTGCATAAGAGATATAACTATGCATATGTCTATGACTCAATTGTGTTTGATGTCAAGTTCCTGCTTAAAGTATGTTTTCATGTCTCGCAATGTTAGTGTGATGTGCGAATAAATTATAGCTACATGTTTATGTACAAGAAAAGAAAGTACCGCCCTTCATGTTTTAGTTGTAAACGGTAGGTTTTAATGTCTTGTGTGACTGAGGATGGAATGCAGCTGAGTGACCTGTCATCCAGTTGTGAGTTCTCATTCCCACTAGCGAGTGTCTCCTATTTTGTGTCCTGTACTTCAAGGGTCGTTATAGAGGATAGGAGGAAAGTTTTTAAATAGAATGGAAATATAAGAAATAGTAAAACTTCCAATCACGGAAGGCCTTCGATGTGCTTAAGTTCGTGGCAAATGGGTTTTGTAGTCACTTTCCCTAGCTGTGGGTCTTGGAGACATTTTTCACCCATCTTACGCCTCCGCGGGGAGTTTATCTTTTTTACCACAGCCGCACTTAAGACACATCGGAGCCGAGATCGTGCACAGTAACTTCCCGAGCCATTATGGCCCGTAATCGTGGGTATTATTCGATTTACCGTGGCTGGCTAGCGTGGGTGCCGATCGTCAACCATGAACTACCCCTGGCTGGCCACACCTTATGTTGGGGCTTAAAGTAGGTTCACAGTTGTCGGCGAGCCTAACGCCGTAATGAGCTGCCTCGGCTATAGTCGGCCTTCTCGGTGGCTTATAATCGGCTCATTACAGTTGGCTTTAAGGGAAGTCGCGAGCAATGAGTTAACCCGCAGCATAGGGATGCTGGAGCAAAAGTGTCTCATTGGCGAGTGCATAGATTCGCATAGTACCTGTTAGGTCTTGTCCAGGTGAGGTTGCGTCGTGATGTGTCTTGAATGGAAGTGCCATTACATAGGATTTTGTTCAACAGAAAAGGATAAAGTTAACAAGCAGCCAAGATATAAAGGAACAAGTTAAAAAGAGACAAGTTTTTTAAAGTGGTTCGGAACGAAAATGCCTACGTCCACTGATTCTCTTTGTTAATTCACTTTATATGGGCAGTACAAGTTAAGAAAAGTATCGACGAAGGTGTTGGATGTTCCATGCCCTTTGGAACACCTCTCCGTCCACTGTTGACAAAATATAAGCTCCGTTGTGGAGATCTTTATGAATTACATATGGTCCGTCCCAGATTGAATCTAGCGCTCCAGGGCGCGGGAAGATCCGCTTGAGGACAAGATCTCCTTCTTGTAAGCTGCGATGCTTGACTCTGGAGTTGTATTGTGCTGCCACTTTTTGTTTATGAGCTGCTGCTTTGAGCACTGCATTGTTTCTTCTTTCTTCAATTAGGTCCAAAGACATGTGAAGGAGTTCTTCGTTCTCTTCTGGGTTGTAGTGGATCCTACGGTGGGAAGGCACTATAGTTTCAACTGGGAGCATGGCCTCCGATCCGTATACCAAAGAGAAAGGAGTATGCCCTGTTGATGTTCTGAAAGATGTGCGGTAGGCCCAAAGTGCCGTAGGAAGTTCATCCACCCAAGCGCCTTTTGACTTTTCAAGTTTCTTTTTGATTAGAGTTTTGAGAATTTTGTTGACAACTTCGACTTGTCCGTTTGCCTGGGGATAAGCTACAGATGAGAAGCTTTTATGAATTTCGTGCTCTTGGCACCAATTGGTGAATTCCTCGCTGTCAAACTGAAGTCCATTGTCCGATATGATTTTGAGTGGGACTCCGTACCTGCATAGAACATTTTTGATCAAGAAGTTAATAACTTTCGCTAAAGATATTTTATTTAGAGGTTCTGCTTCCACCCATTTGGTGAAATAGTCGACTGCCACTATAGCATATTTGGCTCCGCCTCGGCCCATCGGCAGTTCGCCAATCAAGTCAATTCCCCATACTGCAAAGGGCCAAGGGCTGGTCATTTGAGTAATCTCATTTGTTGGTAGTCGAGGAATCTTAGCAAACTTCTGACATCTATCACATTTTCTGACGAAGTCTAAGGCGTCTTTGTTCAAGGTGGGCCAGAAATATCCATATCGGAGTATCTTCTTTGCCAGAGTTTGCCCTCCCGTGTGATCTCCGCAACTTCCTTGATGAACGTTGGATAAGATTTCTTTGGCTTCCCTTCCAGCGACACACCTCAATAAAGGGTTAGAGAAACCACGCCGATAGAGGATGCCTTCTTGTATTGTGTAGCGGGAAGCCTTCCTCAAGGTTTTCTTAACCTCGTTACGCTTGTCGGGCAGCGTGCCATCTTGTAAGTACTTTCGGATGGGAGTCATCCAAGTTTCCTCTTCGATTGCAGCTATCAGATTCACTTGCTCGAAACTCGGAGTTAGTTGCTTTGAGATGGCTACTGTTCCGGAGATGGTGCCGCTTTTCATGCTAGCTTGCTTTGCTAGCTCATCGGCCTCTTGGTTTTCTTCTCGAGGAATGTGTTTGATCAAATAGTGATCCAACTGATTGAACAGTAGCTTGGTCTTCTTCAGATATGCTGTGAATCGTTCTCCACGAGTCTGAAATTCTTTGAGAATCACTATGAAGACATAAAGAGCCGACTCCGATTTCTAAGGCAAGTTCTAATCCAGCTATCACTCCTTCGTACTCTGCATCGTTGTTGGTGGCAGCGAATTCCAATCTTAGAGCATAGTGCAGCTTCCTTCCCCTGGGGGTGATTATCACAATACCTTCCCCCGAGCCTTGCTCGTTTGATGCGCCATCCACGAAGAGATTCCATTTGATGTCTTTCGTTATTTCGGATTGCTCCTTACCTTCGTTGGTAGTGAATTCGGCAATGAAATCGGCCATGGCTTGTCCCTTGATGGCGGTGCGAGGATGGTAGGTGATATCATATTGACTCAGTTCAATGCACCATTTAAGTAGTCGCCCAGAGGTGTCGGGACGATGGAGTACCTGCCTTAGCGGTTGATCGGTTAGAACTCTGATGGCATGAGATTGGAAATAGTGTCGTAGTTTCCGTGATGTGATTAGTAAACAGTATGCTAGCTTCTCAAGCTTAGGATATCTGGCTTCTGCCCCCGTAAACCTCTTGCTTACAAAGTATACCGGCCGCTGCACGCGGTTGTCTTCTCTTACCAAAGCGGCGCTTAGAGCATGAGATGATACAGCGAGGTATAGGTATAACTCTTCGCCTTCATCTGGAGTTGAGAGCACAGGTGGTCTCTGGAGGTGTTCGATTAGGTTACGGAAGGCTGTTAGGCAGTCGTCAGTCCATTCGAACCTTCCTTTGTCTTTCTTTAGAGCTTCGAAGAAGGGGACACATTTGTCAGTCGCTTTAGAGATGAATCTGCTCAGGGCGGCCACCCTTCCGTTTAGGCTTTGCATTTCCCTTCGAGTGGAAGGTATTTTGATATCTTTCAAGGCTCGGACTTGTTCGGGGTTTGCTTCAATCCCTCTGGCATGGACGATGAACCCTAAGAATTTCCCTGATGATACTCCGAAGGAGCACTTTAGAGGATTCAGCTTCATTCCATATTGGCGGAGTACTTGAAACATCTCGCCCAGGTGGCTTACGTGATCGTCGGCTTTCCTCGACTTCACTAGCATGTCGTCCACATAAACCTCCATTGTTCGCCCTATTAGCTCCGCAAACATCTTGTTGACGAGGCGCTGATAAGTAGCTCCGGCGTTCTTAAGTCCAAAAGGCATTACTCTGTAGCAATACAATCCCCGGTCAGTGATGAAACTAGTGTGGTCTTGATCGGGGGCGTGCATAGGAATTTGGTTATATCCTGAGTATGCGTCCATAAAAGATAAGAGTTCATGCCTGGCTGTGCTATCCACAAGCTGATCGATTCGGGGGAGTGGGAAGCAATCCTTCGGGCAAGCGTCATTTAAGTTAGAGAAGTCAATGCATGTTCGCCATTTCCCATTAGCCTTCTTTACTAGTACCGGGTTGGCGATCCACTCTGGGTAGATGGCTTCTCGTATGAAGTTGTTGGCAAGCAGGTTCTTTACTTCTTCATCGAGGGCCGCTGATCGTTCTGCCCCCATGCTTCTCTTTTTCTGCTTTACCGGCACCTTGGTAGGATCGATGTTTAGTACGTGGCATGCTATGTCTGGGGAGATTCCAGTCATGTCGGCGTGTGTCCATGCAAATACGTCCAAGTTGTGGCGGAGAAAATCAATGAGTTGATTCTTCAATTCTGCTTTTAGCTGAGATCCGATCTTCAATAGTCTACTCGAGTCGTGTTTGTCTACAGATACAAACTCCATAGCCTCTGTAGGCTCGGCGGTAGCCTCCTCCTCTCCGTCCCCGGGGTCTAGTTCGTTGAAAGGATCACTTGTATACCGAAGAGGAGGGGCTTTCTTTAGTTGCTATGCTTCCAGGCTTTTCGTGCAGAGAGTAGTCCCTGCATCCTTCCCTTTATCCTTCCTGCGGTTATTGCGAAGTTCGGTTACATAGCAATCTCGAGCAGCGTCTTGATCTCCCTCTACTTCCCCTATTCCGTTGTCTGTGGGAAATTTCATATTCAGGCACCATGGGGCCAGGACAATTTGAAAGTCAGCCAAGGCTGGTCTTCCCAGGAAGGCGTTGTAGGCCGAGTGGTTTTCTATCAGCACAAATGTTTGTTTCCGCACAACGGAGCGGGGATGATTTCCTATTTCAACAAAGAGGTCTAGTTGCCCGAGGGGCATCTTCGCATCTCCCGTGAAACCGTGTAGTGGTTTGTTGCAGGGAGACACATCCTTCATTGATAGTTTCATTTTGTCGAAAGAATGTTTGAATAGGATATTCACTGAGCTTCCGGTGTCGATTAGAATTCGGAAAACTTCGGCTGAACCGAACCAGGCAGAGATGACCATAGGATCCATGTATGGGTACTGCCTTCCCTCTAGATCACGCCTACCGAATGTGATGTCATCATTCTCTTTCCGCTTCGGGCGGCATTCTTCTATAACAGAATTAACGCAGTCTTCGTTGTTTCTAAGTGACTTTCCATACCTTTCCATCTCTGCCCAGCTTTTGTCGGCGATGTGTGGTCCTCCTGATATGGTGTGGACCACTATCTTTTCTTGACTGGAGCCGCTGGTGTTGCGATTTCCTCCGCCTACTTCTGGGGGAGGTAGCCTCGGGTTTTCATTAGCAGGAGCTGGAGCCCTGTTCTGACTTTTCACATAGCGTTCCAGCCTCTTCCTCCTGATGTGTTCTTCAATCAAGTCCCGAAGATGATGGCATTCATTGGTGTCATGCCCATGAGATTCGTGGAAGCTGCAGAACTTTCCGGACTTGATTGCGTTATCTGATTCCTTCTTGTGCGGGGGCGTCTGTATTTAACTTCATCTTGGGTGGCCAAGAAGATGTTCTCAATTGTTTCATTCAAAGGAGTGTAAGAGTCAAATCTTGGTCCTGGCCGATATAGACGTTTCTCTCCCTTTCTTCCCCCAGCATTGTCTCTGGGGTTGTTTCTTCGAACGTCCTTTGCGGCAGCGGGTGTGTTGCCATGAGCCGCCTTGGTTTGTACTGTCTGCCTTTCAGTGGCAGCGTCTTCAAGCCTCATATATTTTCCAGCCTCATGGAAGAAATCGGGTAAAGTGGATGGTTTTTCTTTCATTAATCTTCTAGCAAATTTAGTATCTGGATGCACACCACTGCAGAGGGCCATTAGGATAAGTTTCTCATCGGCATCTTGGACTGCGGCTGCTGCAGCATTGAATCGGGTTAGATACTGTTGCACTGTCTCTCCAGGCTTCTGTTTGATATTAGATAAGGAATAAGCATCCTTGGGTTGTTCAACATGAATGCGGAATTGGCTGATGAACTTTTCTTTCAACATTTCCCATGAGCTGATGGATCCTTGGGGTAGATGGCAGAACCAGGAGGTAGCTAGATCTGCTAGGAATAGTGGAAAGCATTTGCACAACACTCCTTCTGTTGCTCCGCTCATGAGCATATGCTGTGTGTATCTCTGCAAGTGTACAACGGGGTCAGAGGTTCCCCTGTAAGGTTCCATTGTTGGCATCTTCCATTCTCGGGGGGTGATGGCAATTTCGATATTGCGTGAGAAAGGGCTGGTCACCCTAGCGCCTATCTCTCGATCCCTTTGGTCCCGTTGGACACACTCTCTGAACAATCGTGCCATCCTTTCGTTAGAATTTGGAGCAGATAGAAATGAGTTTGGTTCTTCTCTGCGGGATTGATTCCGTCCAGATGACCTGTAGGGATGGTATCGCCTATCACTCCTGACGTTTTCCAGTGGCTGCCTTTGGTCTTCTGGGGGCATGCTGGGTTCAGCTACAGTTGGCCCTTGCCTTGATCTTCCCCTGCTGGGTTCTGTTCTAAGCACTTCCTCGAGTCCAACTTCGGGCTGGACCCCAGCTCGGCCCCGTCCATTGGTGTTCCCATGGCTAGGTAGCATGACAGGCTCAGCTACATCCGACCCCTGCCTGGTACCTCCCCTGTTGGGTTCGGTTCCAAGTATTTCCTCGGGTCGGAATTCGGGCCGAGTCCGGGCTCGGCTCCTACCATTGCTGTTTCTGTTGTTAGCTTCTTCGAAGAAGAAAGATCTTTGTCGCCTTCCAGATCCTCCAGACTGGGACTCACCCCATGATTCAGTGTTGCGGTTGGATTCTTCAGCATCCCTTAAGCGTGACATGAGTTGGTCCACCAAGGCTTCTTGTTGGGATGTGAAGCGGTTAGTCATTTCAGCCACAACCATGTCTAGATCTGCCCTAGTAATTGCTGCCGGTTGCTCCGCGGCAGGGGCTGTCGGATTTGCCTGATTTCCATTTGTTGTTGGAACGGGATGATTCTCTTGATCTGTGATCACTGGATCTGGAATACTGCTAGTTGCGATGTTCTTTCCTTTGTTAACATCTTTCCTCTGCCTGGGAGGCATGTCTTCCAAGCGATGAGTGATGCTGTTTAGGAAGAAGGTTGAGTGGGAGAAGCTGAAGCTTCTAGTTCGATTTCTCAGTGAAAGCACCAAAAATGTTTGCACAAAAAATGGGCAAACACCTCCAAGTCGTATGATTTAGTTGATTATATGTTGTTCTTAGTAATTTGGGTGATTTATGCAAATATGTAAAAAGCAGGGACTAAACTGTAAAAGACACACAGATTTATAGTGGTTTGGCCAGAACGTGCCTACGTCCACTTTATATGTTATTCTCCTTTTTCTCTTCAGATTACAAGTACAAAGCTTTGATTACAAGTGTATGAAAGTTGTTTGAAAGTTTTCTCCGTGCTTGAGCTCTCAAACTTGTCTGCCATTGTTGTACCCCTGCCCCTCTATTTATAGAGTGAGATTGGGGGTAGGGGTCTTGGATGTATATAGCTGCTGGTGGGCCTGGGCTGATGCAATTTGGCCTAGAAGTGTTGGTCCGGTATGCCTTGGTCTGGTGGAATTTGGTTCGGTAATGGGTGGAGTAGGTTGGTTCGGTAGGAGGTGGTATGTTGTTTGGACCGGTGGTAGGTTGGGAGTGAGTTGGTTCGGTAGGTGCCGGAGGCTTCTGGTTCGGCAGTTTATGGGGGTAGCTGGTTTGGTGGAGGTTGAAGTTTGGCTCGGTAGTGGCGAGGATATGGGTTGGTTCGGCAGTGAAGTGGGAGGATTTGGTTCGGTGATGGAGGAGAGTGGAATTGGTTCGGTGATGGAGGAGAGGGGAATTGGTTCGTTAGGGCCTTCCCCCCTTGGTTCGGCGATGCTTCCTTTCATTTGGCTCGGTGGTGGAAACGCACCCAACAAGTGTCGTTAGATTTATCAGCTTGGAAGGATAAATTTAAACAATCTGATGTTAGAGTTTTTCTGCGCATTAGTATCTCTAGATTTATCAACTTGGAAGGATAGATCCTAGCAATCTGATGTCAGAGCATCAGGGTTGGTGTATAGAATGGTGTAAGGATGGTATGAAAGGAGAAGGATAGTTTCTTTCTTTATAGAAATGCCAATTTAGATCCGAAAAGAGATTTTTTCATAGAAACAATTATTTCAGACCTTGAACAATAAAAAGATAGTTTTTTTTTAAAACAATGAATTTAATTAAGAAAAGAAAAGGAGGTTGTTTCTTTTTCCCATAGAAACAATTATTTCAGATCTTGAATAGAAAAAGATAGTTTCTTTTACAATGATTTAGATTTTAAAAGTGAGAGATTGTTTCCTTTTCTCATTGAAACAATTATTTCACATCTTGAACAATAAAGAGATATTTTTTTCTTTTTAGAACAATGATTGTAGATTTGAAAATTTGATACTATATTCTTTTTTTAAATAAAAGATGATTCAGAGCTGAAGAAGGAAAAAAATGTTTTATTATGAAATAGTGATGGTAAATCTGAAAAGAGAAATAGATTTCAGATCTACAAAGATTGGGAAGAGAGTTTCGCATGACAAGAAGTGGTAATCTCTAGTATGAAAATTAGAAACAACAGCGTCTATAATTTAAACAAAACAGTAGTTTAAGGCTAAAAAATGAACTCCAAGCTCCAAAAGAGAGTGGTTTAAAGTTTCAAAGTAAAAAGGAGAAATAAGAAAGAGAAAATTTTCCTTTTAAAAAAGGAAGTTTATTTCTTAGTGAAAGCACCAAAATGTTTACACAAAAAATGGGAAAACACCCCCAAGTCATAGTAGTAGAGCTACAAATACTATTTTCAGTATAGAGCTATTGTTTAATGAATTTTAGTTGCGGATGATTGAGATAGAAAATCAAGAAAGTGCAATAAAAAATAAGTAAAGGACTTAAATGTAAAAAGACATAGATTTTATAGTTGTTTGGCCTGAATGTGCCTACGCCCACTATTCCTCTTTTATTATCTCTTTCATTTCTGATTATGAGTACAAGCTTTGAATATGAGTAAATATGCTATTGGAACTAGTGAGGTTATGATAGGAATGGCAGCTGAGTACATAGCCTCTGTGATTTGGTTCAACCTTCCTTCCCCTGCGATTTGGTTCAACCTTCCTTCCTATGGAATTTGGTTCAACCTTCCTTTATATGAGATTTGGTTCAACCTTCCATTCTCCGAGATTTGGTTCGACCTTCCTTCCGTTGGAAATGGTTAGATGTTTAGTAGTTCAATTACCTATTGGACCATTACTTATGCTTCATGAAAATAAGTGCTTGCCAGAACTTGAACCCGGGTAGGCTGGCTAAAAGGCTCAAGTCTTTACCATCGTGTTACA
Organism: Allium cepa; assembly: GCA_030765085.1. NCBI lineage: Eukaryota > Viridiplantae > Streptophyta > Magnoliopsida > Asparagales > Amaryllidaceae > Allium > Allium cepa. The sequence continues at coordinate 57,137,168 of CM060931.1, forward strand.
CATGTTATTTTTCCATAATCCCTTCAATCCAGGTCAGAATGGAATGAGACTTGAACTGGTAGCTGTGTATCGCAAAGTAGAGTATTTCAATGCTCCTGAATGTTCCATGTGAGAGAGAAAATTAGTAGTTCTCCAAATTGGGACCCATATAACTTAGATAATGGGCTAATGTTAAGATGTTCATATCTTTCAAACCATTGCTCGGATTGAGACGCGGTTTCGACCTAGGTCCATATCTTGATCTCGAGAATAATTCTAAACTAGTTTAGGTCCATTCCAAGACAATGACAATTTTACCTATGACTCTTCATATTCACCACGTAGTGGGCAGAAATGCCCACAACATGAACACAATAGATAATTTCATGTACTAATATCCATGCATCCAATTTTAAATAAATGCAAGAAAACAATCAATTCCTAGCAACCAATCAACCAAAACATACATAATCACTTATAGTGGAACAATTCAGTGTCGGAAATTCCACTGCGCAATTCTGATTATTCTTAGATCATTTAAATATTAAACATACTTACTCAAATTTCTCAAATTTTCTATTAAAAGAAAATGTTTCACTTTAATTTAATTCATTCCAATTTAATTCCAAAATTTTCTCGACTCTAAAAATTTACTCATTATTCCAAAGGATTTAATGTCACAAATTCCAATATATCAATTTAAATTTTTTTTAAATCAATTTACGCCCTAAATGATTATCCCGATAATCATCTTATATTCCTATCCCTAACTAGATAATTAATATAACTATCTAAAACACACTCCAGGGGACAAGACTCTAAGTCATCTAGGTCTCGGATCCATAATATTATATGTTATAATGTTCTGACATAACTCTGATACCAAACTATAACAACCCCACCGTGATACCCAGATTAGAAAAGAACATTACAAGTAATGTCGTTTCCAAATCCGGAGAATACGACTTGTTAAAGGCGATCGAATGTGAATATATCTTTATAATAACACTAACACGTCATTTATTCCCTTTTCACTTAATATCTGAACTGAATTTGACGTGTACAGTATTAATACAAAGTAATAGACACACCGATTTCTCAGAATCAGAACAATATATCATATAAATAAAAATCACAGATCACAGCGGAATAAATCTAAACTTATACAAATTATTTAGTTTACAAAATGAAATACTAAACTTGATTGTTATACAAATTTTACAATTCTCTAATCTCAATTGTACATCATATAAACATATTCACAAATTTCCTAAATGAGATAAACTAAAAAGTCAAAAGTGCTTATCTCCTTGCTAACCCAAACATCCAAAGATCAACTTGTCCCGTAACCTAAAAAGTCTCGGCCTGACCCGAGGAAAATAACGCCCGGGTCAGACTATCTCTAAATATCCAATAGGGTAAGAACATAATATAACGTAAGAATAAACAACATATAAGTAAATACAGATGTCCATGAAATAACGAGTCACATGAATTAATTTAACTTAGATTTCATCACAAGGAAAATGGTTATACATTTAAGTTACGAACACATATTAGTCACTAAACACTAAATTCACAGAACAAAACATAATATCTCTAAGCACGTGAATATCAATGATTAACTCATAACATGGTTATAAGTTTAATTCACAAATACGAACTAGTCCCTAAACACAGAATAACAGAATTAACTTAACATCCATCACAAGACAAAATAACATATATTTATTTCACGAACATACGACACAAGAATATATATTTAACACAAGACACAAGAATATAAATATTTATTTCACGAACACAGAATAGTCACAGAATCCAAATATCCAGAATCCAAGAGATCTTAATCCAAACTTATCATAATGATCATCCAAAATAATCAGAATGATTGTGCTCAAAACCCATGGCAAACAAACAAACAATATGGTACCACTCGAACCGATCTGATACCAAGGATCGTACTCAAGCCGGGAATATAGAATCACAGAATGATCTCAAGGATAGTCCATACTGATGAAGGTGATCGTAGAAACCATGACTCGATAAATTTACAATTATTTAATATTATTATATTATTATGTTCGAAAAGAAATCCAGGAATAAACTTCTTAAGGATCTAGCAGCCGCTTGCCGCACACCAAAAAAAGTAAACTCTAAAGTGCCAAATACTATCACCTTCAGTAATAAGTAGAACTTAACCAATACATGCCATACCTTATGGTGAAATCCAAGTATTTACTAAAAGCTAGTAGACATCACTTATTACGGATACCACAGGAATATATAAACTACATTCCCTTAAGGATCTAGCAACCACTTGTTGCATACCAGAAGAGAATACAACTTTAAAGTGTAAAATACTTACTAATAGAAATCACATGAATTTAACCAAGGCATCCCATACTTCCCGGTGAAATTTGAGTATTCGCTAATGAGCTAGTAAGTTCACTCAAACATTCTATTCAATGAGTTATACCATATTCGACGAAGCATTATTAGAAAGCATTTAAACAAATCGATGACACTAAGTCAATTATTAGTACTCCTCAAATTATAGAATTAAGGTTCTCAAAACATTTTTCTCTTTTGAGTTTATTATTTAAAACACTTATTATAATTTTCCATAAATCCGTTCATTATTTAACCTTATAAAAATATTCACAAATTTGCTAAAATATTCTATAACTCCGAATTGTTTCAAGATTTTACTTATATACACAAAGTTGTCTCAAATTTCCATATTGTTGTATTATTCACAAAAATATATTTTAAACCAAACTTAATTACTCTTCTAAATCCATATTAAATACAACCATTTTATTTAAAAATAAACTTAGTTTATACTTTTCAAAATCACATTTCCAAATTCAATGAATCTTGTATTATTTGTTTAATAAAACCATAACACTTATATTCCAAATCCATAATCGCTTATATGTAAAAATAGATTAGATGTGTATTTCCAAAGTCATATTTCCAAATCCATAAATATTTTAATAACCATGCTTAATATATAAAATAACTTGCTAAAAATAATTTTTAATATCTATGAACTTAATTTATAAAAATCTAGGATTTATAAATATAAATAATTATCTTTCGTAAAATTACTTGTATACGAAACTTATCAACTTATTTCATTTAACTCAAATTTAGGATCTAAAGGTCTGCAATTTCGACCACATAAATCTCATAACTTTACAAAACTTTAAACATGAAAGTTATAAATAAAAGTCTACTCTTTCTTGAACATCAAGAATTTTTGAATTTTGATAAGTAACTAAAAGGTTATGGCAACAATTCTCATATTTTTAACTTCCTTTTCGCTACCGTTTAACATCTAGACAGCGATATTAAAACATATTTTCGACCATGTAAACCACAAAATTTTACAAAACTCAAAACATGAAAGTTTTAACACATATTCTAAGATTTCCAGAACATTATGAACCATTGAATTTTGATAAGTAATGAAAAATTTATGAGTAAAACAATTCTCAGATTTTAACTTCCTTATTGCTGTTGTTTAATATCGGGACAACGACAATAAAACTATTTTCAACCATGTAAGCCATAAAATATTACAAAACTCAAAAAATAAAAGTTATAACATATATTTTATGCTTTCCAGAACATTAAGAACCATTGAATTTCGATAAGTAAAGAAAAAGTTATGACTAAAACAATTCTCAGATTTTAACTTCCTTATCGTCGTCGTTTAATATCGGGAAAATGAAATTAAAACTTATTTTCTACCATGTAAGCCACAAAATGTTACAAAACTAATAAAATGAAAATTGTAGCACATATTCTAAGATTTCTGGAACATCAAGAACCATTGAATTTCGATTAGTAAAGAAAAAGTTATGGCAACTTTAATTTTAGATTTCAACTTAGTAAATACATAGGAACATAGCAACACTATCCGATTCAAACTCAATTTCGACCAAATAAACTGTAAAATTTCGAGAAGTGATCAAAAGAGAAATTGTAGCTTACGAATGATCTTTCCACCATAAAAAGTTGAGTCATTTTGGTTTAATTTACACTGAAATACCACTGTTTTACTGTAGCAAATTTTCATACTAAATTTTCAGCAATCAACAATCAAACAATTATCCAAGTTTACAACCAAATTTGCAAACAATTCAATCAACAAATCATTTAAACATTTTGGTTCAGCAACAGAATTTAGAAATTGGTATGTGAGTGATTAACCCACCTTTAAAACTTCCTATAGCTTGCTAATCTTATCCAAAGCCTTGCTATTATCTTGCAATCTCTTTGCTAATCTCAAATACACCTAAATGCTAAAAAACCTAAATCCAACCAGCATCACTAAGATTAAAAACGAAATAAAAATCATACTTTTATGGGTCTCGAAGGTAGAGAAGATTACCTAGCTTTGATTTCTACAAGTGTTGACCAAAATCCCTATGATTTACACAAGATTTTAGATGATTTAGGAGCTAGGATTTTCTACTTTGAAGGTTTAGTTTTCTGGTTTCTGGAACTAAACCGAGGGGAGAAAGAAAGCGTACGTATTTTATTTTTCCTCTCAAACTTATGCTAAATGAGCCTAGAGTGTAAGGTAGGGATTCAACAAAGACATGTGTTACTAAACTTATTCCAATTAGAAGTGTTGCTATTATAAAACACTATTATTATCTTAAACAATGTTTTATTTTACATATCTAATTTCTCAAAATTTACCAAATCCATTCACAAGATAAAATTCCCATTTCTACAAATATTGACTTATTTTATTCAAATATATATATATATATATATATATATATATATATATATATAAACACATACATACACACATATATAACTTTTACCAATAAAAGTTATTCTCTTTATTTCAATAAAATATTGAACCATTAATTTTAAGATTCTCATTTTAAAAACAATAAATCACAATATTCATATTTATTTAAATTTACGCTATTCTCCAAAATTGGTCTTATATTACCAATTATTTGAATCAAGTTTACAATGCGATATTTATTGAACTTCCAATGTATTAAATTTTAAATTTTAATTTAAATCAAATATTTCACTAATAAAATTCTAAATTTTTATCCTAAAGCTACCTAAGATAAATTAAATCAACTATTCACAAAACTAGATTTAATTTCATAATTAAATTACACAAATCACAATTTAGAATTTATTTATCCACAATCAGATTTAATTATTGATGTAGTTAACCACATGGTTATTACAGTATATCATGGCATATATTAGATATATAATGATCAATCTTTAAATATTAAAGACAATAAATAAATATGAAATGACAAACTTTATTTATTTATAATACATACTATACTACAATTAAATTCAATCAAAACCTTAATTATACATCATGCGAAATCAAATCTATGATAATCAATCCAAACTTAATTATTTACATAATTAATCAAATTAAAAATAAATGAGTTTAATATACACACTTACAAACAGAAATTTAGCTATTCCTATGAACTTCAACCCAACCTTCAGATCCAAAGATTGGATTTTCTTTTATAGCATCCCAATCTTCATTGTCCTTGGTGTTTGAGCATTTTGGGTTGTTGGTTTGATCAACCTTAATAAGAGAGGAAACTATGCATCGAAGAGCACCGAAATGCTTCTCCTATTTGTATTTGGCTTAGTTCCAGATGCCTCTGATTTCTTAGTATGAAGGAGAGAACATCTTTGAATGGTTGGCGTGTTTCTTCAAGGTTATCATAAAGTTTTTCGTGTTGAGAAGACATTTTTATTAAAAAAATGTTAAGAATGGAAGGGGATGAAAAGATGAATTAATGAGTGTAGTTTTGTGGAAGAAGTAGGCTTAAATAGGAGTGAAAATTCATTTGGAATAACAGAATCGAAGGTAGTTAAAAAAATTTAAATTTTTGCCAAATGGCTATAGTAAGTTTACATATACAAATATGTTGTGAGAAATGCGGATTACAGATCTTAAGGCTGGAATAACACTAGAGGGGGGGGGGTGAATAGTGTTTTATGGATTTTCTAAATCTTTTTGAAACTTATGTAATTTAATCACCAACAAATGAAATTCACAGACACATATATAATCACAGAATCAGACACAGATGCAAATAATAAATAAAAGCAGTAAAGGAAAGAACACAATAGGATTTCATACTGGTTCGGAGTTACCCTACATCTAGTCCCGTATAATCGTACGGATTTCTTATCAAAAATAATCTCCCAGATTACACCCTCGATTTCAAAGCCACGAGGTACACCCTCCTGTATTCGAGTCCTGGGCAAACTCTCTTGATTTACCAGGCCACAAGATCACCGAATCGATTTCTAGGGCAACGATCACACCCAATTGATTTCAAGGCTCAACCGCACCTTTTACTTAACAGTTTGATTTACAAATAATCATATAACTCCGAATAGCACTGGGATCTTATGGATAGAGTGGCAGAGAATCAAACAAGAGATAACCAGGTTTGATTCACTTGGTATATCAGCAGAGTATAGTTTAGGATTCTTTAGAATAAATGTGGAAGATGAAGAGGACATAAAATAAATGAAAATCAGGTTTAAAATTCATTTAGAACTTACTGGTATTTATAGAGATCAACAGCCATATCTATTCATGAAAGGATACGACGAATAGACACTTCTTTTGAAAATTGAAATTTTAAAATAACGGACACCATGTCGACATGGGGGGTAGGGGTATGTCGACATGCTCAAGGCAAAAATTAATGTTTTGATTTTCTTATTAAAAAGGTTTCTATAATTTGTCAAAACAATTTCTAAACTTTTTAAATATATTTGAATATAGTTTAAACATATAAAAGAGTTTAGAAAGTAATTTTTAATATATATAATCTTAATCTATAAAGTGATTTAAAAATCTAAGTATATAAATATTTTGAAGCTAAATATTTAAAACAAGAGATAGTTTAAAATCAAGGACAGTTTTGAAATCAAAATATTAAAAATGATAAAAATTGTTTTGAGGCTAAAATATTTAAAACCAAAAGAGATGTCTTTTTGAAAAGAAAGTTTTGAAAACATTTTTAAAAAAAAAGAGATATATTTTTGAAAAACATTTTTATAAGATTAGTGGATATCAAAATAGGACCACTATATGTTCCACCAGATATTGTCGTGGGTTCCATCCCACTAGGGTTCCATCCCTTTAACAGACTCGAAGTGGATTCCATTCCACGAATAAATTTCGAATAAAGATGTCAGTGCTTTCAAGAAGTTTTAACATAATTCTAGACTCAATACTTATCTTGTACTATTGAAATCTTGAACTCTTGATATCTTGATACTCATGAGTCTTCAATCTTGATATCTTCGATCTTTAAATTCATTAGTCTTGTATCTCTATACTGTACAATCTTCAATCTTGATACCTACATGTTTATATCCTGCATATATATATATATATATATATATATATATATATATATATATATATATATCTAAACTATAATGTTTGTATTTATATTTTATAACAGGTCATAAGGTTGTTGTCGTCAATACCATCCTTCTTAAGGACTAACAATCTCCCCTTTTTTTACGATGACAACCTATGTTTATAAAATATACTTCACCTTCACTATAACTCCCCCTAAAACTAATAACTCCCCCTTAATCTAGTAACTCGCCCTTAATTTATGCCTAATTATCCTATTTTATAATTCTCCCCCTTTGTCATCAACAAAAACCATCCTAAAACCATTAAACTATAAAACTCCCCCCTAAACTAATACTAGAACAAAGTATAGTAAATGGAATGTGAAAGACATTAACATAATTATATTATAATTATTCAATAGATAAATATGCATGAGTATATTTCAGACAATCTAATCAACACACACATCAAATCCAATCATGTCAAACAAGTCAAACAAATCAATCAAGTCAAACAAGTCAATCAAATTAATCAAGTCAAACAAATCAATCAAGTCAAATAAATCAATCAACTAATAATCCTATACTATAAGACAATAATACAAACTTCCTGTTATCCCACCTTTTGGTCAAGGCTGGAATATCAACAAATTGGCAAGAAATGATGGATATTAGGAATGGAGATCGATTGGAAACCAAGGCTGCGATCGATGTCGTTAAAATTTGGCCGAGCTCCGATCAAGACGGAATCGATTGAAGATGATGATCAAGGCTAAGGGAGGCTACGTTTCAATTTTTAGGTCAATCGGAGTTCGTATGCTCGAGATATGAATGGATCAAAGTATGTGAATATTGGTTCGAGTCGATACATTTCGTATCGATCGTTTGGCAGCGTTTCGAATCGATGTTGTCCGTACCGATCCACATTGGTATGAACAGTGCGTTCATATTGATCAGATTGGTAGGCAAGCGAGCGATGGTTTGTTCGACTCGATCAGTTCGAATCGATCAGGATGGAGACAGGCAGCGTAATTCGTACCGACGTCTTCGTATCCATTAGGTAAGGCCTCGCTCGTATCCATCAGGTAAGGCTTCATTCGTATCCATCCTAGAGTCTAGTTTCGTATCCATCTGTTGGCCCTTCGTGCGCTTTTCGTATCGATCGATAATTCACCATTTCGTATCGATCAGCTTATAGATCGATACGAAACACGCTCCTGGAATCGATACGAAAAGGAACGTGAATTGTATCGATGCGAGCAGTTGGGTACGAACGCAATGGCAAAGCAGTGGACACGAACGAGCGCAAAGCGTGGATGCGAGCAAAGAACGACCACGATTCAAGGGAAGAAACACTCAACTCAGCACGAAGTTAGGATCAGGCCTGGGAAGTAGCGCCACGTTAGCAGATAGGCACGTGCCTTAGATCGATGCGAAGAGGATGGATGCGAAGGGATCGATACGAAAATGTCCCATGTCAGAAAGCCTAGTTCGTATCGATCATAATTCCAAACCACAGGTCCAAATGCTATGTAATTTTCATAGGAGCTTACGTACAAGCTAAAGAATGTTCCTGCCAAGTTTCAGCTCAATTGGACCATTTCTTGATCGATACGAAATTGGTTTGTATCGATCACAGATTGAGTCGAAACTTTCCGGGATCGGTCGTGTGGGCCCACTCACGTGCCAGAAGGGGTCTCTTAAAGTTTGAACGAGATATCAGCCTCCTACGCCTATAAATAGAGCCCCAGAGCCTACAGAAAAAGGATCTTTGGCTATTCAACGTCCAAACTCTGCCGGATTCAACTTTGCACTTCATCATTGCTGTTATACTCGAATTTCTTCATTGTAATCGCTGTAATCAATTGTAATCAGCAAGGGTAATCAATAAAAGATAAACCATTGAAGTGGACGTAGGCCGGAGATAGCCGAACCACTATAAATCCTGTGTTACTTCCTGTTTAAAGTTTACTATTCTTCACTTTTTATCCTCTACATTACTTGGATCTGAGATTTGTGTTTGAATATTGCTGATTTGTATTCATATATTGGTGCTTTCACGATATTTGGGGTTTGTGACCATTTTTGGCGCAAACACTTTGGAGCTTTCACTGAGAAAGACTCGCACTCGCTATACCAGATTCGGAATTCAGATTTGAAAGCTTGAAGAATTCATATTTGAAAGACAATGACTCGACAAACAAGTAGAAGACAAAGAGCTGAGAGAAGCCAACAAGGAGGAAGTCAAGAGGCATCCTCTGGAGCTGGAGAAGGGCAAGCTTCGATCTACATCACCAGGGACGAGATGGAGGCTATGGCAGATTCATTACATGAAAGATTATTGAAGAGTCAATAGGATATGATGCAAAACTTCTTTGAGAAGATGAGAGCAGCTGGAGCGCAGAACCTTGGGTCGACTACAGCGACTGCGAATGTTGAACAAGGAGCTAGGATTGCAGAAACCAACGGAGGTCAGACTCAAGGTCAGAATGTAGAACCAGGAGGCAATCAACAAGGACTTAGGGGTAGACCCTCAGGATCTGACACTGGAAGACCTATGGATGGAGCTCAACAGGCTAGAGATGAGCCACATGAAGAGTATGTACCAGAATTCCCTCGGGGACTCAGGGGGGTAACCCTTGACGGATAATGCTAGATTAGCTGAGATAATCATGCGAACTATGCGCGGAGGTTTGACAAATAGAGATCTGGAAGGAGTGAACAGAAGCCCGTTTACTCGTGAGATCAGAAAGCTCGGAATCCACCGGAATTTAAGCTACCTAACATGGAGGTATACAATGGCAAGGATGATCCAACTGATCATTTGATGAGATACACCAGACACATGGAAGTGCTGGGGGCATCGGAGGAAGTTATGGCCCGATGTTTCCCTCTATACTTGACGGATATAGCTACGATGTGGTTCAGGCAACTGGAAGAAGGATCTATCCGGACGTGGACAGAGTTGGTGGACAGATTTTTGAGGCAATTTCGGGTTCATATCAAGAGACCAAAGAACGTGATGACGCTAACGTCAATAAAGCAAATAATGGATGAGTCACTTAGAGCCTTCTTAACTCGGTTCAATGCGGCAGTTGCTTCGGTGGATGGGCCGGATCCATCGATGGTTTTGATGGCAGCAGTATCGGGAGTCAGAGAGGATTTAGATTTCAAAGTATCTCTAATACGAGACCCCCCACTGGATCTCGGAGAATTCTTTCACGAAGCTGAGAGATTCCTTCGACAAGAAGATGCATGTGCATATCTGAAGATAAAGGAGGTGAATGCAGCTGAGGATGGAGGTCCATCCAGTGGAAGTTCGAATAATGATAAAGGTAAAGGGAAAAGGAAGCTTGATGATGATTCAGAAAAAGCTAGGAAGCGGTGGAAAGACCCAAAGTTTTCCACTTACACAGGATTAAACGAGACGTTGGAGCAGATATTCATGGAGACCCGGAATCGCCTTCCCTACCGAAGGCCAGCTAGGAGAGAACCCTCCGAACGTGAAAGGGCATCAGGAAGGCACTGTCTCTTCCATGATTTGGACGGGCATAATACCAACAACTGCAGGCATCTAAAGGACATCATCGAGGAGCAAGTAAGGAATGGACATTTGCGATAATATGTCGGGACTCGGAATGCAGTGGTGGAGCAGGAACAACCATCGCCTACCTCAAACAATGATGGTGCAAGGCCCGGGAGTGATGGTCGATTGGTTATCAATTGACCAGGACAGTATGAAATAAGTAGTAAACTATTGGAAAACTACCAAGTCATTTACTCATGTACGAGGATGAAGATGGCCCCTAGGCATGCTCTAAATGATGATGAACCGCGGTGCTATGGTTTGTGAAATCTATTTTTTGTTTGTGGATTGGACTCTCGTTTCTCTGGTTTGGTTTTGGAGTTTAGTTTGAACTCCTGACTTTGTTTGCTTCTTGCCTTGGGTTTTTGTTTGGATGACTGTTTTTGTGTTTGGATGTTGGTTTTGATTTCGGATATGGATTTTTGGTTTTCTGATTTGATTTGGATTTTGGATTGGATTTTGATTGGGTTTTTATCTGGTTTTTGGTAAATGGTCATCGGATATGGATTATACCTGGCAAGGGGTAAGTTGCTTTGTCCAAGCATGGCAAATCGACTTATTTAGGTCACCGAGTATGGACTATGCTCGGAAAGGGTCCGGAGAGACCAGGATTCGGCCTAGGACTTAGGCCCTATATTATCGGTTACTATTTCAGGTCGCCGAGTATGGACTATGCTCGGAAAGGGTCGGGAGCGACCAGGATTTGGCTTAGGACTTAAGCCATGGCATTACTCAATGTCCAGGGACACTGGACCATGGTCGTCAGGTGTGGATTGCGCTTGGCAAGAACCCGGAGAGGTTAACTCAACGTCTAGGGACACTGGACCACGGTCGTCAGGTGTGGATTGCACTTGGCAAGAACCCGGAGAGGTTACAGATTCAGATATTGACCCGGAGAGGTCATGGATTCGGTTATTGGATATGGTTGGGTTAGGACTCGATTACTGAGTTCGGATGGATATGGAATTGGTTAAGGCTTTAGTTACTGGATTTGGAATCGGGCATCGACTCGGAGCAGTCAAGGATGATGTACTCTGATGATATGGCTATAAACGGATTATGGACTTTGGATATCGGATTTGGAACAATTCAAAACACACCTTCTTATCACAAGGCATGTTTTGGGGGGAAAATGTTATCCTACCTTTTGGTCAAGGCTGGAATATCAACAAATTGGCAAGAAAGGATGGGTATCAGTAATGGAGATCGATTGGAAACTAAGGCTACGATCGATGTCGTTAAAATTTGGCCGAGCTCCGATCAAGACGGAATCGATTGGAGATGATGATCAGGGCTAAGGGAAGCTACGTTTCAATTTTCAGGTCAATCGGAGTTCGTATGCTCGAGATATGAATGGATCAAAGTATGTAATATTGGTTCGAGTCGATACATTTCGTATCGATCGTTTGGCAGCGTTTCAAATCGATGTTGTTCGTACCGATCCACATAGGTACGAACAGTGCATTCATATCGATCAGATTGGTAGGCAAGCGAGCGATGGTTTGTTCGACTCGATCAGTTCGAATCGATCAGGATGGAGACAGGCAGCGTACTTCGTACCGACGTCTTCGTATCCATCAGGTAAGGCCTCGCTCGTATCCATCAGGTAAGGCTTCGTTCGTATCCATCCTAGAGTCTAGTTTCGTATCCATCTGTTGGCCCTTCGTGCTCTTTTCGTATCGATCGATAATTCACCATTTCGTATTGATCAGCTTATAGATCAATACAAAACACACTCCTGGAATCGATACGAAAAGGAACGTGAATTGTATCGATGCGAGCAGTTGGGTACGAACGCAATGGCGAAGCAGTGGACACGAACGAGCGCAAAGCATGGATGCGAGCAAAGAACGACCACAATTCAAGGGAAGAAACACTCAACTCGGCACGAAGTTAGGATCAGGCCTGGGAAGTAGCGCCACGTTAGCAGATAGGCACGTGCCTTAGATCGATGCGAAGAGGATGGATGCGAAGGGATCGATACGAAAACGTCCCATGTCAGTAAGCCCAGTTCGCATCGATCATAACTCCTAAACCACAGGTCCAAATGGTATGAAATATTCACAGGAGCTTACGTACAGGCTAAAGAATGTTCCTGCCAAGTTTCAGCTCGATTGGACCAGTTCTTGATCGATACAAAATTGGTTCGTATCGATCACAGATCGAGTCGAAACTTTCCGGGATCGGTCGCGTGGGCCCACTCACATGCCAGAAGGGGTCTCCCGAAGTTTGAGTGAGATATCAGCCTCCTACGCCTATAAATAAAGCCCCAGAGGCTACAGAAAAAAGATCTTTGGCTATTCAACGTCCAGACTCTACCGGATTCAACTTTGCACTTCATCATTGCTGTTATACTCGAATTTCTTCATTGTAATCGCTGTAATCAATTGTAATCATCAAGGATAATCAATAAAAGATAAACCTTTGAAGTGAACGTAGGCCGGAGATAGCCGAACCACTATAAATCCTGTGTTACGTCCTGTTTAAAGTTTACTATTCTTCACTTTTTATCCTCTACATTACTTGGATCTGAGATTTGTGTTTGAATATTGCTGATTTGTATTCATATATTGGTGCTTTCACGATATTTGGGGTTTGTGACCATTTTTGGTGCAAACACTTCCCTTAAATAAAATACACTTGTTATGTGTGTATGTATGCAATATGTAGTTTGTAATGCAGTATGAAATGTATGACATATGCAATGTAGCATGAGATGATATGCAGAATGAAGTGCAACTTGTGATGTAAATGATTATGATATTTCATGCATTGTAATTTATGATGTAATATGCAATGAAATGTGATATGAAATAGGATGCATAATGATATGTAATATGAAATAAAATGATAACGATGTAAAAATAATAATAGTATGTAGAATGATATGATGATATATATATACTATGGTAAATGATATTCAGATTATAAGATAAACATGAGTGATAAGTAATATCTAATTGACAAGCATATATATATATATATATATATATATATGTATGTATACATATACCAAACTATTTATTATAAATCACTTCAGCCGAATAAAGGTAATACACACTAATTACTAGACTTAGGTTAAGGAAACTAATGAATGGGACAGAAAGAGCAGTAAAGACAAAAGTTTAAAGGTAATAAATGATATTAAAACTATAACATATTCATGAAAGGTAGTAATCAAACTCAATATCAAAATCAAATTACTAAGAAATATGGATTTAAACTATATATATATGATCAAATATGGTTTTTATAAAAATTAATACCCTCCTTATTTAACTTCTTTAAAATATTTTTTTTAAGAATTAAACTTCCATGTTTATAAAATACTTAACTTACTAATTAAAACCTATATATTAAATTATTATTGATTAAAATATTTAGAAACATGTTTATACACCTTTTAAATTTAAAACATATCATAATGAAAAATTCAATAAAATAACAAAGATTGAAAAACTAAAATAAACATGTGTTATATTAAGGTCTCTTTCATTTAAAATTTTAATTAACTACTAAAAAATATCTAAACATTAATTTTAAAATATTCTAATATAAGTTAGAAAATAACTTCTAAAAAGAATAGAGAAAAATATTTAATTTAAATATTATTTTTACATATTTTAAAGTTTCAAATAGAAAAGACAACATTTACAGAATGCTGTAAAAAGTTTTTGCAGTAAAATATATTCAAAACATTATAAACAGAAACTGCAGCATTTACCAAATGCTGTGAAAAGTTTCTGAAAAAAAACTACAGCATTTCAAAGCATAGAAATGCTATAAAAACGTATTTGCAGCATAACAGAAGCAAAGACAGCATTTCAAAAAATTCTATCTAAAGTTCTGGGCCTGTTCTTTTCGTGAGTTTGCACAAATTTTATGACTAGATTTTGACATATAAATAATTGATTTTTGACCCAATTTTTTTATAGTAGTTAATATAACTAAAAAACAAAAAAAATGATAAAAAAACATGTGTAAAGACACTTGACATTATGCATGTAAAAATGTTTTTACTAAAGAACTAGTGTAATGATACGTGTCGTTTTGCATGTATGTCACTATCTATTTATATGACAAGTGTCATGTGATGTGGCGCTATCTTATTAATTGA
This sequence comes from Allium cepa, assembly GCA_030765085.1. Taxonomy (NCBI): domain Eukaryota; kingdom Viridiplantae; phylum Streptophyta; class Magnoliopsida; order Asparagales; family Amaryllidaceae; genus Allium; species Allium cepa. The sequence continues at coordinate 57,152,257 of CM060931.1, forward strand.
AAAAATATATAAATGGAGCATTATTCTAACATTCTAAATTCATTCTATTAATTTCTTAAAGACATAAAATTAGTATCTTAAAAGAAATAGAGTACGAGAAGTAAAAACAACATTAGAAAAGTTGAAATCACGAATGAAGGTATGCTTTTCTACTTAGTATAGTTGTAATAAATTAGTAGTAAGATTTTATTTGAAAGGAAACACATTTTAAAAGACTTTTAAAAAAAATTAGACTGGTATATCGATATGTATACTACGGTGTGCCGATATATGGACAAAAATATCAAAACTTATAAAAGAGATAAATTTTTATACCTAACTAAATGCAACAATAAAGATGAAATAATAGTAAAGCTTACCACTTTTTGTACTCCTCCATCTTTCTAACTTTGTTGTTCTTCCATTGATGTGAACCACACATTTATTTCTTTCAGAATTTGATGACGAGATCTGCTCTATTGCGACGGGCTTGTTTTTCTGATCATCGTAGCATATTCATTTGCTGAATTTGAAGACCGTATGAGAAAGATACAGATGATTAGTAGATCGACCAACTTGGCGCCAAAACTTTGAATTCGAATTTTGAATGAATGGACACTTCAACCACTATAAATAGGCCCAATAGTCACCACTTTTCATAAAAGTTTCTCTTCTTCTTCTCGTTATTTTATTTACAATCAAACTTCTAGAAGGCATATCTCTTTCGTTTCTTAACGGAATTAGATGAAACCAGCGGCAAATCGAAGAGGAAGGCAAGGGATACGATCCAGTAATAGCTTGGCGACAAATTTGGACAGAATTGTGGTGCAACAGGCCGAATAGTAAGAGAAATGCAGGAAATCCCGTACACAGTTTTCAGTTTTGAATAGCCAACTTCAAACTGTCATATCTCACTCAATTTTGATCGGAATTTGATGATCCACCCATCAAAACGACCGTGAGAACAAGAAATACAATCTGGAAAAGGAGTTGGGACAAAATACTCAAATATTTGGATGTAATGTGAAGAATACCATTGACAGTTTTTCTTTCGTTTTCTCTTTGTTCACCAAAACTTCATTTCACTACACCAAAATAGTGATTTTGTAACATTTTATATATGTTAATTTCCAACACTTATAGATGTTATAGACTACCAACAACAAAAAAGTGTTAGGGCATCTAAAAAAATGTTAGTAAAAATAAATAGTCATATGTATAAACATTGCAACATATTGATTATAATTTGCTACACAAATAAGTGTTATTAAGCCGGTAAACATGTAAATAATTCGCTGAAAAATGGAGTGTTTCGTAATTTTTACATATGATATGTTTTGTGACGCTTCCCCCACTTCCCATCAGTTTCAGGCCGCACAAAATTATTATTTTTTAACTAGGGTTTCATGCGATACCCACTCTCTTGACATCAACGACGATGAGTGGCTTCTGGAGCGGTCCTTCTTCTCTAGGAAACATTGAAGACAGCTTCTCGTGGGTACGACATCGACGACGGCTGGCGATATCAGGATTCATAACATAGACTTCAGATTCAGCACATCGAAATCCATTTCTAATCTAGGTTAGTTTTCCCCGATCTGAATAATTATGTGTCAATTTGCTTATTCAATTCTGATTCAGTGTTCTAGGTTAGTTTCTCCTAATTTTGCTAATTATCAATCCTTTTGATTCATAAATTCTAATCTAGCGCTCTAGTCGTTTTACTATACCGTAAATAAATTTGATTCGATACACAATGAAAGATTAAAGGCAATTAGTTGGATAGATCCATAAAGTAAACTTTGAAATCTCGTAAGCTATCGAAATTTACTGAAATTTACTAAGAATTGAAGACCAAAACCAAGATGGAAACTGAGTTCCCAACTTTGATGTAAATTTAAAAAAATTAATTACCTATGTTGTTGCATATTTAGGTCTGGATATGGGTGGTGAAATAAATCTCATAGCAGGGATTCAAATTGCACAATTGGCTCTGAAGCATCGCCAGAATAAAAATCAGCAACAAAGGATCATTGTTTTTGTAGGGAGGTAAATATAATCTCATTTTTTTAATGTTATCATTATTTGCGGCTTCTGCTTATTCCATGCAAATTTGCTACTTTGCAGCCCAGTGAAATATGAGAAAAAGACATTAGAGGCAATTGGTAGAAAGTTGAAGAAGAATAGTGTCTCGCTAGATGTAATTGATTTTGGAGAATCAGAGGATGAGAAATCTGAGAAACTCGAAGCTCTTGTCAATGCTGTGAACAACAATGGCAACAACCACATAGTGCATGCACCACCTGGTCCAAATGCTCTTTCAGATGTAATTATAAGGTATGCATCAGAGTTCCTTCATTTGATAATTAGCACATCTTCATGGTTCATTTTCACTAGCTACCATGATCTCTCATGCATAAAATTTATGAATATGATGTAAATATCAACATCTGAATTTCTGCTACACATTTTCAACATTTCTAAATCACAATCGCGTAGTCATGCCCCTCCCCGTCCAAATGTATTTTAGATGTTAATTATAAGATTGGTCTATGGTGTTGCTTTTGTTTGATGATTGGCAAATTTTCATGGTTTATTTTCACTACAATGGTCTTTCATGCATGAAATTTATGAGTACGATAAAAATTTCTAAACCACAATTATTATGACACATTTCTTTCGAAATATGCACATGTTTCAGTATTAATGGTTGTGGTCCCGGTTAAGACAATAATTGCTAATTTAAGTTTTAAAATGATCCAAACTGATTTTTTGTCATATTTTTTATTCTGTGACGAAATAAGCCGAACAGTTAGAACTAGTTTCCTATAATTTTTTAAAATTAATTTTTGATCACTTTACCAATGAAGTTTATGGTGGTATAGTGTGACCATTTTAAGAAATGACATTAGCTGCTCATACTTTTAACATTTTGTTTAAGCAAGTTTTCTCTCTATGCTTCTGCAGCATTTTTTGTAGACCAGAACCATAAAGAGCACCATTAGAATTACAATGTTTGAATTATTTCTTCGATGACAAAAGTCTTATAGGCCTAATGTTTCTCTGCTAACAAGCATGTGGTAACTAAATTAAAAAGCTCCTCATCAGTGTTTTACATATATAATGTAATTTGCTTATTTCATAGCTCACCCCTATTTGCGGGTGACGGTGAAAGTGGGTTTGCAGCTGCAGCTGCAGCTGCAGGTGGAATGTCTTATGATGAATTCAGAGTGGATCCAAACTTAGATCCCGCGTTAGCTTTAGCCCTTAGAGTTTCAATGGAAGAAGAAAGAGCGAGGCAAGAAGCTGCTGCCAAAAAAGCAGCAGAGGAAGGTATTGGTGAACAAGGGAAAAGAGACGAGGGAGCTTCTACTTCTCATGACGCAACTATGACTGAAGCAACAAGTGTACCTGATGTGCAGAAGGATGACCTAATGGTTAGTAACTTTCTACAATTTTAACGCGTGTGATGTTTACAGCCCAATAACTATGAAAAATCTATGATGTGAGGTTGAGGTTAATTAGTTATGTATTTGAAATGCACGACGAGATGCTAATTTACAGATATATACTACCTCTGTGGGCGTGTGACATTTTCAGACGATTATCTCTGTTGTCACACAAATATAAAGAGTGCTGATCGGTTCCATTTTACAATCGTCATGCTAATATAACTTTCCTTCTTTGGGAAAAATTAAACCTTATATCTGAGAGTATTTCAAATCTTTTCAGGGCATTAGAGCATACACAATAGTGGCTTGTTCAGTTGAAAAAATGCACTGAACAAGCCACAATGCGTCCAAATGTGGCTTGTTCAGCTCAGAAACAAGCCACAAGCTCCCCATGGCTACTGAAGTTGTATAGTGGACTGGTTATTAAAATGGAAAAGAGATTACTGTTTTAATGCATATTGATTTATTTATTTTATATTTTAATGAATACTGTTTTTTTTAAACCGGTTATGTGGTTGGTATGTTGTATTTTTGGGTGTAGGGGCTGTTTTGTTCAGTTTATTCGGTACAAAAACATGAAGCGACCAAAACAACTGTTAAGAATGACCTTAGTACTAGGTCACCGAGTTATATTACTGAAATTTGTTAGATTTCTGATAAATGTAACCGGAAGGTAAAATGAGTGTTATTAAGTTGTAGAACCACAAAAGGCTAGCGGCCCTAAACATTAGGATGCCATTTTAAACTTGCATATATCCTTTTAGGTTAAATGCTAGTAATTTCATATGCTAAGACATCTTGCGTATGAGTTGGAAATGGAAGTTTTTAATCCATCTTCCAAAAAGACCTCAATATCTTGGTAATACATTTCAGTATGGTCATTGTAAATCTGTAATTATTGATATGACATTTTAGTGATTAGTGAATGGCTGTTTAAAATTCACTGCAGGCCTTATCTTTTCTTGAGCATCCATTAAGCTGTTTGTGAATTTGATTGTTTTCACCATTATTTATTTGATTAACATACGATTTCTTTCAGCTTCACTTTGAATTTATTATGTTCACGTTACTATTAGTGAATTTCTAAATCTATTTCCTTGGATTACAAATATATTTTATCTGATAAGCTACTGATTCAATGACATCTAATTTACGATAGGATGATGAGAACGCCTTATTGCAGCAGGCTCTTACAATGTTTATGAATGATGGTGGGGCGACTGGTGATGCTAACATGTCAGATGTTACTACAGAAGATCAGGATCTGGCTTTTGGTATGTTTTACTCCATGTTTCCCATGAACACTTTGTATAGTTATTTATCCAGTATAGATGTATTATTTTAGTGTTGTTTGATGTTAGTACAGCTTCCTTTTTGAAACTTTTCGGCGTTTTGCTTTATATTCAGATCCATGTTTCTTTGAGCGTTTTTTTTGAATAAACAAAAGAACAAAAAGGAACTAGGTGAATTAATTGGTGCTTTGCATTGTAAATAAGTGTTATTTCACTGATGTTCGCTATTCAAGCCAGTTTTGCATTTTATCGATTTTCCCCATGATCTATCGCTTAAAGCCGTCCTATTTATATATATTAATAACTATCTAACAAAACTTAAGTCAATGGTTTTCAAAGTTTACTTTATGGGTTATGTTAAAATAATAATTAATAGAATAATATAATTATTTAGAAATTGTTAATATATACCTTATAAGGATTATTAGTGATGATAAGGATTATGATTGATTGTAGCTTGAATTATGGAGCAATTACTACAAATGGATACATACCAAGATTTATGTTAATGGTTTATAAAGTTTCCAAATTCGTACATCAAATCCTCATCATCTTTTTTAAATTTTCCATCCATTTGATTCTTTTTATGAGCCTTTATTATTGTCATCATAAACGAACATCTTGTTCAATTTTGTAAGCATTTGACATAACAAATATATGGATATAAACCTTTCGGCTGCACTAAAGAATGGTATGTCACATTTACTGTGTGGTATTTTTCTCCAACAATATTTTACTCCTGGTTATAAGAATTTATTTCAGTGCATAAATGTGAATTGTGAACAAAAAGCACACCACTTTTATACTATGATTGAATTACTCCTATTTATTGCATGCATGAGATTTTGTTAGCACAACATCTCTTAATACATTTACCCCTTGTTTAATTAATTTTTTTTTCTGTCCTATTTTCTGACAAATACAAGTGTTCAAATAATGTCAACTATCCAGTTTAGTTAGAATCTGATGTCTTTTAGACAGTAAGGTTTCATTTGCATGTATTTTCTTAGGAAAAAAACACTGTTATTAGTTTCGATGTAGATTAGTTTATTCCTAAAGTTATTTAATTTTTTTTTTCAACAAACAGGAGAGTACCTTGTTAAATATATAGCACGTTTAAACACTTTAATCATGTTATAATATGTCAAACAACAAATTTGTGAATTTTCTAATTATTACAATCTCACTCTATATTGTATACAAATATAGTTTTTAACTTTTTTTATAGGAAATGAATACAAAAGAAAGTTAAGCAACAAAAAGATCAAAATATATTGAATATATGCCTTTGGATTGAGATATGTCGAGGTTTTACTAGAGAAAATGTTTAGGAAGGACTGTATGTTGATACAAGTACTATACTTCAAAGAATTTCTCATTCCAACCTGATAGCAGTTCATGTAGCAAAAAGACATATCCACTTCCCTTTGCGAATATAAGGAAACCAATTCATTTGACATATAAGTGGATTAAGTCGTGATAAATTATTGTGTCTATCAACGTGAGAAGTTCATGTGTCTATTACTATGTCTATTCTGTCTCAATTTATGTTGAAAATGTAAGTGGATTAAGAATCACAGTTTGAGGAAGAAAACAATAAATTGTGCTTTATTCCTTACTATAAGCGGATCATCCATGTTTATAACCTAAAAATATAAGTAGTAGTAACTGTGTGTACTCCTTACTATTGCTCTGTCATTAATGTTTTTATTTGTACCAGTAACCGTGTTCATACATGAATCATTATTCCTTACTGCTACTATTACTGTGTTTTTGCTGGAGTGTAAGACGACAGGATACAAGATACTGCTTTTTTGCAATTTTCAGGTCCTTTTTTTACCTTGGAGAGTTGATTGAAATAAATCAAAAAATGACAGGATACAAGTTATTGCAGCATCTAAGAATCACTTAATGGTTTGTTTTGTAGCTCACACTACTGTACTATAATTAATAACATACACTTATTTATATATTCATTTTTTATATTAATCACTTTTGTGCCTTAGCAATTCATTTCAACAAGTGAAAAAATGGTGACAACTGCAGCTAACCAAAAAAGTTTCGAATCCTTACCTTGATAAACCAAATTAAATAAGTGATCACTAATCAAGCTGCTAGTTGCCTTTATGATGCATGGATATCTAATATGAAAAAATATTGCAAGCTTTTAAATTGTAAAACTATTTTTACATCACCGTTTTTCTTTTATTCTTAAATTTTTGTTGACATAAAAGATGGAAAAACTGATTATAAGAGAGTGTATTGCAAAAAAATATCTCAAACCAAATGTTTTTATCTAAAATGTTATACTATATCGGTTGTTATAACCGATATTGGCTTAATACAGCGCATATCAAAATGTTTTTTCTAAAAATCATACTTTTCTCTACAAAATTATACTATTTTGGCTTTTCTCGAAGATGTATATTTCCACTGTAAAATTTTAAGTTTGAATTACTGTACATATGTAAATTTGGTGCTGGTTTAGGAAATGAATGCATGATAGAATTTTATGAATTAAGACTATCCTTACACGGTAGAGCCTAAAATCTGGTTAAACGAAGTAAATAAAAGTTGTGCTTTGCAGCCTACTTCGCAGTCTGCACTAACTTGTTCTAGCTGAGTAACATGATGGCTTATCAGGCACATTTTCATCGAAACAATCAACAAAATTGCATTACAAAGGAGATATACAAGTTTATAAAGTTAATAATAGTAAATAAATAAACTTGTGCGTTTTGAAGTTTAAAAAAAAATCCCCAATTTGTACTTTCTTAAGCATGTATGCTTGTTATGTGTTTTGATATCAAATAACTTCAGTTTTTACCATTATTGAATTTTTTAGAATTTTTGAATAACTTTTCAGAAAATGCAAGTCAGCTTCTCAAATGCGTAAGTTGGCTTGCACATTCTCTGTTTTTCTAAAATAAGAATCTAAATTGAATATTCATTGGCACAAAGGTTTTTTTAACAACCAAATTGAAAACAGAGACCTGATATTCTACTGTTATTGTATATACATATATATTCTTGCATTAGGCATGAAATTTTTAGTATTTTTCCAATGAAGTTGCAGGGATTCCAGTAATGATGAGGGCTCTGTCAAGCCACCCATTAGATCCATTGTCTGCAGCTGAAATCTCTATTGCTGTTGCAACAGTCCGAGCTGCTGGAAAAACACCAGAGGTGAACATGGTTTTTATTTATATTTCAGTAAACATTGAAATTTAGTTATATGTGACCATTTTTTATAATAATTTTCTTCTCCAGGTGAGAGATAGCATGCGCTTTGTCAAAGTTGTTTTATTTGAACCTGAAAAGAGCATCGTCGCATTAGCTGATGCATATTTTTTCCCACCTTTCCAACCATCGCTAGTGCCTAGAACAAAGGGTGGACCTGTTATTCCTAGCAAGCTTCCTCCTAGAAGAGCTAGACTTGTTGTCTATAACAAACAATCAAATGAGACAAGTGTGTGGATCGTAGAGTTGAATGAAGTTCACGCTACAACACATGGAGGCCACCATAGAGGCAAGGTCATTTCATCTGAAGTTGTCCCTGATGTACAACCGCCTATGGTATGCTCTTCTTTCATGCATATACTTGTTTACACTGGTAGTTGTACTTTATCATTGACAATGTCTTTCCAATGTCATTATAGGATGCTATGGAATATGCGGAGTGTGAAGCTGTGGTTAAAGAATACCCTCCTTTTTAAGATGTAATGAAAAGGCGAGGTATTGAAGACATGGATCTCGTTATGGTAGATGCTTGGTAAGTTTGTATCACACATATTTGGGCACACACTTTATTGTTCTCGGTTGTAGATCACATCCACATTTTGGACTCAGGACAACCTTGTGTTAGTGTGCATGTTGGGAATATTAGTTCCAATATCAGCAATAATAGCTTTTGGAACTGTTGGATGGACATTGTGGACATATCAATTAATTGCCAATGTTGTTAGTTGATCGCTTTGATTCTCATTTACTTGTTTTTTTCTTGGTATAATAGTTGCAAAATTCTATTGCAGGTGTGTTGGCTATCATAGTGAATTAGATGCTCCAAACAGACGTCTTGCTAAACCACTTATATTTTGTCGAACTGAGAGTGATTGTGCTATGGAAAATGGTTATGCACGTCCAGTTGAATAAAATGTGGATTGGTGGAACAGACAGCAAGTGAATGATGTTTTGGCGCTGGGGAGAAAGTTCGGTGGGAATTAGAATATAGGCAGGTGGTCAGTGTGGTAGTTTTGGTCAATGAAAGGAATGGTCACACTAGTTTGCTGTAGTGGGTGACTGCTCAGGTGAAATGGTTTTGCTATTTCAGGGGCAGTTTGTTGAAGGGAGGCAGGCAGTATATTTATGTGGCAGGCGATTGTGGTGAAGCACTGATGATGGTTGTTGTGTTGTATAAGTTGTTGCTGCTGTGGTTAGTAGAGTGGATGTTGGTTGTAGCAGTGTGAAATGGGTGATGTTAGTGAAGAGTTGAATGAAAGTGGTAAGGAGACTGTACCGCTGTTTGGAAGGTGGTAGGTTGAAGTGCTAGTTTGTTGTTAATGATAAGATGATGTGACAGGGCAGTTGCAATGGAATGGATAAATGAAGCAGTAAGGACAGTGATGATGGGGTGGCAGTTGAATTGTACAGCAGAAGTATATGCAGTGCACTGGGTCAATGCACAAAGCAGAGATGATAATGGTTTTGGTTGTGTGTTGTTATATTGCTATGGTATGGTAGAAGTAGGCTGTGAAGATGGCAGTAAGTGGTTATGATGTGGAATTGTTTAGGCAGGAAGAAGGGGATGGAGGTGGCAATGCAACAACTTTTTTTCTTTTGGCTGATGTTTGGTAACTGAAGTTGCAGTGGGAAATTATGCTTGTCTTTTACCTTCTTGTGGCCTGTTGTTTACAGGGAAAATTTCATTTTCAGGTGTCGGCTTAAGTACAAACTGTAGAGAACAATGGGCCAACTAATTCATGGAATTGATGACTAATTTGCAGAATTAATGGAGATAGCATTGAACTGCGAGTTTGAATTTTAAGTGTATTTTGAAAAAAAAATTGAATGGTTAGGTTAACCGTAAGTTAAACTTTAAGTGTATTTTGAATTTTTTTTTGAAGCTTATGTTGTAATAATATCTGAATATATGACATTGTGGTATTTTAGATATGTAAATAATTGTTTATGATATATTATACTACATTTGCAGAGCGTTTAAACTTTGCATTGAATATGTATGATGAATTATTTGTGATATGGAAACCATTATTTGCAGAGTGTTTATATTTAAACTTTGCATTTAAGTTTTGGTATATATATATATATATATGTGTGTGTGTGTGTGTTACTAAATAATCATTTTCCAACACTTATAAGCGTTACCGTATATTTCTGTACCAACACTTATAAGTGTTACCGTATATTTCGTTACCAACACTTATAAGTGTTACCGTATATTTCTGTACCAACACTTATAAGAGTTACCGTATATTTCATTACCAACACTTATAAGTGTTACCGTATATTTCGTTACCAACACTTATAAGCGTTAACGTATATTTAGGTACCAACATTTATAAGTGTTGGTAATACGTATGTTTGTAACACTTATAAGTGTTACAAATTTGGCCACTCCATTCCTCACAGTCCATTAGTAACACTTAAAAAGTGTTACTGAAATTATTTGTAACACTTATAAATGTTAGAATTTGCCTGTTTTGGTGTAGTGTTTGACCATAACTTGGTCATTTTTTGACGGATTCGCACGAAACCAGTGACATTGCAAAGTATATGGAGAGAATTACAGTATCATAATAAGTTGTAGATGAGAATCAAAAGCTTTGTATTGATCCGGTACCCATTTCATTGTCGATTGCCATTATATATCCATTAGTTCTTCTTGATTAATGAATGATTATCTGGTATCTTTTAACCAACAGTCATTTAGACATAACTCTACTCCTGCAAAACAACATAACTTTTTAAAGAATCAAGTGACTTTTCCAAATAACTAAACATAATTCTAAACAACAATATCTTGATGATTCTGTGACATATTCATACGAAAATAGAGTTAATAATTTTATTAAAAAAATTTGCCATTTAAAATTTTTCAAAAATCAGATTATGAAAATTTTGAAAACCTTGCTCTGATACCAAATGTGAGAAATGCAGATTACGGATCTTAAGGCTGGAATAACACTAGAGGGGGGTGAATAATGTTTTATGGATTTTCTAAATCTTTTTGAAACTTATGTAATTTAATCACAAACAAATGCAATTCACAGACACATATATAATCACAGAATCAGACGCAGATGTAAATAATAAATAAAAGTAGTAAAGGAAAGAACACAACATGATTTTATACTGGTTCGGAGTTACCCTACATCCAGTCCCGTACAATCATACAGATTTCTTATCAAAAATAATCTCCCAGATTACACCCTCGATTTCAAGGCCACGAGATACACCCTCCTATATTCGAGTCCGGGGCAAACACTCTTGATTTACCAGGCCACAAGATCACCTAATCGATTTCTGGGGGCAACGATCACACCCAATTGATTTCAAGGCTCAACCGCACCTTTTACTCAACAGTTTGATTTACAAATAATCCTATAACTCTGAATAGCACTGGGATCTTATGGAGAGAGTGGCAGAGAATCATACAAGAGATAACCAGGTTTGATTCACTTGGTATATCGGCAGAGTATAGTTTAGGATTCTTTAGAATAAATGTGGAAGATGAAGAGGAGAGAAAATAAATGAAAATCTGGTTGAAAATTCGTTTAGAACTTAAGGGTATTTATAGAGATCAACAGCCATATCTATTCGTGAAAGGATACGACGAATAGACACTTCTTTTGAAAATTGAAATTTGAAAATAACGGACACCATGTCGACATAGAGGGTAGGGGTATGTCGACATGCTCAAGGCAAAAATTGATGTTTTGATTTTCTTATTAAAAAGGTTTCTATAATTTGTCAAAACAATTTCTAAACTTTGTAAATATATTTGAATATAGTTTAAACATATAAAAGAGTTTAGAAAGTAATTTTTAATATATATAATCTTAATTTATAAAGTGATTTAAAAATATGAGTATATAAATATTTTAAAGCTAAATATTTAAAACAAGGGATAGTTTAAAATCAAGGACAATTATGAAATCAAAATATTAAAAATGATAAAAAAATTTTGAGGCTAAAATATTTAAAACCAAGAGAGATGTCTTTTTGAAAAGAAAGTTTTGAAAACATTTTTTAAAAACAAGAGATATATTTTTGAAAAACATTTTTATAAGATTAGTGGATATCAAAATAGGACCACTATATGTTCCACTAGATATTGTCGTAGGATCCATCCCACTAGGATTCCATCCCTTTAACAGGCTCAAAGTGGATTCCATTCCACGAATAAATTTCGAATAAAGATGTCAGTGCTTTCAAGAAGTTTTAACATAATTCTAGACTCAATACTTATCTTGTATTATTGAAATCTTGAACTCTTGATATCTTGATACCCATGAGTCTTTAATCTTGATATCTTCGATCTTTAAATTCATCAGTCTTGTATCTCTATACTGTACAGTCTTCAATCTTGATACCTGCATGTTTATATCCTGCATATACATATATATCTAAACTATAATGTTAGTATTTATATTTTATAACAGGTCATAAGGTTATTGTCATCAAAACAATCCTTCTCAAGGACTAACATATGTATGTCGACATATGTATCTAAAATTGCTTTTTAAGTTTCTGATATATTTTAAGTTTCTAGTAAATACCATTTTATTTTAATGATTTCCAAAGACTAATAGAAAAATATAACGGTAAAAACTAATTTTTCATTGATTAAAACAAGATGATACTTAAAAAATGGAAAACATAATAAGATAACATGAAATAAACTAAGGAAATACAATAAAAAACTAGATAGAATTAAAAGATAACTAAGGAGATGAGCTCCTATCTGGCTTCCTCGTAATCTTTCCAAAATACTTATCTACTTTGTTGGAAAGATTAGTAAACTACTTACTTAGTTTCTTCTGATTTTTGATAATTTTAACTTGATTTTTAAGAATTCCTTTGCTTGAGCTTTGAGATAGTCTCTCAAAACTTTGAAGAGAAGTCTCTACTTCCTCCTCTTCTTCTTCATCTTCTCCTTGAATTCATAACTTTCTTCTTCTTCTTTAATTTCTTGTTGTTCTTCCCTTGTCAATCTTTCTTCTTTTTAGGGAAGAGTCTCATAAGGTTCAAAATAAGGAGGAATATGGATGAGAGAAATGTTGGATGTGTTGAAAAAATTTCGAGGCAAAGTGGATTCTCCTTTAAGATCAATGCCAAAGTATTCGAAAATTCTAGTAAGATACACATCATGGTAAAGTGTGTTCTCATGTTTAGAAATATTATTTTGAACAAAAACGTCTAAAATGACTTATGCCCAATTGATGCTGTAGTTTCCATAGATGACAAAAATAGATTTAAAAACCTTTTGAGTCAGGTTATTGTAAATACCCATCCTTGGAGTGATGCTTTGTTATAAAATAAGACTCATAAGTTTCAATTTTGATCAAAGATTTTTGTGTTTGAATTCAAAGTCTTCATCGTTTTTGAAAAATGTCATGAAAAACTTCTCGATTTTGTTCACTAATTTTAAAAGTGGAGAGGTCAATTCCACTAAATTTGTAACTAAGTATTTAACCCAAAATTTTGCAATCTAAAATTATTATAGTGCCTTTCACACCGCTCCAAACTGTGCCTCTTCTCCTTATAAATTTTTTACATTCATATTCACATAAAACATTTTTACCAATTCCGAATAACAAACAGAAATCATTTTGAGAAGAGTCGACTTGTAACGACTCGGAATTTCGAATACTTCATATTTAAATATCTAAATTATTTAAATATTTTAATCTTGGATTAATCATTAATAAATCGATTTAATAACCTGGTTAACACCCTTTTATATAATAACTAATGATGGTAAAATTGATTTTGAAGTTTGTTTACAAAAATATATTCTTTGAAGAAAAATAATAATGTGATGGAAAATTGGTTTATTGATAAATAGCTTTTTAATCGATATAAGTTGTTTAAACTTTTGTATACTCGCTTAATGATCAAATGAACACATTAGTAAATAATTACTTCAGCTAGAAAGAAGTGATATAAAGGAGAAGTGATGCGTAAGTAGGGGTTTAAGCCTTCCATTACATGAAAGGGGTTGAGAACAAGTCTTAGGCAACACCATTTTGAGCCTATATAAGGAAAGGCATACCCTTAATTATAATTCACAAATTTACAAATCAAAAACAAGCTTTCTTTCATGTCTTCTTCTCAAAAGTTCTAAAGAAAATAATTGCAAAACTTATCCAAATCAACTCAAATTTAGAGTGGAGAATTGGTAAAACATTACAATAAATCCTAGCTAGTTTTTATGGAAGAGGTGAAGCCAAGCTCACCCACCAAACATGGACCATGAGCTATCATATGGGTTTTTAGGCTAAAAAGTGTGCAAAGCTAGAAAGGAAAAGGAAGGAAAGGTGGTTGCAAGGGTGAGGTTTTTGACTTGGGTGCCTGGATCTTGCTTGTTTGTTTGGTTAAATGTGAGTTAACTCACCACCTTGAATGAAAATATAGAGTATATATGCTTGTGTTGATTTTGTATATATTGTTTGAATTAATATTAACATATGTTGAAATATCGGTTTTGATGCTTTGATTGAAAGTAAGTTGCATATGTGATCCATATCTATAGACATGGAATGAACTCGAATGGACTTATATGACTTATAGAAAGGACTTTAAATAAAACACATATGTTGTAGATGGACTATTGTTTATACTGGACTTGGATTTGAAAGTGCTCTTATAGCGATAGTCGTCATCAATGCACTTAGGAATTGGCTTGGATTCGGCGATTTTAATGGAACTTTATAGAGAGATACTTAAGTGTTTCTTTCCATATTTGTGATATTTTATATGTATGTTTGTTTTCATAAAAAAAAATTAACGTTAAAAATTTGAGTAACATATTGAAAAGTGGTCAAACTTCCACCTGTGTAAAACTTCCCCATTTTAACATTTATTTTGGACTTTAAAGGTTTGGAAAGAAATTTTAAATTAATATTTAGTTTCATTCTTTTTACAAGTATTTGATGACTCTTATTTGAGTATTTCAAAAGTGGTTTAATTTTTTAGGAATTTCTAAGAATTAGCTATGAGTTTTTAAAGTACAAGGATTTATTGAAATATATAGAAAACATGGTTTTCTTCTAGTTTTTAAGTAAATTATAAAATGATTATATTTGAGTAATATTTTGGGTAAATGTTTCGAAACCTATTATAAGTATTTCTAAGTATATATAGTTTTTGGAAAATTTGTTGACTATTTTATCAAAGTATAAATATCTTATGTAATAAAATATTTTTCGACTTGCCTATTTAAATATCAAGTTTTGTAAATAAATTTTTATACTTATATATATCATTTCTAAAAAGGTTTAAATTATAAACATAGGATTTAGAAAGGGGTTATGAATTGCTTAAGTGACTAAATCGTGTTTGTTTAATTACTTATTTGAAAAGTAATTAACCATGCTTGAAACTAAAAGTCGACGAAGTTGGGTTATCTATTTATGAGAGTTAAGATTGATGTTCGAGTAAGGACAAAAGCAATGGAGGTCTAACTTACTGGTTTCCCGCTTTACCGATGAATAGTTAAGTCGGGAATGTCGGGAACATGTTAATCATGTTGATTTCTTACTAGTTTACGAAAATCATTAATACTATACTTAACATTAAAACCCGATGAGGTAGACTATTCTGTCTATGAGATTTAAGAATGAAATGTCTAGGAAAGCATTTGGTATGTAACCAGTGCTCTAACTTACATAGCTTCACTCTTAAATGAGGTATAATATAAGTTGGAATGTCGAAAACGAGTTAAGTATATGAATCATAATTTCTATAAGCGATCGTTTTAACTAGGTAGTCGACTTGTCAACTATCTAAGTTAACCAAACATTAACTAATGAGGCAGAGGTCATAGCAGTTGATGCAAAGAGGACAAGGCTAGCTGATACTCAAGTTAATACTGATGAACACAATAACTCTCAAAATTTAAATGAAGAAACCATCTGTACTGGCAAAAAATTTGAGGTGTGGATGAATGAAAATGAGGCTGAAGTATGCTATAAAATGCGTGACATTGAAGAACAGGGAGAGGAGGGAGAAATCATAAGTAAGGAGCAGTCAGACCTGATAATTAATGAATCACATGTGTGTGAGAAATGCGGATTAAGGATCTTAAGGCTAGGATTAACACTAGAGGGGGGGGGGAGTGAATAGTGTTAATAAAGAATTGCTAAATCTTTTTGAGTTTATGTTAATTTAGACACAGATGTATGCAATATACAGATACAGATATGATCACAGAAACAAACACAGATGCAGAAATAAAATAAAAGTAGTAAAGGAAAGAACACACCGGATTTTATACTGGTTCGGAGTTACCCTACATCCAGTCCCGCAACACAAGTATGGATTTCCTTTCAAAAGCAACTGTACAATTACACCCTCGATTTCAAGGCCACGAGGTACACCCTCCAGAATTTCTATCCTCTGGGTAGAGAAACTTGATTTCCGGGCCACAAGTTTACCCAATTAATTTACCAAGGCTACAATCACACCTTTTCTCGCTTGATTGATTTCCAAGGCTACAATCACAACTTTTCTCGCTTAATAGATTACAAAGAAGTCTGTAACTCTGCATAGCACTGAGAACCTTTGTAGAGATAGTGATAGAGAATCAAACTAGAAGTAATCGAGTATGATTCAATGTTGATTTCGGCAGAGTAATGGTAAGAATATGTATTAAGAAATGTGGAAGAAGAAGAGAAGTGAAAAACCAGAAAAACTGATTAAACATTCGTTGAAACTAACCCTATTTATAGAAGAACAACAACCATGACCATTCATGAAGAGTTATGGCGAATAGACACTTCTTTTGAAATTTGAATTTTTGAAACAAACTATCACCATGTCGACATGGTCACCATAGGCATGTCGACATCCCAAAGCAAATTTTGATGTCTTGGTTTTCTTTGAAAATAACCTTTATCTTATATTAAAATTTATTTTAAACTTTATAAATATACTTGACTATAGTTAAAATTCTTAAGTAAATATAGAGAATAATATATATAGAATTTAACTATAATTTTATATTTAAATCTAAGTATGAATATTTAAAAGTTAAATATATTATTTTAAAAGATAGTTTAAAATCAGGAGTAATTTGACTTTGAAATTAAAGATAATTTTGAGGCTAAAATTATTTAAAATCAGGACAGAGGGTTTTGAATCTTTTAAAAGGAAAGTTTTGAAATCATTTTGAAAACAAGATAATTTTGTAAAATCATTTGAATTAAAATTAGTGGATACAAAACAATGTTCCACTAGATTTTCGTAGGTTCCATCCTACTTAGGGTTCCATCCCTTTAACGGGCTCGAAGTGGATTCCATTCCACGAATAAGTTGGATTTTAAGATGCCAGTGCTTTTCTACAAGTTTTAACAAAAATTCCTAATATAAATACTTATGCTTGAAATCTTGAACTCTTGATAATCTTGATACTCATGAGTCTTCTATCTCGATATCTTGAATCTCTATACTGTACAGTCTTCACTCTTGATACCTGCATGGTTAAATCCTGCATATACATATATATCTAAACTTATAATGTTAGTATTTATATTTTATAATCTATTCTAAGGTTGTTGTCATCAAAACCATCATCTCACGGACTAACAATCTCCCCATTTTTGATGATGACAACCTTTGTTTATAAAATATTACTTCTATCCTAATAACTCCCCCTAAAACTAATAACTCCCCCTTAATCTATGCCTAACTACCCTATTTTATACTTCTCTCCTTTTTTCATAAAAAAAAACTAAATCTAAACTAGATAACTCCAAACTACATAACTCCCCCTAAAACTATCACCCTATGACATGTGATTATAATGATAGTGTTATCATAAGTAATCAACACTTAAATCTAATACTAAACATAGTCCTAAACTATTAACTATCCGAACTAAGAACTCACGATAGTACTTATAATTAAAGCACATATAAGAACATAAATTATTTATTACGCATATAGATGTATTTACATGAACGTTAGAGAACATAAATAAACACAAACAACAATGAAGAAAAAAGAAACTAAACAGGAGATCTATGAATCGAACAATGTGGATAGTGGAAACAGAAATTTCCACGTTGTTCAACAAGATTCCCATCTTTATCAAAGCATACTTCTCCAACACAAACGACTTTGTCGTCATCTTTCGCTTGTGCTTCTTCTTCAATGGGTTCTTCTTCTTCTTCGCTGGCCTCTTATTCTTGATTGAGTGAAGAGTCTTCATCAATCAAGATAGGGTTGGCATGATTATCCATTAAGAATTTCTGCAAATTCCTAAGAATCTTGCCTTGCCTCTCTTGTTCCTTTGCCATACGGAGTTGAGTGACTTGAATTTTAGTCAACATCTGAAGTGCATCCTTCATAGATTCCTCCATTTTTGTTATACGAGCGAGAGTAGTAAGTTGAAATGGACCAGAAGTAGGAGAGGGGAATGAAAAGGTTGATTTTATGTTTGATTTGGAAGATGAAGCCATTATTTTATTTATTTCAGAAGATAGAATGAAGAGAAAACAGAGAGAATGAACAAAAATTCGAAATAAGGAAGAATATATAACCAATTTTTTGAATTTTGGTGGGAATTTTTTTAAAAAGAAAAATGTTGCATGTCGACATGGGTACATGGGGGATGTCGACATGGTCCTTTTTATTTCTACTTTTTGATTTATTTTAATATTAATTATTAATTATACTTGTTATTTATATTTTATATTTCAGTTATAGAACAAATACCTAATTCTCTTCTTAATTTAGTAAATATTGATTCATTTAAAGGTTTTGTTAAAATATCAGCAATTTGATTCTTAGAATTGATATAATCGAGAGTAACTACTTCCTTACTTATATTATCTTTGAGAAAATGATGTCTGATATCAATATGTTTAGTTCAAGCATCTTGAGTAGTATTTTTGGATAAATTTATTACACTAGTATTATCACAATAAATTGGCGATTTCAAGATATTTAAACCATAATCGTTTAAAGTTTGTTGCATATATATTACTTGAGAACAAGCCAAAGCAGCAGAAATATACTCTGCTTCAGTTGTTGATAAAGAAACTGTGTTTTGCTTTTTACTAAACCAGGAAACCAGAGAATGCCCCAAAAAGTGACAAGTTCCACTTGTACTTTTTAGGTCTGATTTACATCCAGCATAATCAGCATCACAGTAAGATATTAAACCAAAAGAATCATTTTTAGGGTAAAATAAGCCATAATCAGATGTGTGTTTAACATATCTTATGATACGTTTTACAGCTTTTAAGTGGGTCTCTTTAGGTTGGGATTGATATCTGGCACAGAGACAAACACTATGCATGATATCAGGTCTACTTGCAGTAATATAGAGTAGTGATCCAATCATTCCTCTATATTATTTTTGATCTACATCTTTCGAGAGATCTTCTTTACTAAGGTACTCATTGGTTTCCATGGGAGTGGGTTTTCCACTCGCAGTAGTCAAACCAAATTTACTAATTAGGTCTTTAGCATATTTTTCTTGACTAATAAAGATACCATTATCTAATTGTTTTATTTGTAATCCTACAAAGAAATTTAATTCACCCATATGACTCATCTCAAACTCTTTTGTCATTATTTCAGAAAATTCTTTATTCATTTCAAAATTAGTTGATCCAAAAATGATATCATCTACGTAAACTTGTACTAGTTGAATATCATTTTTATTTCTTTTAATAAAAAGAGTATTATCTACTTTACCAATTTCAAAATTAGATTGCAATAAATAAGATCTTAGTCTATCATGCCAGGCTCTAGGAGCTTGTTTTAGACCATATAAAGCTTTCTTAAGTTTGTAAACATGATTTGGTAATTTATCATTTTCAAAAAGTGGTGGTTGTTCAACATATACTTCTTCTTTTACAAATCCATTTAAAAAGGCACTTTTAACATCCATTTGAAATAATTTGAAATTATTATGATTTGCGAAAGCAAGTAGAATCCTAATGGCTTCTAATCTTGCTACGGGAGCAAAGGTTTCATCAAAATCTATTCCTTCTTCTTGACAATAACCTTGAGCGACTAATCGAGCTTTATTTCTAACTACCTCTCCTTGTTCATTCATTTTATTTTTATAAACCCATTTAGTTCCAATTATAGTTTTATTTTCAGGCCTAGGAACAAGTTCCCAAACATTATTTCTAGTAAATCGATTTAATTCTTCTTGCATAGCCAAAATCCATGAATCATCTGTTGATGCTTCTTTTGGATTTTTGGGTTCAATAGTTGATATAAAAGCTACATTACGCATTTGACTTAGTTGATTTCTAGTTTTAACCACAGATTGCATATCACCTAACATATTTTCTATAGGATGATCTTTTAAAAGTTTAGTCCTTTTATTAGGATGATTAATTTCATTATAAGTTTCAGTTGACTCTTGATTTTGAGTGATTAAATCCTCTTCATCATTTGTATCTTCAAAATTTTTGAAATTTTCATCAAATGAAACATGCATTGTTTCTTCAATGGTATTAGTTTTTAAATTAAACACTCTGTATGCTTTACTTCTATTAGAATATCCGATAAAGATACCTTTGTCGGATTTAGGATCAAATTTATCTAAATTATCTTTTGTATTTAAAATAAAGCATTTACTTCCAAAAATTCTGAAATAAGATACCTTAGGTTTCTTTGAATAAAGAAGTTCATAAGATGTCTTATCAGTTAAAGGTCTAATTAAAATTCTATTTAAAATATAACAGGCGGTAGCAACTGCTTCTGTCCAAAAATTCTTTGGTAAATTACTATCTGTAAGCATAGTTCTCGCACACTCTTGAATCGTCCTATTTTTACGTTCTACTACTCTGTTTTGTTGTGGAGTTCTCGGAAATGAAAAATTGTGAGTTATTCCCTTTTTATTGTAGAATTCCTCAAACTTTTCATTTTCAAATTCACCACAGTGATCACTTCGAATATTTATAATTTTTAGAGAAAATTGATTTTGAATTCTTTTTGAAAAGTTCTTAAAACATTCAAAAGTATCACTTTTATGTTTCAAAAATATTGTCCATGTAAACCTAGAATGATCATTTACAATTACAAAAACATATTTACTATGATTTATTGATAGAATTTGAGATGGACCAAATAAATCAAGATGAAGTAATTTAAGAGGTTTTGAAGTTGAAATCATATCTTTTAACTTAAAGGAACTTTTTCTAAGTTTTCCCAATTGACAAGCATCACATAAACTATCTACTTTAAAATTCATTTTAGGAAGAACTCTTACTAGATCATGTTTTAACAGTCTAGATAAGAGTTTGAAATTCAAATGTGCAAATCTCTTATGCCAAATCCAATGGTCACTTGTATTTGCCAACAGACACAGGTTATCATTTGATACTTTCATACTAAGAATTTAAATATTCTTTTCCTAACTCCCTCAAATATAATGGTTGAACTATTATCTTCAATATCACACTTATATTTTCCAAATTTAATTTTATATCCTTTATCACATAGTTGACTTATACTTAGTAGATTATGTTTCAGATTCTTAACTAGCAAAACATTAGTAATAGTAGGAGTTTCAGAATTACCGACTTTGCCGATGCCAATCACATATCCTTTTGAATTGTCTCCAAAGTTAACCAGTCCTTCGTCTTTGTATATTATATCATTTAGTATATCTGGATAGCCAGTCATGTGTCTAGAACATCCACTATTAATTATCCATTTGTTCTTTCTGAACTGCATAATTTGTCCGTTGTGGATTGATTCCTCGACACCCATAAAGCATGATTCCTGCACATCAAACAATCTTAGTAGACAACTTGAATATTGATTATATGCAGACTCAAGAAACAATGATGATTTGAATACTTCTAAACTAGTATTAACAAATATAGCCATTTTAAAAACTTTTTCAAAAATCAGATTATGAAATTTTGAAAACCTTGCTCTGATACCAATTATGAGAAATGCGGATTAAGGATCTTAAGGCTAGGATTAACACTAGGAGGGGGGGGTGAATAGTGTTAATAAAGAATTGCTAAATCTTTTTGAGTTTATGTTAATTTAGACACAGATGTATGCAATATACAGACACATATATGATCACAGAAACAAGCACAGATGCAGAAATAAAATAAAAGCAGTACTAAAGGAAAGAACACATCGGATTTTATACTGGTTCGGTGTTACCCTACATCCAGTCCCGCAACACAAGTACGGATTTCCTTTCAAAAGCAACTGTACAATTACACCCTCGATTTCAAGGCCACGAGGTACACCCTCCAGAATTTCTATCATCTGGGTAGAGATACTTGATTTCCGGGCCATAAATTACCCAATTGATTTACCAAGGCTACAATCACACCTTTTCTTGCTTGATTGATTTCCAAGGCTACAATCACACCTTTTCTCGCTTAATAGATTACGAAGAAGTCTATAACTATGAATAGCACTGAGAACCTTGTAGAGATAGTGATAGAGAATCAAACTAGAAGTAATCGAGTATGATTCAATGTTGATTTCGGCAGAGTAATGGTAAGAATATGCATTAAGAAATGTGGAAGAAGAAGAGAAGTGAAAAACCAAAAAAACTGATTAAAAATTCGTTGAAACTAACCCTTATTTATAGAAGAATAACAACCATGACCATTCATGAAGAGTTATGGCGAATAGACACTTCTTTTGAAATTTGAATTTTTGAAACAAACTGCACCATGTCGACATGGTCACCATAGGCATGTCGACATCCCAAAGCAAATTTTGATGTCTTGGTTTTCTTTGAAAATAACCTTTATCTTATATTAAAATTTATTTTAAACTTTATAAATATACTTGACTATAGTTAAAATTCTTAAGTAAATATAGAGAATAATATATATAGAATTTAACTATAATTTTATATTTAAATCTAAGTATGAATATTTAAAAGTTAAATATATTATTTTAAAAGATAGTTTAAAATCAGGAGTAATTTGACTTTGAAATTAAAGATAATTTTGAGGCTAAAATTATTTAAAATCAGGACAGAGGGTTTTGAATCTTTTAAAAGGAAAGTTTTGAAATCATTTTGAAAAAAAGATAATTTTGTAAAATCATTTGAATTAAAATTAGTGGATACAAAACAATGTTCCACTAGATTTTCGTAGGTTCCATCCTACTTAGGGTTCCATCCCTTTAACGGGCTCGAAGTGGATTTCATTCCACGAATAAGTTGGATTTTAAGATGCCAGTTCTTTTCTACGAGTTTTAACAAAAATTCCTAATATAAATACTTATGCTTGAAATCTTGAACTCTTGATAATCTTGATACTCATGAGTCTTCTATCTCGATATCTTGAATCTCTATACTGTACAGTCTTCACTCTTGATACTTGCATGATTAAATCCTGCATATACATATATATCTAAACATACAATGTTAGTATTTATATTTTATAATCTATTCTAAGGTTGTTGTCATCAAAACCATCATCTCACGGACTAACAATATGCACACAACCTTTTATGTGCACACTGACACTGTTGCGCAAGCAAATGACTAGTATCGGGGTAGAACTCCACAATCTCCAAGTGGACCACAAGTAGAATTGAACATGACTCGAAGCTCAACCCGAAGAACACATGAAGCTGGTTCACTTTTCTATGAAGCACTAGAAACTCAAATAATGCAATTGTGTCTGACTATGCAAGAAACCCCCACCACCGGAAAACTTCCCTCCCCCACTGCACCCTACTACACCTTCACTGGCTCAATGCCTGGCTGGACCACCCCACCCCTTTCACCAAGGATCTCTCCTCCCATTTCTTTAACTAGCAAAAAGAAAATTATGGGTCCTAATCAAAGAATTGTTGACAACACTGACCAAGCCTATGGAAAGAGGGGTTCTCCTTCAACAAAGAGCATGAAAAATGTAGTTTACCAATCATTGAAGTATACAAAATGATGTAGAACTATGCAATATGGAATATAAGAGGAGCTCATTCCCAAACAAAGCTAGATCAAGTTAAGTATCTGATCAACCATCATAACATTTCACTTTTTTCCATTCTAGAAACTAAACTGAATGAAACCCTAATAAACAAAGTAGCAAAGCACATCAATCCAACATGGTCTCTATACCATAATCTAAATGAAGCAACTTATGGTCGAATTATGGTAGTTCATAACCTATCAGTTATGTCATTGTCCACTGTTCTCTCTACAGAACAAGTTATACACTTCCATGCCACCCTGAACAATTCAAATTCTTCCTTTTATCTATCCATAATTTATGCTCATAATACCATGAACTCAAGACAACTTCTTCTTGATCTTCTTCCTGCCTTCAGACAAAATTCTCATCCTTGGCTAGTCTTTGGGGACTTCAACTGCTGTCTTGACTTGCATGACAAGCAAGGTGGTACCACCTTCTCCCAAAAGATATTCTTCCTCTCAACAAAGCAATAAATGATTCATGTTTGCTTCCAATTCAACGAACTGGTGCTAAGTTCTCATGGAACAACCGAAGTAGATCTGGTATCAGAACTTTCACCAACATAGATCACTCCTTTGCTAATTTCCAAGCTTTATGCTTATGGCCAACCATGTCATCCTTTCTCCCCAACCTGTTTTATCTGACCATTCTCCAATTATCTTCTCCTCAGGTCAGAAACCTTTAAAAGAAAAAAAACTTCAAACTTTATAATACTTGGGTCCATGAACCCGAGCATACTAGTATAATACATAATGCTTGGGCTCAAAATTTAAATGGAAACCCTATGTTTATCTTTTACAGGAAATTAAGAGCTACAAAATCTGCCTTAAGAGCATGGTCTAAGAATAATTTTAGGGATGGATCCTTGAAATCAACAACTCTAAGAATTAAGCTCAAAGAAGCTTAAGAATTCATGATGGCCAATCCTATTGATATTGAAGCAGCTAGAACAGAGAGAAAATATTTTAAGGAGCTTAATGAAGCATTAAGTACTGAGGGGAAAATGAGGAGGCAACAACTGAGGCAAAAATGGGTTAACGAAAAGGACAACAATACTTCTTTTTACCATGCCGCCATAAAGGTTAAACAAGC
Source organism: Allium cepa (assembly GCA_030765085.1). Taxonomy (NCBI): domain Eukaryota; kingdom Viridiplantae; phylum Streptophyta; class Magnoliopsida; order Asparagales; family Amaryllidaceae; genus Allium; species Allium cepa. The sequence goes on from CM060931.1 coordinate 57,177,247, forward strand.
AAGAGAGCAGATCAATACCATATATGATGAATTTGGGATCCTGCATTCTACCCCACATGAAGTTGAAAATGCTCTACTCAACTACTACAAAAATTTGTTTGGAAACAATGATGATTTCATCCCAAATATTAATGAGCTTTCTCACATACAATTGCCTGCAATAAATCCTGAAGAAGCTGCCAATCTAGTTAATAAAGTCACTGATCAGGAAATAAAACAACTATTTTCTCCATGAATAAGCATTCCAGTAGAGGTCCTGATGGTTTCAATGTGCAGTTCTTTATCCACAATTAGGACACAATCAAGAAGGATTTTTTAAAGGCAGTTTATAATTTTTTTGAAAAATTCAAACTGCTTGGGGAAGTGAATGCAACTACTCTAGTTCTAATACCGAAAACCCAGCACTCCACCTATTTAACATCTTTTAGGCCAATTTCATGCTGTAATGTAATGTATAAGTGCATTTCTAAAATATTAGCATCCAGACTTGTTGTAGTTCTTAGCAGAATCATTTCCAAAAATCAATCAGCCTTTCTGCCTAAAAGAAATATCCTTGACAATATTATGATATCCCATCAATTACTAAAATGGTATAGTAGAGCCCATGACACCCATAATGCCATGCTAAAATTGGATTTAAAGAAGGAATATGATAGTATTCACTGGTCATCTATTGTGAGAATAATGGCAGTGATGAGATTTCCAAAAGTTTTTGTGGCATTGATATACATGTGCATATCTACCCCTACTTTCTTAATGAAATACAATGGTTTCACTTCAGGGTTTTTTAGAAATAAACAGGGAATCAGACAAGGTGATCCTATCTCATCCTATATTTTTATACTTGTTATGGAAGTTTTAACTGCCATGTTGACAAAGTGGTATTTAGACAGGGAAATAATGTATCATTCAAAATGTAAATCCCCTCATATTTCATCCCTCCTTTTTGCTGATGATATCATGATATTTACCCAGTCTGATTGGGTTTCCCTTGAAAATATAATTGCAACCCTGGATAAATTCTACCTCATGACTGGTTTGAAGCTGAATACTTCTAAGTCTCAAATAATCATTTCAGGAACTGCTGAAGAAGCAGTTCATCAATTAATAGCCTTATTAGGTTTGCAAGCAATGATTAATGACATGACCTACCTAGGGCTTCCTCTATGCTCCTCAAGAATTACAACTGTGAACTGCCTACCTTTGTACTCTAAAATTTGCAACTTAATGAACTGTTGAGCCAATAGGTATCTTTCACAAGCTGGAAGACTTATTTTAATCAAATCCGTCATATCATCAATGATGGTGTATTTGTCCAGAGTTTTTATACTTCCCTATAAACTGGTGAAAATGGTTAGAAGTGCTATGTTGATATTTTTTTGGACTGGCTCAATCCACTCAAAGGAATTGGTTCCTTGCTCATTTGCTAAACTGGAGTTGCCAAAAAATAAAGGTGGGCTTGGAATTTTTAACTTGCAATTATGGAACAAAGCAGATTCTGTAAGATCGATTTCTCCCTAGAGGGGGGTGAATAAGGTGATACTAATAATAATAAAAATTAATGCAGAAATATATAAAATAATTGCAGCACAAATAATAACAAAATAATAAAAGCAGAAATAGAACATCACAAATTTACCCAGCTTCGGCAAAACCCTGCCTACGTGCTGCCTCTAAGGTTTCTACTAGAAATTAAGTAGTCAAACACTTACACACGTAAACTTGCAACACTCGCTATTGACTAACCTAACTCTACGCTCAAAACCCTACCACAACTCGGCCATTGAATTGCGAATTCTTAAATGACGCCCCATAGTTCGTAACTAGTCACATGACTAGGAAGTTACTCAATTTTAAAGGAAATTACAAATGAAATAATAACCAAAACACAACAAAACCCTAATTGAATAATCTGAAGCCCAAATAAAAATAAAATAGATCGGCCCAAAATAAACTATAATTTGTGAAAAACTTGTTTCCCCAGTTGTAAACTTCGGCCGCTCTCTTTTGCTTTGCAATGTCTGCTTCTCTTCATAAAATTAGGGTTTCGTTCAACTGAGGCCTTCGCTTGAACTTAATGTTCGAATTGAATTAAGCTTTGCCTCTTGGTTCCTTCATCAAACGATTCGTTGGCTATGATTTGCTCTCGGTGGCTTTCAGGATTGAGTTCGAAACTTTGAATTTGGTATGTGATTTTCTCTTATTGATTTGAGATTATACTTGACTCAATTGATGCCTGTATTTTGTTTCATGCCTCATTGTTGTCTGGTTTTGTTGCATATGATCTCCATTGAAGTCTTTGTACATTAGAGTATAGTCTTTGGTTCAGTCTGACCTATTTTCTTGTTCACCTGGTGTTGAGGCTTTGCCTTCATTTGAGTCCATGGTACTGTTGCCCTTTGTTGTTTGTTGGTTTATCCATTTTGCTATTTGCTTTGGTGCACATTTTGCTGATTAAAGTTGATGCAATTTGATTTCCAGCTTGGTTGCATATATGTAACCGAGTTTGTATGCTCCTTCTGGTGTTCACTGTCATTGAAACTTGTGCTTGACATTCTAGTTTTGATTATATTATTGCACCTGAGTCGAGCCCAGCTTTGGCTCGGGTTTGACCTTGTGCTCACATATCCCTGTAATTTTATCAAGTGTACATCGGTGTTCACTGCCTTGTGGCATGTACAGTGATACACTATGCATGTTACAAGTTGTTCGTGTAAGATGAATTCAAAATAAATATGATGACGAACAACTCAAATAACTGAGGCAAAAAACACACACTTTAATTTACACAGCAAAATATTTTTCTTTTTCAATTTTACTGCGTTAATGTTTATTTTGCAGATAGCTCAAATGCTGGATTCAATCTAGAATAAAGTTGAAGATAAAATATGAGTGAATGAGTGATATGTAGTGAGGTGAACATTGTAGAGTGAAATTTGTGATGTAATCGAAATTGTAATGTAATTGAAAAATGTAAATATGTAGTGAGAGCTCAAATTTGTACTTTTCAAAATTGTAATAAAATATTTGTTTGAATAAAATATTTGTTTGAATTTAAATTACGTGTTATTTATTTTATTCAACAAATATTTATTCAATTATATGAAAAATAAAGTAGTAAAATAAAATAGTACAATAACAAATACATTTAAATGAATATATATATATATATATATATATATATATATATATATATGTTTATTATCATTAAACAAAAATCATATACTAGCATATTCAACAGCTCTTAGTTTTCATTTTAATGCCTTGCTATGTGGTGCCAACAGCTTATGGGTTGAATGGACCAAAAAGTACAATCTGGGTAGTAGGAATTTCTGAACTATGGAAGTCCCCCAGAATAGCAGCTGGACTTAGAGGAAGTTACTGGATTTAAGATCCACATTCACACTATTTATTAAATTTACACTCTCACAAACCAGTGCAAAAAACTTCTGGGATGAACCATGGATGGACCATGGCCTCATTCTTGGTAAAATTGTCACTCCCCACCAAATTACCCAGTCTGGTATTGGTAGAGATGCTCTTGCTATTGATTAGCTGGCTGAAGGCAGGCGTCTTCTGCCATATACCAGTAATCAAGAAATCAGGGCAGTTTGGAATAGAGTTTGGGGTAACTCTTATCCTTTTGCTCCTGTTGACAAACTTCTTTGGCATGAAAAGGAATATTCAATCTCAATTATTTATGGTCTTCCAATTGATGTAAGCAATAAACCTGGTATTGAATGGCATAAGGTTATGTGGTCCAGATATTCACCAGCCAGAGATAACTTACTGATGTGGAAAGCATAAAGAATGCCCTCATGACTAAGAGTAAAATGACAAATTTTGGTATGATAGTTGATCCCCTGTGTGTTTTATGTTGATTGCAGGATGAAACTGTTGCCCATTTATTTTTTTGAGTGCTCTGACCTGATGAGCTTATGAGGCAAATTGGTGGGAAATTTCAGTAAAAACCATATTCATGGTGTGTTAGCAGTTGAGTGGGATATGATAAGCAAGGCAACAAGGTGGAGGAAGCATGTTAGAACTGCTTATTTTTTCAGTTTAAAGAAATATATGAAATTTGTATGGGAGGAAAGGAATTTGAGAAACTTTGAAAACAAAGTAGAAGTAAGGAACAACTTTGGGCTGCTCTCAAGCATGAAATCATTATTGGAATGACTAATAGCCATTTTGATTTAAGTAATCTTGTTACTGAAATTGTGTATAGGCTCAGGCCTTATTTGTCTTCCCTTGTTTTGTTTTTCTTCAAACTTTCTTATTTTACCAATGTGTGTTTTCTTTGTTTTCTGCCTTTGTGTGGTTTTCCTTGTTTGTTTCTGTGATTATGAGCTTGTTCATAATCATATTTTCTTTTTTAATTGTATTCGATAAACTGGTAGGGGACTAGCCAACCCCGCTTGCCTTGCAAAAAATATATATATTAACTAGATCTTTAAAAGAATGTTTAAAGATAGTAACAAGTATGAAGCTGTTTTGGGTTTGTTGTGATAATGTGTTATTAACATTCGTCTTTAACCCTTTTGATTATACTTATGAATGTAAATAGATATTTAAAAGAATGTTTTAAAGATAAGCATATGAGAAATGGTTTTGGGTTTGGAGTGACAATGTTTAAGTAACATTAGTCTTAAACCTTTTGAATGGATTTGTGAAAGTACTTGGATCCTTAAAATGGAAAATTTGAAGGAAATTATATGTATGGAATCTTTTGAAAAAGATAGAAAACATAAAGATTTAAAAAAAGAAATCTTGTTTGCGAATTATGAATATACTTATACCTTTTGAGATAAATATATGAATACTTTTAAAGTATTGAAAGAGTATAAATGAATGGTAGTGATTGATAAATGAAGTTTTATTAGGTAAAAGGAGGTTTTACTAATAAAACATGTTTTAATTAATACAAAATATTAATTAAATAAAAAGGAGATTAGAGGTCGCTTGTGTGACTTAATCGTGCTTTGTGAGTTTATTCGTTGTAATAAGTATATAAGACTTGATTTCCAATTATGACCATATACCTTGAACTGGATAGTCGATTAGCCGACCATTGAAATCAACCATAATAACTTAGGAAATATCTAGGAGAAACACGAGGTCTATATGGTATAGTTATCATTGGGGATGTTATATTGTGCGTATAAACCATTCTTGCTCCTTTAGGACAAATGATAATGGAATCCATCCGGATAAGAGATTATCTCCACTCCTGTGTATTGTCTACTTATTTATGAAAGAACCGAGGGTTAAGTTAACCGAAAATTCATCGATTGGTTTGGAGTGCCTAGTAAGCGAGCGAATGTACTTATATGAGATGACTCGAAATTGTAACCACTTCAAAACCATATACGCGATCTATGTTCTGGAAGCCGTTGTGAAGTGGAATGTTATGAAATTAAACTGTTTGTCCTAAGGTTATGTCCAAAGGAGAGGTTAGTATTATCATTTCAAACATGCTATCATGTGGGGCTGTCTATCTTCAGGAGTATTCCAAGAGAGCGGACATCGTTAGCTTTCGTTGGAAGACTTATATGGAAATCTATGTGGAGATTCGAGATGCTGGAATCCATGTAGTAATTCATGTTCTGTTCAAGGGATGAAGACTCGAGCAAGAGATGTCGAACGTAGCCTCGACATCAGAAATGACTAAAACCAGAGATAGGATAGAAGCCAAAGGGAATGTAGCATTTAACAGTCCCAAGGGTACAGGCGACTCCCATCTGGTGTTACTTACAGATATGCATGCGGGAGCGATGCATTCAGATCCATGAGTGTTTGGGCGTGGGTCAACTATGTATTTCCTATAGTATATTCCCTATAAATGCATGTTGCTCGGAAGGATATCTCTAATCCATGTGCAGGAAGTCGGATTTGGCCTGATCCGAGAAAGGAGGGCTCTATAGAAATCCTTACACGTTTACGAATGCATCTTAGCAGTGTCGATTGTATACCTATTATTGTTGTGGCGTTCGCATAACAGCTATTTGATATGATTTATGTGCCACACCCTAGACATTATCTATCATATCATTATATTAAACTAAATGAATGGTTGGCTCGTTTAAGGGAATAACTATTATGTTATTCCATGCAGTCTCAAAGGTGCAGTTATATACCATACATATTTCTTGAGTTTCTCATGCTGGTTTACGAGACTGATATGGGTGTTATTTTCTTATAATCCTCATGTCAGCCCCAGTATATTTTCATATTTAGCCGTGAACACTTTGAAGCTTACGAAGATGAGTTGGATGATTATCTAGCATAGTATTTATTTCCGCTGCATTACTATATTGTATCATCAGCATTTGTGAGGACATGTTGTTATAACTGTCCAAGTTGATAATAGTACTTATTATTTTAACTTTAAAATGCTATGTATCTTAGAATGATAGTTTATTATATCTTTTGATATTATATGTTATCATCCCGTTGTGAGATTTTGAGGTTTTCTCCTCTTCCTTCTTCTATTTCATTTTCTTTTATTTCACCCTAACAATTCGTCTTTCTGACACTTGAATGTTCGACATATGAATACCAAAGATGTATTGATGTCCATGTTTGGAGGTCGAAAAGGTGAGTTGTTACACGACTAAACCAAGAATATCATTTTTGAAAACAAGGATGTTGAAGACCATAAAAGAAAAATCATCAAACATATAAATCTTCCAGGAATTTTTTTGTGGAAGTAGCATATTTGACGCAGCGGATTAACAGAAAATCGATATAACGATGAAAATGTAGCAATCGGTGAATTGAGAATACTGCAAGGCCCAAATCTGTTGATCCAAAGATGCCGGATTCTAGCTATCTTCGTCTCGTTAATCGCGCACGATACCGAGAAAGAAGATCTACGATTCTTCAACGTTGATCTTGCGTACAAGATTCCGTGAATCGGCTTCAACAAACGTGGATTCGAGCGCACTCGAATGACGTAAGTGGAGATAGGAGATCACACTCGACTACCAATTGGAAGAAAGCACAAAGCAATCAAAAGGAATTTTATTCAAAAATCAACAACCATTACAAATGACACAACACTGCTACTTATAGCTTTTACAACGCAACGCAATCAAAACATCACCAGACTCTTAGGTCGTTCGCGACTTACGACCTATCTTAGGTTGGCAGCGACTTAACAACAGCGACTCAACGCTACACTCAATACATATTTACAACACTTAGGTCGGCCACGACCTAACACTTGCGACTCAAAACAAACATTACAAGACACGACTTAAGATAGGTCGTTAACGACCTAACCTTTACAACATCAAACGACTTAATATGTACAACACAAAGACTCAACGATAGCTCGGCGGTGACTTATGGAAGGCATGTGACTTTATCAGCGACATAAGATCCAGGCTTCAACGACCTATGGTAGGTCGTTCGCGACCTAAGAAATAGTATGTATGCGACCTAAAGATGTTCGCGACTTAGTTGCTTGCGGTATTGTTTCTTTCACGTTAGGTCGCTTGCGAATTGAGGAAGCGGAGTTAGGTCGCTCGCGACTTAGAGAGGTGGAGTTAGGTCGCTCGCGACTTAGAGAAGCGGAGTTAGGTCGGAGCTTGTAAGGTCGAAGCTCGTTAGGTCGGAGTTCGTTAGGTCGGGGCTTTTTAGGTCGGAGCTTTTTAGGTCGGAGCTTTTTAGGTCGAAGCTTGTAAGGAATGTTAGGTCACCAATGACCTAAGTCTTCGTCACTCCGGGCTGCATCATCCTCTCCGGGTTGAGAAAAATTCGTCCTCGAATTTGTAAATTCTCCTACATCTCCATAATATGGCACAAGATGTTTAACATTGAACACGTCAGAAGTGTACACATCCTCCGGCAGCTTCAACTTATAAGCATTTTCATTGATCTGTTTCACAATTTTTACAGGACCAATTATTCTGGCTTTCAACTTGTTATAAGCACCTACTGGAAAACGATCCTTCGTTAACACAGCGTAAACCAAATCACCCTCGTTAAATTCAACATTTCGTCGCTTCAAATCAGCAGTTCGCTTATACTTCTCATTCGTCTTCACCAATCGTTCCTGAATGATTTTATGACATTCAGTTAATTCATCAACAAAATCAACAGCCCGTTTAATCGTTCCCTTCAGTTGTGGTACTACCGCCAAATCCAACGGTCCCCTTGGTAAATTTGAATATACAATCTGAAACGGACTGAATCCCGTACTACGATTCACGGCATGATTATGAGCAAACTCTGCCTGGCATAACTTCATATCCCAACTCTTCAAATTATCCTTCACAAGACATCGCAACAAATTTCCCAATGATCTGTTAACAACTTCGGTCTGTCCATCTGTTTGCGGATGGTAAGCGCTGCTAAAGTTCAACTTCATTCCCACCATCTTCCACAAACTAAGCCAAAAATGACTCAAAAATCTGGTATCCCTGTCTGAAACAATAGACTCCGGCAACCTATGTAAACGATTGATTTCTTTAAAGAACAACTGAGCAACACGAACAGCATCTGCCGTCTTCTTACAAACAATAAACTGCGCCATTTTTGAAAATCTGTCAACTACCACATAAATTGAATCGTTACCCCTTTGAGTTCTAGGCAAACCCAATACAAAGTCCATGCTCACATCAACCCATGGTTTGGTCGGTACAGGCAACGACATATAGAACCCAGCATTAGTCGCAGTTCCTTTCGAAACCTGGCAGATATGACATCGCTCCACAAATCTTCCCACTTCTTTCCTCATTGATGGCCAAAAATAAGATTGAGAAATTAACTGCAACGTACGATCTCTACCCACATGGCCTTCTTCATGTAGCTCCTTTATAATCTTCATTCTCAAACTACAATCTGGTACGCACAAACGATTTCCTTTAAACAGAAAACCGTCCACCAATACAAACTCATCAGTATTCCCTTCCTTGACTTTCTCAACAAATTTCACAAAGTAAGGATCTTCTTCAATCAGCTCTGGCAATAATTCAAAACCTGTCACTTCAACTTTCATTGTTGTCAACAAATGACTCCTCCGACTCAAAGCATCAGCCACACGATTCGTCACCCCTGATTTGTGTTTGACAACAAAAGTAAACTGCTGTAAATAGGCAATCCACGATGCATGTCTCGCTAAAATCTTGTCTTGCCCTTGCATATGCTTCAACGCCTCATGATTAGTGTATAGAACAAATTCTTTCTGAAATAGATAGTGTCTCCAGTGTTTAACCGCTTGCACAACAGCATAAAATTCAACGTCATATGTACTATATCTCATCTTTGCCCCTGACAACTTCTCACTAAAGTATGCAATAGGACGTCCCCTCTGACTCAACACTCCCCCAATTCCAACCTTTGATGCATCCGTATGTAGCTCAAACAATAACTGAAAATCTGGTAAAACTAGAATTGGTGCAGACGTCAACAATTCCTTGATCCTCCCAAAAGCATCCCCTGCTTCCTCTGACCACGGAAACTGTTTCCCCTTCATACAATCAGTAATTGGCGCCATCACACTACTAAAGTGTGGAATAAACCTCCGATAGAATGAAGCCAACCCATGAAAACTCCGAACTTCTGTTATCGTCTTAGGCTGTGGCCAATTTCTGACTGCCTCAACTTTATTCTGGTCCACCTGTATACCTTCCTCCGAAACAACATAACCCAGAAATAAAACACTATGCGTCATGAACACGCATTTCTTCGTAGCAGCATAAAATTGTTCCTCACGAAGAATACTCAGCACTTCCCTCAAATGTTGAACATGCTCCTCCATACTCCTGCTATATATCAGAATATCATCAAAATACACCACCACGAACTTCCCAATGAATGGTCTAAAGATTTGATTCATCACCAACATGAACGTACTAGGCGCATTTGATAAACCAAATGGCATAACCAACCATTCGTATAGACCCTCTCTGGTTTTAAAAGCAGTCTTCCACTCATCACCTGGTCTAATACGAATTTGATGATATCCGCTCTTCAAATCAATCTTCGAAAAGATAGTTGCCCCACTCAACTGATTTAGCAAGTCATCCAACCTCGGCATTGGAAATCTATATCTCACAGTAATCTTATTCAATGCTCGACTGTCAGTGCACATCCTCCACGACCCATCCTTCTTCGGTACCAACAAAGCTGGCACAGCACATGGACTCAAACTTTCCTGCACACGTCCCTGCTCAAGCAACTCTTCCACCTGCCTTCGCAACTCCTCATGTTCCTTCGGACTCATCCCATAATGTAGTCTATGCGGTAATACTGCTCCCGGAATAAGATCGATTTGATGTTGAATGTCCCTCAGTGGCGGTAACTCCTTAGGCAACTCTTCTGGAAATACATCTTCAAATTCTTTCAAAACTGCCTTTGCTTCTTCTGGAATTTCAACCTCTTCACTACAATCTCGTCCAATCAACAAAAAGACTTCCGGCTCTTCTTCAACCTCTTTAACAAACTCCTTCAATGATAGCAAAGTTTTCAGCTCCTCAATCTCCTCCAACTTGCTTTCCTTCTGTTGTTGCTTCTTGGGAACCAAAGTGATTTTAGTACCCTCAAACATGAAACTGTAGCTATTAGCACGACCATCATGTTGTACTGCTCTATCAAACTGCCATGGTCTGCCCAACAACATATGACACACATCCATGTCCACTACATCACACCAAATCTCGTCTTTGTATTTCTTCCCGATTGAAAATTTCACACAAGCCCTTCGTCCAACTTTCACCTCACCACCCTTCCTCAACCATGCTAACTTGTACGGTTTAGGATGCTTTTCAGTCTTCAACTCCAGCTTCCTCACAGCCTCTGTAGAGATAATATTATCACAACTCCCAGCATCAATGACAAATTTGCAAACTTTTCCCAGAATAGTACAAGTAGACTGAAAAATGTTATTTCTCAACCAACTAGAATCATCCTCCTGCTTCGGTGTCAGACAAGACCTCCTCATCATCAAATTACACCCCTCATCTCCGGACAACTCTTCTTCCTCCTCAACATAAGGTGAATTAGAACAGTCAGCTTCTTCCTCCTCATCCTCAGCTTCTACAACCATCACTCGTTTCTTAGGCTTTGGACACTCATTGCTTTTATGACCCATCTCCTGGCAATTGTAACATTTGAAACCACTGCTAACCTTCGCCTTCTCACCCTCCTTCACAACTGGTTTTGCAACAGCTTTCGGAACATTAGAACTTCCACTAGCACCCTTCACTTGATTGTTAGAGTTAGTAAACACACCACCTCCACGCCTTCCCTGCTTTTCCCAAGCCAACGCTTTCTGATGTGCCTCCGCCACAGATCTTGGATCAAACATATTAACCATATCTTGGATCTGCATTCTCAACCCTCCAACAAACCTAGCAGTCAACTGCTCTTCCGTCTCCATTATATCATTCCTGGCAATGAGTTGGTAAAATTCATCTGCATAATCATTGACTGACTTCGTCCCCTGCCTAAGATTCTGCAATCTCTGGTACATAAGTGATTGATAGTTGTACGGTAAAAATGTAGTTCTCATCATCTTCTTCATCTTATCCCACTCTACAACCTTTGACTTCCCCATCCGTTCTCTCGTAAGTTTAGTTTGCTGCCACCATGCCAATGCTCTCCCCCTCAGCCTTGTAGCAACTAACTTCACCCTTCGATTCTCCGGAACCTCCTTGAAATCAAAGATTTCCTCCACATTTGACAACCAGTCTAAAAACTCTTCAGCAACCATCCCACCTTTAAATTCTGGAATCTCCATCTTCATTCCCGATTCCCAACGTCGATCATCATCAATAACCCGATACTGACATTGTCCCTGATCTCTATGAATACTCCCTCTGTCACCATCAAACTCCTCATCGAAATCGGATGTATAACGTTGTCGTTCACGTCCTCCAACATCTCTACCACCACCACTCCTACTACCAACATCCCTTTGATCATGATCATCAACATTCCTCCTACTTCGATTGTCAACACTTCGATGATCTTGACTTTCTCTCCTCTCCCATTCAGAATGTGGTGAAATTCTACTTCCTCCATGGATGGATTCAGGTGAATTTCTTCTTCTACTTTGATTCATATCGATCATCAACTTTTCCAACCTACCAATGCCTTCATCAATCTTCTCATGCATTCGTTGTTCCATTTGATCGGCTTCTTCTCTTCGATATAATGCTTCAATATTTTGATGGCGGTTAGCTCTCCTTGGTGGCATGATTGAATCAACACAAAATTTCAACAAATCGAACACTTCAACACAAAATCAAATCACGGCTTGACTTAACTAGCTCGGCTCAACTCCTTAACTCGCCTCAAAGTAGCTCGGTCCAAGTTGCAACTAACTCGGCTCAGCCTCAAACAACACGGCTTCAAACACTTCAATTCAAACAACTTTCGACTTTTGATCCAAAAGAAAATGGATCGCAAAACCCAAACTTGTTGCAACAAATGATGAACACGATGAACACAACTTCAACTTCAAACTCGGCTCCAAGACTCGATTTAGCTATGATTGGCTAAAACTAGCTCTGATACCAAACTGACGCAGTGGATTAACAGAAAATCCATATAACGATGAAAATGTAGCAATCGGTGAATTGAAAATACTGCAAGGCCCAAATCCGTTGATCCAAAGATGCCGGATTCTAGCTATCTTCGTCTCGTTGATCGCGCACGATACCGAGAAAGAAGATCTACGATTCTTCAACGTTGATCTTGCGCACAAGATTCCGTGAATCGGCTTCAACAAACGTGGATTCGAGCGCACTCGAATGACGTAAGTGGAGATAGGAGATCACACTCGACTACCAATTGGAAGAAAGCACAAAGCAATCAAAAGGAATTTTATTCAAAAATCAACAACCATTACAAATGACACAACACTGCTATTTATAGCTTTTACAACGCAATGCAACGCAATCAAAACATCACCGTACTCTTAGGTCGTTCGCGACTTACGACCTATCTTAGGTCGGCAGCGACTTAACAACAGCGACTCAACGCTACACTCAACACATATTTACAACACTTAGGTCGGCCACGACCTAACACTTGCGACTCAAAACAAACATTACAAGACACGACTTAAGATAGGTCGTTAACGACCTAACCTTTACAACATCAAACGACTTAATATGTACAACACAAAGACTCAACGATAGCTCGGTGGCGACTTATGGAAGGCATGTGACTTTATCAGCGACATAAGATCCAGGCTTCAGCGACCTATGGTAGGTCGTTTGCGACCTAAGAAATAGTATGTATGCGACCTAAAGATGTTCGCGACTTAGTTGCTTGCGGTATTGTTTCTTTCACGTTAGGTCGCTTGCGAATTGAGGAAGCGGAGTTAGGTCGCTCGCGACTTAGAGAGGTGGAGTTAGGTCGCTCGCGACTTAGAGAAGCGGAGTTAGGTCGGAGCTTGTAAGGTCGAAGCTCGTTAGGTCGGAGTTCATTAGGTCGGGGCTTTTTAGGTCGGAGCTTTTTAGGACGGAGCTTTTTAGGTCGAAGCTTGTACGGAATGTTAGGTCGCCAATGACCTAAGTCTTCGTCACTCCGGGCTGCATCAATATTCGACATAAATGTCGATGGCTTCTTTGTTATTAAAAAGAAAGCCTTTGAATATTTTTGTGAGTCTAAAGGTTTTGGTTGGCTTGAGGAGGCCATTGTTGAGTAGTTGGGGAAATAAGTGAGGAGGCCATTGTTGAGTAGTCTAATGCATCTAATTACAGTTTCATTTCCAGAAGTCTTGTTTCCAGGCCTACAAAAGTTGTTCGTCTTCTTATACTTCAGGAACTTTCTGAAATTCCTAGTCATGAAGGCAATCTCCTCATCATTATCATCATATGAATCCTAATCTTCAGATATTACGTTGAAAGCAATGGATTTCTTTTTTGTTGCCTTGCTTTCTCTTCTACCTTTCAATCGTGCTTCATAGAACATCAGATTACCAATTAACTCTTCGGTTTTTGAAGTACTAATGTCATTAGTTCTTCTATTGCTAATGTCTTTTGATCTCATTTGGAAGAGTGTGAATTAATGATTTTTCAAACTTGGCCCTCCCCAAAAAATATTTTTTACCTAACGAAACTAAAGAATGTACCTTGAAACCTATAATACATGTCAGAATTTGACTCATTCTGGTCCATTTTAAATAATTGAAACTAATTAGTTAGCATGGGAGTTTTTGTCTGTTTAACTTTGCTAGTGCCTTCATGTGTAACTTGCAGTATTCTTTAGATTTCATATGCAGACAAACAAATCGAAACTCTATAAAATTCATTTTATATAATGAGAAAAAGAAAATATTCAAGGCCTTACAATTATTAAGTGCTTGTGCCTTTTGATCTATTGTCCATAATGAAAATTCAATCCAAGGTTTAGTGTAATATTCTAAATATCTAGAACATTATACTATAAATAGATCTTCATCTTACATGACCAACAAGTGTAATTACTTCCATTAAAAAGTGGGGGTCTAGCAGTAGATTGTCCTTTTACAAAAGTGTTAAAACGTGTACTAGCAGTGTTACTAGCCATTTATATTTTTTTTTTAAATCAAATTATAAGTTTTCGAAAACCTAGTGCTCGATACTAAGTGTGGGTTGCAAAATAGTGGATCTTAAGGCTAATTTAATACTAGAGGGGGAGGGGGGTAAATAGTGTTTTCTAACTTATATAAATATTTTTAAAATTCTTTTAGGAGTAATATCAAATCACAGATTAATAACATAGATTTATACTAATAATCAGTCGCAGATGCAATCACGGATATAAAAGCAATAAAGTAAAAGGTAAAGAGTTAGAGAGATGCCACCAGGGATTTTATACTGGTTCATATTTCTCATACATCCAGTCTCATACAATTTCTTGTATAGATTTCTTTTCTAGCACCTACTTAGCAAGTAAACCAATTACAATTTTGATTTCAAGGCTACAAGACACATCCTCTTATATTCTGAGTTTGAGGCATACTCACTTGATTTAAATTGGCTCTAAGCACACCCTTAGATTTGAACGAGCTACTAAGCACGACTACTTGATTTGAATAGGCTATAAGCACACTCATTGGATTTGAACAGCTAAGAGCATACCCATACAAACAAGAGTAGAGTTGATGTTTTTCCAAAGAAAATTAGTTTTACTTTGGATACAATGGATCCTATAGTCTTTTAGATAACACTTTGATCTTTTAAATGAGAGAGCTGCTTGCAAAACAGTGAGAAAGTAGCAATGAATCAATATAATGAAGTATGAATTGATTAGGTATGATTTTGAATAGAATATAGTATATTTCCCAAGAGAATGTTCAAGAAAGTAAGGAGTGGGAAGAAAGTAAGTAATTAATCAAAAATTCTTTTGCACTCCCCTTTATATAATAACTGAACATATGTATCCATTCAGTGAACGGTGGTGCCCAAAAGATACTTGCATTCAAAATTTGAAAACAATTTAAAAGCTTGTATGCCAACATATTTTAGTGTAATTTGAAAAATGTTTTCTTTTAAATTGTTTTGAAAATTCTATACTTTGTAAATAATTTGAATATTGTTTTTAAATATTTTGAACTCTTAAAACTTTTTATAAATATTTAAAATATATTTTGAAATTTAAATATTTTTTTATTTTAAAATATTAAGGGTCGAAAATTGGATATAAGGATCACGGATTGCTATCAAGGACTTTAACAATAAATTCTAATGACTTCAAACACTAAATTATAATCTATGCTCTTCATTTATTTGAATTTAAACTCATGGGTCTTCAAATCTTTATCCTGAGCCTTTATAATGTACAGTCTTCGATTCAACATCTGTATAATATTCTACACTATATACTATATAACTTGGCAAAACATTGATATCTATTATATATTGTTGTTATCATCAAAATAAAAAATTGAGGTATTAACAGTATGATCACAAATAATTGTTATATTGTGAACTGTCATAATTTGTAATGTATAAAACCACGATGAAATTACTTCAAGTAAGTAAATTATAGTATGAAATACTACACTCAATATGATTGATTATAACAACGATCTAATTGTGTGAAATTTAACACTGGACCAAAGGCTACAAGATAGATCTAGGAAATCAATCACTAAAATATCAGTTTGATCAGTTTACGTAAAGTGAAATTTATTTGATATCCTTAAAAGTTAGGATGGCCAAATGCATTTTTGTAAAGAATTCTTTACGATATTGTAGTGAAAGTTTCTTTTGAATGGTTTGACCATTTGGAAAGGGAAATAGATGTATAAGAGTGGTTGTAACCTATGGCACAATGGGATGAAGATAGTGAATGGTCATTTCTGCTTCATTGAGAAGTTCAGAGATTAAAATTGTAAAATAACAGTAGATACTTAACATTGGAATCAGAAACATGATTTCTATTCCAAAAAGTATTTCACATGGAAACTTGTTTTCTATTATATTTATTTATTTGAATTTAAGATACTTGATCTAAAAAATTTCATTTATAAAACCAGTTATAGTATGTGAAATAAATAACCTATATTAAGTGGTTGAATGCAGCTTCGTATTTCATATGCTATTACATCAATGACATAAATAGTGGGATCATGCTATATAATACTTATTGGTCGCATGAAGTTACGTAATTGTCTGTCTTCGTAAAATGTACCAAACATTATTTATGAAATAATAAATATTGACTGAAAAATAGACATAGTTTGTTTAAATATGAATATTATTAATATTCATCATCTGAACTATTATAGTAGTATTTTTGATGCATTGGAAATACAAAAGTATCTAACTTTGTTTGCGATTATTTTGGAATTATGGACCGAGCTCCAATTTGGAAAAATAATTCTTTGATTATATGGTTGTGAATCCTATGGTACTAGCGAATTATTTCTCAGACGATAAATGGAAAAACATCTATAGAGTGGGAAAGAGTTGATGAACTCTTCGGATTGATACATATTGACATATGCAATTTCAAGTCTATTAATACTAGAATGGTTCCTCATACTTCATTATATTCATCGATAGGTTATTACTGACATGGCATTGTGTTTGGTACATATGTAGTAGGCTCATAGGGTGTAAAACGGAAGTAGATAAAATAAAATGCAATATAAAATAAAATTAATTCGATTTGATCGAATATGCAAATACAAAATGAATAAATTTCAATCTCAAAATTCATTCCTTTTTATGATAATGATGTATCGATAAAGAGTAATCAAATATTGTTGAACGAAGAATGATTAATGGCGATCGAGGTTGGGTTAACTTCTTTCTATAAGGTCGAATACTTAAGAGTAGTACACAAGGTTAAAATTAATTTCATCCAAAAAATAGTTTACAAAATATAAAAGATAAGGGTTTATAAGAAATCCCAACATGTCTTAGGCCAAGGAGTCGATAGGTTATGTAAGCTGAAAGACTACACATAATAATTGTATATGATAGATCTTGTACGAATTGCCCTAGAAGGAGTTTGGAAATGATTGTCATTGGATGACCTATTTATGTGTTGAATATAAGTTGTGTAAACTAAACCCAAATCGGTTTTATATACAAGGAAATTCATAAAATGTTTATGAATACCTATTCCATTGCATTGAGAAACAATTGTTGTTCAAGAAATCCCATCCTCACAACGAAGGAATTTCTTTGACAAATTATTGGTATTAAAATGGATTTCGATACGATCCAAAGATAAAACTGATTACGTAGGATGAAATGAAATTAACCAAACCTAAGCGAACACATCGCATTAGAGTGTATAATAAGTATTCTCACCCATTGGAGAGGAACTATGAATTTCTTATCATTGTCAAGAATAGATAATCCTCGTTGTCAATTAAGCCAATAAGAGTATTAATCTACAATATGGTATGATGCATAAATCCAAAAAAGGATTCCAAGTACATTATCAAAATATGATTTTGGTAGTTGTACCCAAAGAGATATGATCTGTCAGCCACGAATGAGTTTTCAAGAGCAAGATAAATGCAATTGGAATATAACGAGTAACGTTAATAAGAATAACATCATAAATTTCATTTATTGAAATTGGTATAATGGGTTTGTTATTCAACGGGCTCAAGTTAATTTCGATTTAATCATAAAATTATCGCTTGGTATGATTTGTGTTTGGTACATATGTGTTAAAATGAAAAATTATAAATAATGATTTAGAATGAACTATTTGCACATAACAACCAAAGTATCTCAAAGTCAGCGGAAGCGATATTGAGTTTGTTGGTTTTAGGATATGATCCAAGAAATGACACAAAAGTATCATTTTATAAGCATTAGAATCGAATAAGTATTTTGATAGAAACATCGAAGGTTTGATTTTCTTAAAATGCAGAGAAAGCGTGTGTCCATAAGAAAGAAACACTAGAAAGTACATAGATATTTCTAGACTGTAAGTAAATAATATAGATGATTGTTAACGATATACTTACATTAAATCAATACCATGGTTATTTAATACATGATATTGGATTTGTAAATTATATCTTTTATAGTAAGTATAAAAGATATTGGGAATGTCCTAAATGATATGCAAAGACGCCTTATTAAAATGTTTAATAAGGAACATGTAAAATGGATTTCTTATGCTTTAGCAATATGAATTATCTTATATGTAGTATTGTCTACAATATCATTATTTGCTTATATATTTGATACATGAAGCAAATACCTAATCCAAATTAAGATCATCAAATAGTAATTTAGAGTATTCTCAAGTATTTATGAAATATTATTGAATTGACTATAGAAACAACGAACTCATTATGAAGGAGTGTACGAACTCAAACTTCATGAGTGATATTGAGTACTATCTGTTAATATTAAATTCATATTCAAACCATAATTAAGACGCTTTAAGTTGGAAATGTTCTAAATGAAAGGCTATGGCCAGTTCAACGAAAGCCTAAGTATATCGTCTTGTATAGCATCTCAATAAAAGCAATATATACCAATGTAAATGAAAAAATTTATAACTGATCTATGGTTCCAAGTGTTAGAAATACTACATCATTGTTTTATAATAATAATGTAATAATAAGAGCACACTAGAAGTCGAAAAACATACTCCGAATAGCTCCACATGATTAAGGTAGTTTACCCACATCAGAGATAGCTGATTGACAAAGTAGTTAATTAAACCAGCATAGCAGATCCTCATTCATGAAGAGTCTAACTCCATCACTTGTCATCAAACTGATTAAAGCAATGTGATAGAGATTCCATAATTGGCCCCAAGTGCAAGTGGGAGTTTGATAAAGTCAGGAGTATGCCCTTGGGATAATTATGTAACTTTTACATATATCTAACTCGATAACCAATCTTGTTCAAAATAAAAAGTTGTTTTCTTTCTATTATCTACTTGATATAATATGTTATATTAATTAGTCAATTTAATTAAAGGTGTATTTAATATAAAATCCATAAATGGTATGGTTTTTTGTGATAGTAGTCACAATGCATTGTAACCACGAGTGCTTTATCACAATAAAAATAAATGTACCGTTTTAAATATTCCTAACCAAGATGTATCAAGACCATATATCGATGCATCCATAAAGACTAGAGTAATTAACACTCTCCAAATGTTGGGCAGTGTATTACTCATAACTGCTTGGGGCATCAAAGGGGTTACATATTGATAATTATTCAATAATTATGGAATGACCCACTTGATAGTTTTCCGTTGGTTAATATAAATAAGGTCTAATAGTACACAATTCTCTTAACTTGAGAATACAGTTAATCTTCAATGCGGAAGCTCTGCTTTGATTGTAGTTAAATTGTAGCATGGCATCCATTGAATGACTATAGTTGGGTCGAGTGGAAGCATTGGAAGTGAAAAATTATTCAAGAGAGGATTTGTCTCCTCGGTTATATGAGGTTACTATCACAGTTAACTAAAATCAACTCAAAGTCAATATCTCTAGCCAAAGCAGTTCGGTTAATAATAATTATTATTATTGAACTAAGGACTTTGTGTTTTGACTATAGAGTTGAATATGAATGCTATTGGAATTTTGACTATTACCAAATTTCATAAGTCCAAAGTGATATAATTTTGATGAAGAGAATTGGTGTAAACAATTGTCACAATTGGGTAACACTTAATAAAAATTTGGTCATAATGTCACACCACCTGCTAAGTGATGTGTGAACGTTAATATTTGAATTGTTCACTATTAATCGTTGACCAAATTTACACCTAAGAGCCACACAACCGAAACGATGAATACTCCTTTTATTACTTGATTTACCCGATTTGAAATTGTTATAAATTAATTAATATTTATGAAATATTAATTACATAATTTTGTATTTGATGTGGTTAACAATGTTAAACGATGTATTTATAATAGTTATATACATATATATTAATCGATATATAATATCGGCATGCATTTAAATTTAGATTTAAATGCAATAGACATTATTCGTGCTGGAATTGGTTTTGAGCCCATATTGGGCATGCAAATTTCAGCCAAATTAGCTTGAATAGACCAGCCAAATGTTGGCAAAAGTGGGAGGCTTTTGTATGGTTTAAAAGACTGGAATTGGTAAGAGAGAGATAAGGGTGTGATCCTCTTTTCTCTCCATTTGACTTTCTATTTATATGCCACTCTCTACACCATTTGTTTAAAGACCTTTTGCTCTCATTCCTCATGCAAATTTCAACTAGCAAACCTAATATAAACCCAAAAGAAATCCAATCACAAATCATATCAAAATTCTTTTGTTCGATCATCAGTGGTAAAGTAGTTCGGGAGCTAGAAAATCTAAAACTTGGAATTTGATTTAAGGGCCCATTTCATTATTTCAAAGTGAGATCTCTTGGCCCTGGTGAAAGGTGTTCAACATGCTTAATTGATTCAATATTATTATCTTTTACTCTAATATATTGTTGGTCATTAGATTATATTATGAATCTAGTGTATCGATGTTCTGTCAGATATTAGATAGTTGAATATTTTGGTGCACCTATATATTATAAAAAAAATATTTTGTATGTTTGCTGATACTAAACTCACAGCTTAAAAATCAAATAACCATTTTTTAATCTAAATGATACTATAGATGATTTTATCAGTTAATAAATTATATCCTAAAGATTAGAATCATATAACAATTATTTTAAAATCTCTAAAGTTTTGGTTTTGCATAACGATGAATCGACATCAAATTTAACTTTATCTTAATGTACATTTATATTTATTATACTGTTAACGCCAAAAATGGGCATCAAAACCCAATAGAA
This sequence comes from Allium cepa, assembly GCA_030765085.1. Lineage (NCBI taxonomy): Eukaryota > Viridiplantae > Streptophyta > Magnoliopsida > Asparagales > Amaryllidaceae > Allium > Allium cepa. Next base: position 57,198,505 of record CM060931.1, read on the forward strand.
TCTAGTAGAGATTAATGAAGAATGAAATTAAAACAGAGCAAAAATCATAAATGAACATACATATTTTTATAGTGGTTCGGCAATCTTGCCTATGTCCACTTCATATTTTTATTGATCTTACACTAGATTTTTATAGTGGTTCGGCAATCTTGCCTATGTCCACTTCATGTCCACTTCCCTTTTTCTGTGATTTCTGGATTTCTTGTGTTGATTTCTGGAATTTATGTCATTGACTTGTTATGAGTACAAGTTTAGGGTATGATGCCCTCTTTGGATCTTTGAGAAGATTCTTGTGATATTGATTTATCTCTTATTGATTGATCTTCTGTTGATCATCATTTGCATACTTATAGTAGTATGTCGGTATGGATATTTTATGTTTATGCCATATCTTTTATTTTATATCATGTCATTTGATATTTATAGCTAGACTGATCCGTTTATTATTTTCTTAAATAATACTCGGGTCAGACCGAGATGTTACAGGTGCTTCTGCTTGACTTCTTCCCGGGATTTGCTACTCTGACTTTTGGCTAACTATTTAGATTAGCAGTTTTTGTTGTATACACTTGAGATATAGTCTCATTGTTGTATTCTTTTGTATAGCACGTGTTGCTATTCTTTTGTATTATTGTGGATCTTTTTGACCACTACTCTGATGTACACTTTCATGTGTTAGTTATATATTCATATCTTCTTCCGCCTTTGTGATATGGATGTCTGTGACTGATTTGTGTTATGCTTATTTCTATGATTGTTTCCGAAGATTATTTATAGCCACCGTGTGATAAGCAATTACATGGATGGTCGCTCCTCAACAGCCTTATTCTCCGTGCTAGTTGACAGCACTACACCGTAGTGTTCTTGGCTAGCGTGGGTATAGAGGTGGGGCGTCACATATTTCCACCCCTAGAGTAGATGACCATTTTATATATACCTGCCTAGTAGCGGATGGCCCATATTATAAGATTATATAAGTTATGATGTAAAGGGACAGGTTGGAAGGATCTCACAGGATTCCTCACCATTGTTGAATTATATATATATGTTGGTTTATATATATATATACACATACTAGTCGTGACGCAGGGGGAGAGGTTAGAGGGATCCAACAGGATTCCTTTTCATTTGAATTGTTTTCAATAATATTCTTGTCATATGAATCATTGGATATTAAACCTGATTGTGCTTTATTGATTATGACATTGTTATATGTTCAAAACTTAAACCCTGTAGTGATAGAAAATTAATATCGATATATGGTAAACGCTAGGTAGCTATTGGCCTCAAATTTGTATTTACTATAAATCGCCATTTGAGTTAGAGTTGTTTTTTAAGACAAGAAATGATTTTAAATCTGAAATTAGGTTTTGATTTTTTTTAAAAGATTTAACTTCTGTTTTACTCCAAACTTTTTATCTGTCTTTTCTAAGATTATTTATTTATATTTAATACTGTTTTAAAAGATTATTTATTTACATTTAATATTATTTTATATTTGTATATAATACTGTTTTAAAGTTATTTATAATTAATATTCTTTTAATGCTATTTATCAATATGTTAATTATTTAAATAATTAATATGGCTTGAAATTAATAACAAAGATTTTATTTATAATGTTTTGGAAATAAATTATTACTATTTATAATAATGGTAAAGATAAATTATTATTGGTTATTTAAAAATGTTTTGAAAATTATTAAACATTATTTTTAAGGAGTTTGAGGTTAATAATTATTATTTATTTTAATGTTTATTGTTAATTATTATTATTATATAATAAGTGTTTTGGAGTAAATGATTTTTATTTATTTATAATGTTTTCGAGGCATATAAATAGGGTTTATAAATGGACTTGGGTTTTATAAGGGAAGTCTTATAAAATGGTTTAAAAGCATAAAGGAAGATTATGTACAAGGTAAAAGAGTTTTTCAAATGGTTAGATATTTCTAAACTAATTTTAGAAATGGGTTATAGATTTATAAGAGGAATTTTATAATCAGTTTTATGGATTTATAAAGAGTTATAGATGATTTGAAAAATGATTTAGAGATGTTTATAAATGGTTTCTAGATATTTATAAAATAGTTTATAAATGGGTTTAGAGGTTTATTAAGGGATTTAAAAATGATTTTAGAACTATATAAAAAGGAAATCTTTCTCTCTTTTGTGAATATACTTTTACCGTTGAGATAAGTATATGGATATTTTTCCTAATATTGAAAATATAGGAATTTGTGGACACGTATTTGTAAAAGTATTTTTATACAAGTATTTACAAATTGACTTTGATTCATGAAAGGATTAATTTAAGAGGCTAGTGAATTCTTATGTGCTTTACCAATGTTGGTTTTCCCTATAGAAATTAAATCCCTGATTTGAATGTTTTTTATTCGATAGTTAAATAACCGACTATCAAATATGGACTCAAAACGTAACTTTGAAAAATATTGAGGAGAAACATGTGAGTCATATGGCACAGTCATTTCCGATGAAGCTGTAATAGATGTATAAATCTCGTTTCGTTCTTCTAAGATAAGTAATAAGGAAATCCGTCCACTAATGGTTAGGAGGTGATCTCCGCTCTTATCTTTGACTGTTCATTTCCTAAAGAACTGGGTTGAGTTTACCAAAAACTATCGACTGTTGTTTTGAAGAGACCGGGATCAGATATGTTATTCTAAAACCAGTTCGATCCAACTCAAGCGTTACAAAATGAAAACATCTTGAAGATTATGGAATTTGAAGATGGAGCTTTTTTAAGTGCAAGGGCTGCTTGCTACTAATCTTGAGGGTGATTCCAAAATGGATGTAGTAGAAGTAGTGCATTCGATTTATTCATATCCTGAACAACTTGTATGGATGAATGCTGCTGTTTCATTATTACTTGGAGGGTAGTGTTAGCATTCCAAGTGGGAAGTGCTATATGAAGATAAAACGTAGCCTCAAGCCTCATCAACCATGAAATTAAAAAAATCGAGCATGCAGCAAGGCCATGTGAGTCGCTCCCTTTAGGGTATGGTCATTCCAAATATAGATCGATTACTATCTACTCATGTATGCTTCGGGGCCCATTTACATAAATGGGTGATCATATTCGGTACTACTAGTCAAGTGGTAGGCCAGTCCTATGTGGCAGGGGTACAAGATGTTCTTGTTATACCCTGATGCATTTTATCTAGAGATGTACCCTCGAATGGTATTTCCTTACCTTGTCATGGTATGGAATCAATTCTACAATACGCGCTTTACAGATTTAGTTGTTCCCAACTATGTTGAAATGTGATATGCAAGCATTTTGGCTATGTTCATATTTTACTTTGATCTCTAGACATTATTATAATATCAAAGGTCTATTGGAAATATTTTGGTTATCATAAGGTAAAAACTCATCCATGTTTATGTGTAGCATGGTCTTATGAGACACTTTTATTTTCAAAAAATTTGAAACATTAAAATTCAATTGAGGTATGTTTTCTCACGTTGGTTTATCAGACTGACTCGGGTGTTATTTTATTATACTGCTCGGGATGGAGTATACTTACAGATTTCTTTGGATGTATTGGAGCTTAGGAGACGAGCTGGAGGTCCAAGACATATCTATGTATTTATTTTTGTTGCACTGTATTGTCTGTTGTTGTATTTATCAGCAATTGTAAGGACATGCTGTTATAACTGTCCATGTTGAAATAAGTTAGTATACTTTGATTAATGTATGTATATTACATTTTTCTTTAGGTAAAGACTTGTTGTACATTAAAGATTATTCGTTCCATTGTGAGACTCTATGTTGTTTAGTTTTCTTCTTGTCTTCTTTCTTCCTTCTTCTTTCCCCTAACAATCAGGTTTTCAGGCATTCGATTGCTCGGCACAATAATTCGAACGTATTAGTGTCAATCTTCGAGGGTCGAATATTCTGTTCATTACATCAATATGGAAGTTAAGGCTTCATTAAGCTAAGGTGAGTAACTACACTCACAATACTATGACTAAACCTTATTAAGGATCAGATGTTTTAAATTGAATGACATTTATGAAATGATGAAATGATGTTTCCTATTCTTTAACCTATTAGAATTGCTTGTGCTATGATTTAATTTGAGTTAAATAGAGTTGTTTTGAATTGATGTCATGTTGCGTTAGATCGTGGTTGATATGGAGCCTAGACGGCAAAGGAAATGGTGGCCAAAGACATCGGTGTTTGGCATCATGAACTGGAACACTTCGGTTCTAGGTCAGGCACCGGTTCACCGGTCAAAGAGGACCAGTGCACTAGTGGTGGGCCGCCTGTAGTTTTTTGGGTAGTGCACCAGCCTATTTTGTTATTTAAAAAAAATTAAAATAAATAAAATAAAATAAAATATAAATACAATATATTATTTCTTGATTTTATTTTATACCTAATTATAAATACACTTTAAGTTATTCAATAATTAAATGTAGTTGTTTAATAATATTATATTAATGAATTATTATAATGATTTAGATAAAATTCTTATTTTCAATTATCAAATGATCTTATGATATTTGTTAATGACTTTTAATTTATGTTTTGATGAGTAAATGCATTCAATGGTATTTGTACGTTTATTTGGTTTTTTGCTTTATTTATTTAATTCAATAATGTATTTTTGTTGTAGAAAATATTATTTATGCTTTAAAATATAATTTATGTTTACTAATACAAGCTATCTTAATGGTTTAAAGAATAGAAATTGAGAATTTAATAGGTGGTTTTATCGAGAAAACTGTTATTTACTTATTTAAAGACATTAATTAGTTAAAGGATAATTTAAACATTTAACTTTAAATAACTATTATAAAGTTAAATATATTCTAAATAATGGGTAATAATTTCTAATTAATATTTTTAGTATTTTAAAGTGTATTTCATAAATGTTTGGACGTCTAAATGTCTATTGAGTTAGAAAATAGCCGAACAAATTTTATAATAAAATTTACCGCAAGCGCACGGTGTACGAATGTAGCACGTGGCGAATATGGGTCGATCCACAGAGAATTGTTGATTTAAATTTCCTACTCAATCAAATTAACCCAAAGTTGAGAGTGTGTTTAGCTAGAAAATGAGAAAATGAACTAACTAACAAAAAGAAAAGAAATGCAAATATGAGAGTTAAATGACAATTTAGAGAATAAATCCACTCTCTAGATCATGTAGTTCAACACATGAAATCATGATCTCTCTTTTATGGTCATTAGTGTTTTAATTGATGTGTTTATTATAAGTATGACATATTTGAGCTATTGATTAGCCAACATAAGCCATCAAACTATAACACACCCCTTAAAACATTTACTAACTTTCATGAAAATTAACAAAGAAAATGAGAATGAAATCTATTTTAAGTATGGCCTATTAACTATTGGTTAGAAACATAGACCATCAAATTTTAATTTCAAATCACTTTCTTATGCCATAATCATATTTTGATGAAGAGGCATTTGTGTCAGTGATTGTTTAAGCATAGCCTATTTGGTGTCAACAATATAGACTATCAAATTCAAAACAAAAACAACAATTAAACCAATTCTATCAATGCCATTAAGCACAAAAAGAGAGCATGAATTAACAAAATGTTAAAGCTACAATAATTAGAGAGCTTCATTACCCCTAAATTGAAGGGGTTTAGCCTCTCATATTTATCATCATATGAACAAATGTAGCAACAACATGAAAGCAAAATGAAAGAAAAATGAAAGCAAATGAAAAGAAAACTATTCTACTTGCATAAAAGTAAACCAACACTACTAGCATGAAAGGAAATGAACATGTAAGTAAAAGGAAACACTAATTAACATTGCATAAAAAGAAAAGAAAATTACATAAAATAAAAATGACTAAGTAGCCATTAAAAGAGAAAGAGAGCTTTCTTTTATTTGATCTAAACTAACCTAAAGAGAAGGGGGCCTAAGAGAGACTAAGAGAAGAGGAGTTACATGAAACATATGGGTATTTATACATGTATGAAACCCTAATTCATATTTTTGGGGAATGCCCAAAATGCCCTTGAGGTATTGTGGCCACCAAGTAATCATTAGCATGTCATAATTCCCCACTTAAATGTGCATGAAGCTTTAATGGCCTTTAGCATGTGCATTAGCTTCTAATTGAAAAATAAGGTAAGTGGGTAGGTGGGGTCCTCCATGTTCATGAGTTTGAATTATTTTCATCTCCATTTGCTTTGTTTTCTTTTGTGCATGCATATCTTCATGAAGCCATTTGTATGTGAATTTAAATTCCTACAAAACAACATAGAAATTTTCAATTAAATTTTAGAAAATTAATATATGCACAAAAATGACCATTTTACCCATGTATGAAGATGAATATGTGACACTTTGAAAATAATTTGAACTTTGGTTTAAACAAGTTAAAATACCCAATATGATCATTTATTTAATTTAAATAGATTAAATATGGTGGTAAAAATATGCACATTTACGTGCACATCAATAAATAATATGATTATTTATGAATTATAAATGTTTATCTACATGTTTGAATAATTAATTCATGTTTGTTTTACTATACTATTATGATTTCTCATTTTATACTTATTATTGGATGTTATGAATGATTCACCATTGATACTGATTTGATTAGTTATTTTTATGTGATATGTTGATGACATCTTCCTATATCATGTCATGATGACTTTAATTCTACATGACGAGGAATCTCAATAAATGGAATTATAATACCATATGATATGGGACACGCGGTAAAATTTTGTTCGATTATTCTTTAGACTTGTTATATAGAATATTGTGGAAATTGAGTGTAGTTTATGAGCATTTGAATAAACGTTTGAGTGCCACGCAGTGGTATAGGATATCATTGTGATATTTATTCGGTTATTCATTGAAAGTAGATGTCATAAGTGATAAAAATTGGGATATACTTACGTATGGCGATGCTTGAAGTAGAGTAAACTCATGGATGATTTAGTTACAGGGGAGTACCTATACATACATACATACATACATATATATTGATATATATTATAATTATATAATAGTGTTTTGGATTAAATGACTTTTATTTATTTATAATGTTTTCGAGGCTTATAAATAGAGTTTATAAACGGACTTGGGTTTTATAAAGGAAGTCTTATAAAATGGTTTAAGAGCTTAAAGGAAGAGTATGTACAAGGTAAAGGAGTTTTTTAAATGGTTAGATATTTATAAACAAATTTTAAAAATGGGTTGTAGATTTATAAGTGGAGTTTTATAATCAGTTTTATGGATTTATAAAGAGTTATAGATGATTTGAGAAATGATTTAGAGATGTTTATAAATGGTTTCTAGAGATTTATAAAATAGTTTATAAATGCATTTAGAGATTTACTAAGGGATTTAAAATGATTTTAGAATTATATAAAAGGAAATCTTTCTCTGTTTTGTGACTATACTTATACCATTGAGATAAGTATACAGATATTTTTCCAAATATTGAAAATATAGGAATTTGTGGATATATCTTTGTAAAAGTATTTTTATACAAATATTTACAAAGTGATTTTAATTAATGAAAGTATTAATTTAAGAGGTTGATGATTGCTTATGTGCTTAACCAGTGTTTGTTTTCCCTGTGGAAATTAAATCCCTGATTTGAATGTTTGTTCTTTGATAGTTAAACAACCGACTATCAAATATGAGCTCGAAACGTAACTTTGGAAAATATCTAGGAGAAATACGTGAGTTATATGGCACATTCATCTTCGATGAAGCTGTACTATGCGTATAAATCTCGTTTCGTTCTCCTAGGATAGGTCATAAGGAAATCCATCCATTAATAGATCGGAGGTGATCACCTAAAAACTAGAGTTCAGTTTACCGGAAACATTGTTATTTTGAAGAGTCCGGGACCGAAAATCACTTTGATCCAACTCAAACATTCCTAAGTGGAGACATCTTGAAGATGATGGAATTTGAAGACGGAGATCTTTGAAGTGCAAGGGCTGCTTACTACTAATCCGGAGGGTGATTCCAAAATTGATGTAGTAGAAGTAGTGCCTTCGGTTTGTTCATATCTTGAACAACTTGTATGGAAGAATGTTGGCATTGCATTATTGCCTGGAGGGCAATGTTATCATTCCAAGTGTAAGTGCTATATGAAGGTAAAACGTAGCCTCAAGCCTCATCAACCGGGAAATGAAAAAATAGGGAATGCAGCAGGTCTATGTAGTTTGCTCCAATCAAGGTATGGTCATTCCTAATCTAGGTTGATTACTATTTACTCGTGTATGCTTCAGAGTCCATTTACAAAAAAGGGTGATCATATTCGGTACTATTAGTCAAGTGGTAGGCTAGTCCTGTATGGCAAGGGTACGAGATGTTCTTATTAGATCCTGGTGCATTTTATCTAGAGATGTACCATCGGAAGGTAGTTCCTTACCTTGTCATAGTAAGGAATCCATTCTCCAATGTGAGCCTTATGGATTTAGTTGTGCCCAACTATGTTGAAATGTGAGATGAAAGCATTTCAACTATATTCATATTTTACTTTGACCCTCAGACATTATTATAATATCAATGGATTTTCTATAGGAAATATTTTGGTAATCGTAAGGTAAAAACCCTTCCGTGTTTACGTGTGGTGTGGTGTTACGAGATACTTTTATTTTCAAAAGATTTTTGAAACATTAAAATTCAATTGAGGTGTGTTTTCTCAAGCCGGTTTACCAAACTGACTCGGGTGTTATTTTATTATAATGCTTGGGTCAGACTGAGCATATTTATAGATTGCTTTGGATGTATTGGAGCTCAGGAGACGAGCTAGAGGTCTAAGATGTATCTACATATTTCATTGTGTTCCACTGTGTTGTTTGTTGGTTGTATCTATTAGCAACTGTAAGGACAGGTTGTTATAACTGTTTGGGCTGCAATAGGTTAGTATACTCTGATTAGTGTATGTATATTACATTTTTCTTTTGGTATAGATTTGTTACATATTATAGATTATTCATTCCACTGTGAGATTCTTTATTGTTTAGTTTTCTTCTTATCTTCTTTCTTCCTTCTTCTTTTCCCTTAACAGTCGGGTTTTCCAGCATTCGATTGCTTGTCACAAAATACAGTGGACGTATTAGTGTCGATTTTCAACGGTCGAAAATTCTGGTCCTTTATACTGTGGTATCAGAGCGCAAGGTTAAGTGAGAACCTTGACTTTGGTAGGGATTACTCATTAGAGATAGGGTCAGTAGCAACCTAGAATGAGTTTAAGTGAATATTTATATATGAGCACATATTCATTAGTGATATAAAAATATTTTATATTGTATCGGTCAATCTGTTGAGTGGCTTATGGATTCTGGTCAATACAAGTAATTAACGTTATTTATAGGGATCTCTAAACAATGGAACATAGCAATTTGACATAGTATTGTTTTGAAATTGGGTAAATGAAATAATTTTACCTTGATTATATATAAAGAATATTTTTTTAGAAATTATTGTAGCATATAGGGTGTGTTTGGTTGTTAGTGAATGATAATATTTTATTACTATCATTTGTTGTTTGATTTTTTTTATTCTAATAAAAGTTGTTACTATTATAATGCAAACGAAGATAAACAATTAAGAAATGGTTTTATATAACCAAAGTGAAATTATATATAAGGGAAATTATAATATGATTTGTAAATAAAAAGAATAAAAAGTAGAGAATTTAAGAATTTAAATCCTGGTGATTTTGAAAATTGTTTTTCAAAGGTTTTAGAAAATAATAATGATATTATTTAGAAAATATTTTTGAATGGAAATATTTTTAAAATGGAACTTAAAAGTGTTAAGAAAGCACTGAACTCACTTCAATCGTTGAAAAATAATTCTAGTGATGACTACAGCATCATTGGCATTCATTTTCTAGTTTCTAAGTGATGGATTGCTACCATTGAAGTTATGTTTTGGAAAAACAAGTTTGATTTTAAAATCCAAAGTATAATTTGATAAATATGAGAAAATAAGTTTTATAGCTTATAAATTTCGGAGTTCGTAAGTTAAAGCAAAATTTTAAATTTGTTGAATATAAATGTTAAGGACGGTAAATTTGAAATTGAATTATGAAAACAAATTTAACTTAAAGTTAAATATATTGAATTTTGAAAAGGAATTTTACTCAAGTAAAGGTATATGAAGTGAATTAATGAAATTGATTGTGATTTGAAATGAACTAATGGAATGAACTAATTAAATAAATTGGTGAATTGAATATGGTGTAGAACGTTGTTTGATAGAATTTAATAATGAAATGAGTTAAATGAAATTGAATTTGATTTAAAATGGATATGAATTTAGTTGTGAAGTGAAAATAAACATGAGAAGTGGTTGTATAAAATATTTATAATAAACTTAAGAAAAATTTGATGGAATGGTTCTTAAGTGACATTAGTGTTACCCGATTACTTGGCCAGGCTACGAGACGATAGTTGCAGAAGAAATGGTTGGCTTAGACGAGACTCAAGCCAAGAAAATATTGGAAATATGAAGGATGATGTAACTTGTTTGGGTTGGCTTGTATATGTGGATCGGTTGGTAGCTATTATAGGAGAGTATGTGTGGGTCGGTATTCATGAATGGTTCGACCCATATACATGGTTCGACACATATGGGTCGGTAAAGGTGGTCCGGTAAGAGGAATGAAGGCTAGTATGGTTCGGTCGTGCATGGCCCGGTGTACATGGCTTGGTCATGGTGCATAAGCCAAGGTGGTTCGGTCATGCATGGTTCGGTATGTGTCGCTTGGTCACATAAGGTTGGTCAGGGGGATAAGACAAAGTGGTTCGGTATGTATGGTTCTGGCCTCAAGGGGATTGGAGCATATGGATGGGCCATACGTGGTTCGGCCGTAGTGGGTCGGTCGGCAAAGCAGGAGGTTGTGAGTAGGAAAAGGGGTTGGCATGAGTGTAAGGATGAGTTGCTTCGAAAAAAGGTCGAGTTGCTTTGAGCATGGTTGAGGTCTACTCCGAGTCAGCACCTAGGGGATTTAGGATCGATGTATGTGGGTCGATAGTTGTGGTTTGGCTTGTCTGGATCGGTCAGCCTGAATCAGCACTTGTGGGCCGAGCTACCTTGGTCGTGGGCCTGCCCAGGGGATCCAGCCTATCTTCATCTATAAATAGAGGGGCAGGGGTATAGTTGAGGGGACCTTTTTTTGAGAAATCCAGGGAGACTCTGCCATTTTCTGTACTCGCTTCTTTCCTATTCAAACTTCCATTAAAGTTGTTTGTTTACGGATTTTATATGTACTCAAGTGATTGGAAAAGCAATAAAGATCATATTCAAAGTGGACGTAGGAAATTACGCTGAAGCACTATAAATCTGGTGTTCTCATTTTTTATGTTCATTTTGCACTCAATTGTGTTACTCCACTGCTTTAATTACTTTCTTCATTAATCTCTCTACACAATTCTATTCATGGGTGTTAGCGACCAATTTGGTGCTAACATATTGGTGCTTTCACTGAGAGCGGTACATTCTCAGGCTGTTAGGATCTACTTTGTTGCTACTGGATTGAGGAAATCCCTCGAAGGGGATCCAAGTTCATTCTCAAGAGTTAATAAATTCTACTCAGAGTTCCTATGGATAACTCTAAGATGACAAGACCATGTACTAGATCTACCTCCCACAACGCTGATGCTAATGAGAACACTAGCGTCCAGCAAGTAGGACATAACAATCGGCAAGCTAATGCCGGCACAGAACCCGCCATCATCCCAAAACAAGCAGAAGCTGTCACTAGGGTAGATTTCATCGAGCTGATGAGGGAGCTCGTGGAAAGTAGGAGACAACTTAATGAGCAGATTCAAACAAACGCCAACCCGATGACCCAGATCACTCAGCAGCAGCATTAGAATGTTGGAGGAAGCCCTACTTCCTGATCATCATCCGACAGTTTCGCTTTGTCAGATGAACATCCCAGGAATATACGCCATAGGATTGAAACGACACAAACTAGTGCAACAGAGCAATTAGTGACGACTCGCCAAGAGCAAACCAACAGAAATGGTCCAAATTTCTTTGCTAGAACTGTGGCCCCTCATTTGCACCTGGGGAGTCGCCACCAACCTGGAGTGGGAAACTTAGGATCTGGAGCATGCTTGGGAGCTGGTCCAACACCTCGCCAAGGTCGTAGTGAAGCGGGTCCTCAGGATGCACACTTAGGTGATCGCCTACCGAGGAGGCACCGGCCGGAGTAATCGCACAGGATGGACACCAACTTGCCACCTCCCATCCAGACTCCAGATTTACCAGCTATAATCAGGCAACTGATGAGGGAGAATCAGGGCTTAACCAACGAAGATTGGGGCAAATCTAGGAGCCATACTTCGTTTACAGATACCATCCTACAAGCTGAGTACCCCCAGAAATTCAGCATGTCTAATATTCCAGCTTATGAAGAGAAGACCGACCCCCGACAGCACATAATGAGATATGAGTGGATGATGGACTCGACTAGGGCAAATGATTCGACCAAATACAGATGCTTCCCAATAACCCTATCCAGAATCGCTACCGTGTGGTTCACCAGAATTCCCCCGCGATCGATCTTTAGGTTTGATGAGTTGGCGGCGAAGTTTGTGGAGCAGTTTAGGATCCATGCCACTTGCCCAAAGGATGTGATGTCATTGTCCAGTGTGATCCAGGCTTTGGGGGAGTTGTTGAAGGATTATTTGCAAAGGTTTCACGTTGCAGCAACCGAAGTTAGCAATCCAAATGATCATGTTATCCTCATGGCCATGATGCGAGTAATAGATCCAAACTTAGAGTTTGGTGATTGGCTGGCAGGCAAACCACCGACTACCCTGGAACACTTTTATTCAAAGGCGAACCAATTCATGAGAAGGGAAGAAGCCAGGTGGTCAAGACGGAGCAATGCGCCAGGGCCCAGCAAGGAAGTGGTATAAAGCAACATCGCGTTAAAGCAATTTGGCGAAAACTCTGGTAAGGTCCAAGTCAATGTTCAAAATAAGCTGGACCAGTCTAAAGGATCCGGAGGAGGAAATTCCGAAAGAAAGAGGGAACCAGGAAAGTGGAAACCAAGAATCCCAACCTATAGTGAATATACGCCTCTGAATACATCTTTGAAGAATATTTATCTATCAACTTGTAATACATTCCAATACCGCAAGCCGTGCCTATAGGAATCGACAAAGGAACAAAAGTAGACTGGAAAGTATTGTCGGTTTCATGAGAACTACGAGCACAATACTGAAGAGTGTAGACACCTCCATGATGCTATAGAAAAGCTGATTCGCCAGAAGAAGTTACAGTAGTTTGTTAAGAATCCACAGGAAGGCGAACAGGGGACATCCGACTCCAATCACGGGCAAGCTTTACATCGACCTGAGGAGCCCGCTTGGACCGGAGGAAGGCTGGTCATAAACACGATAATTGGTGGACCTCATCTGATAGACAAGAGTTGGCAAGAAATGAAACGCTTTGCTAGTTCCTTGAAGCATGCGGGCTTCGAATGCTGCTCGATCACAGAAGACGAGACTCCAGCGAAACAGCAGCGAATGATGACTGATGATATAGTTTTCAGGAGTAGGGATGCCGATCAGGTGGAGGCACCTACCATCGACCTGATGGTTATCACAGCTACAATCGGATCGGCGCTTGTGAGAAGGATACTAATTGATTATGGGAGTTTTGTTAATACTATCTTCAAAAAGGCATATGACCAAATGAAGATGGAGGCGAAGGATCTGAAACCATCTAAAGCCCGCATTCACGGCTTTAATGGTGCAGCTACTGATGCAATAGGTTTTGTTGAATTGATAGCTGAACTAGGAGAAGGTGAACGGAGGAGAGTACGGATCTTACCGTTTATTGTATTAGATGTTGATTCCCCGTATAATGTTTTTTTGGGCCGACTGGCCCTGGAGGAGTTCAGGGTAGCTTTTGGCCCCATGGTGTTTGACCTTGAAATTTCCAACGGACAAAGGAGTTGGTGTAATGCATGGCGATCAAGCGACTGGTCGTGCTTGTTATGTGGCTGAGCTGAGAGAGGCCCAGAGAAGAGAGAAGGGAAAGGGTGTGGACATCCTGTCCGCATCCATGTTGCGGAAAATTGACAAATAGCGCGTGAGCCTTGGCTTGGGCAACACAGTCGGATCTATAGAGACATAGATCCGAGAGATGACGATGAAGAACCCAAGGAGGCCAAGGTGGCACCGGCTGAACTAATGATTGACATTCCAGTCAGCCATGATGACCCATCATGGTGCTTAAGATTGGATCACAGCTCAACCCCTCGATGACAGGGGATCTTACTGATTTCCTCCGAGCGAATCTAGATGTTTTCGCATGGACTCATTCTGATATGTGTAGGATTTCTTCCGCCATTGCAAGTCATATGTTGAACGTTGACCCGAAGTATGTGCCAGTGAAACAAAAGAGGAGAGGCATGGACTCGGAGAGGTCCGCTGCTCTCAAAGAGGAGGTGGATAAACTTAAAGCCAATGGATTCGTCCGCGACGCCCTCTATCCTGAATAGATATCTAATCCCGTACTGGTGAGGAAGGCAAACGGGAAATGGAGAACCTGTATTGATTACTCGGACCTGAACAAGGCATGCCCTAAGGATAGTTTTCCAATGCCCAGAATTGATCAGCTGGTCGTCTCGACAGCGGGACACGAGTTGTTGTCATTTATGGATGCATATTCGGGATACAATCAAATCCCGATGCACATTCCGGATCAGGAGCATACCAGTTTTGTCATGGACGTTGGACTGTACTGTTATGTAGTGATGCCTTTTGGGTTGAAGAATGCAGGGGCAACTTATCAGCGTTTGGTGAATCAGATGTTTAAAGACCAGATTAGTAGAACGATGGAAGTCTATGTGGATGATATTATCATGAAGTCACAACAGTCAAACGACCACATTCGAGACTTAGCAGAGACATTTGATATACTTAGATTTTACGGAATGAAAATCAGTCCATTGAAGTGTTCCTTTAGCGTTGCGCCGGGGAAGTTTTTAGGTTTCATTGTCAAAGCGCGGGGAATCGAATCCAACCAAAAAAAGATTCAAGTTATTCGAGACATACAAGCACCTAGAACTATAAAGCAAGTACAAAGCCTGAATGGGAAAGTCGCTGTGTTGAGTCGATTTATATCCAGAGCAACCGACAAGTGTATTCCTTTCTTTGATGTGATAAGGAAAGGGAAAAGAAATTTTAAATGGACGTCGTACTGTGAGGAAGCTTTCTGAGCTCTGGTGAGACACTTGGAGAGGCCTTCAGTTCTGTCAAAGCCCGTAGACCATGAGGAGTTGTATGTTTACTTGGCCATATCCCAGCATGCCCATAGTGCAGCTTTGGTTCGTGAGGAGGAACGAATCCAAAAGCCAGTGTACTATGTTAGTAAGCGTTTAACAGGGGCGGAGAGAAATTGTCCTAAGATTGAGAAGCTGGCTTACTGTTTGGTGATCGCGTCATGCAAGCTCCGCCCGTATTTCCAGGCACATCTTGTCAGTATTTATACCGATCAACCTTTGCGACAGGTGCTCCAATGACCGGAGACTTCTGGAAGGCTACTCAAATGGACCATTGAGCTGAGTCAGTTCGACATCACCTACCTGCCACGGAGGGCTATCCAGGGGCAAGCGTTAGTAGATTTCATTACAGAGTTCGCCATATTTGATGAGCCAAGTGGAAGTGATGTGGTTCCCACTGTTCGATGGAAGCTATATACCGATGGGGCATCCAACGACCATTGTTCTGGGGCTGGTGTTATTCTTGTAACTCCCGAGAACCGATTGATTTGTTATGCTTTGAAACTTAATTTCCCTGCTACGAAAAACGAAGCCGAGTATGAAGCGTTGATCACTGGACTGAAGCTTACCAAAGAACTTAGAGTGAAATCGATTGAAATCTTTTGTGACTCGCAATTGGTGGTGTACCAGGTACGAGGAGATTATCAGGCAAAGGCTTGCCCCATACCTTGCTCGGGTTCAAGAATTGTTGGCGGACCTCAAATACTATGATATTTCGCACATTCCGCACGAACAGAACAGGGAAGCCGATTCCTTAGCAAAATTTGCAAGCACTAGTGATGCACAGCAGATGGGCTTGGTTCCCGTTGAAACTTTACACGCCCTAAGTATAAATGAGATGGAGGTGGATTTTGTGTCAGAGACGGAAACTGAAAGGGAGTCATGGATGACCCCGTTCAAAGAATACTTGCTACATGGAACCTTATCCGAGAGAAAGAATGAGAGACGACAAGTCGTTAGCAAGGCCTCACAGTATATAATGCAGGATGGAATGATGTATCGGAAGGGATTCTCCATTCCCTTGCTTAGGTGCATCGCCCATGATGAGATAAAGCGGGTTTTAAGAGAAGTCCATGAAGGAGGATGTAGTGACCATACTTGGGGGCAGATACTAGACAAAAAGATACTGCGCTATGGATACTATTGGCTGACCATGAATCGGGACGCCGCAGACTATGTAAGGAGATGCGACATATGTAAAAAATACGCAAAGATCCCGAGAACACCGCCGATGAAACTCACGCAAATGGTTAGTCCATGGCCATTTGCAATATGGGGGATTGGTATAATCGGCTCATTGCCAATCTCCAAAGGCGGTGCGAAATACGTAATTGTCGCGGTCGATTACTACACCAAGTGGGCAGAAGCGGAGCCATTAGCTACGATCACCACCAAAATGGTCGTTAACTTTATTGTGCGAAACATTATATGCCACTTTGGTCTCCCATGGACTATCATTACTGACAACGGAACTCAATTTGAGAGTAGATAATTTAAAGAGTTCTGCCAAAAATATTGCATTAAGAAAAGGTTTGCAGTAGTTGCTCACCCTAAAGAGAATGGGCAAGTTGAAGTCATAAATAAGATAATCAAGTCCATCTTGAAAAACGTTTGGAGAAGGCTAGAGGCAAGCGGGTAGATGAGCTCCCAACAGCACTTTGGTCCTACAGAACCACCCACAAGTCCGCGACTGGCCACACTCCTTTCGCCTTGGCATACGACACTGAAGCTGTTATACCCGTGGAACTTGAAGTTCCTTCTCACCGGGTGACTCATTATGATCCTAGAACGAACTGAGATCTTTTACTAGACTCGTTGGACTTAGTCGACGAGAATCATGGAGAAGCTGATTTAAGGGCGATCGCATATTGGCACCGAGTCGTCCGATATTATAATGAAAAAGTTCGACCAAGGACTTTCGATGTGGGCGACCTTGTTTTGAAGCGAGTTTTTCCAGTCCCGTCACATATGAATCGCACATGGGAAGGTCCCTGCGTCATTGAACGGAGGCAAGGAGAAGGAACCTTCTAGCTAACGACTGTTGATGGCGTGACACTCCACAGAGCATGGAATAGCGATCATTTGTGTCGTTATTATACTTACTTTATTTCTTCTTCATTTTAGTAGAAATTATTTCTAGTATATGTTTATTTTGTTGTTCTCTGTTTTCGACATGTAATAAGACAATTCAGTTTGTCTTTCTACAATCAAAAAAGGCTTGAAGCTATTTTTCTATGAACTATTGGTGTTCCGTGTTTTATAATTTCATGGCAAGATTAAATTGCATTAATCTATCTGGCGTATGAACACACACAAAACTAAAAGTCGATCAGCTAGCGATTCAAAAAATCTCTAAGTCCCCAGAGCATGGACTAGAGTACTCTAATTCCCCAGAATGCGGACTAGAGTATAAACGATTCAAAAATCTCAAAGTCCCCAGAGTGCGGACTTGGATACTCTAAGTCCCCAGAGTGCGGACTAGAGTATAAAAAAAATTCAAAAATCTCTATGTCCCTAGTGCAAACTAGAGTATTCCGAGTCCCCAGAGTGCGGACTAGAGTATAAACAATTCAAAAAAGAATCTCTAAGTCCTCAAAGTGCAGACTAGAGTACTCTGAGTCATTAGAGTGCGGACTAGATTATAAGAGATTCAAAAGTCTCTAAGTCCTCAGAGTGCGGACTAGAGTACTATGAGTCCCCAGAATGGGGACTAGAGTACAAATGATTCAAAAATCTCTAAGTCCCAAGAGCGCGGACTAGAGTACTCTGAGTCCCCAGAGTGTGGACTAGAGTATAAACGATTCAAAAGTCTCTAAGTCCTCAGAGTGCAGACTAGAGTACTCTGAGTCCCCAAAATGCGGACTAGAGTATAAACGATTCAAAAAATCTCTAAGTCCCCAGAGCGCGGACTAGAGTACTCTGAGTCCCCAGAGTGCCGACTAGGGTATAAACGATTCAAAATTCTCAAAGTTCCCAAAGTGCGGACTAGAGTATAAATGATTCAAAAATCTCCAAGTCCTGTGAAAGCGGACTGAGGTTTAAATTACCCGCAAGACTCCAAATTTCAATTACATATTAAATTATAAGCTATGCGATGAGAGTCTGTGGATGCAAAGAAATAAGATTTTATTTACTTCTAAAAAAAAATTCCTTACAACTTCTCCGAAAGTGCGGAGACCAAGTCTATTTACAACGACTACTAACAAAATAAACAAAGGGGGGAAAAGGGAAACAACTACATGATTTTGACTTATTTAAGCTAAGTGAGGCAAGACCGAACGACAGCTACTTCTTCGGCTTCTCCGAAGTCTCCTCAACTGAGCGTTTTCTCCTAGACCCCTTGCTTCCAAGCAGCATGGTATCCGAGGAAGGAGGGGGAACTTCCAGAGGTGTGGTCCCACCGGGGAGAATGATCTTCAGTGGCCTATTTAGGGGATCGTCGAGTTCCACCACCTGGGATTCTATCTTAACTTTGGTTTTCTCTTTCTCCTCCTCCTCGAGTTGCTCCTTCATGCTAAGTTGGGAAGTATGCTCGGAAGCGCCTGTGATTTCGACATTGTCGTGTCTCTCTACGGGTGAAGGATCTTCAGGCTTATCTTCCTCAAGCGCCCATATTACTTGAACATTAGGACCAGGGGTGTCGCCTGTATGGAGTACTTCAGTCTCTTTTTCTTCCCACTCCATGGCGACATCGCTCCTTGGAGTTGGTTCAGGGCCAGAAGGACTTATACGAATTCATGAAAAGTGAATGTTAAAATACAATAGTTATTCGCCAAAAACGATGACTATATGAAATTTAGAAGGTGGGGCCACATACCAGCTTCCATTTCGCTCTCAATCGTCTTGGGAGTATCACCCTCCAAAATTAGGGATAGAATGTGGGTGCCAAGTTCAGGCTTATCCGGATCATAACCCATATGTTACTCGAGGGGTTTAAGCAATGGAGTTTTGGTCAAGTCAACAGGAGGAGGAATTTGGGGTTCGGAGCCAGACGGGCCAGCGGCATCCTCTTTGTCCTCTGATGCAGGGGAGCCTCCCCCGAAGAGGGCTTTCACTGTAGATAAATATGAGGGTTCGTTGCCTCGAAGCACTTCCCTCACTAGAGCCTCTTCATCAATCTCTTCGACACCCAGCTCGACTTTTTTAATCCTAATCAAAGTATCCCATGCTTTGGCAAGTGACTCGAGATAATTCTCGCCCAAGAAAGACAAGTCATGGTGATGAGGACTCTTGCATTGAACTCGGTAATGAGTAGGTCGAATAAACATTTGATTTCTTCTCTACCGGCCTTGGTAGCTGCCTCGAGTCGAGAGTCGGCCCCTGTAAGAGCTATCTTCTTACCTTCCTCATGAGATTCTTCTTTTAGCGCTTCAACCCTGGATAGCTCTTGATCGAGTTTTGTTTTTAGAAGCCGTGTTTCGATGATTTCATTGCAGTATCTTTGTGACTCTTCCTGTGCTACAATTTTCTCTTCTCTCTCTTTAAAGAGTAACTCCTCTAGTTCTTTGACCCATCGAGTTAGAATGTCTTTCTCTTTTTGGATAGAGTCTTTCTCCAAAGCTAGAGTGCCACTGCGTTGGATTGTCTCATTGAGTTCTTTCTTGTGAGTGGCCTCCAAGCGGCTAACTACCTCGGCTGTCTCCTTAGTATTTTTCTAGACAGTCTCGAGCTGAGATTTGTATGAGGATAGTTCTTCATTCGGCCCTTAATGATGTCTTTGTCATGAATAGCTTAGAGTTTGAGGCGATCAATTTCGTGTTGGCATTTAATAGAGACATCTGAAACTTTCTCGACCAAGTGTACGAACGCATCATGCTGAAAATGTACATCATTGTTGTAGGCAATGGTGCTCTATTTGACATGTCCAGGGGTAGGATGGATTGCGGGAAGAAATTTCAGTCCATCAAAACAGATCTTCGGAAATGTAGCCTTGAGCTCAGCTAATTTTTCTGCCATCGACGGATCGTGAGCGGAGGCTGGGGGAGTTTGCCTAACCGAAGTCACGGATTTCTTATAAGGCTCACGGGATTGCTTGGTACTCAAAATGCTGGAATGTTGGTCATGAGAGACTTCGAACTGGGAGCCCTTCTGAGAAGACTTCTCCCCACTACGCGTCGGATGATGGGGAGGATCGTTTGGATATAAAGAATGGCTGTGGGTTCTCCTTTTGGAAGACGACGATGACTCTTTGAAGCGATAGTCTCTATCATCGCTTTCATCCCTATCTCGATGTTTGCTCGATCCTGAGTCTCGACCAGAATGGTAAAAGATGGAGGATCCACGAAGGCGGTCAATGCCATGTATACACCCCATTTCACCAGCACATGAAGTCAAATGAGAACGAGTTAGTAGAAGTCACACGATGAATGGAATTCAAGTGCATGGTGGAGTGTAAGTGTTCATGTGTGTCCTAGTGCATCCCCCTGACGGACTAGTGTTTTTCGCTTTACTCATTAGAGTTTTCTCTCTCTGATGATGAGTCTGAGCCCCTTCACCCATTCTCATAGGATGGTGAAGCCATAATTTAGTATATCGTCGGGGATGGTCAAGTCAGATAGGCCCTTTAATGAACCTTTTAAGTTTTGGGAAGATGATTTTTTCTCGATCGAAGTTATCGTGACCTTTGAAGTTCCGCCGACTTTCCTCTTTTTCGGCTTATAAGCTAGACTCTTTTTTTTTCAAGGGAGGCGGTGGTTGATGAACGCCGGCTGCATCGGCTACCGGCGATGGCCCAGGACTTATGTTCTTATTAGTCTTTTCGATCTCGCCTTCCTCGGGTAGCATCGCGAGCCCCTTCAGCAGGTAGAATTGAAGGTCCATCTTGTTCTTTGCTCGTTTCCGCAGTCGTTCTTGCTATTGTGGCACCACTTGGAAGGCTGGTCTGGCGGCCCTCTCCTAGTAACCCGAACTTCAAGAGTAGTTCACTGGTAATTACAGATTTAATGTCTCGATCTCCTATGGGAGTAGCTTGAATGGCTTCGAAGGCCTTAGAATACCTGGCGCCTTCGGGTCATGGGCGGATACCTGTAAGAGTTTAAAGAAGTTCAGAAAAGGTGCACTCCAAGCCTTAGGACAAAAATTGGGGGTAAAGATGAGACTTACGTCCCTCTAGCCATCTTCTCGCAAAGCCAGGAGGACAACGTACGTAGAACCACTCCTATTTAAACTGAGAAAACTTGTTCCATGCACCCATCAGGACTTGGCATTTGGGATGTGGCTCGAGGGATATGTAGGATGGACTGTCGATACATCTCCTGAAGCGGTAAACGGATATCCTCGGGAGTTGGGGGTCTGAGTAAGATGCTCTTGAAAAGAATGCATGTACCGTGAATAAATGCATGTCTATTAGGGTGTAGTTTTGTTGGAGCAATCCCTATATACTGTAACACTTCACGGGTGAATGGGTTGAAAGGTAGCACACTTCCAACCCAGCACATAAATTTGTTGCATGCAGTATATCCAACTAGGGGCAAGTGAGGCCGATCTTGTGCCGAAGGAACCAGAACGTCTTCGAAGGGGATTCCGTGGATAGAACACAATCGACGGAGAGAAGATCCGCCGATTTTCGAGGCTTGAGAGTCGACGGGGTCATCCAGAACGATGGCTCCATCTAAAACATCGGGAGCTGGGCATATAACCGCAACTAGTGGATTTGGGATGCCAGGTATGGGGGCTGACGATGACTCAAAGTCCCCACTGCATCCTGCTAAGAACTTGGCTCAGGCTTGTCAGAAACAGTAGCGGAGCTTGATTTTTTGGACATCTCCAAAAAGCGATTGGTGTGAATAGGTACCTGTTTAAGCTATACTTGAAAGATAATAGATATCAGATATAACAAAAAATATTCCTCCATGTTGTCTATGAACTAGAGCGACAATTCAAGCAAAGAGTGCAGATTAAACTTCTAAAGATTAATACGGCGTGATGGAGCTTTGAGTTGTCATCTTTGGAGACCGTCATCACTGACCGTCACCAAAGTTTATCCTATGATAGGTAGCAGAAGTCCTAGGATCAGACATTGGCATCATATATTGTGAAGGCTGTTACTTGCTTCTGTTGGGTTAAATTTGCATTTATGGTTGTTAAAAATATGAAATTGTTAGTCCGAATCAGGTCTGTATGTTCCTATGTTTTGTTTTTTGTCAGTCCATTATTTTATGCTCGGGCGTGAGAATGTGTGGTCCTGATATGTTCTATGTTCAAGATGAGGTAATGTTGATTGCCAATGCCGATTCCCATACCCAATACAGATCGTCTATCTAAGTCTATGTACCGAGCCACACTGCCTTGCTCGGTACCGTTCCACTCATCTGGTCTCCTACCGAACCATTCTCTCCTTTAGACCATCGACCCACCAGTTAACCTAAGCAGCCAACCCACTCTTTCTCTCAGAGCACCGATCCAATCTTTTAAACCACTCTACCGACCGAGCGTTGTTGGTGTGTTTCTATCTGACTTCCCTTAAGAGGGATCGGCCTACAAGAATTGCCAACTGGACTTTCTTACTTCTCAAGCACCTAACCTTCTTATCCCCGCACAACTAACCTTCTCCTCCTACGAATTGGAGACCACCCTTAACCCATCAAGGATGACTCCTCTCCAATTAGCATGAATCAATGCCACAAACTACCTTCACCCTAATATGCTTACTCGCCCTAAATTTCTCCTTTCCCACTCTTCACGAAAGTCTGTGTGTACGTGGTAAATCCTATGTGAAGATAAGAATCCTTACCTATGTGTTAATTAAAGGTTTGGGTGAGAAGTTCTTGGGGCTTGGAATCGAGGGATATGATGGCAGCACGAATGGAAGATGGTGGAACGACGTTATGGGGTAGTTCGGTGGATTAGAGGAGGTAAGGCTTAGGGCTATGTTGGAGAAGGAAGGAAATGAAATAAGAAGCAAGAGGAAAAGAATGAAGGTGTGGGCTTATATATGAGGAAGGGGAGAGTAACGGGCTCCATCCCGTGGAACCGGTCGACACGTTCTGGTAGGTCGGTGAGGGAAGGGGTCGTCTGGTGCTAGGCAAACCGACCGTGTGGGTCGGTATTGGTATGCCGATTCACCTTTTGCTTTTAAAAAATAAAAATATATATAAATAAACAATAAATAATAATAAATAAAGATAATAACCATAATAGGTAGAAATTTATTGTTAATAAAATAAAGAGAATATTGATAATAAAATAAGATGTATGTATAAGAATGCATACACATACAATAATGATTGAGGATGATCTAGAAAAGAGACAGATATTACCAGAAGGAGCGTGGATTTGGCAGATCTACCGTTGTTCAGCCTTTGAAAGGTTGTATACATTCAGCTTTTGAAAAGTTATATCAGGATTTTTATGAGTTTCTTTGGGATTCAATTAACGTGTTAAAGTGACACTAAGCTTCATCAAAGGCCAATAAAAGTGACAATCAGTTACCGTTCGGAATGGGTTATCTTCTAAAAGTAGGAATTACTTGCTGATTCAAAGTGCATCATGTTGGTTCACAAAACATACTTTGGAGGGCAGATGTTACGCGACTACTTGGCTAGGCTACGAGACGATAGTTGCAGAAGACATGGTTGAACTCAGATGAGACTCGAGTCTAGAAAGTATTGGAAATATGATGGATTGATGTAACTTGGTTAGGTCAGCTTGTTTATGTGGATCGGTAGGTAGCTATTATGGGAGAGTATGTGTGGGTCGGTATTCATGAATGATTCGGCACGTATGGGTCGGTAAAGGTGGTCCGATCAGAGGAATGAAGGCTAGTATGGTTCGGCCGTGCATGGCCCAGTGAGCATGGCTCGGTCATGGTGCATAAGCCAAGGTGGGTTGGTCATGCATGGTTCGGTATGTGTCGCTCGGTCACATAAGGTTGGTCAAATAAGACAAAGTGGTTCGGTATGTATGGTTCTAGCCTCAAGGGGATTGGAGCATATGGATCGGTCGTACGTGCTTCGGCCTTAGGTCGGTCGGCAAAGCAAGAGGTTGTGAGTAGGAAAAGGGATCGTCATGAGTGTAAGGACGAGTTGCTTAGGAAAAAGGTCCAGTTGCTTCGAGCACGGTTGAGGTCTACTCCGAGTCGGCACCTAGGGGATTCAGGATCATCATATTTGGGTCGGTAGTTGTAGTTCGACTTGTCTAGATCGGTTACCTGAATCAGCACTTGTGGGCCAAGCAACCTTGGTCATGGGCCTGCCCAGGGGATCCAGCCTATCTTCATCTATAAATAAAGGGGCAGAGGTACAGTTGAGGGGACCTTTTTTCGAGAACTCCAGGGAGACTCTGCCATTTTTTGTACTCGCTTCTTTCCTATTCAAACTTGTATTCAAGTTGTTTATTTATAGATTGTATATGTACTCAAGTGATTAGAAAAGTAATAAAGATCATATTCAAAGTGGACGTAGACAATTACGCTGAACCACTATAAATCTGGTGTTCTCATTTTTGTTGTTCTTTTTGCACTCAATTGTGTTACTCCTCTGCTTTAATTTACTTTCTTCATTAATCTCTCTACACAATTCTATTCAAGGGTGTTAGTGATCAATTTTGGTGCTAACAATTAGTATTGAAGGAAATTATATTAAGTGATAATATATGTGAATGAAGAATAAATTGGCATAGTTATAAATCAATTAGAATGAATACCTAAGTTTTATGTAGATCATTTTATTTGCATAACTATTTGATCCAGATTCGAATATATGATTTCCAAATGATTTATATCGGTCCGAGTTAGGATTTTTCACTTGATTTTTGACGGCAAATACTAGATATAGATTTTTGATTGATTCTGATATTCTTTATCATAGATATGGCTGTGCAAAAAGAATGGCGGTTTTTAATTAAGGAACCAGATCTGAGTTCGCATTAGAGTGGTCATGTAACATCCCTCTACTTAGAGGCCCAAAACTAATGGCTACGGATGCTGCAGTCATCCATATCTATTAATCTTCGGTGACCAGATACGGCAATGTTAAATACATCGATACACAGATCATAAGGATATAAAAAATTTAACAAATCAAAACATATTTCCACATTCCATTCAAAACATTTCATGGTCATTACATAATCCCACAAACGTTAACCACGTTCAGAAAATTATAATTATTACACATACGCTAAAAGCGACATATGAAGATTCCCCCTTGGTTGATCAGAGCATTAATAAGGCAATAAACAAATTTTCCTTTACAATAAAAAGTAGAGGAAAATAAAAGAACTCTAAATATCAAGCCTGCTTTCTACATGCCTTTGGAAGCTTTATTCGTCTAAGAAAAGAACCTGGAAACCCTAAACCTCAAACTACTCAAAATCAATTAAGTACCCGAGAGTTTAAGGGGCAAACAAAAACTTTGAGTCAGACATAAAGCCTGGTGTGAATAATAATCTACCATCTCAAATCATTTAGATATCTAGTGAGACCACATCGCATAGAGGAATGGGTTTTCCCCTCACTAATGTCCCAAAACCCTTTATAAAACCATATACTGTGCTCCTGCATCCACAATGGTTAAAACATAGCAATTGAAAATATTATGATGATATGCATACATATTAAATTATTCAGGATTTCCCATCCCTTTTTAGTTGACTACCTGTCATATTTATAGTTTCTAGGGTCACTATCAACTTATTAGTTTTCATGGGCTTACTAATAACCTTTTCATAGTTTATGGACTCTCCATCCTATTTTATAGTTTTCATGGGATTACTGTGAACCTATTAGCCCCTGCCAATAACTCAATTAATTCATGGGTTCTCTCTGAACCTATTAGTAACTCCAATAACTTCTTTCTTATCCTAGTTTTCATGGGTTGACTAGGAACCTATTGACATCTGTCAATAACTTAATCCAGATATAGTTTCCATGGGTGTATTACTAACCAATTAGCCCCTGCCAACCACTCTTAAAATCATAGTTTTCATGGGATCACTATGAACCTATTGGTAACTCCAATAGCTTCCTAATCATAGTTTTTATGGGAATACTGTGAACCTGTCTCCTTGAGAACTTCTATATTGAAGCATCCTATATTCTGGTCTCCCAGACCTCTTAGATGCAATTGTACTCATTCAGGAGTTTAATCCATTTATATTCACTATTGGGTCAACCTAGTTGGTTCTCCTGTCCTTTATCCCTAAAATGCGGTTATGGGTCTGTTATAATGTATATATTTATATTTGAAGAAGCAAACATAATACAAAACGATACCACTCATGTGGGTTTAATATCCTTGAAATCATTCTTATATAAAACATGGTTAATCCCTTTAACCTAATATTTTATCGAAGGAACACGTTTTCAAATATTCTTACTTAAAATCTTTTCAAAGCTCCTTTTTTAGCCACGAGTTTTCTTTAAAATGAGACTGGGTTATTGTTTTGAAAAAAAAGCCTTTTGAAACCTTCGAAACCTTGCTTTCGATCTCACTGGATAACCTCCTTCGAAACCTTGCTTTCAACCTCACTGGATAACCTCCTTCGAAAGCATATTCAAAACATTAGGCCCCTGCCTTTTGAAACACTTTAAAACCTTTCTTTTGAAACCTTTCCAATATATTAAAGTATTACCATTTAACAATATAAGCATAGCTTCAAAACCATTTGAAAGTTCCCCTTTCAAAATCATTGAAAGTCCCTCTTTCGAAGCCATTGGGTTTATATTTAAAACATCGTTTGCATCAAGTGAATATAAATCAAAGTATCTCTTTCGAAACCATTCTTTATCTCATATAAGTATTGGGGAAAATTTGATGGGCGCTAGCACTACCCTTTCAAAAGCATAAGACATTTGGGTAAAACACTTGAAGGTTGGCTACGAAACCCCTTTCGAAACCATTGCCTTCGAAACCCCTAACCCTTTCAAAAGCTGTGGGAAGTGGCTTACATTTTATAAAACAAAGATTACCTTTCAAAAGCATTGATATCTTTAACACCTTCGAAAGGCATAAGAGCGGCAGAAGGGTTTCGACTTGGTCGAAACTACCCCTTCCGAAAGCTTAAATTTGAAAACTAAGTAGCTCCTTCGGAAGATACTATTTTAGACAATAAGGCGGTAATTCTCCTTCGAAAGCTTGTTTGATTCAACTCCTTTAAAAGCATTTAAATAAACAGGTAAGTTCTTTTCTTCAGAAAATAAAACAACAGTTTCGACCCCATCGGAAGCAATGTATCGACACCAAGTTTTTCGACTTTCTCCAATCCACTTCATACCAACAGTGTTGATACCATGTGTATTGGTTTCAGCCCTGTTGGTTACGACTTAGAATGTTTCAAATTGATTGAAGGCGGAAGTTCTGGGTTAAAGGGGTACTTCCGAAAGTGGTGAAACCTACTTTTTCTAGGTAAAGTCTATTTTTACCAAATAAAGTAATTTCTTTGTAATAAACTTGCCAATATGTATACTATTGATTGGTTGCCTTAAACTTTTCAGATCTTGATTCAAATAATTGTCGCATATTTTCAGATTTAAACCATGACAAATTTTAACAAATAATCCCTTTCCATTTAACAATAATTAAATCATTTCGGTCCTTCATTCAAAATAATTTAATTTCCATAATAAATCTCTTGGTAAAAATCCCCAAAAATCATAGAAATTCACTTTTAATGTGTTATCTAACATATATAAATTTTAGATCCAAATTCATCATATAATATCCGAAATTAATTTCTAAACCCAATTAACCATAGCTTGAAAAATTGTAAAAATTGAAACCAAACTCTAAAATTATGTTTCGTATAGCATAAAATTCCTCATGGCATTTCAAAATCATATCATATGATTTTACCCTTAAAACCATGTTCAACAATTTCAAACAAACTTGTTTGAATCTATCATTTCATAAAATCAAGCATATCATCAAAAATCCTTATATTGTATTTTATCTCAAACCCGAAAATCAAATGATCATATATAAACCAAAATAGAGATGTTTTGATTATTATTCACCTTAGTTTAGATAAGGAAATTGAAGATTGTTGGAGACTGATTCCCCTAGCTTGAATCCTAAGCTTTAATCTTGATTTTCTTCTTCTCTTCTTACTCTTAATGGTCGGCTCCTCTTTCTCTTTTTCCTATGTTTATTTTTTTGTGATAAAATGAACGTGAATGGTATAGGAATAAGAGTATAAGGGTAAGGAAATATGGGTGGCAATTACCCTAATGCCCATATGTTAATTAAATTATCTTCTATAACCATTTATAAGCCCATTCAACTTAATTAAGCATGGCCTCTAAGTTTATTTAGAAATATCAATCTCCTTATCACTCTACATTTATATTATTCTATTTAATTTATCTAATTAAATCCCCTGAATAATTTTATAAAAAATTAGGGGTGTTACAGGTCATATGAACGATAGTAGTCGAAAGTGAAATTGTGTGATCGAGGGAGCGATCAAATTTGATATTGGGTATGGATGGTATATGTACATCGTACGGGCTTTGATAAATGAAATGCTGACATTAAAAAATGCAAATTGATATGGTTATGAAATAATTGAATGGGTATTATTTGTTTGATGGTTTCTCCGGTTATATATTGATATTACTTTCTATATACTTGCTCTCATTGGTTGTTGAGTGATTAGTAGGTGCGAATGGGCATGCTTCGTATTTGGAGCTCGCTTTTGCATTATATTGATTGTATATGCTTGCTAATGCGAATAAAAGGTACATTTCTCGAATTACATATCGTATTTTTATATTTTCCCTATGGGACGCCTCATCTTTGAAGATGAGATATATATTTGTGATTATATATATAGTAAATTTTTCTAATCAAACCGCGCAAAGGAGAAGCTGATGAAATTTTCTATAAATTTAAGGCGTTAGAAATTTTTCGAGAGTTTTGAAAAAAAATTGATAAATAAAAATTGATGTTTATTTTATAATTTGGAATGGTATTGTTAGTAATTATGAATGAATTTAAAGACCTAGAAAAGGAGATAACAAAGTTTCAACAGATTGATTTTTGAAAGTTAAAGGCTTAAAAGAATTTGATAATCTATTTTAATTAATTGGTTTTGAAAAGTTAATGGGTTTGAGGCCTTTTTCTTACTTACTAATTTCGAGGATGAATTTCTATTAATGGAGAAGAATGTAACGACCTAGAATTTCAATCATTTGAATCTGGAATATTCAATTGATTTTTTAAATATTGAAAAGTTAATTTTATAAGTTGAATAACTTGAATTTCAAATATAATGGTTATTTGAATATTTGGCATTGTTTAAATAATTGAATCTTGAATTTTATACGAATAAAAATGATTTTAAAAGTTGATTTAAATTCTATTTAAATAAGAAGGAAGATAGTAAACTTTTGAATTTGAATTTAAAGGCAATTAAACTTGTCTTATAATAACCGTTTTAGTTAACGTGTAAAAATATCATTCCAGGGCATTTAACACCCCTAATTTTAAATAATATTATTCAGGAGATTTAATTAGATAAATTAAATAGAATAATGTAAAGACTAGAGTGATAATGGGATTGAGATTTGAAAACTTAGTAGGGGTTATAAAATAGTTTTATAAGTTAATTACTGAAGACAATAAGGCAAGGGTATTATGGGAAATAGCCGTATACCATAATCCCATAACCCCTAACCCTTACCTCGCTCTCATTCACGTTTTCACAAAATAAAAAAAAATAAACAAAATGAGATTCAAGGCCGGCCATAACCCTAGGAGAAAAGTGGATCAAAATCAACTTAAAGCTAAGGACTCGAGCAAGGAAGAATTGAGCAAGATCAAATCTCAAGTTCCTTAACCAAAACAAGGTGAATAATAATATGAACATTTTGATTTCAGGTTTAAAGTTTAAAACCATTTTGGATGATTTGAAGGATGATATGCTTTGATTATATGCCATGTTTGATTTAAACAAGTATGTTTGGAAAAGGTTTGATTCGATTTTAAGGCTAAAATCATGTTAAATGAGTTTCGAATGCCATGTGGATTTAATATCTTATGTAAAACATTATTTTGGAGATGGTTTAAATTTTCTCATAATTATCCAAGCTATGGATAATTTATTTTGAATTTTGTATGGAAGAAATAGATAATTTGGGTTTAAAATTAATTTCGGCAATTATATAAAGTATTTTGGGTCCAAATTTATATATGTTAGAAAACATATTAAAAGTGACTTAAGATGATTTTTGGGGATTTTTCCTAAGTGATTTATTATGGAAATTAAATTAATTAAGTTTAAGGACTCAAATGTCTTAATTGTTTGTTAAGGGAAAGGGCTTCTTTCCTAAAATATTTTAATTATTAAATGATGAATTCGGCAGCCTTTTTAGCAAAAAAATTGGTAAAGGACTTGGCAACCAATCGTATTTTAACAAATAAGAAAAAGTTAGGTATGAAGGAATTTCTTTTAAAGGTATAAAATCAGTTTTGCTTCAAATTACAAGCTTGCCACTTACATTTGCTTGCTTCCAAAATCATCCTAGATTTCCTTTCAAACTCATTTGAAACCAATACACATGATATAAGATAGCTGTTATGTAGTGTATTGGAGAAAGGTGAAAGGGAATGGTGTCCAAAGCTTGCTTTCGAAGGGGTTGATGCCATTTTTAATAGATTTCGAATCAACTCACTTGCCTTTGTTTTGCTTTTGAAAGAGATGCCACTTACTTTGCTTTTAAAAGATGCTTTTGAAAGGATTGAAGTTACTTAGCCGCATACCTTTGTTTTAAAAGTAGTTTTCGATTGAGTTGCCACATATTAAGTTTTAAAAAGGTGCTTTTGAAAGGGGTAGTTGCTTTTGAACCTAGTCAAAACCTAGCCGCCGTCTTTATACCTTTCGAATGGGTTAAAGGCCACTTTTCTTTATAGACTTTTAATAGTCAGTTCAAAAGGAAAGTTTTTGTTTTATTAATATTGAAGCCACTTCCTAATGCTTTCGAAAGGATCCCTGTAGTCATTTATATTAAAGGTATCGAAGGCAATGGTTTCGAAAGGTTGTTTCGAAGCTATCCTTTCCCTCAATTATTTTATTTAAAGGTTAATGCTTTTGAAAGGGTGGTTTCAATGCCATATTTTCCCCAAATTCTTTTAGAATACTGTTTTCGAAACGGGTACTTTCAATTATGTTCACTTTGACTCAGAAGTTATACTTAAGGTCAAACCCAATGATTTTGAAAGAGATACTTTCATATGGTTTCGAAACTATACTTCTATAAATCCTACTTGAACTAAGTGGTTTTGAAAGATAAGCTGTAATACATTCAAAAGGAATTTTCAATGGTTTCAAAACGAAGGTTTTGATGTTTTCGAAAGGGATATTTAGAGTGTTTCGAAAGTTATATATTTAAGTGTTTTGAAAAGAAGGTTTGAATACTTTTGAAGGGTATACTTTAATGGTTTCGAAAGAGAAGGTCTAAGGTTTCGAAAGCTTTAGTTTTCAAAACTAGAAATCCAATCTCAATTTTTAAAGATAAACCCATAGAAATATAAAAGAGTTTTGAAATGACATTTCACTTTGGAGTTTTTGAAGAATCTTTCCTTGCTAAAGATAATAGGTTAAAGGATTTAACTATGTTTCATTTGAAAATGATTACAAGGATATTAAACCATGGATAGTTTCATTATCATGTTATGATTAGTTATCATGAGTGTTTCTTCTATAAACATATTCACTTTATAATTAACCCTTAACTGTAATTTGGGGGGGTTAAGGACAGAATAACTAGCTAGGTTGACCCAATAGTGAATATATATTGAGTTAACTCATGTATGAGTAAAGTTGCATCCAGAAGGTCAGGTACACCAGAACATAGGATGTCCAAAAACTGATTAAAGAGTTATCAAATTAGACAGGTTCATAGAAAACCCATGAAAAATATGTTTTGAAATTGTTATCGGCAGGAGCCAATAGGTTCTTAGTGATCCCACAAAAACTATATCTGAATTAAGTTATCGACAGAGATCAATAGGTTCATAATCAACCTATGAAAACTATGGCAAGAGAGAATTTATTGGAGCTCCCAATAATTTCATAGTGAACCCATGAAAACTATAATTGGATGAAGTTATTGGCAGGGGACATAGGTTCTTAGTGATCCCAACAAAACTATGAAACCGGGCAATAGTCCGTAAGTCTTGAGCAGGTTATTAGTCAGCCTACAAAAACTATTAGGTTAATAGTGACCCTAGAAACTATACTAAGACTAATAGTCAGATGAATGGTGATGGGAAATCCAGATTATATATATTACATTTTTGCATATCATCATGATATATTTTATTATGTTATGTCTTAACTATTGTGGATGCAGATGCATAATATAAGGTTATTATAAATTGAGTTTGGATACTAGTGGGGGAAAACCCATTCCGCTAAGCGGCATGGTCTCACTAGTTATTTATATTGTTCAAGATGGTAGGTTATTATTCATACCAGGCTTTTTGTCTGGCTCGAAGTTTATGTTTTCCCCTTAAACTTTTGAATGCCCAATTAATTTTGAGTAGTTTGAGAGTTAAGGTTTTTAGGTTCTCCTTTAGATGAATAAGCTTATGGAGATGTGCAGGAGGCAAGCTAGCTACTAGGAGCTCTTTTCCATTGGTTTCGCTATGTTTTGGTTATAATGACAAAGTTCTTTACATGCCTATATTTAGATTCTAATCAACTAAGGGGGCATCTTCATATGTCGCTCTTTGCGTATTTTGTAATGATTATATTTTATCTTAACGTGGTTCACGCATTGGGATTATGTAATGAATTTGAAACACGATTTGAAGTAAAATGAGAAATTGTTTAAGTTGAGTTTAAATTTTTCATATCCATGTGTTTTTGTTATATCAATTTGGTCACCGAGAATTAATAACTATGGATGACTACAGCATCTATAACCGTTAATTTTAGTCCTCCAAATGGGGGATGTTACAAGTTAGTATCAGAGCATAGGTTTATGTAAACTTAAAAAGAAATTTAAACCTAAAAGATTTTCAAAACATAATCCAATGAATCAAGAAATAAGATTGGGGTTTGGGTTAATGCTATAGTAATGTACTTGTATTTGATTTATATACATAAGTACCTTAGACCGTTCTTCTATATCTTACTAAGGCTCGTATGCAAATTTACGAGAAAGAAAGATATGGAGGCAGGAAACGGAAATCTAGGTGGAGGAACCACCATAACCAATGGAAATGTTCAACCCAACAGGAGAAACTAAGGTTGATAGGCAAATGCTAGTCAAAATGCAAATGCCAACGTAGGTTCTCGAAATCTGCCAGTAGATTTGGGGATGATGTATCAATTCTTTGTCAATCTGATGCAAGCGGGAGCAGCTGCCGAAGTAGTAGGGAATGTTGGAGGAGCTAATCCTGTGACCCCAGTTTGCAACAACTATGCTTTGCTGAGCAGGGATTATACTAGTCTTAGTGGAAAGCTGTTTTTGTGAACAGAGGATGCTATAGAAGTAGAGAACTGGCTTTTGCATTATGAAAGGATCTTTGCTGACTTGGGATTAAACGATGAGTAGAAGAGGAGACTTGCCTCTAGATTGTTGCAGGGAGTAGTAAAGGAATATTATGCTTATGAATGTCGAACTAGAAAAGGAAGAAGGCTGCATATAAGAAAGGAGTGAAGTGCTTTAACTGTGACTAGATTGGACATTATAAAAATCAGTGCCCAGAACCGGTCAGGGCGGACAAGGGTAAGATCTTTGCCGTTGGACAGTCATCTGCTAGGCCAACTGCTGCTAAAAAAGGAAAGACTGTGATGGAAGTACGCTTTGATTCAAAGTATACCAGTTAGGGTACTGTTTGATACCAATGCATCGCATTCATTTATATCTCAGTGTTTTGTAGATTGACTATGTTTAGAACCCTCATACCTTGTACTATCTTAAGGGTTGCAAATCCAATAAGAGGGTATGCAACTCTAGGAATGAGATGTGATCGTTGGAACTTAATTTGTTAGGTCATAAATTTGCATGCAGTTTGTATGTTTTCGATTTCGTAGACTTCAAAATCATTATAGGTATGGATTGGTTAAATAAATATGATGCTAGGATATTTTGCCAAGATAGGGAAATATCGCTAAAACACCCTAATAGTCATAACCGAATCATATTCCCAGTGGAGAATTCAGATCAAGGTGCTTGTGCTTTGTTGAGTGCTATGGAAGAAGAGGAGGAGTTGAGTCAGGTTCGGTTAGAAAGAGAGTTTGTAGATGTTTTTAAGCCAGTTACAGGACTACCACCGAAATGAGCCGTTGAGTTTCAGATAGATCTTGTGCCAAGAGCAGAACCTATAAGTAGACCACCTAGCAGGATGACACCGACCGAAATGAAGGAATTGAAGGTGCAGCTAGTTGATTTAAAAGGGAAGAATTTCATTAGACAAAGTAGTGGCCTTGGGGAGCGGCTGTGGTGTTCTTGAAGAAACCAGATGGGTCATTAAGGATGTGTATCAACCATCGTAAGCGGAACGAGAAGACGACCAAGTATAAGTATCCTTTGACGAGAACCGATGATTCATTTGATCAGTTGTGTGGAGCCAGAGTATTTTCCCAATTGGATTGTGCAACATGTTTCCATTAGCTAAGAGTGGCAGAGGACAGTATTCCATTAATGACATTTCAACCTAGATTTGGTTTGTACGAATGGTTAGTAATGCCATTCGGGTTAATGAATGCGCCAGCTTTCTTTGTGGATTTGATGAACCAAATTTTCCGAGAGCGCTTGGATAGGTTTGTGTTGGTATCCATTGATGACAATTTAATATACTCTAAGAATGAAAAAGAGCATGAATTTCATCTTAGAATAGTGCTTGAGATGCTAAGGCAGCATCAGCTGAAAGCAAAGTTTTCAAAGTGTCGTTTCTGGAAGAAAGAAGTTAAGTTTCGGTTTCAGAGAAGTGTTTGTCAGCTGATCTAGATAATATCAAAGCTGTTAACAATTGGAGTATACCAGAGATGGTGACTGAGATTAGAAGTTTTCTTGGACTCACGGGCTATTACTGGAGATTCATTAAGGATTTCTTATGGATAGCCACGCCTTTGACTAAGTTAACTAGGAAGGATGTGAAGTTTATTTAGTGTGACAAATGTAAGGAAGCATTTCTTAAGTTAAAGCATTTGTTAACCGATGTGCCTGTGTTAGTAGTTCCATATGGGAATCAAGGATTTGTAGTGTATACCGATGCATATGGAACCAGATTAGGGGCTGTGTTGATGTAGAAGGGTAAAGTCGTTTCCTATGCTTCATGACAGCTTATAGTACATGAAGTGAGATATCCTACTCACGGTCTACAATTCACGGCTGTGTTCTTCGCATTGAAAATATAAAGGAAGTATCTCTTAAGAGAGAGTCTTGAGTTATACACATATCATAAGTCCTTAAGGTATTTATTCTCTCAGAAGGAGTTGAATATGAGACAACAGAGATGGTTGGAGTTTTTAGCAGCTTATGATTTTGATATAGAGTATACACCTGGAAAAGGAAATAAAGTAGCGGATGCTCTTAGCAGAAAACATTAGAATGTGGTGTTAGCACTGCCATGGTTTCTAGTTTTGACTACTTGTAGTGTGCAGTTAAGATCGACTGCTAGTTCTAGTCAGAGCACTGCCATGGTTTCTAGTTTAGAAGTTCGACTGATACTGATCGAAAGGATTGCTTCTAAGCTGAAAGAAGACTAGTGTTAGCCAAGAAGATTAGAAGACTTGAGGTTGGGTCGAGATTGATGATCTAAGGGATTTTGATCTTGACCAGAGGGGATGGTTAAGAAAGAAAGGATGGTTATGTGTTCCCAATATTGAGGACTTAAGGAGACAAGTTCTTAGGGAATGTCATCGATCCAAATTTACGATTCATCATGGGGGAACCAAGATATATCAAGATATGAAGAGGAATTACTACTGGGAAGGTATGAAGAAGGATGTTGGCTTATGGGTCAGGCAGTGTGTGAACTGTCACTAAGTGAAGGCCGAGCATCAGAAGCCGAGTGGATTACTTCAACTTTTGGAGATACCAGTTTGGAAATGGGATATGCTATCCATGGATTTTATAGACGGGTTTCCAAGGTCAAATCGAGGAAATGAAAGTACATGGGTCATAGTGGATAGGCTGACTGAGAGTGCCCATTTCATTCCAGTTAAGTCAACCAGGACTGCACCTGTTTTAGCTAAATTGTTTATGAAGAACATAGTTAGACTGCATGGAATTCCTAGTAGTATAATAAGTGATACGTATACTTTGTTTACTAGTGAATTCTAGAAGAGTCTAGGGGATGTGTTAGGTACCAGCTCAAAATGAGTACTGCGTGTCATCTAAGAGTCAATAGGGTACTTGAGAATTTATTGAGAGCTTGTGTGCTAGACTTTGGTGGATCTTGGGAATATCACCTACAATTAGTTGAACTTTCCTATAATAATAGTCATCAGACTAGTATAGGAATGACCCCTTTCGAAGCTTTGTATGGGAGGCCATGCAAGCCACCAACATGTTGGTTAGAAACTGGAGACGGATTAGTCTTAGGTCCAGATCTGGTTGGAGAGGCGACAAAGAAGATTGAGTTAATTCGAGGTAAGAGGAAGGAAGCTCATTCTAGATAGAAGAGTTACACAGATAAGAGGCATAAGGATATAGAGTTCTCAGTTGGAGATAATGTTTTCATCAAGGTCTTGTCGATGAAGGGTGTGGTACGATTCAGAAAGTCAGGGAAACTGGCACCGAGATATGTTGGACCATTCTCAGTCATAGAGAGGAGCGGAAAGCTCGCATACAGAGTAGAGTTTTCGAGCAGTATGGATGTGTCCATAATGTGTTTCATGTGTCTCATCTTCATAAGTATGTGCATGATCTAGAGGCTACTATTTCTCCAACCGCGTTGGTAGATTTAATAGTAGAACCGAATTTGACTTTTGTTAGATAACCAGCTTGGATTGTAGTGAGAGATGAGAAGAGATTAAGAAACAAGACATTCAAGTTGGTGAAAGTTCAGTGGAGTGACAACGAAAAGGACTGTACTTGGGAGACAAAAGACATGATTAGAGATACTTTTCCTGATCTGCTGTAGGGATATGTTCTATATTTGCTTTATATAGACTGTTTTCTAGTCAGGTAGACTAGTATGGTAGTTAGGAGATGTTATAGATGATTGCTATGTTTATATTTAGTCCTTACTGAATTTTAAGGATGAAATTATATAAGGAGGGGAGCCTGTAACCCCCTTACTTTTAAATAAGATTAGATAGGAGATTTAATTAGATAAATTAAATAGAATAATGTAAAGACTAGAGTGATAAGGGGATTGAGATTCGAAAACTTAGTAGAGGCTGTGCCTTAACTAAATGAAATCATAAGAATGGGTTTATAAAATAGTTTTATAAGTTAACTATTGAAGAGAATAAGGCAAGGGTATTATGGGAAATAGCCGTATATCTCATTCACGTTTTCACAAAATAAAAACATAAACAAATTGAGCTTCAAGGCCGGCCATAACCCTAGGAGAAAAGTGGATCAAAATCAACTAAAAGCTAAGGATTCAAGCAACGAAGAATTAAGCAAGATCAAATCTCAAGTTCCACATCCAAAACATGGTGAAAAATAATATGTCCTAATGAAAATTTTGATTTCAGGTTTTAAGTTTAAAACCATTTGGATGATTTCAATGATGATATGCTTTGATTATATGCCATGTTTGATTTAAACAAGTATGTTTGGAAAAGGCTTGATTCAATTTTAAGGCTAAAATCATGTTAAATGGGTTTCGAATGCCATAAAGATTTAATATGTTATGTAAATCATTATTTTGGAGACGATTTTAAATTTTCATAATTATCAAAGCTATGGATAATTTATTATGAATTTTGTATGGAAGAAACGGATAATTTGGGTTTAAAATTAATTTCGGCAATTATATAAAATATTTTTGGTTCGAAATTTATATATGTTAGAAAACATATTAAAAGTGAATTACTATGATTTTTTGAGGATTTTTCCTAAGTGATTTACTATGGAAAGAAATTAATTAAGTTTAAGGACTTAAATGTCTTAATTGTTTGTTAAGGGGAAGGGCTTCTTTGCTAAAATATTTTAATTATTAATTGATGAATTCGGCAGCCTTTGTAGAAAAGATTTTCGTAAATAATTTAAAAACTAATCATATTTTGACAAATAAGGCAAGTTAGGTATAAAGGATTTTCTTTAAAGGCATAAAATCAGTTTTGCTTCGAATTACAAGCTTGCCACTGTTATCCTGCCTTTTGGCAAGGCCGAGATATCAAGGAACTGATTGGAGAATAAGGATCATACATCCTCAACATCGAGTAGCTACTGGATAACCCCGGATATCGATGAATTTTGCCCGAGTCCCGATCGAGCTACAACTGATAAGACACAACAAAGCAAAGCCATGAAAGCCAACGTTCCAAATTTCAGGTCAATCCGAGTTCGTACGCTCAAGTTATCATCAATGCGAATTGGAGGAAATACCCATAAGTTCGAATCCATAAGCGGAGGTTCTGTTCGAATCCATCGATGCAACCTCTGTTCGAATCCATCAGTTCGACTCCATCAAGTTGCTTCGCCCCCGTTTGCGTTCGCATCGGTCAGAAGCGAATTGGTCTCGTACCTGCCCTGTTTGAACCCAACATGATGAAGTCCTTCGAATCCACAAATTCACTCTGCTTCATATCCATCCAGTGTCCTTGCTTCGAATCCATGGAAGAGCATGCGTTCAAATCCATCTTATTACGATAGCTTCGTATCGATCGACCAAGGCTCACCATGATCGATACGAACGTGCACCCGTTCGAATCCTTTTGAACAAGGCCTTCGAATCCACTAGGTCAAGGCGGCTAAAACCACGGAGTCGACCCAGTCAACTCAGAGCGAGAAGCGGATCGATACGAGAAAAGCGCGCCACGTCAACAACACCACGCGCAAAGCCATCGATTCGACCCTATCGACTCGAAGGGGATCGATTCGAACGGAGCACATCAACCGGAAATGCAATTTTGAATCGATCATAACTTGAGATCTACAAGTCCAAATGCTATGAAATTTTCACAGGAGCTTACGTACATGCTGTAGAATGTCCACACCGAATTTCACCTCGATTGGACACTTTTTTGATCGATTCGAACTCAAGTTCGAATCGATCCCAAAGTGGGCCCGGATTTCCTGAGGCCAGGCCTGTGGGCCCCCCTCACGTGCCAGAAGGAGTCTCCCCGAATTTTAGGCGAAATATCAGCCTCCTACACCTATAAATAGAGCCCCTGGTCATTCAGAAAGGGGATCGGAGAATTTTTAGAGAGAAAGCACGCCCGGACGCTACCAGAATTGCTTCATAGCACCACTGCTGCCATTGATTTCGAATTTTGGCTTACTATCTGCTGTACTTTGACATAAAAAGTTGTATTCTCCGAATATCGAGCAATAAAATAACAAAACTTCATAGTGGACATAGGCGATACGCCAAACCACTCTAAATCGCTGTCTTCTGTGCAATTTACATTCTGTTATTTGGAGTTTTTGTTAGATAATCCACATTTTTAATTTGCTTTCTTCATTTATTATCTCTTCAAAGACTTCCGACGAGTGTTGTGCCCAATTTTGGTACAAACACTTTGGTGCTTTCATTGAGAAAACCTGGTTTTCTCTCCTGCTCCTTGGATCTGTCGTCGATATCGGATTGCATAAATATAAGTGAAAGATCCAGATTTCAATTTCAGATTCCTTCCGTTCTATTCAGATTTGCTTAAAATCTAGGAAAGGATTCTATTCTTCAAAATGGTGAGTACAAGAACCACCTCGAACGCTGGTGATCAGGAAGGTCGGGATAGACGAAATCCCGCGCAGTTACAATCAACCAACCAAGATGTCACCGGACCTACAGATCAATTAGGTCTGGTTACTAGACAAGATTTCCAGGCATTGCTCCAGGAACTAACTCAAAGTCGGCAACAGCTAACTGAGCAGTTGCGTGCTAATGCTGAGTTAACTAATCAATTAAACCGCCAAAGGCGTAGAAGATCCAGAAGGGATCACGCTCCACATTCTTCCACCGAAAGTTCTGCTTCATCTGATCACAATGGCAGATCTACCCGTCCTAGACTAGACGGAAGTTATGCACAAGCTGCTGACTATCAGCAGGCATTAACCGTTGGGCAGATAAGAGTTGGCCCTTCTACCAGTTTTCATACCAGACCCTCCTCCCGAGGAGGCACTGTTCCACAGTACACTGCAGATAATCGTGCTGCCACAGCCGTTGCAGAGACGGGAGTTGATGCCCAAAATCAGACCAATCAGAACTATCACCAGCAAGGACATGCCCCAGAACCATATGTCCCAGAAGACATCGAGCCAAGGAGGCGAGATACGGATCGTCGACAGCGCCCGATCCCACCTCGCACTGTTGAACCCGACCACACCTTGGCCCGCCATACACAGAATGTACCGGTGCCGGACCTCTCAACTATGGTACGCCAAATGATTCGCGAGAGTCAGGGCCTAACAAATGATGATTGGGGAATCTCCCAAAGTCATACCCCGTTCACTGATGACATATTATATGCTGAACCCCCTCGGCGATTTAGGATGCCAACTCTACCTATGTACGAAGGAAATTCCGACCCTAATCAACATATCCTGAAATACGAATGGTCGATGACTGCTGCAAGAGCCAATGATGCAGTGAAATGCCGTAGTTTTCCCATTTCTTTGGGGGGAATTGCGACAATGTGGTTTACACGACTACCACCACGCTCTATCTCTTCATTTGATCAGTTAGCTACTAAGTTTGTTGAACAGTTCCGTATGCACATCGCAAGGCCCAAAGACATTAATACTTTATCAAGTGTCACTCAAGCTCCTGGAGAGACACTCAGGCGATATCTAGAAAGATTCAACGCTGCTTGTGCAGAGATTACCAACCCCAACGATAATTCTATCTTCATGGCCTTGACTAAAGGAATCGACCCCGATTCCGAATTTGGAAATTGGTTAGCTGGGAAGCCCCCTGCATCGTTTGACCGTTTTTATTCCAAAGCCGCTCAATTCTTGAGGCGAGAGGATGCGAAACAGTCTAGGAAGCAGGACGATGCGAGGCCAAGTAGTGAAGGGATTCAAAGCAATGTTGCAGTTAAACAGTCTGGTGAAAGTTCGGGGAAAGTCCAGTTAAATATCCAGAACAAACAACCTCAACCGAGGAATGATGGAAATCAAAACAAGAAGCGAGATCAGAACCGTGGCCCGAGGCGTAGGGCCCCTATGTTTGACAATTATACCCCGCTGAATACGTCGTTGGAAAATGTGTACCTACAAACTTGTAACGCCATGCAATATAAGAAGCCTACTCCAAAATCGTCATCGGAGAGACAGATTCAAACGGGCAAGTTTTGTAGATTCCACGACAGCTACGGCCACAACACCAATGAATGCAGACACTTGCAGGATTTAATCGAAAAACTGATCAGAGAAAGGAAGTTGGATCAGTTTGTACGGGCGCCGCAATCTGGTGGCGCGGGGCCGTCAAATCAGAACCGTCAATCGAATCAACCAAGACAGGAGGAACCCGCCCGTACGGGCGGGAGGTTAGTGATTAATACAGTCAGTGGTGGTCCTTATCCAGGAGACAGAAGCTGGAGGGAAATGGAGTCATATGCTAGCTCGATTAGGCATATGGACTTCGAGTGTTGTAGTAGTTATGACGAAGGGGCCCCGGCCAAGCAACAGAAGACGATGGTAGACGACATCGTGTTTAGAAATCATGATGCTGATAAGGTCGAAGCCCCGACTATCGAACCGCTTGTTATATCCGCCCAGGTTGGTCCTGCTTGGATGAAGAGGATACTGGTGGATAGCGGAAGTTCTGTTAATATTTTGTTCAAAAGAGCTTATGACCAGATGAAGATGGAAGCCAAGGACCTGAAACCTTGTCAATCCAGGATCCACGGCTTCGACGGGAGTGCTAACATACCTACGGGAGTTATGGAGTTACTCGTGGAGTTGGGAGTCGGTGAGTGCGTATGCTGCAATTTGTTGTTTTAGACATTCATTCCCCGTACAACGCTTTTTTGGGCCGAACGGCCCTTGCTGAATTCAGGGCAGCGATTGCCCCGTGGTGTTTGACATTAAAGTTCCCCACTGATCGTGGGATTGGAGTTGTTCAAGGAGATCAGGCTACTGGAAGAGCCTGTTATGTTGCGGAGCTGCGTGAGGCGCAGCGAAAAGAGAAAGGGAAGGGCGTAGAGGAATCTCTCTGCGTCCGTTTTGTAGAAAATTGACAATTAGCGCCTGGGCCTCGGCCCGGGCGCCACAACCAATTCCAAAAGGATTTTGACCCGAGAGACAACGATAACAAAGAGGAATCCACAGAGAGTCAAGCTTCTCCAGCTGAGCTGACGATTGATGTCCCAATCGACGATGATGACGATGACTCAAGAATGTTGAAAATTGGGTCTCAGTTAAGCCAAGAAACACAACAGGAATTGGTTGATTTTCTCCGGGCGAATCTCGACGTGTTCGCCCGGACACACTCTGATATGTGTGGGATCTCGCCAAATATCACGAGCCACACTTTGAATATTGACCCATGGTACATCCCGGTGAAACAAAAAAGGTGCGGTATGGATCCAGAGAGATCTGCCGCCCTCAAAGAAGAAGTTGATAAGCTGATGGCGAATGGGTTTATCCGGGATGCTCTATACCCGGAGTGGGTATCCAACCCTGTGCTTGTCCGAAAACCAAACGGGAAATGGAGAACGTGCATTGATTATTCCGATTTAAATAAAGCTTGTCCGAAAGATAGTTTTCCACTTCCCCGAATTGATCAACTTGTGGATTCAACAGCCGGACACAAATTACTATCTTTCATGGATGCTTACTCTGGCTATAATCAGATACCCATGCATGTGCCTGACCAGGAACATACAAGCTTCGTAATCGGTCTGGGACTATACTGCTACAAAGTTATGCATTTTGGATTAAAGAATGCCGGAGCAACTTACCAGCGCTTGGTTAACCGGATGTTTGCTAATCAAATCGGAAAGACTATGGAAATTTATGTAGATGACATGTTGGTGAAATCTCGGTACTCCACTGATCACGTCAAAGACTTGGAGTCAATGTTTAATACCCTCCGGAAATACAGGATGAAGCTTAATCCACTAAAATGTCATTTTGGAGTCGCATCTGGAAAATTCCTTGGGTTCATCGTCAACGCCCGAGGAATAGAGGCCAACCCCGAAAAGATCTGGGCTATCAGAAATCTTCAAACTCCAAAAACCATAAAGCAAGTTGAAAGTCTTAATGGGAAAGTTGCAGCACTAAGCAGGTTCATATCGAAATCGACTGACAAATGTATCCCCTTTTTCGATCTGATTCGGAAGGGAAAGCGGAACTTCGAATGGACTGCAGAATGTGAGGGTGCATTTCAAGCGCTAGTTCAACATCTTTCTACACCACCAATTCTTTCGAAGCCTGTAGACCATGAACAGTTATACCTCTACCTGGCGGTGTCAGAGAATGCGATAAGTGCTGCCCTTGTTCGGGAGGAAGACCGAGTTCAGAAACCGGTCTATTATGTTGGCAAGCGACTTACCGGAGTTGAGAGAAACTATCTGAAGCTAGAGAAATTAGCTTACTGCTTGGTCATTGCCTCGAGGAAGCTCCGTCCATATTTCCAGGCTCATCCCAT
This sequence comes from Allium cepa, assembly GCA_030765085.1. Classification (NCBI taxonomy): domain Eukaryota; kingdom Viridiplantae; phylum Streptophyta; class Magnoliopsida; order Asparagales; family Amaryllidaceae; genus Allium; species Allium cepa. Next base: position 57,242,473 of record CM060931.1, read on the forward strand.
CACTGTGTACACTGATCAGCCGTTACGACAGGTCCTTACGCGGCCCGAGACGTCTGGTAGGTTACTCAAATGGAACATTGAATTGAGTCAATTTGATATTACTTATACTCCAAGGAGAGCCATTCACGGTCAAGTCCTAGCAGATTTTATAACTGAATTTACTGTTCCCGAAGACTTACCTGAAACTAGCAAATCCCCAGAATACATCTGGAAGCTTTACACCGATGGTGCGTCCAACGATCGGTGCTCGGGTGCTGGAGTAGTGTTGGAAACCCCCGAGGGCCGATCCATATGCTATGCTTTAAGGTTCGAGTTCCATGCAACCAATAATGAAGCCGAATATGAAGCTTTACTCACCGGGTTAAAGTTAGCCCATGATCTGAGAATCATCACTGTGGAGGTTTACTGTCATTCCCAGTTGATTGTATGCCAGGTTCGGGGCGAATATCAGGCCAAGGATCGAAGATTAGCTGCTTATCTATCTCGAGTCCGGGAGGTGCTTGATTAGTTTGATTACTATGCCATTTTCTACATACCCCGAGAGCATAATCAGAAAGCTGATTCGTTGGCAAAATTGGCAAGTACGGGCGAAGCTCAGCAGTTGGGGCTCGTTCCTATTGAAACTTTATCCTCCCCGAGATTGATCGAATGGAGACTGATTTCACAGTTGAAGCTACATCCAGTAGGGAGTCGTGGATGACCCCTTATCGAGATTATATTGAGCATGGTATACTACCAGAACGTCGAAGCGAGAAAAGACAAGTTCTCTGAAAAGCCTCACGATTTGTCATTCAAAATGGAGTTATGTATCGAAGAGGATATTCTATTCCTCTTCTCCGGTGTATCGCACACGATGAAGTCAAACGAGTGTTACGTGATGTACACGAAGGAGAATGTGGAGACCACACTGGGGGGCAAGCACTAGCCAAGAAAATACTCCGATATGGATATTATTGGCCCACTGTAAATCGAGACGCAACAGATTACGCCAAAAAATGTGACAAATGCCAGAGACATGCTCGGATTCCTAGAGCCCCACCTACTGAGATAACCCAAATGGTCAGTCCTTGGCCGTTTGCAATATGGGGGATTGATATAATTGGTGCATTGCCTTTAGCTAAAGGTGGCGCGAGGTACGCCATCGTCGCAGTTGATTACTTCACCAAATGGGCCGAAGCTGAACCTCTTGCAACAATTACGACCAAGAAAGTAATAAACTTCGTAGTACGCAACATCTGCCGATTTGGTCTCCCGCATACTATTATCACCGATAACGGAGCCCAATTCGACAGTATTGAATTCAAGAATTTCTGTCAACGATTTCACATCCATAAGAAATTCTCTGCAGTAGCGCACCCACAAGCGAATGGCCAAGTCAAAGCTGTTAATAAGGTTATTAAATCTATTTTGAAGAAACGACTGGAAAAGGCCGGGGGCAAGTGGGTTGATGAACTCCCTATGGCTTTATGGGCTTACCGGACAACTCACAAAACCGCAACCGGGCACACCCCATTTTCTTTATCTTATGGCTCTGAAGCCGTTATTCTAGTCGAAATGGAGGTGCATTCTCATCGTGTGACATATTACGATCCGAAAACGAATGCCATACTACTTGCTGAATCTTTGAATCTACTCGATGAGAGGCGTGAAGAGGCTGACTTGAGGGCAGCCGCATATCGAAGTCGAGTCGCCCGAATATACAATGCCAAGGTCCGACCGCGAACCTTCGAACTCGGCGATCTCGTACTCAAAAGAATCTATCCGGTTCCTTCTCATATGAAGCCAAATTGGGAAGGACCGTATGTGCTTTCACAAAAGCTCGGAGATGGCACATTCAAATTATCGACCGTTGACGGTCTTACTCTGCCGAGAGCCTGGAATAGCGAGAGCATTCGTCGCTACTACATATAAACAGGCTCTGTTTACTTTGAATTTTCCATTCATTTGCTATTTGTTTCCGCATTTCGAGATTTGAATTTGTAATAAGGCAGCTGACTTTGCCATATTTTCTTATTTCAGCAATAAAATGCCATCTCTTCAAGCCAGAGTTGTGATTTATTGAATAAGATGTACAACATCACGATGCACGAAGAGCTAAGTTCCATCATATGGTGGGATTTATTCAAATAGGGAGTGACTGTGATACGACCGGTCACTCACTAAGTGAAACTCGAGCTCGGGGGCAGAACACAACATCAACATCCACAAGGATTAATACACGACATTCCTTCCATTAACTCCAGATTCCCAGAGTGGGAATTGGAGTATAAACATTAAACAACTCTAGGTTCCCAGAGTGCGAACCGGAGTATAAACACCAACTCCAGATTCCCAGAGTGCGAACTGGAGTATAAACATCAAAATAACTCCAAGTCCCCGGAGTGCGGACTGGAGTATAAACACTGACTCCAAATTCCCAGAGTGCGAATTGGAGTATAAACATCAAATAAATCGTTCCCAGAGCGCGAGCGGACTCCAAATTCCCAAAGTGCGAATTGGAGTATAAACATCAAGTAAATCATTCCCGGAGTGCGAACGGACTCCAAATTCCCAGAGTGCGAATTGGAGTATAAACAGCAAATCCATCGTTCCCAGAGTGTGAACAGATTCCTAAAAAACCCAAATAGGTATGACTGACCATCTATCGGCTAACTCCAACTTTCCAGAGTGCGAATTGGGGTGTAAGTGACAATTCAAAGTTCCCGGAGTGCGAACTATGCCATAGACATCCATGACAATTGGATTCCCAAAGCATGAACCAAATTATCAATTACAAATTATCCTAAGTTCCCAGAGCGAGGACATGTATCACAGATTTGGGATGGATTAAGTCATGGGCTAATCAATGCAAAACTTAAGCAAAATAAAAGAATAGTTTTCCATTTCATCAACTAACCAAAAGGAATTTGATTACATGGCAAACCAAAAAAATTTCAATTAAGTGGAGGCCGAATCCACACTAATACACGGCTCTGAAAGAAGCAAAAGAACTACTATTAACAACAACTCTACAAGTCAAGAGACTCGATCCTTCTTCTTCCGAGACTTCTTCCTTGGGGACGAACCTCCAGACCCACTACCAGATCTCCTTCGAGATTTCTTGTCTTTCTTCGGCTTATCTTCTGGGTCTGGCATGATATCAACATCCTCCTCGGAGCTAGATGGGATAGAAATTCTCTTGGAAGGACGAACCGAAGGTACAGGAGCTATGACAGGTGTCTGAGCAGCACTACCTGAGATGATCACCGTACCGTCAGGAGAAATTACCATTAGAGGAGATAAGCTTGATGGGGCAACACCACTTCCAGAACCACCGTCCGTTGTCACCGCAGCCATCTCAGCGTTTATCTCAGCAAGAATCTCTTCTTCTCAAGACAATTGAGCTGAGCTGGATACACTGGTGGTCGACATGAGTGAGCTAGAGACTGGAGCAACTCCGCTCATTGCAAATGAAGGATCGGGAAAAGGTTCAAAAGGATGACCAAGAAGCTCCTCAATCATTCGAGCATCGAGTGACATCGAGCTCCCCTCTCCAATATCGCCGGTCATGGTGGCAGTCGTAATTGCTTCAGTGACAATGGCTCCTTGCGTTGGATATGGAGCCGGAGGAACTAGAGGTGCAGGTGCAGCAATTTCAATCACTGAACAAAAAAAAGCAAGAGTGGTCAGTTAAGTGGTCCACTCCAAGCTCATTATTTTAAGATGCGAGGGGAGCATTCGAAATACCTTCCTTAGTTTGGTTCGGAGCTTCGATAGGTCCAGGGACAACGGTCTTGGCAGGAGATAATCCTGGTTGATCCGGGTTGTAAGCAGGGACAACTTGTGGATCAACCGCAGCTGTAACTCCAGACGAGGGCGGGACAGATATTCCAGCACTCTCGCTGTGAGCCGCAGCGCCCGAACCCTCGCCGATCTCCATATGCTGAATACCAAGTTTTTCTTTCTCCACAGAGATCATTGCTTCATGAAGGATCTTTTTCTCTTCCTCACTGAGCAGACGTGACTCAAGTTCAAACTCGTCCAGTGTTTCACCCGGATACGATGCCTTTTTATTCTCCACTAATTTCTTCCAGGCATTGTAGAGGAGCATAGAGTAGTCTCCTAGCCATGCAAGATTTCTATGCTCTAGCACGTTAGCATTATATGTATCCAGGAGTTCGTCAAACTCAGCCTCCATCTTGAACCGCTCCGCCTGAATCTTCTCCTCCACTTCCATTTCCACCACCTTGACCTTTGCGGCCGCTGCATCACGCTCAGCCCGAAAAGACACGGCTTGCTCACATGCTTCTTGTGCGGCCGTATTAGCATCATCCCTTTCCTTGGTTATGTCGGCAAACTTGGCCTTTAACTCCTCCAGTTCTTTGACCGCCGCATCCCGTTCGGCCTCAACATTTTTGTATCGATGGCCTAAATCTTCTACTAAAGTGCAATGCGCCTGTTGCATTTTTGCCATCTCTACTAGTGTCTCATCGACTTTTTTCAGCAATTCAACTTCAGCCTTACGAGAGGAGTCAGCCTCAGTCTGGAGGATCTCAACGATACGATTCTTCTGGGCCAAGTCAGCCTCCAGTTTCTCAATGATTTTAGCTCGGTCAAAGGCTGTTTTTGAAGCTTTAACAGCCGCCTTGTACCATTCCTTATACTGAGCGTAGAAGTCGCGGGTATAGCTTAGAGCTGTGTTCACAACGTCTTCAGGAATTCTTTTGAGGTTAGGAGGGAAGATGTAAGCATCAAAGCATATTTCCGGAAAGTCTTTCTTCAGTTGGGCAATCTTGATAGCCCCTTCACCATATGGTTCAATGGGAGCCTCCTCTACAGCTGTGTTCGTAACAATCTCAGTCCTAGAGCGATGTGATACAGGTCTCGAGACATGTGAAGACGGTTGATGTTGCAAAGACTCAGATACATGTGTATGGCTTCTAGATGACGGAGGAGAGCGAGAAGGTGAACGATATCTCCTATCTCTGTCTGAACGTTCCTGGCTAGAATAGCTTCAGTGATAGTCCTTTGTATGATATTCTTGCCCATAATACCTCCGTTCGCGATCACGATCGGAATCCCCACGACGAGGTTCATAGTGAGACGAAGGATGGTGCACTTTCGAAGCTTGTCCAATGTAGACGGACGGCCAGACATAGCACCTACAAAAAAGAAACAACTCGATTAGGCACCAAGTAAGAGCACTAAAATATGTGCGGAGGTCATGTAGTGTTGTGATAGTGTATACAAGTGTGCAAACCCCCCGACCAACCAGAAGTGTCGATTACACTAACGGGTAAAGACTCGCTCATATCTAGCGCTTCCCGGAGTTCTTCCAATCCGGACCCGTGGTGGAGAGATACGTAATCTGGGATAGGAATATCATCCAGCCCCCTAAAAATATCTCCTGACTGGCAAGGAGCAGCATCAGAAATGGTAATCCCGGGAATGGGACGAGATATGACTACAGACTTCCGTCTCTTAAATTTAGGAGAAACAGCCTTGCCTTTCCGTCCCTCTTCTATTTGGGAAAGGTCGGCTGCTATCTCGGTATCCGTGGGCGTTCTTTCATCATCGCTCGTTTCTCTTATTACTGTGCCGGGTTTTCTTTTCGCAATTTTCCTCTTCTTCCTTGAGGCCGGTTTCGCCAACCCTTTAATAACAATGCTCTGATTCGTCTCGATTAAGCCCAGTATCCTTAGGTTATCGTCAGTTAACACCGAGTCGATATGCCTTAAATCGCTTGGGACCTCTTGTAGACTTCGGACAATGCCTTTATAACGTCCACCATCGGGCCTTGAAATGATAGCTGTAAAAAGAAGACAATATTAGTACAAGTATTGACGATGGTTATTTAAGAAAGATTTACAGCACTCACGTCTAGACAACCATCGCCTAGCAAACCCTGGGGGGCATCGAACGAAAAACCATTCGTTTTTGAAATAGCTAAGTCTAGTCCAAGCCCCGATCATAACCTGACAGTTTCTAACCGCTTCCAGAAAGGTAAAAGATGGGCTGTCAGTCCTACTTTTGAAATTAAATATGTGTCTAATTTCAGTCGGCCTTGGCGGGCGAAAGAGGCAATCCATAAATATGACAAAGACGCTATTCAGCAATGCGTGCCCGTTAGGATGAAGTTGTGAGGGAGCAATTCCTAAATATGACAGCATCTCCCTGATATACTGGTTAAAGGGAGGGAGAGTTCCAGCCGCACAAGCATGACGGTAGAAGGCAGTATACCCTACGGGCGGATCGTGTGGTCTATCATCAGCGCCCGGTAATAACACATCATCCGGAGATAAGTTATGTTTCAAGCAAATCCGGCCCAGAAAAGATTCAGAAATGTTGGACTGGACGGAGTCGATAGGGTCCTCAATAAATAAAGCTTCCGGCACCTCGTCCGGGGCCGGCCCAACTACTTCGGCAGGAATGTCGGGAATTTCGAGCGCAGGAAGGGGCGAACTCTGTACTTCTTGCTGTTGAGAGCTCGAAGATTCCATAACTAACTCATCAGAAAGCAACATTAAGCACATGAGAAACCCGTTCATTCCCAGCGTGAAGTGTGTGTGGTGCAGTGTAATGTTGTGCATTACTTGGGAGAATTATATAGAGTTAACAAATTCTACAGACTGAAACGAGATATACGAACGACAAAACTCTGGAAATCGAGACCCGAAATAACCGTCATTGCTGACCGTCACATCCACGCCATCCAGATACTACCAACCGATTCAAGTATAAATCTGTTATATTTTTGGTTGAGTCCCAGTTCCATCGATGAGCTTCAAAAGGCAGTCAAATGTGCAGTCCTACGGTCAAGCTCAATTATGCAAGGCGGAAGCTCGTCGGAATCAAGTGTTCAAGTGTGCTTAGTTTCGTTGAGTTCGTCAAAATTTTAGCTTAAAGACGGTCGTAGTTCAGATTTTGGAGCAAGTCAAAGATAGCATTTTTTCACACCAAATAGAGTCGAATCGATCGCTTCGAATCGGTACGGATCGATTCGATGTGCCTCGTATCGATCAGGGTCGACTCGATACGTTTTCGTATCGATGGGCCCTGGATCGATGTTGTTTGTATCAATTGAAGGAGCACTTTGAATCCACCAGATAAGCATTCGTATCAGCCAAGAACAACGAGTTCGTATCGATCAAGCTCAAACATCTTCGAATCGATCGGTTTGAGTTCGAATCGATCACGCATTACGACAGATCGATACGAACCCCAACCACCTTCGATCGATATAGACCGCTTCATCCTACAAACATCGATACAAAATAGTGCAATCAAGATCGACTCGAACTACCCCATCCCTCGTTTCGATCAATTTCGCTCAGATCTCAAAACCCTTCGAAATTGATCTCAGAAGGATTCGAGAATGATGGCGAAGATTTCCAGTTTCATCGTTCTTGGCATGGCCTTATCCATTAGTTACCTGATTTTTTTATGATTATGAGTGAAGGATCGAAGTTTTTGTTCGATTCGAAGGAGCGTTTCTCTGGAATTTGCAAGATCGATGCAAAGGAGAAGGCAAGGTAACAGTAAAAGTAAACAGTGAAAATGAGCAAGGTCCCTGGTATTTATATAGGGCCTAGGGACGATTCACCTTCTGGTCACTTCAACCGATCACTACCGGTCAAAACACAGGATCGATTCGAAAGATCGTGTTCGAATCCATTGCACTTCGAATCCATCAAAGCGACGTGACCACGAGGCTTCATCGATACGAAGCGATTAACAAGAGCTGACTTGAAATCGCCAAAACCTTATCGATTCGAAGCATGCGTTTCACGACCATCGGCTCACAGCGATTCGAAGACTATCGATACGAATGTTCACTACGAATCCATCGAAAACCATCGATGAGGGTGAACGCTTCGTATCCATCAATCCAACCCGTACCAACGTAAAAAACCACTTGTCAACCTTTTACATCGATTCAGGAGAGGATCGATACAAGAGGATAATAAAAAACAATCGTCAAAACATTGTTTCAAATTCAAATTTCAAATCGGTCCAGGAGAGGATCGATACAAAATTCGATAAAAAATTGAACTGGCAACGACTTGTGAACACGCAACGTTACCAAAAGTCAAACATACATGCACATATATCTGACTAATATTCGGTTTATGACATTCACAGGTATCGAATGCCCATCTCGTCATGATTCCGACAACAAACAGCTAGTCACTATCATACGAAAATCAGTCACGGCAATACAGAATACGGCTTTCAACAAAACACGTGATTAGTTGTTCAACGTGAGACTGCAGCTATTCAAAGCACGTCGTGTTTACACAAGACGTACTTTGGGGAGCAAATGTTATCCCGCCTTTTGGCAAGGCCGAGATATCAAGGAACTGATTGGAGAATAAGGATCATACATCCTCAACATCGAGTAGCTACTGGATAACCCCGGATATCGATGAATTTTGCCCGAGTCCCGATCGAGCTACAATTGATAAGACACAACAAAGCAAAGCCATAAAAGCCAACGTTCCAAATTTCAGGTCAATCCGAGTTCGTACGCTCAAGTTATCATCAATGCGAATTGGAGGAAATACCCATAAGTTCGAATCCATAGGCGGAGGTTTTGTTCGAATCCATCGATGCAACCTCTGTTCGAATCCATCAGTTCGACTCCATCAAGTTGCTTCGCCCCCATTTGCGTTCGCATCGGTCAGAAGCGAATTGGTCTCGTACCTGCCCTGTTCGAACCCAACATGATGAAGTCCTTCGAATCCACAAATTCACTCTGCTTCATATCCATCCAGTGTCCTTGCTTCGTATCCATGGAAGAGCATGCGTTCGAATCCATCTTATTACGATAGCTTCGTATCGATCAACCAAGGCTCACCATGATCGATACGAACGTGCACCCGTTCGAATCCCTTTGAACAAGGCCTTCGAATCCACTAGGTCAAGGCGGCTAAAACCACGGAGTCGACCCAGTCAACTCGGAGCGAGAAGCGGATCGATACGAGAAAAGCGCGCCACGTCAACAACACCACGCGCAAAGCCATCGATTCGACCCTATCGATTCGAAGGGGATCGATTCGAACGGAGCACATCAACCGGAAATGCAATTTTAAATCGATCATAACTTGAGATCTACAAGTCCAAATGCTATGAAATTTTCACAGGAGCTTACGTACATGCTGTAGAATGTCCACACCAAATTTCACCTCGATTGGACACTTTTTTGATTGATTCGAACTCAAGTTCGAATCGATCCCAAAGTGGGCCCGGATTTCCTGAGGCCAGGCCTGTGGGCCCCCCTCACGTGCCAGAAGGAGTCTCCCCGAATTTTAGGCGAAATATCAGCCTCCTACACCTATAAATAGAGCCCCTGGTCATTCAGAAAGGGAATCGGAGAATTTTTAGAGAGAAAGCACACCCGGACGCTACCAGAATTGCTTCATAGCACCACTGCTGCCATTGATTTCGAATTTTGGCTTACTATCTGCTGTACTTTGACATAAAAAGTTGTATTCTCCGAATATCGAGCAATAAAATAACAAAACTTCATAGTGGACGTAGGCGATACGCCGAACCACTCTAAATCGCTGTCTTCTGTGCAATTTACTTTCTGTTATTTGGAGTTTTTGTTAGATAATCCACATTTTTAATTTGCTTTCTTCATTTATTATCTCTTTAAAGACTTCCGACGAGTGTTGTGTCCAATTTTGGTACAAACAACCACTTCCATTTGCTTACTTTCGGAATCATCCCAGATTGCCTTTTGAACACATTCGAAACCAATACACATGATATCAAATAGCTGTTATGTAGTGTATTGGAGAAAGGCGAAAGGGGATGGTGTTAAAGCCTGCTTTCGAAGGGGTTGATACCATTTTTAGTAGTTTTCAAATCAGCTCACTCGCCTTCATTTTGCTTTCGAAAGAGATGCCGCTTACTTTTCTTTTAAAAGATGCTTTCGAAAGGATTGAAGTTACTTTGCCGCATACCTTTGTTTTAAAAGTAGCTTTCGATTGAGTTGCCGCATATTTAGTTTAAAAAGGAGCTTTCAAATGGGATAGTTGCTTTTAAACCTAGTCGAAACCTAGCTGCTATCTTCCTTTCTTTCGAATGGGTTATAGGCCGCTTTTCTTTACAGCCTTTTAAGAATGAGTTCGAAAGGAAAGCTTTTGGTTTATTAATATTGAAGTCACTTCCTAATACTTTCAGAAGGGTCCCTGTAGTCATTTATATTAAAGGTTTTGAAGGCAATTGTTTCAAAAGGTTATTTCATGGCTATCCTTTCCCCCAATTATTTTACTTAAAGGTCAATACTTTTGAAAGGGTGGTTTCAAAGCCATCTGTCCCTAAATTCTTTTAAATTAATGTTTTCGGAAGGGGTACTTTCGCTTATGTCCACTTTGATCCAGAAGTTATACTTAAGGTTAAATCTAATGATTTTGAAAGAAATACTTTCATATGTTTTTAAAGCTATGCTTTTATAAATCCTACTTGAACTAAGTGGTTTTGAAAGATAAGCTTTAATACTTTCGAAAGGAATGTTTCAATGGTTTCAGAAGAAAGCTTTTCATGTTTTCGAAAGGGATATTTAGAGTGTTTTGAAAGGCATATGTTTAAGTGTTTTGAAAAGAAGGTTTGAATACTTTCGAAGGGTATATTTTAATGGTTTCGAAAGAGAAGATCTAAGGTTTCAAAAGCCTTAGTTTTCAAAACAAGGAACCCAATCTCAATTTTTAAAGATAAACCCATGACAATATAAAAGAGTTTTGAAATGGCATTTCACTTTGGAGTTTTCAAAGATGCTTTCCTTACTAAAGATAATATGTTCAAGGCATTAACCATGTTTCATTTGAAAATGATTACAAGGACATTAAACCATGTATAGTTGTGTTATCATGTTATGATTAGTTATCATGAGTGCTTCTTCTATAAACGTACTCTATAACCAACTCATAACTGTATTTTAGGGAGTTAAGGGCAGAATAACCATCTAGGTTGGCCCATTAGTGAATATATATTTAGTTAACTCCTATATGAGTAGAGTTGCATCTAGGAGGTCAGGTAGACTAGAAAATAGGATGTCCAAAAATTGATCAAAGAGTTGTCAGATTAGACAGGTTCATGTTAAACCCATGAAAAACTATGTTTGGAAATTGTTATTGGCAGGGCCAATAGGTTCTTAGTGATCCCCTGAAAACTATATCTGAATTAAGTTATTAACAGAGATCAATATGATCATAGTCAACCCATGAAAACTATGGCATGAGAGAAGTTATTGGAGTTCACAATAGATTCATAGTGAACCAATGAAAACTATAATTAGATGAAGTTATTGGCAGGCCAATAGGTTCTTAGTGATCCCATGGAAACTATGAAATCGAGCAGATAGTCCATAAGTCTTGAGCAAGTTATTAGCCAGCCCATGAAAACTATTAGGTTAATAGTGACCCAAGAAACTATACCGAGATGGATAGTCAAATGAATGGGGATGAGAAATCTAAAATATATATTGCATGTTCGCATATCATCATGATATATTTTATTATGTTATGCCTTAACCATTGTGGATGTAGTCCACTATATATGGTTATTATAAATTGAGTTAGGATACCAGTAAGGGGAAAACCTATACCAATAAGTGGCGTGGTCTCACTAGATATCTATATGGTTCGAGATGGTAGATTATTTTTCGCATCAGGCTATTTATCTAACTCGAAGTTTAAGTTTTCCCCTTAAACTCTCGGGTGCACAATTAATTTTGAGTAGTTTGAGAGTTAACGTTTTTAGGCTCTCCTTTAGGAGAATAAGGTTTCGGAGTCGTGCAGGATGCAAGCTAGCTATTTGGCACTCTTTTCTACTGATTCTGCTGTTTTTTGGTTGTAATGGCAAAGTTTTTTATTTGCTTATATTTAGACTCTGATCAACCAAGCGGGCATCTTCATATGTCGCTCTTGGCATATTTTGTAACAATTATATTTTCTCTAAACATGGTTCACGCATTAAGATTATGTAATTAATTTGAAATATGATTTGAAGTGGAATGAAAAATTGTTTAAGTTGAGTTTATTTTTTTTTCATATCGGTTACTGTTATATCAATGTATATATCATTACCGCATTTAGTCACTGTGAATTAATGACTACGGATGACTGCAGCATCCGTAACCGTTAGTTTTGGGCCTCCAAGGGGGGTTGTTACTGGCATTGTCCTAGATTTTGTTGAAAGCAGCTTTATTGGATATGTAATAGTGAGCTACTTTATGCCATCGAATTTTGTGGCGATTGGACCTACTGTGTGGTCATGCAAGGTCGAAACATGTAGAAATCAATTAAAGGAATTTAAATTAATATAATTCGATTCTAAAAGCTACCTTTTGCATACGACTGAATTAGATTTCGATGCTAGTTTCATTTTTATTAGAATAGGGGTATTTAGTATAGAACGCCAGGTGGCTTGCCTTGATCGGAGTTCGAGATTTTAGGGTGAAGAACTAGATATTTCGAATATAATATATATATTTTAAGCCCATACCCCATCACCATGCATCACTGTTTATAGCCCATGCCTTTCCCCACGTTTTCACCATACCCCTCCCACTATATTATCGTGTCTAACCAGAGGGAATTTGACATTTTTAAAAATTTAAACTCCTCCAAATCCAATAGCCGAGAATCGAAGGAGCCACTAGAGGCGTCGATGACCGAAGTTGACAACTAGGAAGTTTGAGAGGAGGAGACGCTTGACTTTTTCAACGGTGGATATGTGCTATCGTCGACGATGGGGGCAACGTTTTTGGTGCGAAGTCATGGCAGTTTTTGGCCAATTTTGGGGGAACGGCAGTGATAGGGGCGACGAGGCCAGTGGCGTTGGGGTCGCCTTAGCTAGGCGCTATGGTGGGGTGAATGTAGCGGCATGCGATCAACAGAGGTTGCGGCGGCAAGGCGACAAAGTCACGATGTCGAGTTTGGGTTCGGCTTTTAAATGTGATTAGCGCAACAAAGTTAAAATTTTAACTAATTTAAAGTTAATTATAATTTAAATAATCTCTACATTCATTGATTCATATCTAATTCATACGAGGTCCAAATTGAAAGCGACGAATTGCGTTGTGATCGTATCAGCGAATACTACAATATAGAGTTGGATTGGATGATTTGGAGCTAGTTGGAATTTTGGTTAAAATTGAACGTCTGCTCGATTTTAATCCAATCGAACCACCTCTGCGGTAAAAGAATTTTTGATGAGTTAAACTCACCTTTTTGGTTAACCAATATGTTATATAGTTGATATTTTTTTGATTGGATGTTTGGATGATTTATTGTTTTTATCGGTTGGTTTGGTTTTATTTCCACCCTTGGACCAGATGACCTTTTTATATATACCCGCCTAATAGCAGATGACCCATATTATATGATTATATAAGTTGTGATGCAGGGAGACGGATTGGAGGGATCAAACAGGATTCCTCACCATTGTTGAATTTTATTTATATATATGTATTGATATACATACACACACACGCGTGCGTGCGCACACACATACACACATATATATACGTTGTGATGCATGATGACAGGTTAGAGGAACCTAACGGGATTTCTCGCCATTGTTGAATTGTTTTTAATAATATTCCTGTCATATGATACATTGGATATTAAACATGATTGTGGCTCTATTGATTATGACATTGTTATATGTTCAAAACTTAAACCCTGTAATGATAACAAATCAATATCGATATGGATAAATGTTAGGTAGCTATTAGCCTCAAATTGGTATTTTAAAAATACTATAAATCGCCATTTGAGTAGGAGTTGATTTTTGAAATAGGAAATGATTTTAAGTCTGAAATTAGATTTCGAAAATATTTTGTTTTAAAAGATTTAACTTCTATTTTATTCCAACCTTTTTATCTACCTTTTCTAAGATTACTTTTTATACTTAATATTGTTTTAAAAGATTATTTATTTATATCTAATTTTATTCTAAAGTTATTTATAATTAATATCGTTTAAGGCTATTTATCAATATGTTAATATTTTAAAAAGTTAATTATTAAATAATTAATATGGCTTGAAATTAATAATAAGGATTTGTTTATAATGTTTTGGAAATAAATTATTACTATTTATAATAATGGTAAAGATTAATTATTATTGTTTATTTAACAACGTTTTGAATATTACTAAATATTATTTTTAAGGAGTTTTAGGTTAATAATAATTATTTATTTTAATGTTTATTGTTAATTATTATTATATAATAGTGTTTTGGAGTAAATGATTTTTATTTATTTATAATGTTTTCGAGGCTTATAAATAGGGTTTATAAACAGACTTGGGTTTTATAAGGGAAATCTTATAAAATGGTTTAAAGGCATAAAGGAAGATTATGTACAAGGTAAAAGAGTTTTTTAAATGGTTAGATATTTCTAAACGAATTTTATAAATGGGTTATAGATTTATAAGAGGAATTTTATAATCAGTTTTATGGATTTATAAAGAGTTATAGATGATTTGAGAAATGATTTAGAGATGTTTATAAATGAATTCTAGATATTTATAAAATAGTTTATAAATGGGTTTAGAGGTTTATTAAGTGATTTAAAAATGATTTTAGAAATATATAAAAAGGAAATCTTTCTCTCTTTTGTGAATATACTTTTACCATTGAGATATGTATATGAATATTTTTCCTAATATTGAAAATATAGGAATTTGTGGACACGTATTAGTAAAAGTATTTTTTATACAAGTATTTACAAATTGATTTTAATTCATGAAAGGATTAATTTAAGAGGCTAGTGAATTCTTATGTGCCTTACCAATGTTGGTTCTCCTTGTAGAAATTAAATCCCTAATTTGAATGTATTTTATTCGATAGTTAAAAAACCGACTATCAAATATGGACTCAAAACGTAACTTTGAAAAATATTGAGGAGAAACATGTGAGTCATATGGCATGGTCATCTCCGATGAAGCTGTACTATATGTATAAATCTCGTTTCATTCTTCTAAGATAAGTGATAAGGAAATCCATCCACTAATGGTTAGGAGGTGATCTCCGCTCTTATCTTTGATTATTCATTTCCTAAAGAACTGGGTTGAGTTTACCAAAAACTATCGACTGTTGTTTCGAAGAGACCAGGATCAAATATGTTATTCTAAAACTAGTTCGATCCAATTCAAGCGTTACAAAGTGAAAACATCTTGAAGATGATGGAATTTGAAGATGGAGCTTTTTGAAGTGCAAGAGATTATTGCTACTAATCTTGAGGATGATTCCAAAAAAGGATGTAGTAGAAGTAGTGCCTTCGGTTTATTCATATCCT
Source organism: Allium cepa (assembly GCA_030765085.1). Taxonomy (NCBI): domain Eukaryota; kingdom Viridiplantae; phylum Streptophyta; class Magnoliopsida; order Asparagales; family Amaryllidaceae; genus Allium; species Allium cepa. Next base: position 57,257,762 of record CM060931.1, read on the forward strand.
GAACAACTTGTATGGATGAATGCTGCTGTTTCATTATTACTTGGAGGGTAGTGTTAGCATTCCAAGTGAGAAGTGCTATATGAAGATAAAACATAGCCTCAAGCCTCATCAACCATGAAATGACAAAAATCGAGCATGCATCAGGGCCATGTGAGTTGCTCCCTTCAGGGTATGGTCATTCCAAATATAGATCGATACTATCTACTCATGTATGCTTCGGGGCCCATTTACATAAATGGGTGATCATATTCGGTACTACTAGTCAAGTGGTAGGCCAGTCCTATGTGGCAGGGGTACAAGATGTTCTTGTCATACCCTGATGCATTTTATTTAGAGATGTACCATCAGATGGTATTTCCTTACCTTGTCATAGTATGGAATCAATTCTCCAACATGAGCTTTACAGATTTAGTTGTGCCCAACTATGTTGAAATGTCATATGCAAGCATTTCAGCTATGTTCATATTTTACTTTTATCTCTAGACAATATCAAAGGATTTTATATTGGAAATATTTTGGTTACCATAAGGTAAAAATCCATCCATGTTTATGTGTAGCATGGTCTTACGAGATACTTTTATTTTCAAAAAATTTGAAATATTAAAATTCAATTGAGGTGTGTTTTCTCACGTTGGTTTACTAAACTGACTCGGGTGTTATTTTATTATAATGCTCGGGATTAGACGGAGTATACTTACAGATTCTTTGAATGTATTGGAGCTCAGGAGACTAGCTGGAGGTCCAAGACATATCTATGTATTTCTTTGTGTTGCACTGTATTGTCTATTGTTTGTACTTATCAGCAATTGTAAGGACATGCTGTTATAATTGTCCGGGTTGAAATAAGTTAGTATACTCTTATTAATGTATGTATATTACATTTTTCTTTAGGTAAAGACTTGTTGTACATTAAAGATTATTCGTTCCATTTTGAGACTCTGTGTTGTTTAGTTTTCTTCTTGTCTTCTTTCTTCCTTCTTCTTTCCCCTAACAATCAGGTTTTTCGGCATTCGATTGCTCGGCACAATATAGCGAACGTATTAGTGTCAATTTTCGAGGGTCGAATATTCCGTTCATTACATCAATATGGAAGTTAAGGCTTCATTAAGCTAAGGTGAGTAACTACACTCACAATACTATGTCTAAACCTTATTATGGATCAGATGTTTCAAACTGAATGATATTAATGAAATGATGTTTCCTATTCTTTAACCTATTTGAATTGCTTGTGCTATGATTTAATTTGAGTTAAATAGAGTTGTTTTGAATTGATGTCATGTTGTGTTGGATTGTGGTTGATATAGAGCCTAGACGGCAAAGGAAACGTTGGCCAAAGCCATCGATGTTTGGCTTCGTGAACGGGAACACTTCGGTTCTAGATCAGGCACCGATTCATCGGTCAAAGAGGACCAGTGCACTAGTGGTGGGCCGCCTGGAGTTTTCTAGGTAGTGCACCAGCCTATTTTATAATATAAAAAAATTAAAATAAATAAAATAAAATAAAATATAAATACAATATATTATTTCTTGATTTTATTTTATACCTAGTTATAAATACAATTTAAGTTATTCAATAATTAAATGTAGTTGTTTAATAATATTATATTAATGAATTATTTTAACGATTTAGATAAAATTCTTATTTTCAATTATCAAATGATCTAATGATATTTGTTAATAACTTTTAATTTATGTTTTGATTAGTAAATGCATTCAATGGTATTTGTACGTTTATTTAGTTTTTTGCTTTATATTATTTAATTCAATAACGTATTTTTGTTGTAGAAAATATTATTTATGCTTTAAAATATAATTTATGTTTACTAATACAAGCTATCTTCATGGTTTAAAGAATATAAATTGAGAATTTAATAGGTGATTTTATCGAGACATTAATTAATTAAAGGATAATTTAAACATTTAACTTTAAATAACTATTATAAAGTTAAATATATTATAAATAATGGGTAATATTTTCTAATTAATATTTTTAGTACTTTAAAGTGTATTTCATAAATAATATGATTATTTATGAATTATAAATGTTTATCTACATGTTCGAATAATTAATTTACATTTTTTTTACTATGCTATTATGATTTCTCATTTTATACTTATTATTGGATGTTATGAATGATTTACCATTAATATTGATTTGATTAGTTATTTTTATGTGATATGTTGATGACATCTTCCTATATCATGTCATGATGACTTTAATTCTACATGACGAGGAATCTGAACAAATGGAATTATAATACCATATGATATGGGACTTTCGGTAATATTTTGTTCGGTTATACTTTAGACTCGTTATATATAATATTATGGAGATTGAGTGTAGTTTATGAGCATTTGAATAAACGTTTGAGTGCCACTGTTCGGATGGCTAAGTGTCTATGAACTAGAAAATAGCCGAATGAATTTTATAATAAAATTAACCGCAAGCGCACGGTGTATGAATGTAGCACGTGGCGAATACGGGCCGATCCGCAGGGAATTGATGATTTTAAAATTCTATTCAATCAAATTAAACCAAAGTCGAGTGATTGTTAACTAACTAAAAGAAAGTAAAAACAAACTAAAACTAAGGAGAATAAAAGGATGAGATTAAAATTGCAATTTAGAGGCAAATCCCCTCTCGTGATCATATAAATCAACATAATGACATTATGATCTCTTTTTGGGTCATTTGTGAGTTTAGTTGATGCATTTATCATAAGCATGGCCTAATTGTGTTATTAATTAGCACACTTAAACCATCAAACTTTAATGCACCCTCTAACCCACTTACTAACTTCAATGAAAATGATATGAAATCAAAAGTAGAATCTATTTTAAGCATGGTTTATTAACTATTGAATTAGAAACATAAACCATCAAATTTTGTTTCTAAATCCATTTCCATTACCATGATTATATGTAGATGAAGAGGTAATTAGTGATTCATATGACTAAGCATAGCCTATTTGTTTTGAACAATATAAGCTATCAAACTCAATATTAAACACAAAACCACACAAACATCTACTTTCCATTAAGCACAAAAGAGACATAAAAGAAATTATGTTGCATCTACATGATTCAAGAGAGCTTCATTACCCCTAAATTGAAGGGATTAGCCTCTCATTTTTGTTATCAAATCAACAAATGTAGAAAGCAACATTAAATAAACAAGAGGAAAAAGAGAGAAAAAAAGAAAGGAAAAACTAATCTAATTGCATGAAATAAGAGAGATATACACTACAACATGAAAGGAAAAGAAGCATGTAAAAGAAAAGAGAACACTAATTAACATAAAAAAAAATGAAAGTTACATGGAATAAAAATATGGCTAAGTAGCCATGAAAAGAGAAAGAGAGCTTTGAGTTTTATTTTTGAGCCTAAACTAAACTAAGAAAGAATAAGAGAGAAGAGGTTACATGAAACATAAGAGGGTATATATACAAGTTTAAAACCCTAATTCACTTTTTTGGGGAATGCCCAAAATGCCCTTGAGGTAGTGTGGAGGCCAAGTAATCATTAGCTTCTACTAATCATCATTTAAGTGTACATGAAACCATTAATTCCATAACCATGTGCATTAGCCTCTAATTTGTACATGAAGGTATGTGGGTAGGTGGGGTCCTCCATTATCATGCCTTTGAATTATTTCCATCTCCATTTCTTTATCTTCACTCTTGTGCATGCATATATCATAATGAAACCACTTGTAAAATCCACTAAATTTCCTACAAAACAACATACAAAATTCCAAGTAAATTTTCACAATTTAATAAATGCACAAAAATGACCATTTTGCCCTTGGATGAAGATGTGACAATTTCAAAATAATTTGAACTTGGTTTAAACAAGTTAAAATACCCGATATGATCATTTATTTAATTTTAATAGATTAAATATGATGGTAAAAATATGCACATTTACGTGCACATCAAATACCCCCACACTTATCTTTTTATTCGTCCTCGAATAAAGAAAAACTAAGATAAATCAGTTTTCGTAGGGAGCACGATTGCATTGAGCGTATGCAACAAGCCGTTAAACCTTTGGGTGTCCCCAGTAGGACGAGTGTTGTCTCGTGAGGGTTTTCAGCGGATACTACCCACAAAATCCAAATGCAGGATGAAAATATTTACAAAATGCAAGATTTATTTACAAAGAGATGAATGCGAGTTTTTGAAAATATTTACAAATGAAGGATTTATTTTTAAATTAACACAAATATGTTAAATATAGGTTTTGTTCATTATCTTGAAAATTTAAGTCATTTACTCGTCAAAATTTCCAACAAAAATTAAGTTATCATAACAAAAAGACTATAGTTTAACTTGTTGTTTTGGTTGATAACACAGCGTAACTATGAAATAGGTCCTTAGTTGATTATCAAAGTTTATTAAAGTGGTATTTTCATTTCTTTTCAATAACAAGTCAAATCAACTAAGTTAAAATAGTGCTTGGATTTCATTTGCTTACCCTCTCTTATTTTTTTCAAAATTTTATTGATATTTACAATATTTACCTATGCCTAACTCAGATGAACTGAGGCCAGATATATTACCCATACACTGCCTTGCGGACTTATGTGAGGGGAATATAGAGCGTGGCGAGTGAACACACAAGTGTGAACACTTATTGACTGTAGGCATTATTAAAAAGAATTTTATATACATACACCTAGCTCAGATAAACTGAGGCCAGATATACCGATCGTGCACTGCCTTTTGGGCTTACATGAGAAAGGCATAGAGCATGGCGAGTGTACACACAAGTGTGTACACCTATCGACCATAGGTGTTAATAAAAAATATTTACATATATACAAATGTTTTATTTTATTTTTTTTATATGTTTTTTTTTCAATTTTTTTTGAAAGAGAGTTTTGCAAAATAATCTTAGCACCACTTAACTTAGAAGACAATAAAAAATGTTATATCTTTTACTTTAAATCAACCACTTTTTAAAACAAAGATTTTCAGTTAGGATGTATTTCATAATTAACACGTATGAATCTTCCTATATACTAGTTAAACCATTGTTATTTGTAATCAAACTTCATTTTTATTTTTGTTAAGAAGAATAAATTTTCAAAAATTTCAATTTAATGAACCAAAACCAAATATTTATCCTATAGTGTTTCTTTAAAAATAAATCAAAATTTTAAAAAAATTCTTCTTTTGTTTTTGATTTTTTTTTGAGTTTTTGGAAGAAAAATGAAAAATTAATCCTGAAAAATCAAAAAAAGATGAGTCTCCCACTACACTTAATTTTGACTGTGTCTCCATAGTCAACCCAAGTGAAAGGAGAAAAATAAATATAAAAAGATGAGCTATATTTACATGAAAACTAACGATACTTACACTAGATCAGAAAGTATATCGTCAAAAAGTAAATGAAACGGTCTTCCAAAAACCGATTCATTTGTCTCGCCAAGTGTGCGAGACACAGCTTAAGCGCAGAAAACCAAATCGTAAAAGATTTCAAAATTGAATGTTGATTTGGAAAAACGAATGTCGTTTTATTGAAAATCGTACGAGTTGATTTATTTTCAATGATTTTTGGGGTAGATATAACGATTGATTGAAATCCAAGTTTATTTTCACCAAATTGAAATTCAAGTTTGTCATTGAAAAATTCTTCAAAATTATTGATTTGAAAATCAAAATGGTGATGTAACTCTTCCCATCAGAATTTGACAACTCGTTTTCAAAAATTACACAGAAATTGTGTTCATTGAATTCGTCTTCCTTTATTGGATTATCAACACCTTCATTGCGTATCTCATGTTCCAAATCCAAAGTTGTATTCAAATTTTCGAAATCGAGAAAAGGAAGATCGAATTTTAAATTTCGTTCCACACCTTCGAAAGAATTAAAATCCAAATCAATTGCCAAATTTTCAACAACTTCATTAAGATTTTCATTTTCAATTTCAAAAGTTGTTATTTGAAAATCGTCGATTTGGGTAAAAGATGGATTATCACTCGACTCATTACACGTTAGGATTTGGTTTTGTTTTTCATGTTGTTTCATATATATTTCAAACAACAAATTTGTGTGATCATCGTAAATTTCGTTCATTTGTTCAACAAAATCCAACTTATAATTATTGACTTGAGAATTTTCGATTTGGATTTGTTGAGAACAAAAAATTTCACTCGTAACGTAATCGAGATTATTCCTATTGCCAAAACTATTTGAAAAGTGGATCACATTTTCGTTTTGATTTTGAAATTCATTTTGGAGTTCAAAATTGAATTGGCATGGGTTATACTCGAAATCGTTTGAATTTTGAATTAAATTCAAATTTTGAAATCCTTGACTCGAGTTATTACACAAATATGAATTACACAAATCATTTATACTTTGATTTTTTCGTGTAGAGATTTCAAGTAAAGATGAAATGCTATTTTCAAGATTTGAAGGTTGGTCATCATTTTGAAAATTTTGTGGTTCAAAATTTGAATCGTTTACACAATAGTTGTTGTTAAAATATCCATACGAATTTGGAGTGAAATCATATGGATTATATTGATTTTCACAACTATTGTAAAATTCAAGTGAGTGGGGAAACTCGGACATTTTCAAGAATATTTTTGTTTTTTTGTAAAGGAAAAATATTTACAAATAAAATTTATTTTTCAAAAGGGAAATCGATTTTTGTTTTGTTTTTTTTATTTTTCAAATTTTTTCTTTGTTTTTGAACAGGTTATATATATATATATATATATATATATTGGTTTTGATTAAAAAAAATTTAAATGAAAAGGATTTAAAAATTGAAAAGGAAAAGGAATATTTACAATTTTTTTTTGTAATTTTGGATTTTGATAATTTTTTTGTTTTTTTATATATGCATGAACTAATATAACTAAATGAATGCAAGAGTTTAATTACAAATGTTTTATCCTAAGTTAACCCAAAATTATATAATCACACATTGTCTTAATTCAACAAGATAGTTCTCAGCTAGGTAACGGGCATGATTTATCGGTGCACCATGAATCACCGTAGCAATGCAGCCGAAGGTTTAAGTACCTTAGGAGAAACAACCACTATAATATTTATGAATCACCGTAATATTTATAAATGGTTATTGCTCTGCCGTAGTCTAGACACCGAGAATTTAAATTGTTCAAAAAAGACAAATTGTTAATATACAATTAAGTGTTATCGACGTCTAACCGTTTATAATTAACAAATTCTAGGATGAAATGCAAAACAGAAATTAAACGTGTATTAACAATGCAACTACGAATGGATTTTTTTTCTGAATTTTTTTTATATACAAATGCAAATGCAAGCAATCAACAATGCAAGGAAAAACAAGAGATGAAAGCACAATAGATAGGTATTCAAGGCAGTAATTTTTTTATAAGCGAACAAGCAGTTATTTTTTTTGGCAAGTAGCTTCTTCCTTTATCTGCTTTGTTAACCTAAAAAATAAAAACAAAGATATATACACAGTTTTTTTTAAGGATGGAATTTAAAACAAATGAAAACAAAACAAAACAAGCGAAAAAAACAAATGAAAACCAGAAAAATTAAAACAAAAACAAATGAAAATAAATACAAACTTTTTTTTGTGATCAAGGAATTTTTTTTTTAACTAAAGCAACCTAAAACAAAAATGAAAACAAAGTAAAAAAAATTCACTCAACCCTAAAACCCGGCCCAAACTAACTTCCCACACTTGACCCCAAAATAAAAGTAACACTTCCAAATTTCCAACTCTCTTCACACTAAACAACTTAGACTCTGAAGAATAAATCGAATGTCGCCAACATCAAATTAAAGTGAATTTTGCAAATCCAACTCTTTTCCTTTTTTTTGGTTTTTTGAAATCGATTTGCTGGTTTGAATTGGAGGTGAGTGAAGCAGAAGACCTAGTCGCGATTGCGGTGGGTAAAGAATTTGTGGTGATTGGCTGTTGAGATGAAGATGTGGATGCCGTAATTCGAGCGGCAATTTTCTTGACAGTTGTAGGAGCCAGTGGTTCGATTGATTTGGATGCGGGTTTGTGGAGGTAGGTGATTTCGTTAGGATCGTGTGGTGGTTCGCGATTCGATTGGTAGTTCTTCTGTGGTTCTGCAATGGAGTTTGTGTCTTTGGCAGTGAATTTGTCGTGCTTGAGGTAGGAGTTTTGAGGTTGTGGTTGGAGCTGGTGATGTTCGAATTGGGTATGGCTATTGCGGGATATCATTGTGATATTTATTCGGTTATTCATTGAAAGTAGATGTCATAAGTGATAAAAATTGGGATATACTTACGTATGGCGATGCTTGAAGTAGAGTAAACTCATGGATGATTAAGTTACAGAGGAGTACCCATACATACAGACATACATACATACATATATATTGATATATATTATCTACTTGTCTATTATGAAATGCTCTGGGATATGATTAGGGGTAAGCGAGGACCAAATGGCAGTGTCCGCCCTGATGGTCTAACCGTGGGGTCATGCCCCGGATTTGTGACACTTTTATTATACTTTAGATGCACCCCATGGGATTTTAGAGAAGGGTAGTTAGCCCTTAGGGTGAGTAGCCCTAGCCCCTTTTTGTTACCCGTACATTATGATGTGAATTTACTTGGGACCTTGTATCCGTCGTACAGTCAATTCCCATCACTATTTATTTCTATATGAGGAGATGAGATTATACCTGTGATGTGATAAGTGTCCATAGTATAGTGGATGCTCATATCTTCTATTGTATATGATTCTTCGATAGACAGCCTATATATTTTTATTTTATATTAATGCTAATATTGTATTATAGAGATTGAGAGATATATTTGGGCAATGGCGCATGCTAGCTTGATTATAGTTGATGATATCTCATTTATTGATGATTTCTGGATTTTGATAATATACTTTGAATATGGATTATTCACTCATTTGATGTTGATTTCATGATTTCTGATTTGATCTATTTCTATATGTTTGATGATATATTTATGCATGGTTTTATGGTATTTGATGTTATGTAATACTCTGGGATTGTTTATAATATTTTAATTATATACCATGCATACGTTATTGCATTTATATTAATATTATAGTTATTTCCTTGAATTGTTCTGAAGGTGTTATCACATTTTAATATCCTACATATATTGCGTTATATATGTATTTTGACCCATTAATTTAGACATAGTCTGACCTGTATGATGTTCTTTATGTAATATTCGGGTTAGTCTGAGACATTTCAGGTTCATGGATAATGAGATCAGCTTGCTTTTTTGGCATAGAGGAGGCTAGTGTTCACTGTAGTAGTTATCATCTTATATTGTATTGCCTTTGATATGTATATTCATATGGTGTATATTGGACATACTTTGTATATTTTGTATTATATATTATCGCTGTGATTCTGACTTTGTGTTCTCTGTTATTTACTATACATTATGTATTGTTCTATCCTGGAGGCACATGTTTTTACTCCTTTGTGCTGATACTGAGTATGCATAGGTGTGTTATTTATATACGATGTTTAAATACGTACTAGTGTTAGCCCAAGGGAATATTCATGTATGTACCCTATACTACCTCATTCTCCATACTGTCTGAGAGTGTTACTTAGTAATTCTTGTGGATAGTACAGGTATGAAGGTAGGGGTGTTACATTAGGGCAGTTGAGAAATGATAAGTGGTATCTGTTGGAGTTGGGTCAGCCCATAGTGGATGTTATAAGTGAATTTCAAAAAAATATTCACCTATTGGATCTATATTGGGCCAATGAAGTGTAATTTATTTAGAACATTTCTAAATTTTATTTAAATAAAATCTCTTATTTTATTTAAATTTATAGATTGTATACAATTTTATTTAATTTATATTATATACTTATAAATGTGCATATATGTATGTATGTGCATGTGTTACATGATAACCCATGCAAGGAATAACATGCCCGTTGTAACAACCTACCCTGGAATAGGCCTAAATTTCGATCCAGAAAAAGGCCATCGGAACTTAGATCCATTCTAAGGAGCTGTTGGTAGTAAAAAGAAATAACATTATAGAGCCAAAACTAAACTTTCAAAACTTACAGCAGATGGAACAAATATAATAGTAAAGTTTACTCATTTATTTAAAAATCATAAAAATGTCATAACACCAAAATCCCATAAAACCGTAATATATTATCCGTTAAAACAATTGTTTAAATCCATCAGTACACATGGAAGCAAATAATAATAAATACTTCCACTAGTGAAGCTTCTCATCTTTATGCATAGTCACCGCCATCACTCCATCCTTAATCAATGTCGTAATGAGAAGGGAGTCAGAACAACAAGTGTCTGGTGAACAAAACCCTCAAGTCTTACCTTTTCAGCACTTGGGAAGTATATTTCAAAATAAGAATATGTATATGAATATAAAACCATTAAAATCATTTAATATTTCTTTATAAGGAAAGGAGGCGGGCCCAACCACTTAATACCTTCCATTCCAGAAGTAGATACCATATCCCAATTAAACGTCATAAATAGCTAATAATGTGAGAGACTGTACCCAAGTCACTTAATACTTTCCAGCAGAAAATAGGTAGACCCCATCATTTAAGACCTATTTCCAGAAGCATACTCCTCAATGGTACTATTTAGCTAACATCATATGGGATCTCATAGGCCACATAATACTTCCAAGTGAAAAATAGGCAGATCCTGTCATTTAAGACCTATTTCCAAAAGTGGACCCCAGTAGAGATGCCACCTAACGTAACCCTTTGGCCATTTAATACTTCATCTAGGGAAACAGGCAGGTCCAACCACTTAATACCTCAAACCCCAAAGCAGGCCCTTCGTCTTATGGCCCATACTCATAATGACGTCTCATATTAGTCCGCTATTCGTAGGAACTGGTAGGAGATTAGCTAGGCAGATTTCCCCAACAGAATTTGAATCTAACCTCGTGTCATTTCAAATATTTATCATAAGGATATCTTACATCAATAAAGGTGTACACAACTTCTGGTAGCCTCAAAGTGAAGGGCAGACTTCCATCATGTTACTCTATTGACCTCGCATCTCTATGACTTAGCCATTAATTAATAATAATAATTATACACACACACACACACACTCATCTCACCGTTTCATAAATAAGGCCTTATAAAGAATCTTCCTTTACGCCTTAAAATAATAATTATGCTAAATATGAGTTTCCTATTATTTTTGCCTCAAAATCAATTACCTTCCAAATGGGTGAAATAAATATCCAATTAACTACGACATACATGCAATAAATATACATTAATTACGTAAATAGAGATAAATAAATATTCGGGCCTAATAAATTTTAAACATATGGATTTTATGCTCTAAACTAGTGTTAAATGTCAATTTTCTAACCAATTATTATTACAAGTCCTTTTTCTTTAATTTCCCAAGATTTCATGGAATTCTAATGTCCAAAAAAGGGAATAAATATTCATAACCAAAACTGCAATAACAGACCTGTAAATAAAATAGAAACTCAATTTATTACACCAATTTAATGGAACATTTTAAACAATAAGAATTGCAATCTAAACCTCATACTCTGTTTAACTCCTCTTTTTACAAAGAAATAGATAAGAAAAAGTGGTGTAAACTACGAAAAAAATTCATAATATAAACCCCTTATTTCGTTAAAGGATCATAATTTGGCCCAAAGAAGAAGGAGAAGTGGAATAGACTATGAAATTATCAAAAAACGCATAAAAAAATAAATTCCATCAGATTAATATAAATAATAAAGGATCCCAACATAAAAATTGACATTTCGAAATAAAAAGGAATTTTGGGGGATTTTATCTATTATATTTTTGAAATCCCAAAACCCCTAAAGCATATTCAAATCCAAAAGTAATACACTAAACAATTACTGAAATGAAATATTAAGGTTTCCACTTACAGATTAACCTTAGCTTAACTCAAATGGATATGCAGCCTTCCGATCTCTTCCAGAATCTCTTTCTTTTGATACACACACACACACAAACACAGAATAGGGAAGAGGTAAATATATTCATTAGATTAGGAATAATTGGAGAAGAATAGGATAAGAATAGATTGGAGGAAGAAGAAACAATAGGAAATAAGTTAAATCGTTACCTGAATTCTCTACGGAGTTTTTGAATCTTATTAGAGAGATAGCAACGAAAGAGTTTCGTCGTATTCCTCAAAACAATATGATTAAAACTGTAAAGGATAGGATTCTATTTATAGGAGTTGGAAACGCACCAGAACCGTATGATGGAAGTAGGTAGGAAACGTGTAAACTTGGACTGCACAACCAAATAAAACATAATGTAAAACCCTAACCGCTGCTGGCAACTACCGTCGCCAAGCGATCAACCGCCTTGGGCGACTGGTCGACCTCTACGGTCGACCGGTTGACCTATTCAGGTCGACCGCTCTTTTATTCAGGGACGTTTATTTATTTCCATTGCCGTATTATTTTATTCTCTAATTAACTTTTTAATGTTAAGCATCAATTAAACGTTTGTTATGCCCTCAAGGTAATTTTTATTTAAATCTAAACCCTAAATTTGGTTTCTCATTTGAATTTGAATTCAAACAAAATTAATTTAAATTTGAGAACCTCAAATGCTCATAACTTCTTTGTTTGAGCTCCTATTTCAGCATATTATATATGGAAACAGATCAGAATTTCACCATGAATGTAGCGGAATAATTTTCATAATCAAATTCCAACTTTTATAAAATTTCCATATCCAACTCTTATCATATTTAATTCAATTTACTTTATTTATTTTCATTTTATAGGATGTTACACCCGCATATAGATGCTGGGATTTACATCGCAAAGGATATGTTAGCTCATCCGATATGTATTGTAAGTTATCCAAATATATGTTTGTGAATAAGTTTGTTATTTCTATAAATATCATATATACATGTATAAATAAATTTTATTTAAATAATTTTATGAGGATGAAAATATTTAAACATTTATGCATATATAAAAAACTTATATGCATACATACATACATACATATATATAATATTAGTAGTATATATATGCATAATTATGTATTATTTAATAAGTATAAAAATATTACACATATATAATATATAAAATGTTTTTTGATATATATGTACATATATTTATAAACATATTTATAATATATATGTGTGTACTAATTAATAGAACTAAAAAAACTAATTTTTTTACTATTACCAGATCGTATACATATCAAAATAAAATTTTATTATATTAATTAATTAGTCGAAATACAATAATATATTAATAAAAATATTTTTGAAACATATTTCTAAAAAATTTAAATTTTCAGAAAATTTAGAAGATATTTTAAGGTTTGGAAAAATTTTCCATAATTTTTGTTGGTCATAATTTATTAATTTAACAATTAATTAATTTCGGCCGCATATTATAATGATTTTAAAAAAATATAAAAATTGATTGTTAAATTCTTAGTTTTTGACCAAGAGCTTAATTCATGATAAAATAGTTTTTAAAAATCTAAACATTAATTTTTGATACACATTTTATTTTATATAAATTGTTTGACTAATATATTGATTTCAATAATATTAAAAAATAGTAAATAATTATTTAAAATACTTTACTATTATAAAAAATAATAATAAATTTAAATGTATGAAATATACGTTCAATTATTAACATGATATGATTATATAAATAAATATAAACCATATAATTATAATTAAATGACATATTAAATATGTGTGTATATATATATGTATATTAATTAATAAAATATTTGGCTATACATATCTGATTTATATATGAATTTATTTCCATTATATACATATAACCAATCTAGTATGTGACAACATCAATACATATAAGAATTGTCAGCTGACTAAGAATATAATAATAATATATATGTACAATAAAATAATATTCTGAGATTATAAGCAATATAATATAGTAATGTTGAACTCTCTCTCTCCATTGAGAGCTTTTCGATTCTATTGATTGCTAATCCTTGAACCGTAGACTTTTGACTATCAGATAGTACTTCTTTTAAATTGAATTTTATTGGATTTGCTTAAGCTCCTAGGTATGAGATTAGCTAGCAATAGAAGAGATAGTGGTTGGCAAAAGTCTCTAAACAATTAGGGTTAGATGTCTTTTTATAGTGGATGAAAGAGAGAAAGATATGGATCATATCTCATACCAATTCTCACTAAATCTGAGCCATCCATTTACAAACCCTCTAGCATATTTTTAGCTGCCTTCTATAGCCTTCATAATAGCGGAATTATCATCATATCATCATGGGCTAACATCTCATTTAAGCTCGAATGAATATTATTTATTAAATCTAGCTAATTGTTCATCGATCATATCGATCGATATATTTATAATATTATAAATATATTAAATAATATTTATTCCTTAAATCATATTCAAAATTTTATAATTAATACTTCATAGATATTAATTAATTTATAACAATTATAAACTAATTAAATCATTTGGTCTAAAGAGAATTCATCATTCTGGTTGTGTGACTTGTTAGGGGTAAATTTTGGTTAGCAATTAACATCGAACTATTTGAATGTTAATGTTCGTACGTCACTTAGCAGGTGATGTGACATTTTTACCAAATTTATCATTTACTTAGTTTCGGTAAAATCCAATTTTACTTTATTAAGAGTTACCCAATTGTAACATTTATTTACACCAATTAACTTCGCCAAAACTATACCACTTTGGACTTAGAGAATTTGGTAATGGTTACCATCATCCACATTCAACTCTATAGTCCAACCACAAAGTCCTTGGTTCAATAATAACAATTATTATTAACCGAAGTGCTTTGATCAGAGACTTTGACTTGAAGTTAACTTGAGTTGACCATGATACTAACCCCATATAACCGATGAGACAATTCCTCTCTTGAATAGTGCTTCACTTCCAATAATACCACTCATCCCAACTATAGTCACTCGATGGACTTCGTGCCATGATCTGAGTATAATCAAAACGAAGCTTTCATATTAAAGATCAATAGTATTTTTAAGTCGAGAGAGCTGTATAGAACGGCCACATCGATATTTTATTTTTGATCTGAGTTATATTTACCAACATAAAACTATCGAGTGAGTCGTTCCACGGTTATCCAATAACTATCAGTACGTAACCACCTGGTGCCTCTCAGTAGTCATGAGTAAAACACTGCCTAACATTTGAAGAGCATTACGTACTCTAGTCTTAATGGATGCATCGATATCCAGTCTTAATGCACCTTGACTAGGAACATTTGGAATTGTATATTAAATTTTATGGTTATAAATTACCCACGGTTACGACACTTTGTAAGTACTATCACAAAACATACCATTTATGGATTTTCTATTAAATATACTTTTAATTAAATTGATAATCAATACAACACATTATATCTAGTATATTATATATATTTCAAACAAGATTGGTCAATGAATTAAATATATGTAAAAAATTACATAATTGACCTTAGAGCGTACCCCTAACTCAATCAATCTTCCACTTGCACTTGAGGTCAATTATGGAATCTTATTCCAACTTCTCCAATCATTTGTCTCAAAAGAAATTTGGTCAGTCTCTCGAAGAACGAGTATGCTACTATGTTTCAATTATCTACTATGTCAATCAACTCTCTTCGATGCTAACAAACTAACTTTAACATATGGATTAATTCATAGTATTTCCCTTAAGTTCCTGGGAGTTTTAAGTTTTGTTATTAACTATGTCGTGACATGGTTACCATATAACAATTTTACGGGATTCTAACATTTGGAATCACCCTTAGCTTAGTTATAAATTTATGCATTTATATTGATATACATTGCTTTTATTGCAGCGCTATTCAAGGCGATGTACTTAGCCTTTTCATTGAATCAACCACAGTCTTTTTATTAGGAAAATTTCCAGTTTAAATTTTATTAACTTGAAATTATTATTGACACACTATACTCAATAACACTTATGAAGTTTTGAGTCCGAACACTCCTTCATAAGGAGTTCGTTGTTTCTGTAAATAATTCTCTAGTATTTCATAAATACACGAGAACACTTCAAATTACCATTTACTGATATCAATTTGGATTTGATATTTTCTTTATATATCAAATACATAAACAAACCACGATGTCGTAGACAACATAGCATGTATGATAATTCCTATTGCCAATACATAATAATCCGGCTTACATATTCCAAATTAAACATTTTAATAAGATGTCCTTGCACATCATTTGGGACATTCAAGATATCTATTATACTTATAATAAAATAACCATTTACAAATCCATTGTCGAGTATAAAAATAATTAAGGCTGATTTTAACTTAAGCGCATCATTAAAACCAACGGTGTGTTGTTTACTTATAGTTTAGAAATATCAGTGTACCTTTTAATTTTCTTTCTTATGAACATACGCTTCCTTTAGATTTTGACTGACAATCAAACTATTTGATACATCTATCAAAACTTATTTATTTTTTATGCTTGTCAAATGACACTTTCGTATCTATTCTTGGATCATATCCAAAAACTCATAAACTCAATATCGTTCTCACTAACTGCAAGACATTTTGTTTATAATTGTGTAAATAGTTTACTCTAAATCATTATTTAAAATTTTCTATTTCAACACGTATATACCAAAACATAAAATCATATTAGGTGATAATTTTTTGAGTAAAGTCTGAACCAACATAAGCACATTGAATGGTGAATCTATTATGTTAATTTTAATAATTGAAATTCACATGATATTCTTATCAATATTGCTTACTATATTCCAACTGCAATTGTCTTTCTCATAAACATACATTTGCGACCAATAGATCATATATCTTCAGATACAATTATCAAAATCATATTTTGATAATGTACTTAGAATCTAATTTTTATTTGCACATTGTACCATATTATAGTGTAACATCCCATAATTTTATAACAATCAATTAAAAAATCAATTAATAAACGATAATGTCGAAAAATACAATTTTTACTAACTTCAAATTTTGGCTACAAAACTTACATTGTTAGGCTCTTAGAGATTTTTGGATCAATTTTCATATATAAAGTTTTTCGATCGGAGTTCAAACGAAAAAGTTATTAATGTTTAAAGATTTTGAATCGAAAATAATTATATATGTAATTATGATATAAAAGTTAATTGACGTTAATTAATAATGTTAGTGGAAACATAGAAGTTAAATAACGCTAACATCAAATCAAATTTTATAGAATATATATAAGCGGAAAAAAATTATATCGGTTAGCTAAAGAAGGAGCAAAACTACACAATCACCAAGTGCTAAATTAATCACCACTGAAACAAACAATAGGTCGACACAAGATGCACTAAGGTCAATCAGTAGCGGTTGACCTACGGCATATGGCAGTCGATCGTTGGTTGTGTTAAATTGACAATAATACGTGGCCAAACGACCTAGATTTAATACAGTTTCATTGAAACGGTTGGCATTGATTTGAACCCCCATAAATATAGACATAGACCTCATTTCAAAAATCATATTTTTAGAGCGGCATCGGAGCTCTGCTATTTTGTCTTTTCCTCTAGTTTCTAAATTTTTAGAAATAGCTATAGATTGTATGTACATACAATTGGAGAATCGTAGAAGATGATTGAGGAAGAGAGTAGGTTCAAATCAAATCGCCAAAGCTATGGTAAATTGTAAATCCAAATCTAAAATATAAATCAAACTCCGAATCTCTTTTTTAATCTAGATCTTTGATAAATGTGTATACGCTTGCGGTGTATGAATCAAAAGAGGGAGAAAAGGGAGTCAAACTGGAATAACAGGAATTAGATCTAGAGATTTGGAAAGCTAAAAAAATAAGTGGGAAATTATATATATATTTATATAGTATTAGATTTGTATCACTGCAGATCTATTACTGTATGCCTGAAATGTAAATTGGAGTTCTAGGCTAAAATTGTATGCGTGAAATAAAATTATAAATCCTACATACAGATTCTATTATTGATAATCTGAAATTGTATACTGCAAGTATTTTGAAAATATTGGACACTAATAGTCTGAATTTGGTCCCTGAAATTTATAGAATATGTCATAGTTCCAAATTTTTGAATTTAATATGACTTATGCAAATAAAATGGTAAATTGAGTTATCATAGTGAAACATAGGGATTTAAGTAGTATTTTAATTTATTGGATTATATAGCATGTTGCAATGAATTTCTATATATTATCAAGTTTCAGATTTATAAACAAATGTATAACGGTTGAAATGATAAGGAATACGCCTAAGAAGAAAGAGATGTATAAAATATAGACATTTACATCATTTTGTACTATCTTTTTAGTAGTTACGAAAAGATAATTCCTTGTAATTCCAAACTTAACACAAATTCCCTTTTTGGATAGGATATAGAAATTTACAGTTTTAACCATTCCATTTGGGAGAAATTTAATTCCAAGGCATTAAAATAAAAAAAAAAACCCTGAGTATAAATTAAAAGAATTATAAACATGATAGAAATGGTCTAAGAAAAGAATATGCGCAACATAACCAAAAAGAAAGTGAAATGAAAAGATAAACAAACTATGTTAGTCCCTGAGAAGTTAGTTTTGATGACAACAACCTTAGAATAAGATTATAAAATATAAGTACTAACATTATAGTTTAGATATATATGTATATACAGGATTTAACCATGCAGGTACTGAGAATGAAGACTGTACAGACTCAAGATCAAAGACATCAAGAATCAAGACTCATGAGTATCAAGATATCAAGAGTTCAAGATTTCAATAGTACAAGATAAGTATCGAGTCTAGAATTATGTTAAACTTCTAGAAAAGCACTGACATCTTAAAATCCATTTTATTCGTGGAATGGAATCCACTTCTAGCCTGTTAAAGGGATGGAACCCTATGTAGGATGGAACCTACGAAAAATCTAGTAGAACATTGTTTTGTATCCACTAATTTTTATTCAAATGTTTTACAAAATTATATCTTGTTTTCAAAATGATTTCAAAATCTTCCTTTTCAAATCAAAAACATCTATCCTGGTTTTAAATACTTTTAGCCTCAAAATAATCTTTATTTTCAATATCAAAATTATCCTTGGTTTTAAACTATCTTTAATTATAATTTATTTAACTTTTAATATTTATACTTAAGATTTAAATATTAAATTATAGTAAAATTTTATATATACCAAAATATTATTCTCTATACTTATTTATGTATTTTAACTATAGTTAAGTATATTTATAAAGTTTAAAATAGTTTTAATACAAGATAGAAGTTATTTTCAAAAGAAAAATAAATTATCAAAAATACCTTAGGCATGTCGACAACCCCAAGTACCCCATGTCGACATGATGGCAGTTTATTTCAAAAGTTTGAATTTCAAAAGAAGTGTCTATTCGTCATAACCTTTTACGAATGGACATGGCTGCTATTCTACTATAAATAGGGGATGGTTTTAACGAATTTGTATTGATAATTTTCTGATTTTCACTGCTCTTCTTCTTCCACATTTCTTTATATACATTCTACCAATACTCTGCCGAAATCACCATTGAATCTAACTAGATTATCTCTGGTTTGATTCTCTATCACTATCTCAATAAGATCCCAGTGCTATTCAGAGTTATAGGCTTCTTTGTAATCAATTGAGCGAGAAAAGGTGTGACTATAGCCTGGAAAATCAATCAGGTGAACTTGTTGCCCGTAAAATCAAGTATCTCTACCCAGAGGATTGTGAATCTGGAGCGGTGTACCTCGTGGCCTTGAAATTGAGGGTGTAATTGTAAGAATTGATTTTGAAAGGAAATCCGTACTTGTGTTGTGGGACTGGATGTAGGGTAACTCTGAACCAGTATAAAATCCGGTGTGTTCTTTCCTTTACTACTTTTACTTTATATTTGCATCTCTGTTTGAATCTATGATCATATCTATGTCTGAATATTGCATACATTTGTGTTCAAATTAATATAAACTCAAAAAGAATTAGTAATTACTTAAAACACTATTCACCCCCCTTTAGTGTTTATACTAGCCTTAAGATCCGTAATCCGCATTTCTCACATTTGGTATCAGAGCAAGGTTTTCAAAGTTTCATAATCCGATTTTGAAAAGTTTCAAAATGGCTACCAACACTGGTACTGTTGTTACTACCAACACTAGTTCATTTGTAGAAGGTCAGTCTACTGTCAGACCACCACTTTTTAATGGCAGTAACTATGCATATTGGGCATGTAGGATGAAAATATATTTACATTCAGTAGGACTAGACACTTGGAATATCACACAGTCTGAATATTTTGAACCCACAATTGATTTTGCACAGTGGACTGCTGAGCAAAAGAGAGTCGCACAAAATAACTCTAAAGCTATGAATATTTTGTGTTTGTTCACTTGATAGGAATGAATTTAATAGAGTGTCAGTTTGTAAGTCTGCATATGAAATCTAGAAAACTTTGCAAGTTACTCACGAAGGAACAAGCAAAGTTAAACAGACCAAAATTTCCATGCTCACAAATCAGTTTCAATTATTTAAAATGAATCCTAATTAGTCTGTTTCAGATATGTATAGTAGATTTCAGGATATTGTACATTCTCTCATATCCTTGGGAAAGGTATTTTCGGAAGAAGATCAAGTCAGAAAAATCTTAAATTCTCTTACTACAGAATGGGATCAAAAGACACTTGCGATCGAAGAGGAAAATGACATCAATACCTTAAAGATAGAAAAATTAATTGGAAATCTAATGTCGTTTGAAGTCCAAATGATTGGGAGAAGAGAAAGCAAAGCATCTGAAAAGAAATCAATTACATTCAATGCATTGACCGATGAATCAGACTCAAACAGTGATAATGATGAAGTGATAGCCTTTATGACCAAGAACTTTCGAAAATTCCTGAAATACAGAAAGATGATTAATCTCAAGAGAAACAACTATAAGAACTCTGGTAATCAGAATATAGTGCCAAACTATATCAAATGTTTCAACTGTGACGAACCAGGCCATAGCAAAAGAGACTGTCCGCATCCAGATAAGCAAAATCTTCCTATAAACAATGATTCTACTCTAGATGACTCAGACTCGTCCTCGAGCGATGATGATCAGAAAATAGACAATTCAAATATGTGTTTCACGGCAATTCACGACTTCGACGAACTCAGAGAAACAGACTAAAAAAAGGTACACGTTTACAATACATTGGTTGAAATTGCATGCTTAGGATTGGATGTTTGATTGGTTGATTTTGAATTGGTGTGTCGTTTGAATTTAAAAATTTTATTATTATTTTATTATATTTTTACTATTATTTTATTATTATTATTATTTTAAAATAGTATCATAATATTTTATGGAATATACTGTAATTATAGTAATATTCCAGATATATATAGACATTAAAAATAATAAATATATATATATTAGAATACTTAAGACAAATAAATCATGAAAGTTCAGAGACACCTGTCGACATGGTCCCCCCCACATTGTCGACAAGGGTGCAGTAACTTGAAATTCAAATTTGAATTCAAATGTTTGAATATCCCTCCATCTTTTCACTTCATTCGAGTCTCTGAAAAGTCACCTTTTGACCAGAGAATCTGTCCTTTGAGAATCTATTTATTTACTATCTCTTATCACAACTTTTCACTTTCACTTTCATTTTCAAATTCAAACTCTTATTTGAAAATATCAAGCTCTCTTCTCTCTACTCTAATGGCTTCTTCAAGCAACCCCTCCACAATGAGACTTTCCAGAAACATGAAAGAGCAACTCTTCAATGATCCGGAGGCTATAAAAGCATATATCAACTATGCTAACTATGGAAAAGTCCATCCTGGAAAGTTTGCTATATTTCAAGATTTCTCTTCTTATGAAATCGATTCTCTTTTTGCAAACAACCAAATTCTTAGTCTTGTTGATGCTTCACAAAATGATTTTGTTTGTTATCCAAATCTTATTAAAATTTTCTATGCAAATCTCAATCGTGGATTTTATAATAGAAATAATGATGAAATTTGGAGTAGTGTCAAAGGCAGTAGAATCATTTTAAATTGTGATGTTTTGGGTACCATTCTCAATTGTAAGAGCACAGGAATGGATCTTTCTAGTTTTATAATCGATGAAAATGATTGTGAGACATTTCATCATATTTTTGAAGGAGATGAAAACTTTGAATTCAAAAATCGAAACTTTCGACCAAAAGCAAGAATTGTTAATCTTCTTTTACAACATACTTTGACCCCAAGATCGGGAAGTTTTAACAATCCAACTTCAAAAGTTTGCAAAGCACTTTTTGCTATTTTTGGAAATTATTATATTAATTGGATGCAAGTTATTTTGGATGAACTTCGTCCCAAAAATCTTGAAATGGGAGAAAAATACTTTGTATCATGGAATCTATCTCACTCGGATTTTTAACTATTTTGGAGTAGATTTCAAAGGAGAAGAATTTGTTTCAAGAAATTTTTTTAATCTCTCAAACATTTCTCTTATGAAAATTCCATATGTTTTTCAACCATATGAGACTCTTACCGAAAAGGAAGAGCGTTTGGCTCATGAAGAGATGGAAGAAGAAGAAGAAGGAGGAGATGAAATGGAAATAGAAGAAGAAGAAGAAGGTGAAACATCCTTGGAAAGTATTGATTATCCCTCTAATCCAACCAACAAAATCTTACTCAAAAATCAAAAGAATATTGTTGAGAATCAACGGATTCTTAAACGGTCCGTTAGTAAGAAATTGGATAAAATGTCATCCAAGATGAACAAGTTTTTCTCCAAAGTTAGCAAGAAACTTGGATTATCTTCATCTTCATCATCTTCTAACTAGTTCTACCTTTTCATATCATGTTGTATTGTTCTAGTTTGATTTGATTTGAATGTTCGTGTAGTTCTTAATGTTTAATCGTTGTATCATTCTATTATGAAATGAAATTGAACTTCTTCTCTGTTATCTAGCTTATCTTATCTCCAGAATAAATGTTATTATATTATAGAAATATATACATATACACAATTATTCACAAAATCAAAATGAGTCATCAAAATGAGATGACCCCTGTCGACAACCCCCTACACATCATGTCGACAAGTACTGGTCAGAAATGACTTCTCATTTGAAATTTGAAATTTGAATAACTACCTTATGTCTATTCATTTCAAACGAATTCCAACATCTATAAATACATATTTCTTCCAGAATTCATCACTCAAAATCATTTCTTATCTACTCTATCTATATTTCTTCTCACAAATTCAAAAATGGCCAATCCAATTCATAATTTGACTAAAAATCTTGAAGAAACCCTTAATTCTTTCAAGAATATTCTATCTTTCATTCTCCGAAATTAGCGGCACTTAGAGTTGAGTCAAATGCAGATGATCAAGGAACAAGAAAAGCATTTCGATGCGATTCGATGGATGATTTCCTCTCTGCACAAAGATGATAATGAAGCACATCCTTCAGTCTCTCTCACCAATGAAAATGAAAATTGGGATGCCATTAAAATAGATCCAATATTTGGAGAAGAAGGATGGATGGAAGTTCCTCGTAATGTTTGATTTTGAATGCTTTGTTTGAATTGATTGCTTAGATTGATTTGATTTGATTTGATTTGGTATGAATTGATAATTGGTGCGCAAAACATAATATGTATGAATACACATTGATATTTATATGATCTTTGATTTGTTATCATGTCTATCGGTATAATTTTCTCTTAAATTATCTATTATATATACTCCATTATATATTCTAATGCAGGTACTTTAGTACAAGAATAAGGGGGAGTTATATAGGTTGAAATTAGTTTTTGTTGATGAAAAAGGGGGAGAAGTATAAAATAGGATAGTTAGGCATAGATTAAGGGGGAGTTATTAGTTTTAGGAAGAGTTATTAGGATAGAAGTAATATTTTATAAACAAAGGTTGTCATCATCAAAAAGGGGGAGATTGTTAGTCCTTGAGAAGTTAGTTTTGATGACAACAACCTTAGAATAAGATTATAAAATATAAGTACTAACATTATAGTTTAGATATATATGTATATACAGGATTTAACCATGCAGGTACTGAGAATGAAGACCGTACAGACTCAAGATCGAAGACATCAAGATTCAAGACTCATGAGTATCAAGATATCAAGAGTTCAAGATTTCAATAGTACAAGATAAGTATCGAGTTTAGAATTATGTTAAACTTCTAGAAAAGCACTGACATCTTAAAATTCATTTTATTCGTGGAATGGAATCCACTTCTAGCCTGTTAAAGGGATGGAACCCTAAGTAGGATGGAACCTACGAAAAATCTAGTGGAACATTGTTTTGTATCCACTAATTTTTATTCAAATGTTTTACAAAATTATATCTTGTTTTCAAAATAATTTCAAAATCTTCCTTTTCAAATTAAAAAGCATCTATCCTGGTTTTAAATACTTTTAGCCTCAAAATAATCTTTATTTTCAATATCAAAATTATCCTTGGTTTTAAACTATATTTAATTATAATTTATTTAAATTTTAATATTTATACTTAAGATTTAAATATGAAATTATAGTAAAATTTTATATATACCAAAATATTATTCTCTATACTTATTTATGTATTTTAACTATAGTTAAGTATATTTATAAAGTTTAAAATAGTTTTAATACAAGATAGATGTTATTTTCAAAAGAAAAATAAATTATCAAAAATACCTTAGGCATGTCGACAACCCCAAGTACCCCATGTCGACATGATGGCAGTTTATTTCAAAAGTTTGAATTTCAAAAGAAGTGTCTATTCGTCATAACCTTTTACGAATGGACATGGTTGTTGTTCTACTATAAATAGGGGATGGTTTTAACGAATTTGTATTGATAATTTTCTGATTTTCACTCCTCTTCTTCTTCCACATTTCTTTATATACACTTCTACCAATACTTTGTCGAAATCACCATTGAATCTAACTAGATTATCTCTGGTTTGATTCTCTATCACTATCTCAACAAGTCCCAGTGCTATTCAAAGTTATAGGCTTCTTTGTAACCAATCGAGCGAGAAAAGGTGTGACTGTAGCCTGGAAAATCAGTCGGGTGAACTTGTTGCCCGTAAAATCAAGTATCTCTACCCATAGGATTGTGAATCTGGAGCAGTGTACCTCATGGCCTTGAAATCGAGGGTGTAATTGTAAGAATTGATTTTGAAAGGAAATCTGTACTTGTGTTGCGGGACTGGATGTATGGTAACTCTGAACCAGTATAAAATCCGGTGTGTTCTTTCCTTTACTGCTTTTACTTTATATTTGCATCTGTGTTTGAATCTGTGATCGTATCTTTGTCTGAATATTGCATACATTTGTGTTCAAATTAATATAAACTCAAAAAGAATTAGTAATTCCTTAAAACACTATTCACGCCCCTCTAGTGTTTATACTAGCCTTAAGATCCATAATCCGCATTTCTCACAAATTATACTGGTCCTCTAAAACAAGGTAGAAAATTAAAGGTTAAAAATGAATTAAAATAGGAAGTTAAATAATGAGGGTAAGAGAAAGTAAATGAGAAAAGATATTTAAAAGAAAGTGGTATATGACCTAAAATCAAATAAGAGGTAAACGGATTGAAAAGTAAAGAAATATTGTCAATAGTGAACAGCAGAAGCATAGTAATTAAACAAGAATGAATGAAGATATATATATATATAAACATATATACATATACTTAGCCTCAAGTATGTATTTATGGCGGGTGTGAATTATATAAGTGTATAAATAACTTAAATGGATAAGAATGACATAGTCATTAGAATGGGTTGAAATGCGAGGTTAGTAGTGTTATATAATAGAATCTGGCCATCACAAAGAGCCATTAGCAGTTATGCATACATTATACTGATATAAGACATACCCAACTATAGGACCCATGGAGTATATATGCTTGCATATAAGTGAAGGAATACCCTCAGTAGAGTTTGCATTATTGAATTAAGGGAAGGATATTGCTTTGATTGCATTAGGCAATATAAATAGGATGGTGAGTGGCTCAACACTATGTCAATATGTGTTGGTACCAAATCAGGAGTAGGAGTCGTACATAGGTTGAGTGTGTTATCCGTCCTACGCAGTTAACAGGAAAGACAGGGTTACACCTAACAGATTATGCCCCCCTACTAGCATATGTGACGCCCCACCTCTATACCCACGCTAGTCAAGAACACTACGGTGTAGTGCTGTCGGCTAGCACGGAGAATAAGGCTGTGGAGGAGCGACCATCCATGTAATTTCTTTGTGCGAGCACCGCTATGTCAGATCGTATAGCATGCATTTCATTTAAGGAGGAAATCCAACATACCGATACAAACTCAAAGCTATCACACAGTGGCTATATAAATAATCCTCGGAAACAAACATAAAAATAAACATAACACAATCAGTCACAGACATCCATATCACAAAGGCGGAAAAAGATATGAATTTATAACACATAAAAGTGTACATCAGAGTAGTGGTCAGAAAGATCCACAATAACACAAAAGAAATAGCAACATGTGCTATACAAAAGAATACAACTATGAGTCTATATCTCAAGTGTAAACAACCAAAAACTACTAATCTATGTAGTTAGCCAAAAGTCAGAGTAGAAAATCCCTGGGGGAGAAGTCAAGCAGAAGCACCTGTAACATCTCGGTCTGACCCGAGTATTTTTTTTTTTTTTTTTGAATTGGTACTTTATATACAACAAATCAATGGGACAACATATCCCATGTCAAATAAATGTTCGAAAGCAAGTTTCGAACTTGTGACATCCTGCACCAAAGCCGAATCAATTAACCACTTTGGACAATGGTGCTTGTCCTGACCCGAGTATTATTTATAAGAAAATAATAAACGGATCAGTCTAGCTATAAATATCAGGTAACAGGATATAAAATAAGAGATATGGCATAAACATAAAATATCCATAATGGCATACTACTATAAGTATGTAAATGATAATCAACAAAGATCAATTAATATCACAAGAATCTTCACAAAGATCCAAAAAGGGTATCACACCCAAAACTTGTATTCACAACAAGTCAATGACACACCACAAAAATAGGTGAAGCATAAAATTTCCAGAAATCAACACACGAAATCCAGAAATCATAAAAAGGGAAAGAGGCCTATCACAAAGCGGTCCGAAGACCATGGGGAGCTACCCCATACGTGTGAGTCGAAATCACACAGATGAGGTCTAGACTAACCTTGCAGACAAAGAGATATGTGTGAGTTGAAATCACACAAATGGTGTCTAGTCTAACCTCGCAGACGAAAAGATATGTGTGAGTCGAAATCACACAAATGGTGTCTAGTCTAACCTCGCAGACGAAAAAGATATGTGTGAGTCGAAATCACACAAATGGTGTCTAGACTAACCTCGCAGATAAAGAGATATGTGTGAGTTGAAAGCACACAGATGAGGTCTAGTCTAACCTTGCAGTCAAAGAGACATCGCACAATTGCTAGTCTAAATCATAAAAATGATCGTCATGATCATCGAGAAGTGTTAATTACACTAAGCTAGTAAATATATGAGTTTAGCTTCATGTCCCATAACCACTAGCTTAACTTAAATATTTACGAACAAACTGTAGATCTTCACTAAGGAATTGTCACAAAAAGGCTCAATCGAACAAGTCCAAGAATTAACCGACGAAGCAAACGCAAGCGTTTCATACCACTTGTTTTACTAAGCCGTTTAATTAGATTTCTCATCCGAGTGAAGTAAAGGTTTGTATATACTAATAGATTGGAAAATGGTTTAGGAAAAGAGTTTGGTATTGAAAATAGAGTTGAAATCGTTTTGATAAAAGAGTTTTGATATTTACTACTAGTATTGAAACCATTATATGTTAAAGTGACAAATCGCGGAAATTGATTGTAGAATCAACAAGTCATAAAAATTCACGTTCGAAGGCGTGAATAAAATCCAAGGAAGACAATTCCAAAATTCATCAAAGTTGAAACACCTATGCGGCCTAACATGGCCGAGCCAAGGAGAAATGGAACGACCTAAAGATGAATGGGTCGAAAGACCTAAATGTTAATCACCCAGAACTGGGCCGTGCGACCTAACGACCTAGTGGTTTTAAAGGTCCAACGACCTATAAGGTTAAAGGTCCAACGACCTACGGGTTAAAGGTCTAACGACCTATAGGGAAATGGGGTCACGCGACCTAATGTTTTAGAGAAGATGGGGTCACACGACCTAAGGAGACGAGCGACTTTAGAAGCTCGTGACCTAACGGTTTAACGACCTAAGGGGGAAAAGCAACCTACGCCTAACGACTTAAGTACACGCGACGTAAGGATACAGAGACCACGCGACCTAAGTTTATCATGGTCATACAACCTAATTGATACTAAGGTCTAACGACCTAACAGTATTGGGTTCATGCGACCTAGGTAGGTACGCGGCCTAATGGTGATGGTGTTTTAAAATAGGTCGAACGAGTTAATGAGTAACGACTTAAGGGCGAGCGACCTAGGGCTAACGACCTAGTGCTAAACAAGCCAAAAGCCGAACGATCTAAGGTCTAAAGTGGAACGACCTAGGGCCAAACGACCTACGACCTACGACTCAAGACCGAGCGACCTAAGGCTTCAGAACGCTTTAAGGACAGAACGAGCTATTTGAAGGTCGAGACTTTTCCATGCGAACGACCTAGCGCGTCCAGAGCGACCTAAGGCCAGTCTCTTGTCAAAAACACTAAAAATTGGAGTTTTTCGCCAATCTAATCCAAACCAAATGCAAATGTGCATGCTAAAGTGATAGGAAAATCATTCCCAGCAGTCCAAGATAGTTATAGGCTAGATTTGTGAGATAAAAATCTCACCTTTGCACAAATTCAATGAAGAAGAAGCTTGAAATCAATGGAGAAGCAACCACAAGCTTGAATCCAATGTCTTCACTTGGATTATGGAATTGAATGATGGATTTGCAAGAGAATTTGAGTTTGGAATTTTAATTTCCCATTCCACTCACCATTAATGCTAAAGCTTGGTTGTTAGGAAATTTATGAAGAGTGAGGAGAAGGAGGGAGTTGGGCTTGAGTTATAATGGCTAAACCAACCCAAAGTCCAAAGCGGGAAAAGTTAGTGAAATTCCACTAACTCCAAACCTATCAATGTTTATACTTAAAAAGTTGTAAACGGCATTTCGAACTCAATGGAAGTGGTCTCGAGTCCTAATTTGACCGTTTGCAAAAAGAAGCTTTTTGGACCAAAATCCGATTGACGATAAAATATTTAAATAAAATATATAAATATAAAATCGATAAATATGCGGGTTGTTACAGACTCCCCTCCTTAAAGAAATTGCATCCTCGCAATATATAAGATGGAAATAAAAGTAACAACCATAAAAGCATATTAACACAAAAGAATTTTGAAATAAGAAGTTCACCTCAAAGAGCATGAGAAAGCAAGTCCGGTTGTGCTCGCTCGATGAATTCTCTAGATTCCCAAGAGAAATCCTTAGGATTTGAGGACCATTGAACCATCACAAGCGGAACATCTTTATTTCGAAGTCGTTTGACCTCCGAAGCAATAATTCGAATAGGATGTTGCTCATAAGTTAAATTCGGCGAAACTTCAATTTCTTCTACAATACCAGGCACAAGAATAGAATCGGAAGCTCGAAGGCACTTCCGTAATTGAGAAACGTGAAACACGTCATGCATGGCAGAAAACTAAGCCGGTAATGCAAGGCGATAAGCCATGGAACCAATACGTTCAGTGATAGGAAATGGCCCAATATATCGAGGCGCTAACTTTCCTGATCGACTGAAACGTACAACACCTTTCATAGGTAAAACACGAATAAATACAAGATCCCCAACAGAAAATTCTAATTTCCTTCTTCGATTATCGACATAGGATTTTTGTCTACTCTGGGCTTCTTTCATCCTATGTCGAATAAGTTCGATCTTCTCTGAAGAATCACGAATAAAGTCTGGACCTAAAACCAGCTTCTCACCGGCCTCAAGCCAACAAGAAGGAGATCGGCATGGCCTTCCGTAAAGTGCCTCGAAAGGTGTCATACCAATACTAGATTGGAAGCTATTATTATAGGAAAATTCAACAAGTGAAATATGATCTTCCCAACTTCCACCAAAATCAAGCACACAAGCACGAAGAAGATCTTCTAGAGTTTGATTTACACGCTCTGTTTGTCCATCGGACTGGGGGTGATAAGCGGTGCTAAAATTAAGCTTCGTTCCTAAAGCTTTTTGAAGACTCTTCCAAAATCCACTAGTAAACAATGGATCACGATCGCTAACAATAGAAGTAGGAACTCCATGCAATTTAACAATTTCTTTGATAAAGAGTTTGGCCAAAAGAGGAACGGTTCGGTTAGACCGAACGGGAATAAAATGGGCGGATTTAGTAAGTCTATCAATTATTACCCATAAGCTATCATGCCCCGAACGAGAACGGGGAAGGCCATCTATAAAATCCATGGAAATTTGGTCCCACTTCCAAATTGGAATTTCTAAAGGTTGCAATAACCCACCAGGCCTTTGATGTTCGGCCTTGACAAGCTGGCAAGTCATGCAACACTTAACAAAGTTAGCAATATCTGATTTCATTCCCTCCCAATAATAAAGTCGCTTCATATCCGCGTATATTTTGCTACTACTGGGATGAATGGTAAATTTAGAGCGGTGGGAATCTTCTAAAATATCCTTTCGAAGATCACTAATATTTGGTACGATAAATCTACCAAATTTTCGAATCTCGCCACGAGAATCAATATCGAAGTCTTTCAGACCTTCAATATCAATTTTATCCTTAACATTTTGGCCAAGAAGAGCCAATTCGGGATCTAGCCTTTGAGCTTCAAGGATGCGGTCTAAAAGAGAAGGATGAGCCTCAAGGCTACATAGAACAGGGGATGAACATAAATCGGAAACACGATCTCGTATTTCACAAGTGGATAAAACCTCAAGATCGTTCCATTCGGATATCATCATAGAAACAACCGCTTGTTGCTTGCGACTAAGTGCATCGGCAACTCGATTTCCCTTTCCGATAGTATAAAGAATGTCAAGATCATATGATGCAAGGAATTCGAGCCAACGCTGTTGACGCAAATTTAGTTCCTTTTGAGAGAATAAATATTTCAAAGACTTATGATCGGTGTAAAGAATAAATTTCTCTCCCAAAAGGTAATGACGCCAAATACGAAGGGCGAAAACAATAGCTGCGAGCTCTAAATAATGAGTGGCATATCTAGTCTCGGCTGGCTTTAATTGCCTAGAAGCATAAGCAATAACACGTTCTTTTTGCATAAGAACGGCACCCAAACCAACGCGACTAGCATCGGTATAAACAACAAAATCTTGATTCCCCTCGGGAATAACAAGAATAGGAGCATCGGAAAGGAGTTCTTTTAATTTCTGAAAAGAAGTTTCACATTTGTCCGACCAAATGTATTTAACACCTTTCTTAGTTAAGCTAGTGAGAGGCACGACAATCTTAGAGAATTCTTTGATAAAACGACGGTAATAACCCGCCAATCCAAGGAAGCTACGGATTTCCGTTACACTTTCCGGTCTTTTCCAATTTTGAATCGCTTCAATCTTTGAAGGATCCACTGATATTCCGGATTCGGAAATAATATGACCGAGAAACTTCACACTAGATCGCCAAAAGTGGCATTTAGAAAATTTTGCTTTTAATTGATTACTTCTAAGAGTTTCCAATACAATCCGTAGATGTTTTTCATGTTCCTCCTCGGTTTTTGAATACACAAGAATATCATCAATAAAGATGAGAACAAATCGATCGAGAAATTTTTTGAAAACTCGATTCATGAGGTCAACGAAATAAGCTGGAGCATTCGTTAAACCAAAGGGCATAACAAGCCACTCATAAGATCCATATCGAGTACGGAACGATGTCAAAGGAATGCTATCCTCTGCAATACGAAGCTGATGAAAACCGGTAGCCAAGTCCAATTGTGAAAAGACTTTAGCACCACTAAGCTGATCGAATAGATCATCAATCCGAGGTAAAGGATATTTATTTTTAATAGTAAGATCGTTAAGCTTGCGATAGTCAACGCAAAGCCTAAGCGTTCCGTCAGATTTCTTCACAAAAATTGCCGAAGCTCCCCAAGGCGAGGAACTAGAGCGAATAAATTGCTTCGTCTCCAATTCGTATAATTGCTTACGCATCTCTTCATTTTCCTTATTGGACATGCGATAAGGAGGACGAGTAATAGGTTGAGCTTCAGGGGTAAGATTAATTCTGAACTCAATTGCTCGCTTAGGTGGTAAACCTAAAACGGGCTCAAATATGTTGGAAAATTCACGAACGACGTGAATTCGTGAAATGACGTCTTCCTCATCATCATCATCATCACGAGGATTTAAAGAATATAAAGATGCAGTCAAAGAAGAATCCGAATCTTTAAGAATAATAGAAATCTGCTTCACAGATTTCGGATGTCGGAGATAAATAGTTCGCTCAGGACATAGGATATGAGCTTCATAACGGTTAAGCCAATCCATACCCAAAATCATTCCAAAGCCTAAGTAACGCATAACATGCAAATCGGCTAGGAAAGAAAAATCACATAAAATAATCTCCACATCTTTACAAAGCAAACTAAGAGTTGCGGATCCACCAACAGGATTCGCAATTCTCAAAGAAGTCATTAAAGCATCAACACTTAAAGAAAAAGCATCGACAAGTTCCTTTGATATAAAAGAATGGGATGCACCCGTATCAAAGAGAACTCTAATAGGTTGATCATGAAATAAAATAATACCATCAAGAATAGAATGAGAAATACCTTGGCCACGATATGTGTTGCCAGGGGCTTGAGCCACGTTTAACTTTCCCTCCTTCTTGCCTTCTAGTTCGAGGCATTGATGTATGTAATGATCCGGGCTCTTACAATAGCGACAAAATTTGGGCTTTGAGCACTTGTTCGCAAAATGATCCCCAGATCCACAGTTGAAGCATCTCCCACTACTAGGAGAAGGAGCCTTTGCAGCAGGAGTTGCTTGCTTACCCTTTTTGTTGGGATAAGGACCTTTGAATTTGTTTGGCCTCTTCTTGTTGTTGAAGTTTGGTTTTGAACCCACCACTTCAACATCACTTTCCCTATCGGCCTCTTCGAGACGAAGAGCGATATCAATTAGCTGGTCGAAAGGAACTTCCAATTTTAGAAGTAATGGCTTCTTGAGATTCTTGTTTAAGCCATAGACGAATCTCTGGTTCTTCTTCAATGGGGTGTTGATGTATTCAACCCCATATTTGGAAAGCGACTCGAATGATGCGACATAATCTGTCACAGAGGATTGACCTTGAACAAGGTCTATAAAACGTTGAGCCAAAGTTACTTTCTCAGCTTCTGGTACAAACTTTAACTCGAAGCGTCCCCGGAATTGCTCCCAGGTGAGGTCCGCTTCTTCAATTTCTGAAATAAGGAGTTCGTACCAGTCCAATGCTCTCTCTTGGAGCATACTGGAGGCCACCTGAACACGGTGGAGATCGATAAGGTTCATGCAAGAAAAGATTCGATCGCATGATCTTAACCAAGCTTGGACCTCGATAATAGGTTCGGAACCTTTGAAGGGCTTCCCACCCAAATTGGTATAATCGCTGCACAAACGTGCAAATCCCGTCTTTGGGTGAGTAGGTTCCGGATTAGCTCCAGTTGCTTGAGCATTCGATACTAAATCAAGAAGCTGTTGAGCAGTCATAAAAACTCCATCCTGGGGTGGAGCACTAGATGGTCCGGCTCTGGGACGACCTGGTCTAGACATTTCTCTTCCTTAAGAAAGAAAGAAGAGAAAGGAGAAGGTTATTCACCAATGAATACCAAGCAATCTTGATAGATAAAACAAGGAATCATGAAGGAAATAGGATGAATCAGTACGAAGACTCGAATTAATCCTAAGACATGACTCCTAAGCTGGACTTAGGACGATGATCCTTGTTAAGTTATTCTACATTGTTCCGAAGTTTGGCTCTGATACCAAGCTGTGACGCCCCACCTCTATACCCACGCTAGTCAAGAACACTACGGTGTAGTGCTGTCGTCTAGCACGGAGAATAAGGCTGTGGAGGAGCGACCATCCATGTAATTTCTTTGTGCGAGCACCGCTATGTCAGATCGTATAGCATGCATTTCATTTAAGGAGGAAATCCGACATACCGATACAAACTCAAAGCTATCACACAGTGGCTATATTAATAATCCTCGGAAACAAACATAAAAATAATCATAACACAATCAGTCACAGACATCCATATCACAAAGGCGGAAAAAGATATGAATTTATAACACATAAAAGTGTACATCAGAGTAGTGGTCAGAAAGATCCACAATAACACAAAAGAAATATCAACATGTGCTATACAAAAGAATACAACTATGAGTCTATATCTCAAGTGTAAACAACCAAAAACTACTAATCTAAGTAGTTAGCCAAAAGTCAGAGTAGAAAATCCCTGAGGGAGAAATCAAGCAGAAGCACCTGTAACATCTCGGTCTGACCCGAGTATTATTTATAAGAAAATAATAAACGGATCAGTCTAGCTATAAATATCAGGTAACAGGATATAAAATAAGAGATATGGCATAAACATAAAATATCCATAATGGCATACTACTATACGTATGTAAATGATAATCAACAAAGATCAATTAATATCACAAGAATCTTCACAAAGATCCAAAAAGGGTATCACACCCAAAACTTGTATTCACAACAAGTCAATGACACACCACAAAAATAGGTGAAGCATAAAATTTCCAGAAATCAACACACGAAATCCAGAAATCATAAAAAGGGAAAGAGGCCTATCACAAAACGGTCCGAAGACCATGGGGAGCTACCCCATATGTGTGAGTCGAAATCACACGGATGAGGTCTAGACTAACCTTGCAGACAAAGAGATATGTGTGAGTCGAAATCACACAAATGGTGTCTAGTCTAACCTCGCAGACGAAAAGATATGTGTGAGTCGAAATCACACAAATGGTGTCTAGTCTAACCTCGCAGACGAAAAGATATGTGTGAGTCGAAATCACACAAATGGTGTCTAGACTAACCTCGCAGATAAAGAGATATGTGTGAGTCGAAAGCACACAGATGAGGTCTAGTCTAACCTTGCAGTCAAAGAGACATCGCACAATTGCTAGTCTAAATCATAAAAATGATCGTCATGATCATCGAGAAGTGTCAATTACACTAAGCTAGTAAATATATGAGTTTAGCTTCATGTCCCATAACCACTAGCTTAACTTAAATATTTACGAACAAACTGTAGATCTTCACTAAGGAATTTTCACAAAAAGGCTCAATCGAACAAGTCCAAGAATTAACCGACGAAGCAAACACAAGCGTTTCATACCACTTGTTTTACTAAGCCGTTTAATTAGATTTCTCATCCGAGTGAAGTAAAGGTTTGTATATACTAATAGATTGGAAAACGGTTTAGGAAAAGAGTTTGGTATTGAAAATAGAGTTGAAATCGTTTTGATAAAAGAGTTTTGATATTTACTACTAGTATTGAAACCATTATATGTTAAAGTGACAAATCGCGGAAATTGATTGTAGAATCAACAAGTCATAAAAATTCACGTTCGAAGGCGTGAATAAAATCCAAGGAAGACAATTCCAAAATTCATCAAAGTTGAAACACCTATGCGGCCTAACATGGCCGAGCCAAGGAGAAATGGAACGACCTAAAGATGAATGGGTCGAACGACCTAAATGTTAATCACCCAGAACTGGGCCGTGCGACCTAACGACCTAGTGGTTTTAAAGGTCCAACGACCTATAAGGTTAAAGGTCCAACGACCTACGGGTTAAAGGTCTAACGACCTATTGGGAAATGGGGTTACGCGACCTAATGTTTTAGAGAAGATGGGGTCACGCGACCTAAGGAGACGAGCGACTTTAGAAGCTCGCGACCTAACGGTTTAACGACCTAAGGGGGAAAAGCAACCTAGGCCTAACGACTTAAGTACACGCGACTTAAGGATATAGAGACCACGCGACCTAAGTTTATCATGGTCATACAACCTAATTGATACTATGGTCTAACGACCTAACAGTATTGGGTTCACGTGACCTAGGTAGGTACGCGGCCTAATGGTGATGGTGTTTTAAAATAGGTCGAACGAGTTAACGAGTAACGACTTAAGGGCGACGGACCTAGGGCTAACGACCTAGTGCTAAACAAGCCAAAAGCCGAACGACCTAAGGTCTAAAGTGGAACCTGTGCAGTTAATTGGCTCGGCAGATTCAAAGCGGTGGAGGTGCAAAAAGTCATAGCGGGGATATAGCGAGAATATAGCGGGATATAACAGATGGCTCTAAAGTAGCATATAAAACTCGTACTTAATGTTTTTACAAATATATAAATGGTAATTAAATTAAAAATTATCTTTCAATTGAATTATAATTAATACATAAATAGTTTTAAATAAAAACGTGTGTGAATATACTTTAAATAAATGTAAAACTATTATATAACATAATTGAATTTAGTAGAATATTAAAGTATTTTCATTTTTGAAAATATATTAAAAATCAAATCAAATAAATTAGTTTCATAATTTTTATAATGTATAAATGCAATTTTTCAATTCATTTTATTAAAAAAGATATAGCGGAAATAGCGGAATATAGTGGGAATAACGGGATATAGCGGGGATTAAAGCGGAAAGGCTATATCTTGGGGCTACATGAAAAAATCATAGCGGTAGAAGTCCGCTATGAGATATAGCGGGGTTATAGCGAGGCATTAACTACACAGAGTGGAACTGTAACGACCCGTATTTTACGTGTCGATATATCGTAGAATTTACAAGTCGTTAGGGTTGTTATGTTGTCTCTAGCCTGGGTCGTGTTTGGGCTAAGTTATGAGTCGTGAACGACTTAAGAAGTTAGGTCGTTTAGGAGTTAGGTCGTGAGTAGGGGTGCCAAGTTAGTGAGTTACGACTCATAGCTTTAGACGTGTTAGCAAGGGATAGGTCGTTAGCGAGCTAAGAAATAGGGGCGACCTATAGTGTTGAGCGACCTATAGATGTGGACCGACCTAAGGTATTGACCGGGTTAAGGTTTTAGGACGACCTAAATAGGTTAGCGACCTATGGGTTTGACCGACCTAGTAGTTGTAGCGACCTAAGATTTAACGGCCTAAGGAGATAGGTCGGTTAAGCAGGGTTAGCGACCTAAGGGAAGTAGGATGTTTGAGCGACCTATGTTTTGTAGTTAGGTCGTGAACGACCTAAGGCTTAAGTCTTTAGGTCGTATGAGCGTGTTGTTAGGTCGGCAGTAGTTAGGTCGCTGGGTAGTGAGTGGAGCAGTTAGGTCGTTAGACGACCTAAGGAATGGAGTATAGATTGATAGGTCGCAGGAGAGTTAGGTCGCGTGAAGGCTTGGGAAGTTAGGTCGTTAACACGGCATATAGTTAGGTCGTGTGCTGTGGTAGGTCGTAGGCCATGGTATTGTTGTATTGTTAGGTCGCGTAAGTGCAGCAGATAGGTCGTGGGGCTTTTGGCTGTTAGGTCGTGGACTATAGGTCGGCAGCGACCTATGATAGGTCGAAAATGTTAGGTCGGCGACGACCTAAATCTGGGCAACCTAAGGTTGATTCAGCCTATAAATAGGAGGGGTTTGGCTCACTTTTTGGCACCGGTTTTTGAAGCGACGAAGTGCTGCCATTTTGGAAACTCGACTACAACATTTTCTTCACTTCTTTCTCTACTTCAATCAAGTGCTAACATCCATTGAAGATCGAAGATCGAAGAGCCCAAGTTGAAGATCTTCATCCGACGAAGCTAGATTTCACCATTTCAAGCGAGATTTCGACGAATCGAGCTTGAATCCTTGCTGTCCAGATCTGGAGTTGATTGTTTTTGAAGTGTTTGGGTGATTTGGTGAGTGGTAGTTATCTCTCACGCGGACCCAAAGGAGTATATTGGATTGGTGGCTTGTTTGAGTGTTAAAGTTAGAGATTTCATGCATTTTTCTTAGATCCGAGTCTAGATCCATTGTTTGAAGATGTTTACTTATGCAAGTTTACTTAACAAGTATTAGAGACAAAACCCATGTTTTATATTTGATAAATTTATGCTAAAAACCATGATTTCATATATGTTGGACTTTTGCTCATTTATTTACGAAATTGCCATTGTAGTTAATATTGCTTGTTAGATCTTGTTTGAATGCTTGATTGTTTGGATGTATGATTGATTAGATTGTCTCGAGTTAGCTTGTAGTTGATTTGGGACAAGGTGAGTGAAGATGATTCAAAAGCTAAGCGGAAAGGCTATTGAATGGTGAAAGCTGCTTGTGGCATATGAAGCGGATGATGAAGCTCATATGGATGGATGCGAGGACTTTGTAGAGGCTAGGTGAAGCAAAGTATGATGATGATGAGAGAACTTTGCTAAGAGGTGTTGGAGCAAAGCATGACGTGGAAGTCTTGGCTTAATCCAGACGGGATCATTCCAAGCATGTGATTACTCGATGATGCGGTTCGAGTTGGTGGATAATGGTGGGCTCGAGAGGTGCTTGAGCCATAGTGGAAATAGTCGTCGAGGAGGATGACTAGAAGGCTAAGATCTTATCGTTATTGAAGGTTCTAGTATGCTCAAAGCAAGAGTACGTTGGGTAGATTCGTTATACCCAGGCGCGGGTCATGATGACGTGCTAGTACTCTGGGTAGATTCGTTATACCTAGGCACGGGTCACGAGGACGTGCGGAGTTATGACTAGAACCGGGGTTGCCATTAGCCCTTGACGGATGGTTGAAAGATGAGTTGGTCATTCAATTAACGGTAAAATCGAGGCAATGATAACAGTGATAGCCAGAGTCATGGATGTTTGGTTGTACTATCATTCGGTCTCAAGAGCGGTGTTTTCTGGGTGCTTATCTGATCTTGGTTTAGGCCTTGGGGGTTTGTATTTGGAAAACATCGACCTTGACTCGAGTGGTTATCGCTTTACTTTAGTTACCTGTTGCTATGCTTGCTTCTTATTAGTGTGTGTCTGGGGGCTATCACTGTAGAAAGAGGTGGAGTGGGATGATTTGGGTTCCTATTCCTTGTATCCTTTATATTCTTTTGGTATGCTTGATAGTTGATTTACTGCTCACTAAGACTGTTGTCTGACTCAAGGTTTTATGTCTCCTCTTATTACCTTGGGCTGTTCATCCATGTTTGGGATGGGCAGACTAGGTGACAGGTGGCAGGTGCTGATCTTAGTGGCTCACGCTGATGATGACGAAGACGAGCAGGAGGCTATACATATTATTTTCATATTCTATGTACTGGATATTCCGCTGTTTTGTTGTTACTCTGAGTGCTATGTAGTGAGGCTTCTTGTATTCCTGATTCAGACCTTGTATAAAGTTGTTCAGATTTTATGATATTCAGTTTCTGTTCTATGGAGCTTCACTATATTATACTTCTCTATTGTATTTTGTCCATGCGCTGTGAGTTTTACGATAGAGTCTGCAATGTTTATTCTACCTTTGACGGTCGTCCATGGCTGCCTGGCACACTTTCAGCGCACCATTCTCTTGTTTCCGTGCGGGAGTCATGGGCGGTCGTCACATTTGGTATCAGAGCATTGGTTAATCGATTTTAGCCAACGCTCGCTGACGTAACTACGTATGAGAGACGTAATTGTATTTTGATGGATGATTACTATATATAATATAGTAGTTTAGATAGATTTGAACTCCTTTTGCAGTTGTTTCTCAAAGGTGTTCTAATTATTCCTTTTTGTAGATATTAAGTATGAGTCAAAGTGAGAGACAAGCTGCTAGGGAAGGTCGTGCTGCTAGGGGAGCTGCTGATTATGGGGCTATGTTCGAAGCGATGATGACTTCGATCATGAGAAGGATGCCAGCCCCAGGGCCATCGGTAGATGTTGGAGTTCAAGTCCAAGCTCCAAGGCCGGTGGATTTTGCTAAGCTGTGTAAGGATTATACGGCTCTTGGAGGGAAAGTTTTCTTGGGGACGGAATCTACCATAGAGGTCCAAAGATGGATTGACGCTTGCAGAAGGATCTTTGGTGATTTGGGGATTGATGATGCAACTAAGAGGAAACTTGCATCGAGACAGCTTCATGGGAGAGCTTCTGATTGGTGGAACTCTATCACCATAGATACTCCAGAGGAAGAGATTACTTGGGTGCAGTTCCAAGCTAGATTTGAAGCCAAGTTCATCTCTACGGCTCAGAAGTCTGTCTTGTTCAAGAAGTTTGTGGAGCTCAAGCAAGGTGGGAGGCCGGTTCTTGAGTATGTTTCGGAGTTCGAAGCTTTGTCCAAATATGCCCGGTCATATATTGAATCCCCATACCAGAAGAATGAGAAGTTCGTAACGGGCTTGGACAATTATCTTGGGAGACAGTTGGTGGATCATCTGGACGATCCATTTGAGAAGCTTGTGGAGAAATCTCTCAGGCATGAGAGTTTGTTTCCTAAGGAAGTGTCTGTTGTTGCTGTGACCAAGGAAGAGCTCAAACCACAGCAGGATGGAAGTAAGAAGAGGAAGCAGCAACAACAGAAGGGCAAGGATGGTCAAAAGAAGCTGAAGGGGGAAAAGACCTGCTATAATTGTCGGCAGAAGGGTCATCTCTCCAAGGATTGCAAGAATCCGAAGGTGCAGTTGAAGTGCTACAACTGCGATAAGCTGGGGCATATTAAGAAGAATTGTCCGGAACCGATAAAGGACAGGCAAGTAGTGCAAGCTTATGCATTGGGGGCTGTTCCGTCGTCTTCTAAAGCTCCTACTGCTGAGGAGAAGGGAAAGAGTGTTGTGGTTCAAGGTACTCTTTTTATTTGTGGTTTTCCAGTTAGAGTTTTGTTTGATACTGGAGCGTCTCATTCTTTTGTTTGCAATGAGTTGGTAGACCGGTTAGGTTTGGAACCGGAGGTTGTTGATAGGCCATTGGTTGTGACTAATCCAGTTGGGGGTTCGTCTTGTTAGTGTATGCTATGCCGTGGTCTAGTTGTGTTGAGTCATGATTGTTCTTTTGTTTGTGATTGTTTTGTTCTGAACTTTGCGGGGTTCGGAATTATTTTGGGTATGGACTGGCTTAGGAAGTATGCGGCAAAGGTTGATTGTGAGAGATTGGAGGTGACAGTCGAGAATGTGGAGGGGCGAAAGGTTGTGATACGATGTAAGCATGAAGAAGGCGTCTTCATGAGCTTCATGTATTCGCTGGTTGTTCCACGGGATGGACTGTCATCTGTGCCAATCGCGAATGGATTCGAGGATGTCTTTGACGAGGTCAAAGGGTTACCGCCGCATAGGGAGATCGAGTTTCGTATCGATCTAGTTGATGGAGCCAGACCCGTTGTGATGCCTCTTAGGCGGATGGCGCCTAGAGAACAGCAAGAGTTGAAGGTGCAGGTTGATGACCTTTTGCAGAAAGGATTCATTCGGCGTAGTGTGTCCGAATGGGGTGCACCAGTCGTGTTCGCAACCAAAGCGGATGGATCGTTGAGGTTGTGTGTTGATTATCGTGAGCTGAATAAGGTGACGAAGAAGAACAAGTATCCATTGCCGAGAATAGATGACTTGTTTGATCAGCTTCACGAGGCTAAGGTGTTTTCTCAGATGGATTTGGCAACGGGATTTCACCAGTTGAGAGTGGCGAAGGATAGTGTGCCAAAGACTGCTTTTAGGACACCATCCGGTTTTTATGAGTGGCTGGTAATGCCGTTTGGATTGACTAACGCACCAGCATATTTTGTGGATCTTATGAATAGAGTATTCAGAGATCAGTTGAACAAGTTCGTACTTGTGTTCGTAGATGATATTCTGATTTATTCCAGAACTGAAGAAGAGCACAAGACGCACTTGAGGATTGTTTTGGAAATCTTGCGGAAACATCAGCTGAAGGCTAAGTTTTCGAAGTGTCACTTCTGGAAGAGTGAAGTGAGATTCTTAGGCCATGTTATTTCTGGAAATGGAATAGCGGTTGATCCCGCTAAGGTGGCAGCAATCCAGGATTGGAATAAACCTAAGAATGCATCTGATGTGAGAAATTTTCTTGGACTAGCAGGATATTATCGTCGGTTTATCAAAGACTTTTCCAAGATAGCTGCACCGTTGACAGGATTGACGAAGAAGAATCAGGTATTCAGTTGGGATGCTAAGTGTGAGCAAGCCTTTGGAATCCTGAAAGAGCGACTGACCAGTGCTCCTGTTTTGACTATTCCGAGTGGGAATGATGAGATGGTGGTTTACACCGATGCATGCGGTACTGGACTTGGAGCAGTGCTAATGCAGAAGGATAAAGTTGTTGCATATGCTAGTCGACAACTGAAGCCGCATGAAAGGAATTACCCGACTCATGATTTGGAGTTGGCGGCGATTGTGTTTGCTCTGAAGATGTGGAGACACTATCTATTGGGAGTTCGATTTGAGTTGTTTACGGATCACAAGTCTTTGAAGTATCTTTTCTCCCAAAAGGATTTGAATCTTCGGCAGCAACGATGGCTAGAGTTTTTAGCATCGTATGATTTTGGTATAGCTTATACTCCGGGAAAAGGTAACGCAGTGGCAGATGCGTTAAGTCGAAGACATGCGGGATTGGGAGCCATGTTTTCGGAATGGAAGAGTCTCGAGTACCTAGCTGGTTTTGATTTCAGGCCCAGATGCGAATTGGAACCTGAGATGTTGGCAAACTTATCGATAAGACCTACTCTTGTGGAAAGGATTGGCGAGAGTCAAAAGCAAGACAATAAGCTTGTCAAGATTATCCGAGATTTAGAATCTGGATTAGACCCAGAGAAGGATAAGGAATTCGAAGTCGATCGAGAGGGTTGGCTTCGAAAGCAAGGACGATTGGTTGTTCCCGATATCGATGAATTGAGAGATGAAGTTCTAAGGGAAAGTCATCACTCGAAGTTGACAATTCATCCAGGTGGAAATAAGATGTATCGGGATATGAAGAGAACCTATTACTGGGAAGGTATGAAGAAGGATGTTGGAAATTTTATTTCTAAGTGCATGAACTGCCAGATGGTTAAAGCAGAGCAGAAGAAGCCAAGTGGATTGCTTCAGCCATTGGAAGTTCCTACGTGGAAGTGGGAGCAGATATCGATGGATTTTATCGATGGTTTACCTAGGACAAGAGCAGGAAATGAAGGAATTTGGGTCATTGTAGATCGGTTGACCAAGAGTGCAAGATTCATTCATGTCCGATCAACTAGGACTGCATCGAAGTTGGCTGAATTGTATGTTAAGTGGATAGTTCGTTTCCATGGTATTCCGAAGAGTATAGTGAGCGATAGAGACCCATTGTTCACTAGTGGATTTTGGAAGAGCTTTCAGGAAGTTTTGGGAACCAAGTTGTGTTTGAGTACAGCTTATCATCCCCAAACAGATGGTCAAACTGAGAGAGTTAACCGAGTTTTGGAAGATCTCTTGAGAGCATGTGTTTTAGATTTCGGAGGATCATGGGAAGATCACCTTCATTTGGTGGAGTTTGCATATAACAACAGTTA
This sequence comes from Allium cepa, assembly GCA_030765085.1. Classification (NCBI taxonomy): domain Eukaryota; kingdom Viridiplantae; phylum Streptophyta; class Magnoliopsida; order Asparagales; family Amaryllidaceae; genus Allium; species Allium cepa. The sequence goes on from CM060931.1 coordinate 57,301,304, forward strand.
TCAGTCTAGTATTGGTATGGCACCATATGAAGCCCTGTATGGAAGACCGTGTAACTCTCCGACATGTTGGTTGGAAGCTGGAGAAAAGCTGATGCTTGGGCCAGAAATGATTCGTCAGACTACGGATTGCATAGAGATCATTCGGCAACGAATGAAGGCAGCCCAGGATCGTCAGAAAAGTTATGCAGATAAACGTCGAAAGGATTTGGAGTTCGACGTAGGTGATATGGTTTTTGTGAAGATTTCTCCTTTGAAGAATGTTATTCGATTCGGGAAGAGAGGAAAGTTGACTCCGAGATTTGTTGGACCTTTTCCAATCATCGAGCGTATTGGAAAGCTTGCTTATAGATTGGAGTTACCGGAGAAGATGACGGGAGTGCACAATGTTTTTCATGTATCATATCTACGGAAGTATGTGCACGACTCGAGCACAGTGGTTTCTGCTGATAGCTATGAAGATTTGGAGGTTGATCCAGTTGTTAGAAGACCTCGTAAGCCGCTTCGTATTGTTGAAGCCGATACGAAACAGCTTAGGAGGAAGACGATTACGTTGCTCAAGATACAATGGAGTGACGATGTTAACGACTGTACGTGGGAGGAGGAAGAGAGGATGAAGGCAGCTCATCCAGAACTCTTCGAGGTATGACCCTAAGGTGTCGTGACATCTCATGAATTTGTACCTTGATTTCCATCTTAGAATTCTGCATGCTAGGCTAGAATTGGATGCATGGTTTGTTGATTGCTATGGATGGTAGGCATGCGGAATATCTTTGATTGCTGTTGTTTGCTTGGAATTTCGGGGGCGAAATTCCTAAGGGGGAGAGAATGTAACGACCCGTATTTTACGTGTCGATATATCGTAGAATTTACAAGTCGTTAGGGTTGTTATGTTGTCTCTAGCCTGGGTCGTGTTTGGGCTAAGTTATGAGTCGTGAACGACTTAAGAAGTTAGGTCGTTTAGGAGTTAGGTCGTGAGTAGGGGTGTCGAGTTAGTGAGTTACGACTCATAGCTTTAGACGTGTTAGCAAGGGATAGGTCGTTAGCGAGCTAAGAAATAGGGGCGACCTATAGTGTTGAGCGACCTATAGATGTGGACCGACCTAAGGTATTGACCGGGTTAAGGTTTTAGGACGACCTAAATAGGTTAGCGACCTATGGGTTTGACCGACCTAGTAGTTGTAGCGACCTAAGATTTAACGGCCTAAGGAGATAGGTCGGTTAAGCAGGGTTAGCGACCTAAGGGAAGTAGGATGTTTGAGCGACCTATGTTTTGTAGTTAGGTCGTGAACGACCTAAGGCTTAAGTCTTTAGGTCGTATGAGCGTGTTGTTAGGTCGGCAGTAGTTAGGTCGCTGGGTAGTGAGTGGAGCAGTTAGGTCGTTAGACGACCTAAGGAATGGAGTATAGATTGATAGGTCGCAGGAGAGTTAGGTCGCGTGAAGGCTTGGGAAGTTAGGTCGTTAACACGGCATATAGTTAGGTCGTGTGCTGTGGTAGGTCGTAGGCCGTGGTATTGCTGTATTGTTAGGTCGCGTAAGTGCAGCAGATAGGTCGTGGGGCTTTTGGCTGTTAGGTCGTGGACTATAGGTCGGCAGCGACCTATGATAGGTCGAAAATGTTAGGTCGGCGACGACCTAAATCTGGGCAACCTAAGGTTGATTCAGCCTATAAATAGGAGGGGTTTGGCTCACTTTTTGGCACCGGTTTTTGAAGCGACGAAGTGCTGCCATTTTGGAAACTCGACTACAACATTTTCTTCACTTCTTTCTCTACTTCAATCAAGTGCTAACATCCATTGAAGATCGAAGATCAAGATCGAAGATCGAAGAGCCCAAGTTGAAGATCTTCATCCGACGAAGCTAGATTTCACCATTTCAAGCGAGATTTCGACGAATCGAGCTTGAATCCTTGCTGTCCAGATCTGGAGTTGATTGTTTTTGAAGTTTTTGGGTGATTTGGTGAGTGGTAGTTATCTCTCACGCGGACCCAAAGGAGTATATTGGATTGGTGGCTTGTTTGAGTGTTAAAGTTAGAGATTTCATGCATTTTTCTTAGATCCGAGTCTAGATCCATTGTTTGAAGATGTTTACTTATGCAAGTTTACTTAACAAGTATTAGAGACAAAACCCATGTTTTATATTTGATAAATTTATGCTAAAAACCATGATTTCATATATGTTGGACTTTTGCTCATTTATTTACAAAATTGCCATTGTAGTTAATATTGCTTGTTAGATCTTGTTTGAATGCTTGATTGTTTGGATGTATGATTGATTAGATTGTCTCGAGTTAGCTTGTAGTTGATTTGGGACAAGGTGAGTGAAGATGATTCAAAAGCTAAGCGGAAAGGCTATTGAATGGTGAAAGCTGCTTGTGGCATATGAAGCGGATGATGAAGCTCATATGGATGGATGCGAGGACTTTGTAGAGGCTAGGTGAAGCAAAGTATGATGATGATGAGAGAACTTTGCTAAGAGGTGTTGGAGCAAAGCATGACGTGGAAGTCTTGGCTTAATCCAGACGGGATCATTCCAAGCATGTGATTACTCGATGATGCGGTTCGAGTTGGTGGATAATGGTGGGCTCGAGAGGTGCTTGAGCCATAGTGGAAATAGTCGTCGAGGAGGATGACTAGAAGGCTAAGATCTTATCGTTATTGAAGGTTCTAGTACGCTCAAAGCAAGAGTACGTTGGGTAGATTCGTTATACCCAGGCGCGGGTCATGATGACGTGCTAGTACTCTGGGTAGATTCGTTATACCTAGGCACGGGTCACGAGGACGTGCGGAGTTATGACTAGAACCGGGGTTGCCATTAGCCCTTGACGGATGGTTGAAAGATGAGTTGGTCATTCAATTAACGGTAAAATCGAGGCAATGATAACAGTGATAGCCAGAGTCATGGATGTTTGGTTGTACTATCATTCGATCTCAAGAGCGGTGTTTTCTGGCTGCTTATCTGATCTTGGTTTAGGCCTTGGGGGTTTGTATTTGGAAAACATCGACCTTGACTCGAGTGGTTATCGCTTTACTTTAGTTACCTGTTGCTATGCTTGCTTCTTATTAGTGTGTGTCTGGGGGCTATCACTGTAGAAAGAGGTGGAGTGGGATGATTTGGGTTCCTATTCCTTGTATCCTTTATATTCTTTTGGTATGCTTGATAGTTGATTTACTGCTCACTAAGACTGTTGTCTGACTCAAGGTTTTATGTCTCCTCTTATTACCTTGGGCTGTTCATCCATGTTTGGGATGGGCAGACTAGGTGACAGGTGGCAGGTGCTGATCTTAGTGGCTCACGCTGATGATGACGAAGACGAGCAGGAGGCTATACATATTATTTTCATATTCTATGTACTGGATATTCCGCTGTTTTGTTGTTACTCTGAGTGCTATGTAGTGAGGCTTCTTGTATTCCTGATTCAGACCTTGTATAAAGTTGTTCAGATTTTATGATATTCAGTTTCTGTTCTATGGAGCTTCACTATATTATACTTCTCTATTGTATTTTGTCCATGCGCTGTGAGTTTTACGATAGAGTCTGCAATGTTTATTCTACCTTTGACGGTCGTCCATGGCTGCCTGGCACACTTTCAGCGCACCATTCTCTTGTTTCCGTGCGGGAGTCATGGGCGGTCGTCACAGGAACGACCTAGGGCCAAACGACCTACGACTCAAGACCGAGCGACCTAAGGCTTCGGAACGCTTTAAGGCCAGAACGAGCTATTTGAAGGTCGAGACTTTTCCACGCGAACGACCTAGCACGTCCAGAGCGACCTAAGGCCAGTCTCTTGTCAAAAACACTAAAAATTGGAGTTTTTCGCCAATCCAATCCAAACCAAATGCAAATGTGCATGCTAAAGTGATAGGAAAATCATTCCCAACAGTCCAAGATAGTTATAGGCTAGATTTGTGAGATAAAAATCTCACCTTTGCACAAATTCAATGAAGAAGAAGCTTGAAATCAATGGAGAAGCAACCACAAGCTTGAATCCAATGTCTTCACTTGGATTATGGAATTGAATAATGGATTTGCAAGAGAATTTGAGTTTGGAATTTTAATTTCCCATTCCACTCAGCATTAATGCTAAAGCTTGGTTGTTAGGAAATTTATGAAGAGTGAGGAGAAGGAGGGAGTTGGGCTTGAGTTATAATGGCTAAACCAACCCAAAGTCCAAAGCGGGAAAAGTTAGTGAAACTCCACTAACTCCAAACCTATCAATGTTTATACTTAAAAAGTTGTAAACGACATTTCGAACTCAATGGAAGTGGTCTCGAGTCCTAATTTGACCGTTTGCAAAAAGTAGCTTTTCGGACCAAAATCCGATTAACGATAAAATATTTAAATAAAATATTTAAATATAAAATCGATAAATATGCGGGTTGTTACAGCATAGGTCACGTTTGGTAATGTAATGCCATAGTTGTTTGCTGGTTTGTTTATTATGGCAAGGCTAGTTAACCTTAAAAGAGTTCTTTCAAAAACAAATAGGGTAGTCCGAGGAGCCGAGTCCTCTATAATCAGTGGAGCTAAGTCCATAATAAGAAGCGGATAAGTAGTAAATCTTCAAGGCAAAATAGAACATGGCTGCGCTATTGTAATGCTGTATTAGGCACCACGAGACGCATGACGAGGCATAAACTACCATTGAGAAGTGGACATGGATGAAGACGATGAGACACACCAGCAAGTCAACATTTTAGGTTCCATTTCCCAATGTGTTGTAGTATGGGTAATTGTAATACAAGATGTAGTTCCATACGGACGTGACATTGCATTAATGATGGATCATGACGTGGTGCTAGGTTATAGATACTAGCAGGGCAAGTATCTTGGTCCAAAGGGTGACAGTGGTACTTATATATATATGTATGTATGTATAGTATGTTGTTATGGTCTACTATGGGAAGATGGGGCAAATCGTATGTGTACATGGAATCGAGACGACTAAGTAAAATTAAAAGACATAACATGTAACGGAAGACAATTGGCATAAACTAGTGTTACGTGTAAAATGTATAATTCATCAGTTACCGGAACATTGTTCTGATCCCTCCTCATTAAAATCCATATGATAGCTTTAGAGGGACAAGTTCTTGTGCAAGGCTGGAATAGTAGAAGTACAGGTTTCCTTAAGCATGCTCGGCACTGACAAGGACAATAGATATTGAAAGTGTCAATCTTGATCAGTAACTATATGTTTTATTATAATTTAATATTCCACTATGAGTTATACCAATAGTGTTCTAATGTGCATTTTGTATTTGCAGGATTCCAGACCAATAATCTGCATCTTGATGAACTTGGATTTTCAATTTAGCAAAATTCGAGCCTACTAGGGTGCAGGTTGTTGCATTTGGTATCAGAGCTTAGGTTAGTCGATCTTGAAAAATTAGGAAACATTAAGTGAACTATTTATTTTTTTGCCTATAAATATAAATATATTATACGTCGACCCTATAAATTTCAATAATAGTGTAGTTGCAACAATATACTAAAACATGGATAAGCAGATTAAAAGTCAGAATAATGGAAGAAGTTGAAGATGTACACCTACCGCGACTACCCTATGGGAAATAGGTTGTATGGAAAGGCATTAACTTGAAACAGCATGATTGCAGCATATGAAAGGTCCCTAAAGCAAAATAGTACGTGACTCCCTGGTTGAGTTGCCAATAGCCTAATATTGCAAATCCCCATATGATTTCAATTGATGATGTATAGAAGGTCTAGATAAGGAGAAAGTAAGAGTCCATATGTTGTAGATATCCCTAAGCAATTGAGTTTCTGAAGGATGGTGTGTAGTAGTCGCTCTAAGATGATAGCCGGATTTTATAGTTGAAGAAGATTAGTCAATAAGTAAGTTGAAAGTAAAAAAAAATCGAAAGGAGGGTCGAATAAATCCATTCTGAGCCCGACCCAATATGATGAATTTAATATAAAAGTTGAAATAATTTTATAGTGTGAGAATATATATATATATATATAAATGATTTTCAGAGGAATTATTTAAAGGTAGGTGTTAACTAGGTTTTTCACCAAGTAGAAGTTAATGGAAGTTAGAACGTCGAGATAAAGACGAAATGACTTCTAAACATAGAAGTACACTAAAATGGGTTAGAAAAGCAACTGGGAAAAATCTCACTTGTTGGAGATAAGACCCAAACTCGGCACAAGTTATGACCCTTGAGTTTGAACCGACTCAACCAATCATCCCCATTCTGTTCCAAAATTCTACATCATCCCTATATAACTCCAAGGAATCGATGTCAAGTGTTTTATTCGAAGTTTGTACAACCAATACTAAGATTGATGAGATGACATCAGAGAAGCCATGAAAATTCAAGTACTATAAAAAAGAATGCTAGAATTAACTCAATAATAATGGAAAACGGATTGAAATGCATCAACTAAGAGATAGAAGTGCGGAGCAAATAGCAAAGGGAGGTTTGCAATTAACTTCTTGACTCTGTAATGAATCAAGTGTAGTTTAGTCGGTACCGAGTCAAGCTACTGACTAATGATACTTCCATCCCCCAAGTGTGACTTTGGGCCGTCTACTGGACTTCATTGCAAGAAGGCTTTAGACTCCATGTCTCTGTTCCCCAATAAATACAAACCATAGAGCAATCAAAAGGGGGATTTGGTTTCTACCATCATGTAACACCTTTAATTTTCATTAACATTATATAGGAGATTTAATTAGATAAATAAAATAATGTGTTGAGGTAAAGAGAATGAGATCGGATAATTAAAGTGGGTCGTGCCTTAATTAATGAATTAATAAGATTGTTTAGAACTTAAATAAGAAGGAGGGTTTATTTTTTGAGGAAAACTATTGTGTAGTGCAAGATTACACAGCTAGCAAAATAAATAGTAGATAATAATAATTTTTTTTCGACTAACAGGCATGACCGATAGCCATAACAGAAGAAGTGAACTAGTTAAAAAGATAATCTAAACACATAGAACCATAGAAAGGTAAACATAAACTTAGACGAACACCTCAGTAAGCATAACTACCGTATAAACAAGTCAAAAAGCATCAGCAGCCATAAAGCCAGAACATAAGATGAGCGCAAAAAATCAGCAAGCATGATGCAGGCAGATAGCACCAATATAGGGACGAGAAGGTCCACCAGTCATCCATGGGGTGTGAGCATCCAAGCTATCAACAGATTCATTATTAGGGGTTGCAACACCAATCATCAGTCAAAGGGGAGGGGAAGGACCTCCACCTATCCAAATAGAGAAAAAATAAGCAATTTTACTACATAATTGTAACGGGGAGCGAGAAGCATTGTTAAAACATCTAGAGTTTCTTTTGAGCCAAGTCACCCAGCTGAACACTGAGAGGAAGATGTCAATATTGGAACAGTTGAAGTTGAATTGCCAATGGTCAAAGAAAGAACGAATTGTAGGGATGTGATCAAGGAGGTGAATAGCTATGGTAGTCCAGACATAGTAGGAGAAGTCACAGTCAAAAAAGATATGAAAAATACTCTCTGTTGCCAAGTAACAGAGGATGTAGGATGGATTGAGGTTATTGCCTTTGCGAATCAGTCTATCTTTGATATTGATATTATCGTGCACTAAAAGCACATATAGAATTGGACACAGAGGGGGATGTTGGATTTCCAAAGGCAGGGGAAGGAGAAGAGTTTCTTAGAGTGTAATAAGTAGGAATAAAGGGAATAGACAGAGAAGGAACCGTTAACTGTAAGACCCCAGGAATGGCGATCAACCTATGAATAAATGACAAGGCCATGAAGCAAGGATAGGATGTAAAGAAGTTGGGAGAAGGCAGGACCAGTAATAGCATAGTCAGATTGGAAACAGAAGGAACCTAGGTTGATAGAATCAAGGACGGTAGAGGAGCAGTTAGAAACAATGGCGAAGAGGTCAGGGAAGGTAAGGCAAAGAGGGGTAAGGTTATGCCAGGAGTCAAGCCATAGATTACAGGAAGCATCATTACCAATTTGAATGGAAACAAATTTCTTAACCTAAAAAGCAGAGTAGAGGACTTCGGTCCAGAATGGAGAGGGAGGCTCGCGGGCTGGCTTGGAGGATATGGAAGGGGTACAAATTATAATGCATGAATATGATCCAATTTTTCTAGATGCGGGAGTCATTAGAGAGGCAATGCCAAATCCATTTCGCAAGGAGGGCTAAGTTAAAGAGTTTGATATTTGGAATACCTAAACCCCCATAAGAAATAGATTTGTACACAAAAGACCAACTAACTAAATTGTTCACTTGGGATCCATACCAAAGGAAGGAACGATGAGGTTTATCGATGGAATTGATCACCCAATAGGGAACTTTGTGGAAGGAGGGCCAGTAGGTTGGGATAGCAGATAAGACATATTTAAAGGGAATGAGTCTGCCAGCTTTAGATAGGGAAAAGGCATTTGAGATAGCTAGATGATTGGAGATTCTAGAGATAAGAGGTTGTCGGTCAAAACGATGAAGTTTGGATGGGTGAATGGGAATGCCAAATTAGGAGATGGGGAAATGCTCAAGGCTGAAATGTAGGGCACAATCTGCATCAGGACCTATAAGGTCAGAACCACCTAACATAATAACTAAACTTTTGAAAAAAATTAATAGAGAGGCTAGAAACAAGCTTAAAGGCATAAAAGAGAGCTCAAGGTTATGGATGCAGAAGAGTGATGGAGACGAAAAGTGGATGGTGTTATCAGCAAATTAGATATTTGAAATGTTGAGATTAGAGGCGGGAAGACCAATGCTAGATAAGAGTTTATGGAAGATTGCGAGCTTGTTCATTCTGTTGAAAACATCACCAGCCAGTACAAACAAAAGAGGGAAGAGCGGGTCTCCCTGGTGCAAGCCACAAGCTGATTTGATGAGGCCTCTACCAACACCATTGACAAAGATAGAGGACATAATGTAATGAAAAATGCTACTAATCCAATTAATCTATTTCTTAGGGAATCTGCGGTGAACCAGAGTTTCCAAATATAGGGCCAATTGATGGAGTCGAAGGCTTTGGAAAAGTCAAGCTTGAAGAGGATACCTAGGGTGTTGGACCGGTGGGAATGAGAAATAATCTCTTGAGTGGTAGCAACACAGTCAAGGATGTTCCGACCAAGGATGAAGGCGGATTGTTCATGCTCAACAAAGATTATACTTTGAAGGTGGTTGGCAAGGTATTTGAAAATGAATTTGAAGGTGGTGTTAAGGAGGCTGATAGGGTGGGAATCAGGGACACAGTTAGCACCATGCATTTTGGGAATGAGAATCACATTAGCTTAGTTAACTTTGGAAATCAAGGAAGGATTAGAGTAGAACTCGTTGAACAAGGCAAGGATATCGAAACATATAATAGGATAGCAGCGTTTGAAGAATAAAGGGCCGAAGCCATCCGGGCCCAGAGATTTGTCATCATCCATATCATTCAGGCGCCAAGGATCTCAGGTTCCTTAAAGGGATGATCAGTGGGGATATGAGAAGGGTCAGGGTATAATTCACCCCAAGCAATCTAGGGAGAAGGGGGATGGAGGCAGCTAAGTATGTTCTTGAAATAGGAAGTGAAAAGTCTTTGAGGTCAAATTGATGTTAGAAAGCTGTACTCTCATGTTAGATCTCAAAGACGAGGTTGAATCGTCTTCTGCCATTAGCCAATTTGTAAAAGAAAGCAGTGTTACGATCGTCATCCTCCAATCAGCTGGCCTTGGACCTTTGCTTCCAGCCAATCTCTTCTTGCTTTAGGAGTCTGTCTAGCTCAGCTTCAAGGGAATGGAGAGAGGAGGACTTGGATTCGAAAAGCGGATAGGATTCTTCACGGTTGTTAAGATCGAGGATGGCCACTTGAAGGGAGGAAATACAAGATTTAAGAGATCCCCGAATAGATCTGGACTAAGGGAGCAGGAGTTTGTGAAGGGGTCTAAGTTTAGAAATCATAGAAGCCACATTCCAAGAGCCAGAATCACTCAAATCTAATGGGTAAAGGGGCACTAGAATCCAAAAGGATGAGGTAATGGTTGGAGAGGAAAGTAGGAAGGCTATGAACGAAGGAGAGCAGATGGGAGTCTTCCCAAGAAGAATTGAAGAGGAAGCGGTCAAGTTTGAAAAAATAGGAGAATGGCGGCGGTTGCTTCAAGTAAACAGACAATTAGAAATAGGGGTTAATAAGAGCATACAAGTATATAAAGTCATTGAAGGAATCCGAGTTAGAACAAGAGGATGCAGGGGAATTACGCTCAGCATAATTACGGGTAATATTGAAATCTCCACCCAGGACCCATGGGCCCTGGGAAAAACTGGCAACTTCAGAGCAATTAGCCCAAAGGGAGATTCTATTAGGACTAGAGTGGGGATCATCGATGTTTGAAAAAGAAATAGATGACACCCAAGGACAAGTGTTTTAGAGCAACATGAAGTGCAATAGGGTGTTTAGTGACCTGAATGAGAGACCGATTAGATTCGTCTTGGGCGGTTGGAATACCACCCTAGGAACTAGTGGCCTTAATAAATTCCTAACCAGAAAGAAATGAGCCCCTAAGGGTGCGGAACAAAGAGGGATTAGGGTCAGCAATTTTGGATTCTTGGAAAAATAAAACATCAAGGTGAAGATAGGATAAGGGGAAACTAATTAGAGAGCATTTTTCGGGGTCTCCCAAAACCCTAACATTCCAAGATTGATTCTTTACGAGGAAAAGGAGATACGCTCCTTTTCCAATGCGTGCATGGCCGAATAATGCTCGGGTAATAAACTAATACTCATGTAGCGGGCTAACTTTTTGTTCAAATTAGAATTAGTAGAAGTAAAAATAGCAGGTTGAAAGATACTACCAGCGGCAGGAAGCGGGGTTCCAACAGATCTATGTAGTAGTCTAGCACTGCACCTAACCGAGGTTGTAGACAAAGCAGGGAGCAGGGACAGAGGAGGGCCAGGGTCAGGTTGCGGCTGAGGGTAAAGGTACATGTTGGCAGGCAGATCTAGGATAGAAAGGTCAGGAAATGGTGAAGATAGGGTAACTGGGATGTGGAGGGCTATGAGTCAAGGTCAAGAAAAGGGTCAAAGAGCTCTTAGGGTGGGGAAGGCTAAAGGGACCAACCAGTTGGTCCTACCACTTCAAAGGAGGCATCAGGCTCAGCATTATTACCATCATCTTCGTTAGCAACTAAGTCGGCCTCTAAATGCATAGCATAGAATCCTGGTTCAAGCGAAGGGGGATCCTGGGTGAGGAGTGGTTCGGGGATACTAAGGATGGGGCCGTAGTTAACTTGCCAAACGCTGGCGAAATCATCTCCTATAATGAGGTTTGAAGGGTTGATGGCAGGATGATGGTGGGCCTAAGGTCGATGGAAAGCTTGAAATCTAGATTTCCTAGAGAGGCTATGAAGGTGCAGGGTAGGGAAATCGCCTTGTTAAGGATCATCCAGGCGAAGACGAATCTATGGTCTATAGCGGCCCAATGAAAGGTGTCAAAATGTAAGGATGGGCCAAAGGCTTTGAGGAGGGTGAAGAGGTTATGGCGGGAGGAGTGGACGTGCCACGGAATACCACGAATTCAAACCCAGAAAGGTGGGAAGTACTCATGAATGTCGAAATTGGAGAAGGCGGACCATCGGGCAACATAAAGGGCTCCAGCAGGCTGCGAGAGAAAGCGGCGATTGATAGCTGCAGTAAGAAGGCAAGCTGAAGGGAAATGAAAAGTAAAATTGCATTCAGAGAAAAGGGAAATTTCCCATTCATTGAAGTGGCCAGGCATAGGCGGACAAAGGCGGTAGTCTAGTAGCCCACAATGATGGTTATAACAACAATTGTAACACCCCTAATTTTTTTATAACATTATTCAAAGGATTTAATTAGATAAATTAAATAGAATAATGTAAATGTTAAGTGATAAGGGGGTTGAGATTTGAATAAATTTAATTAAGGCCATGCCTAATAAAATAATTAAACAGGCTTAAGAATGGTTTTTAGGGAAATAAATCTACATAAGAGTATATTAGGAATTTGCCGCCCATAACCCTTATCCTTTTATATTCTTGTTCCTAACATTACATTCCCATTCATGTCATTTTGAAAACATTAACAAAAACGTAAGAAAGGGGAGCCGGCCATTAACACGAGAAATTAAAGCAAAAGTTAGAGCTTCAAGCATAGGGGAAATCAATCTCAATCCAATCTCCATATCTAAATCAAGGTGAATAATAATTCCATCTCTATTTTTTTGAATCATATGTTGTCAGATTTAAAATTAAATTCGTTTATGATGAATTGGATGATGATATGCTTGAATATTAATTTCTTTAATTTAAACAAGATTGTTTAAATAGGATTATACGCGGTTTTAGGGTAAAACTGTTTATATTGATGTTTAAATGCCATGGGAAAATTTTATGTTGCATAAAACATATTTTGGAGTTGGATTTTCGTTTTGATAATTTTCCAAGCTATGGAAAGATTCTTATAAATTTTTAAAGGAAAATATATTTACTTGGGTTTATAAATTTATTTTAGAAATTATATTGAGAATTTGGGACTGAAATTTTGATATGTTAGATAATATGATTAAAGTGAATTTCTAGAATTTTTGGGGATTTTTCCAAGGTGATTTTCGATGCAAATTAAATTATTTTAAAAGAGGGACTTCTTTGCAATATTGGTTTTGCTTACTGGAAAGACTTATTTGATTAACTTAACCATAGTTTAGATCAGAAATTAGCGGCAGTTATTTTAGTAAAGAGTTTGAAAATTTTAAGGCAACTAATCTGGTATTGACATGTGGCAGGTTAGTTAGAAAAATAATTGCTTTAAATATATTAAATCAGGTTTGCTCATAAAAGTTGGTTCTGCCTTCTTTAGAAGTATCTTTTGACACAGAGCTTTCGCCTTCAACCCAGTCAAAACCTACTAAGCTGAAATCAATACTTAAGGTATCATAAAGATGGTACGTGGTTGACTGGAAAGCGGCGAAAGATTAGGTGTCGGAAGCAATGCTTTCGAAGGAGTCGATACCTTGGTCTCGTTTTAAAAAGTGAAGCGCCTGCCTTTTCTCAATTTAAGCCTTCGAAGGTGTCGAAGCATATATTTTTGAAAGAGGATTTGAAAGGTTTTGAAAGGGTTGCCATTAACATGAGTTTGCTTTCGAATGGGTTCCTTTACTTATGAAAGAATGCTTTTGAAAGAAGGGATTCCGACCTAGTCGAAGCCTACTGTCGTTCTTTAGCCTTTCCATGGTGTTGAAGTCATTAATGCTTTCGAAAGGCAGTGTTTTTATTAAAAGATGTTTTAAGCCTCCTCTTAAATGCTTTTGAAAGGGTCCAATGGTTTTGAAGGCAATGGCTTAGAAAGGGGTTTCGACGCTATCCTTCAATGTTTTGTTTAAATGATCTAAAGCTTTCGAAAGAGATGGTGCCGATGCCATCATGTTTTCCCCAATATTTTTATATGATAAAGGATGGTTTCAAAAGAGATACTTTCACCTAAATTCACTTTGACCCAAATAATCTTTTAAGTATAAACCCAATTGTTTCGAAAGGGGGACTTTCAATGGTTTCGGAAGGGTTACTTCCAATGGTTTTAATTGGGGCACATTTAGTTAGTTTTGAAGCTATGCTTCTAAAGATAAATGTTAATACATTAATAAAATCGAAAGGTTTCGAAGGAAAGGTTTTAAAGTATTTGAAAGGTAGGAGCCTAATGTTTTGAAGTTGGATTTTAGTGCTTTTGAAGGAGGTCATCCAATGAACTCGAAACCAAGGTTTTGAAGTTGTCGAAAGGTTTTATAACTCAAACTCGTTTTTGAAGGAAAAATCAATGGGTAAATTAAAGGTGTTTTGAAATGAATTTTAAGAAGAAGCTTTCCTTGATAAAAATTTATAGGTTAATGGGATTGACCATGTTTTTATGAAAGGTATTTCAAGGATATTAAACCCCCAGGAGTGGTATTGTTTTGTGATTATGGTTTCTTCTTCAAATATAAATATATTCACATTATAATGGACCAATAACTGCATTTTTCGGGGATAAAGGGCGGAAAAACCAGCTAGGTTGACCTAGTAGTGAATATAAATTGATTAAACTCCTGGATGAGTAGAATTGCATCCAAGAGGTCAGGGAGACCAGAATATAGGATGCCTAAATATGGAAGTTGTCAGGGAGACAGGTTCATAGTGCACCAATGAAAACTATGATTAGGAAGTTATTGGAGTCACCAATAGGTTCATAGTGATCCCATGAAAACTATGTTATAATAAAGAGTGGTTGGCAGAGGCCAATTGGTTCGTAGTGATCCCATGAAAACTATATACGGACTAAGTTTGACAGATGTCAATAGGTTTGTAGTCAACCCATGAAAACTAGGACAAGGAGAAAAGAGATTGGCAAGGGCCAATAGGTTCCTAGTTAACCCATGAAAAGTTGGATAAGAGAGAAGTTATTGGAGTAACCAATAGGTTTAGAGGAAGCCATGAATTTATTTAAATTAATTGGCAGGGGCCAATAGGTTCATAGTGCACCCATGAAAATTCTGAAAAAAGACAGGGAGTCCATATACTATATAAAGGTTATTAGTGAGCCCATGAAAACTAATAGGTTAATCGTAATCCTAGAAAATATAAATATGACAGGGAGTCAATTAAACAAAGGATGGAAAATCCAGTATGTTTTAACTTGTTTTGAATATCATCATAAATTTTTTGAAATGGCTATATTTTTTTCCATTGTGGATGTAGGAGCACAGTATATGGTTTTATAAAAAATTTAGGATACTAGTGTGGGGAAACCCCTTCCGTTAAGCGACGTGGCCTCACTAGATATCTAAATGATTTCAGATGGTAGATTATTATTACCAGTGTCTAACTCGAAGTTTATGTTTTCCCCTTAAACTCTCGGATACTTAATTAATTTTGAGTAGTTAGAGAGTTGAGGTTTTCATGTACCTCATTAGACGAATAAGCTTCCGGAGACGTGCATGAGGCATGATAGCTATCTAGAGTTCTCTTTTATTTTGTTTCCGTGTGTTGTTTGTAAAGGCAAAGTTGTTATATAGCCAGTAAACACTCTGATCATCCAAAGGGGCATCTTTATATGTCGCTCTTGGCGTATTTTGTAATAAATATATTTCTCTGAACGTGGTTAATGATTATGAGATTATGTAATGAATTGGAAATGTTTTGAAATGAAATATGATCTGTTTGATATTTAAATTTTTTCCATATTTATGTGTGTCTATGTATTAATGAATCTTACACCGCCGTATTTGGTCGCCGAGGATTAATAATTGTGGATGACTGCAGTAGTTTTGGGCCTCCAAGTAAGAGGATGTTACAAGTTGGTATCAGAGCATAGGTTTATGAAACCTTAAAAGAAAAGATAAACCTAAGAGTTTTCGAAACATAATTCCAATAAATCAGAAATATGTTCGGGGTTTGGGTTAACGTTATAGTAACATATTTGTATTTGATATATATATAAGTACGTATTCTCCTCTCTTAGACCATTCTTCTGTAACTTACTAAGGCTCGTATGCAGATTTACGAGAAAGAGGATATGAAAGCAGGAAACATAAGAGAAAATATAGGTAGAGGAAGCACCACAACCAACAGAAAAGCTTGACCTAATACCAGGAGGAACCAAGGTCGGCAGGCTAATGCTAACCCAAATGCTGAAGCCAATGTGGGTGCTGGAAATCCGCTAGTAGATGCAGTGATGGTGTATCAGTTGTTAGCCAATATTTTGCAAGTTGGGGTCGCTGGTAATGTTGGAGGAGCTAATATTATAGTTCCAGTTAGGAATAACTATGCTAAGTTGAGCGGAGACTACACCAGTCTGGGTGGAAAGCCGTTTGTTGGAACGGAGGATGCTGTTGAAGTTGAGAATTGGCTATTGCACTGTAAGAGGATCTTTACTTATCTAGGATTGGATGATGGGAAAAAGATAAGGCTGGCCTCTAGGCAGTTGCATGAGGCATCGCTTCACCGATGGAATAGTGTAGCTGCCGGAGTTTCGGAGGAAGAATTGACATGGTCTGATTTCAAAAGGAGATTTGAGTAGAGATTTCTATCTGAGGTTGCTATGGCAGCATTGATGAGGAAGTTTATGGATCTAGTTCAAGGAGAGATGTTAGTAATCAAGTACGCTGCTAAGTTTGATGAGCTGTCTCGATATGGATATGCTATGGTTGACACTGACATAAGAAGAAATGAGAGATTTATTCGAGGACTGAGCCCAAAGCTTGCTAGAATGACCATGACCCATATCCGAGAACCCTGTAATTTGGTGGAGGAGATGGCCATTCGCCATGAGGAGATGCTTGCTGTTTCGGCTAGAGAGAAGCCAATTGAATCCCAAGGTCCTCGGGGAAAGAAGAGGAAATTCTTTAAGAAGAAGGGAGCCCAGAAAGGTGATGCTGCCAAGAAGGCAAAGGCTGATCTAGTGTGCTTCAAGCGTGATAAGAAGGGTCATTATGCTCATGAGTGCCGGTCAGGAAAAAGGAAGAAGGCTGTAGATGGGAAGAATGTGAAGTGCTTTAACTGTGATCAAGTTGAGCACTACAAGAACCAGTGTCCAGAGCAAGTCAGGTGGACAAGGGGAAGGTTTTTGATGTTGGACCATCAGCTAAGCCTATTGCAACTGATAAAGGAAAGACTGTGACGGAAGGTACATTTTTGATTTAGTGTATACCAGTTAGGATACTATTTGATACTGGTGCATCACATTCATTTATATCACAGCATTTGGTTGATGGGTTATTCTCAGAACCCACATACCTTGTTACTTCCTTAAGGATTGCGAATCCAATAGGAGGGTATGCAACTCTTGGGATGAGATGTGACCAGTTAGAACTTGACTTGTTAGGTTATATGTTTGAATGCAGTCTATATGTTTTCAATTTCGTGCATTTCGAAATCATTTTGGGTATGGATTAGTTGAGAAGGTATGAAGCCATGTTATTTTGCCAGGATGGGAAGATATCACTAAGACACCCAGATAGTCATAATCGAATTATATTCTCAATGGAGAATTCTGACTAGAGTAGTTGTGCTTTGTTAAGTGCAATGGAAGTGCGAGATGATCTAAGTCGGGTTCGTATATCAAAAGAGTAGACCACCGAAACGAGCTGTTGAGTTTCGAATAGATCTTGTACCAGTAGCTGAACCTGTGAGTAGACCACATAGCTAGATGACACCGACTGAGATGGAGGAATTGAAGGTGCAGTTAGTGGATCTAGAAAAAAGGAATTTTATTGTACCAAG
The DNA here is from genome assembly GCA_030765085.1 of Allium cepa. NCBI lineage: Eukaryota > Viridiplantae > Streptophyta > Magnoliopsida > Asparagales > Amaryllidaceae > Allium > Allium cepa. The sequence goes on from CM060931.1 coordinate 57,318,531, forward strand.
CAGTTCGCCTTGGGGAGCGGCCTCACGGTATTCGTGAAAAAACCAGATGGGTCATTGAAGATATGTATCAACTATCGTAAGTTGAACAAAAGGACGATAAAGAATAAGTATCATTTGCCGAGAATTGATGACCTATTTGATTAGTTAATTGGATCAAGAGTGTTTTCCCAATTGGATTTGGCGACAGGGTTCCATCAGTTGAGGGTGGCAGAGGACAGTATTCCTTTGACAGAACTTCGGACTATGTATGGTTCATATGAGTGGTTATTTATGCCATTCGGGTTGATGAATGCAACTGCTTTCTTTGTGGATTTGGTGAACTGAATCTTCCAAAGGTATTTGGATAGATTCGTGTTAGTGTTTATAGATGACATTTTGGTATACTCTATAGATGAAAGAGCGCATGAAGATCATCTTAGAGTTATGCCTGAGATGCTAAGGCAGAATCAGTTAAAGGCGAAGTTTTCCAAGTGTCACTTTTGGAAGAAAGAGGTTAAGTTTCTTGGTCATGTGGTTCTAGAGAAAGGGTTTTCAGTATATCCAGATAAGATCGAAGCTGTTAACAATTGGAAGAGAGCAGAGACGGTGCCCGAGATCTGAAGTTTTCTTGTACTTGCTAGCTACTACCGGAGATTCATCAATGATTTCTCACGAATAGCAGCGCCTTTGACTAAGCTTACCCAAAAGGAGGTGAAGTTTGTTTGGTCCGACAAATGTGAGGAAGCATTCCTTAAGTAAAAGCATTTGTTGACCAATGCACCAGTGTTAATAGTTCCAGACAGAAGTCAAGGGTTGATAGTATACAATGATGCATGTGGGACTGGATTGGAAGCAGTGCTGATGCAGAGGGGCAAAGTCATTGCATATGTATCAAGGCAGCTTAGACCGCATGAAGTGAGATATCCTACACTTGACTTAGAGTTGGCTGCGGTGGTTTTTGCCTTGAAGATTTGGAGGCATTATCTCTTAAGGGAGAGGTTTGATTTGTATACCGATCATAAGTCTTTAAGATGTTTATTCTCTCAGAAGGAGTTGAATATGAGCCAGCAGAGGTGGTTGGATTTTTCGGCAACTTATGATTTTGGTATGGAATATACATAAGGGAAAGGCAATAAAGTAGCGGATGCTCTTAGCAGAAAACATTAGAATGTGGTGTTGGCTACGTTGGCAGTATAGAAGGATCTGGAAGCTTTGGCCAACTGTGGTGTGCAGTCAAGATCGACTGCTAGTTCTAGTCAGAGTACTGTCATATTGTCCTATTTAGAAGTTCGACCAGTGTTGATCGAGAAAATTACTTCTAAGCAGAAAGGGGATCCATTATTAGCTAGAAGATCAAAAGGCTTGAGGTTGAAACTGAGATCGATGATTTGAAAGATTTTTGTCTTGACCAGAGAGGATGGTTGAGAAAGAAGGGGCGATTATGTGTGTTAGTCCGTGAGATGATGGTTTTGATGACAACAACCTTAGAATAGATTATAAAATATAAATACTGACATTATAAGTTTAGATATTTATGTATATATAGGATTTAACCATGCAGGTATCAAGAGTAAAGACTGTACAGTATAGAGATTCAAGATATCGAGATAGAAGACTCATGAGTATCAAGATTATCAAGAGTTCAAGGATAAGTATTTTTATTAGGAATTTTTGTTAAAACTCGTAGAAAAGCACTGGCATCTTAAAATCCAATTTATTCGTGGAATGGAATCCACTTCGAGCCCGTTAAAGGGATGGAACCCTAAGTAGGATGGAACCTACGAAAATCTAGTGGAACATTGTTTTGTATCCACTAATTTTAATTCAAATGATTTTACAAAATTATCTTGTTTTCAAAATGATTTCAAAACTTTCCTTTTAAAAGATTCAAAACTCTCTATCCTGATTTTAAATAATTTTAGCCTCAAAATTATCTTTAATTTCAAAGTCAAAATACTCCTGATTTTAAACTATCTTTTCAAATAATATATTTAACTTTTAAATATTTATACTTAGATTTAAATATAAAATTATAGTTAAATTCTATATATATTATTCTTTATATTTACTTATGAATTTCAACTATAGTCAAGTATATTTATAAAGTTTAAATTAATTTTAAAATAAGATAAAGGTTATTTTCAAAGAAAACCAAGACATCAAAATTTGCTTTGGGAAGTCGACATGCCTATGGGTACCATGTCGACATGGTGGCAGTTTGAGTTCAAAATTCAAATTTCAAAAGAAGTGTCTATTCGCCATAACTCTTCATGCTGGTCATGGCTGTTGTTCTTCTATAAATAGGGGTCAGTTTCAACGAATTTTCAATCACTTTTTCTGGTTTTTCACTTCTCTTCTTCTTCCACATTTGTTAATACATACTCTTACCATTACTCTGCCGAAATCAACATTGAATCGAACTCGATTACTTCTAGTTTGATTCTCTATCACTATCTCTACAAGGTTCTTAGTGCTATTCAGAGTTATAGACTTCTTTGTAATCTATTAAGCGAGAAAAGGTGTGATTGTAGCCTTGGAAATCAATCAAAAGGGAAAAGGTGTGATTGTAGCCTTGGTAAATCAATTGGGTAAACTTGTGGCCTGAAAATCAAGTATCTCTACCCAGAGGATCGAAATTCTGGAGGGTGTACCTCGTAGCCTTGAAACCAAGGGTGTAATTGTACGATTTCTGTTGAAAGGAAATCCGTACTTGTGTTGCGGGACTGGATGTAGGGTAACTCCGAACCAGTATAAAATCCGGTGTGTTCTTTCCTTTACTGCTTTTATTTTATTTCTGCATCTGTGTTTGTTTCTGTGATCATATCTGTGACTGTTTATTTCATACATCTGTGTCTAAATTAACATAAATTCAAAAAGATTTAGTAATTCTTTATTAACACTATTCACCCCCCCCCCTCTAGTGTTAATCCTAGCCTTAAGATCCGTAATCTGCATTTCTCACAATTGGTATCAGAGCAAGGTTTTCAAAGTTTCATAATCTGATTTTTGAAAAAGTTTTAAAAATGGCTATTTTTGTTAACACTAGTTTAGAAGTATTCAAATCATCATTGTTTCTTGAGTCTGCATATAATCAATATTCAAATTCAAGTTGTCTACCAAGATTGTTTGATGTGCAGGAATCATGCTTTATGGGTGTTGAGGAATCAATCCACAACGGACAAATTGTGCAGATCAGAAAGAACAAATGGATACTTGATAGTGGATGTTCTAGACACATGACTGGCAATCCAGATATACTGAGTGACATAATATACAAAGACGGAGGACTGGTTAACTTTGGAGACAATTCAAAAGGATATGTGATTGGCATCGGCAAAGTCGGTAATTCTGAAACTCCTACTATTACTAATGTTTTGCTAGTTAAGAATCTGAAACATAATCTGCTAAATATAAGTCAACTATGTGATAAAGGATATAAAATTAAATTTGAAAACGATAAGTGTCATATTGAAGATAATAATTTAACCATTATATTTGAGGGAGTCAGGAAAAAGAATATTTATATTCTTAGTGTGAAAGTTTCAAATGATAACCTGTGTCTGTTGGCAAATACAAGTGACCCTTGGATTTGGCATAAGAGATTTGGACATTTGAATTTCAAACTCTTATCTAGACTGTCAAAACATGATCTAGTAAGAGGTCTCCCTAAAATGAATTTTACAGTAGATAGTTTATGTGATGCATGTAAATTAGGAAAACTTAGAAAAAGTTCCTTTAAATTAAAAGATATGATTTCAACTTCAAAACCTCTTGAATTACTTCATCTTGATTTATTTGGTCCATCTCAAATTCTTTCAATAAATCATAGTAAATATGTTTTTGTAATTGTAGATGATTATTCTAGATTTACATGGACAATATTTTTGAAACATAAAAGTGATACTTTTGAATGTTTTAAGACCTTTTCAAAAAGAATTCAAAATCAATTTTCTTTAAAAATTATAACTATTCGAAGTGATCACGGTGGTGAATTTGAAAATGAAAAGTTTGAGGAATTTTGCAATAAAAAGGGAATAACTCACAAATTTTCATTTTCGAGAACTCCACAACAAAACGGAGTAGTAGAACGTAAAAATAGGACGATTCAAGAGTGTGCGAGAACTATGCTTACAGATAGTAATTTACCAAAGAATTTTTGGGCAGAAGCAGTTGCTACCGCCTGTTATATTTTAAATAGAATTTTAATTAGACCTTTAACTGATAAGACATCTTATGAACTTCTTTATTCAAAGAAACCTAAGGTATCTTATTTCAGAATTTTTGAAAGTAAATGCTTTATTTTAAATACAAAAGATAATTTAGATAAATTTGATCCTAAATCCGACAAAGGTATCTTTATCGGATACTCTAATAGAAGTAAAGCGTACAGAGTGTTTAATTTAAAAACTAATACCATTGAAGAAACAATGCATGTTTCATTTGATGAAAATTTCAAAATTTTTGAAGATACAAATGATGAAGAGGATTTAATCAATCAAAATCAAGAATTAATTGAAACTAATAATGAAATTAATCATCCTAATAAAAGAACTAAACTTTTAAAAGATCATCCTATAGAAAATATATTTGGTGATATGTAATATGTTGTTAAAACTAGAAATCAACTAAGTCAAATGAGCAATGTAGCTTTTATATCAACTATTGAACCCAAAAATCCAAAAGAAGCATCAACTGATGATTCATGGATTTTGGCTATGCAAGAAGAATTAAATCAATTTACTAGAAATGATGTTTGGGAACTTGTTCCTAGACTAGAAAATAAAACTATAATTGGAACTAAATGGGTTTATAAAAATAAAATGAATGAACAAGGAGAGGTAGTTAGAAATAAAGCTCGATTAGTCGCTCAAGGTTATTGTCAAGAAGAAGGAATAGATTTTGACGAAACCTTTGCTCCCGTTGCAAGATTAGAAGCCATTAGGATTCTACTTGCTTTCGCAAATCATAATAATTTCAAATTATTTCAAATGGATGTTATAAGTGCATTTTTAAATGGATTTGTAAAAGAAGAAGTATATGTTGAACAACCACCACTTTTTGAAAATGATAAATTACCAAATCATGTTTACAAACTTAAGAAAGCATTATATGGTCTAAAACAAGCTCCTAGAGCCTGGTATTATAGACTAAGATCTTATTTATTGCAATCTAATTTTGAAATTGGTAAAGTAGATAATACTCTTTTTATTAAAAGAAATAAAAATGATATTCAACTAGTACAAGTTTATGTAGATGATATCATTTTTGGTTCAACTAATTTTGAAATGAATAAAGAATTTTCTGAAGTAATGACAAAAGAGTTTGAGATGAGACATATGGGTGAATTAAATTTCTTTTTAGGATTACAAATAAAACAATTAGATAATGGTATCTTTATTAGTCAAGAAAAATATGCTAAAGACCTAATTAGTAAATTTGGTTTGACTACTGCGAGTGGAAAACCCACTCCCATGGCAACCAATGAGTACCTTAGTAAAGAAGATCTCTCGAAAGATGTAGATCAAAAATTATATAGAGGAATGATTGGCTCACTACTCTATATTACTACTAGTAGACCTGATATCATGCATAGTGTCTGTCTCTGTGCGAGATATCTATCCTAACCTAAAGAGACCCACATAAAAGCCGTAAAACGTATCATAAGATATGTTAAACACACATCTGATTATGGCTTATTTTACCCTAAGAATGATTCTTTTGACTTAATATCTTACTGTGATGCTGATTATGCTGGTTGTAAATCAGACCAAAAAAGTACAAGTGGAACTTGTCACTTTTTTGGACGTTCTGTGGTTTCCTGGTTTAGTAAAAAGAAAAACACAGTTTCTTTATCAACAACTGAAGCAGAGTATATTTCTGCTGCTTTGGCTTGTTCTCAAGTAATATATATGCAACAAACTTTAAAAGATTATGGTTTAAATATCTCGAAATCGCCAATTCATTGTGATAATACTAGTGCAATAAATTTATCCAAAAATACTACTCAACATGCTCGAACTAAACATATTGATATCATACATCATTTTCTCAGAGATAATATAAGTAAGGAAGTAGTTACTCTCGATTATATCAATTCTGAGAATCAAATTGCTGATATCTTAACAAAACCCTTAAATGAATCAATATTTACTAAATTAAGAAGAGAATTAGGTATTTGTTCTATAACTGAAATATAAAATATAAATAACAAGTATAATTAATAATTAATATTAAAATAAATTAAAGAGTTAAAATATAAAAGACCATGTCGACATCCCCTATGTATACATGTCGACATATAACGTTTTTAATTTTTAAAAATATTTCCCACCAAAATTCAAAAAATTAGTTATATATTCTTCTCAATTTCGAATTTTTGTTCATTCTCTCTGTTTTCTCTTCATTCTCTCTTCTGAAATAAATAAAATAATGGCTTCATCTTCCTAATCAAACATAAAATCAACATTTTCATTCCCCTCTCCTACTTCTGGTCCATTTCACTGTACTTCTCTCGCTCGTATAACAAAAATGGAGGAGTCTATGAAGGATACACTTCAGATGTTGACTGAAATTTAAGTTACTCAACTCCATATGGCAAAGGAGCAAGAAAGGCAAGGCAAGATTCTTAGGAATTTGCAAAAATTCCTAATGGATAACCAGGCCAACCCTATCTTGATTGATGAAGACTCTTCACTCAATCAAGAACAAGAGGCTAGCGAAGAAGAAGAACCCATGGAAGAAGAAGCGCAAGCGGAAGATGACGACAAAGTCGTTTGTGTGGGAGAAGTGTGCTTTGATAATGATGGGAATCTTGTTAAACAATGTGGAAATTTCTGTTTCCACTATCCACATTGTTCGATTCATATATCTCATGTTTAGTTTCTTTTCTTTCTTCTTCATTGTTGTTTGTGTTTATTTATGTTCTCTAACGTTCATGTAAATACATCTATATACGTAATAAATAATTTATGTTTTGTATGTGTTTTAATTATAAGTACTATCGTGAATTCTTAGTTAGGATAGTTAATAGTTTAGGACTATGTTTTAGTATTAGATTTAAGTGTTGATTACTTATGATAACACTATCATTATAATCACATGTCATAGAGTGATAATTTTAGTTTGGAGTTATATAGTTTGGAGTTATCTAGTTTAGATTTAGTTTTTGTTGATGACAAAAGGGGAGAAATATAAAATAGGGTAGTTAGGCATAGATTAAAGGGGAGTTATTAGTTTTAGGGGGAGCTATTAGAATAGAAGTTATATTTTATAAACAAAGGTTGTCATCATCAAAAAGGGGGAGATTGTTAGTCCGTGAGATGATGGTTTTGATGACAACAACCTTAGAATAGATTATAAAATATAAATACTGACATTATAAGTTTAGATATATATGTATATACAGGATTTAACCATGCAGGTATCAAGAGTGAAGACTGTACAGTATAGAGATTCAAGATATCGAGGTAGAAGACTCATGAGTATCAAGATTATCAAGAGTTCAACATTTCAAGGATAAGTATTTTTATTAGGAATTTTTGTTAAAACTCGTAGAAAAGCACTGGCATCTTAAAATCCAATTTATTCGTGGAATGGAATCCACTTCGAGCCCGTTAAAGGGATGGAACCCTAAGTAGGATGGAACCTACGAAAATCTAGTGGAACATTGTTTTGTATCCACTAATTTTAATTCAAATGATTTTACAAAATTATCTTGTTTTCAAAATGATTTCAAAACTTTCCTTTTAAAAGATTCAAAACTCTCTATCCTGATTTTAAATAATTTTAGCCTCAAAATTATCTTTAATTTCAAAGTCAAAATACTCCAGATTTTAAACTATCTTTTCAAATAATATATTTAACTTTTAAATATTTATACTTAGATTTAAATATAAAATTATAGTTAAATTCTATATATATATTATTCTTTATATTTACTTATGAATTTCAACTATAGTCAAGTATATTTATAAAGTTTAAATTAATTTTAAAATAAGATAAAGTTATTTTCAAAGAAAACCAAGACATCAAAATTTGCTTTGGGATGTCGACATGCCTATGGGTACCATGTCGACATGGTGGCAGTTTGAGTTCAAAATTCAAATTTCAAAAGAAGTGTCTATTCGCCATAACTCTTCATGCATGGTCATGGCTGTTATTCTTCTATAAATAAGGGTCAGTTTCAACGAATTTTCAATCACTTTTTCTGGTTTTTCACTTCTCTTCTTCTTCCACATTTCTTAACACATACTCTTATCATTACTCTGCCGAAATCAACATTGAATCGAACTCGATTACTTCTAGTTTGATTCTCTATCACTATCTCTACAAGGTTCTCAGTGCTATTCAGAGTTATAGACTTCTTTGCAATCTATTAAGTGAGAAAAGGTGTGATTGTAGCCTTGGAAATCAATCAAAAGGGAAAAGGTGTGATTGTAGCCTTGGTAAATCAATTAGGTAAACTTGTGGCCCGGAAATCAAGTATCTCTACCCAGAGGATCGAAATTCTGGAGAGTGTACCTCGTAGCCTTGAAGTCGAGGGTGTAATTGTACGATTGCTGTTGAAAGGAAATCCGTACTTGTGTTGTGGGACTGGATGTAGGGTAACTCCGAACCAGTATAAAATCCAGTGTGTTCTTTCCTTTACTGCTTTTATTTTATTTCTGCATCTGTGTTTATTTCTGTGATCATATCTGTGACTGTTTATTTCATACATCTGTGTCTAAGTTAACATAAATTAATTATTTATTAACACTATTCACCCCCCCCTCTAGTGTTAATCCTAGCCTTAAGATCCGTAATCCGCATTTCTCACAATGTGTTCCAGACGTTGAGAACTCGAGGAAAGAAGTTCCTGGGGAGTGTCACCGATCCAAGTTTACGATTCATCCTGGAGGAACCAAGTTGTATCAAAATATGAAGAGGGGCTTCTATTGGGAAGGCATGAAGAGGGATGTTGGCTTATGGGTTAGACAGTGTGCAAACCGTCAACAAGTCAAAGCTGAACATTAGAAGCCAAGTGGGTTACTTTAGCCTCTAGAGATTCTAGTTTGGAAATGGGATTCGATATCCATGGATTTTATAGATGGGTTGCCAAGGTCAAGCAGAGGAAATGAGAGTATATGGGTTATTGTGGATAGGTTGACCAAAAGTGCCCATTTCATTCTAGTAAAGTTGACCAGGACGGCACCTGTTTTGGCGAAGTTGTTCATGAAGAACATAGTTAGGCTACATGGAGTTCCTAGTAGCATAGTCAGTGACAGAGATGCTTTATTTACTAGCGAATTCTGAAAGAGTCTACAAGATGTGTTAGGCGCTAAGCTCAAGATGAGTACTGCATATCACCCTCAGATGGATGGGCAGACGGAGAGAGTCAATAAGGTACTCGAGGATTTGTTGAGAGCTTGTGTGTTGGATTTTGGTGGATCTTGGGAAGATCGCGTACATTTTATTGAGTTTTCCTATAATAATAGTTATGGACTAGTATAGGTATGGCGCCTTTTGAAGCTTTGTTTGGAAGGCCATGCAAACCACCAGAATGTTGGTTAGAGACTGGAGACAGATTGGTCTTGGGTCCAGACTTGGCTAGGGAGGCATCCGAAAAGATTGAGTTGATCTGAGAATGGATGAAGGAAGCTTAATTCAGGCAGAAGAGTTACCCAGAAAAGAGGTGTAAGGACCTAGAGTTTTCAGTTGGAGACAGGATTTGCATTAAGGTATCATCGATGAAGGGTGTGGTATGATTTGGGAAGTCAGGGAAACTGGCACCGAGATATGTTGGTCTATTCCAGATTATTGAGAGGATTGGAAAGCTTGCGTACAGAGTAGAGTTGCCGAGAAGTATGACAGGTGTCTATAATGTATTTCTTGTGTCTCACCTTCGCAAGTCTGTGCATGATCCAAAGGCCACTGTTCCTCCGACACGATTGGAAGATCTAGGTGTAGAGCCTAATTTAACTTTTGTGAGACAATCAGTTCGGGTTGTTGTGAGAGATGAGAAAAAATTGAGGAACAAGACAGTCAAGTTGGTAAAAGTTCAGTGGAGCGACAACGAAAAGGACGGTACTTGGGAGACATAGGACAGGATTCGAGATATTTATTCTGATTTATTTTGAGGATATGTCTATATTAGGTTTATATAGATATTAGCCAGTTAGGTAGATTAGTATGGTTGTTAGGAGTCGTCATAGATGATTGCAATGTCTAGTATTTAGTCCTTGCTGAATTTTAAGGACGAAATTCTTTAAGGAGGGGAGTCTGTAACACCCTTAATTTTTGATAACGTCATTCATGAGATTTAATTAGATAAATTAAATAGAATAATGTAAATGTTAAGTGATAAGGGGGTTGATTTGAATAAATTTAATTAAGGTCATGCCTAAAAAAATAATTAAATGGGCTTAAGAATGGTTTTTAGGTAAATTAATCTACATAAGGATATATTAGGAATTTGCCACCCATAACCCTTACCCTTATATATTCTCATTCCTAACATTACATTCCCATTAATGCCATTTTGGAAACATTAACAGAAAGGTAACAAAGGGGAGCCGACCATTAATAAGAGAAATTCAAGCAAAAGTTAGAGCTTCAAGCTTAAGGGAAATCAATCTCAACCCAATCTCCTTATCTAAATAAAGTTGAATAATAATTCCATCTCTATTTTTTTTCGAATCATGTGTTTTCAGATTTAAAGGGTAAATTTGTTTATATGATGAATGGGATGATGATATGCTTGAATATTAGTCTGTTTAATTTAAACAAGATGGTTTAGATGGGATTATATAAGGTTTAGGGTAAAATCGATTTATATTGATGCTTAAATGCCATGAGAAAATTTTATGTTGCATAAAACACGTTTTGGAGTTAGGTTTTAATTTTGATAATTTTCCAAGCTATGGAAAGATTGTTATATATTTTCAAAGGAAAATATGGTTATTTGGGTTTATAAATTTATTTTGGAAATTATATTGAGAATCTGGGTCTGAAATTTTGATATGTTAGATAACATGATTAAAGTGAATTTCTGGAATTTTTGGATTTTTCCAAAGTGATTTGCTATGCAAATTAAATTATTTTAGAAGAGGGACTTCTTTGCAATATTGGTTTTTCTTTATGGAAGGGCTTATTTGATTAACTTAATCATGGTTTAGGTCTGAAATTAGCGGCAGTTATTTAGTAAAGAATTTGAAAAGGTTAAGGCAACCAATCTGGTGTTGACACGTGGCAGGTTAGTTAGAAAAAGTATTGCTTTAATTATTGGTTTGCTTAGAAAAGTTGGTTCTGCCTTCTTTAGAAGTACCTTTCGACATAGTGCTTTCGCCTTTAACCCTGTCGAAACCTACTAAGCTGAAATCAATACACAAGGTATCACAAAGATGGTACGCAGTGGATTGGAAAGCGGCGAAAGGTTAGGTGTCCGAAGTAATGCTTTCGAAGGAGTCGATACTTTTGTCTTGTTTTAAAAAGAGAAGTGTCGGCCTTTGTTTAATTTAAGCCTTCGAAGGTGTCGAAGCATATGTTTTCGAAAGAGGATTTTGAAAGGTTTTGAAAGGGTTGCCATTAGCATAATTTTGCTTTCGAATGGGTTCCTTTACTTATGAAAGAATGCTTTTGAAAGAAGGGGTTTCGACCTAGTCGAAGCCCTACTGATGTTCTATTGCCTTTCGATGGTGTTGAAGTCATCAATGCTTTCGAAAGGTAATGTTTGTTTTTTAAAGATGTTTTAAGCCTCTTCCTAAATGCTTTCGAAAGGGTCAAAGGGCTTCGAAGGCAATGGCTTCGAAAGGGGTTTCAACGCCATCCTTCAATGTTTTGTTTAAATGATCTGAAGCTTTCGAAAGAGATGGTGCGGACGCCATCAAGTTTCCCCAATATTTTATATGATAAAGGATGATTTCGAAAGAGATACTTTCACTAAATTCACTATGACCCAAATAATATTTTAAGTATAAACCCACCAGTTTCGAAAGGAGGACTTTCAATGGTTTCGGAAGGGTTACTTCTAATGGTTTCGAAAGGGGTACTTTCAATTGGTTTCAAAGCTATGCTTCTAAAGATAAATGTTAATACTTTAATAAAATCGAAAGTTTTCGAAGGAAAGGTTTTAAAGTATTCGAAAGGCAGGAGCCTAATACTTTGAAGTTAGATTTTAATGCATTCGAAGGAGGTCATCCAATGAAGTCAAAACAGGGTTTCGAAGGTGTCGAGAGATTTGGAAACCCAAACTCATTTTTGAAGGAAAATCCCATGGCTAAATTAAATGAGTTTTGAAATGATTTTTAAGAAGAAGCTTTCCTTGATAAAAATTTATAGGTTAAAGGGATTAACTATGTTTTAATGAAAAGTATTTCAAGGACATTAAACTCACATGAGTGGTATTGCTTTGTAATTATGGTTGCTTCTTCAAATATAAATATATTCACATTATAATGGACACATAACTGCATTTGGTGATAAAGGGTAGAAAAACCAGCTACGTTGACCCAGTAGTGAATATGAATTGATTAAACTCATGGATGAGTAGAATTGCATCTAAGAGGTCAGGGAGACCAGAATATAGGATGCCTAAATATGGAAGTTGTCAGGGAAACAGGTTCATAGTGCACCCTTGAAAACTATAATTAGGAAGTTATTGGAGTTACCAACAGGTTCATAGTGATCCCATGGAAATTATGTTGTAAGGAGTGGTTGGCAGGGGCCTATTGGTTCATAGTGATCTCATGAATACTATATCTGAACTAAGTTATTGACAGATGCCAATAAGTTCCTAGTCAACCCATGAAAACTAGTAAAGGAGAAAAGATATTGGCATGGGAAAATAGGTTCCTAGTTAACACATGAAAAGTAGGATAGGAGAGAAGTTATTGAAGTCATAAATAGGTAGGGAACCCATGAGTTTATTCAAATTAATTGGCAGGGGCCAATAGGTTCATAGTGCACCCATGAAAACTATAAAAAAGGACAGGGAGTCCATATACTATATAAAGGTTATTAGTAAGCCTATGAAAACTAATAGGTTAATAATGATCCTAAAAACTATAAATATGACAGGAAGTCGGTTAAAAAAGGATGGGAAATCCAGTATGTTTTAACTTATTTTGCATATCATTATAATATTTTGAAATGAATATGTTTTTTCCATTGTGGATGCAGGAGCGCAGTATATGGTTTTATAAAAAATTTAGGATAGTAGTGAGGGGAAACCCGTTCCGCTAAGCGGCGTGATCTCACTAGATATCAAAATGATTTGAGATGATAGATTATTATTCATACCAGGCTTTATGTCTGACTCGAAGATTATGTTCCCTTTAAACTCTTGGGCACTCAATTGATTTTGAGTAGTTTGAGAGTTGAGGTTTCAGTTACCTCATTAGACGAATAAGCTTCCGAAGATGTGCGTGAAGCATGATAACTATCTAGAGTTCTCTTTTATTTTGTTTTCGCTGTGTTTGTAAAGGAAAAGTTGTTATGTAGCCTCTATATACTCTGATCATCCAAGGGGGCATCTTCATATGTCGCTCTTGGCGTATTTTGTAATAAATATATTTCTTTGAATGTGGTTAACGATTGTGGGATTACGTAATGAATTGGAAATGATTTGAAATGGAATATGATCTGTTTGATATTTTAAAAAATTTCCATATTCATGTGTTTCTGTGTATCAATAAATCTAACACCGCTGTATTTGGTCGCCGAGGATTCATAACTATGGATGACTGCAGCATCCGTCATTAATTTTGGACCTTCAAGTAGGGGGATGTTACAACAATGTTGGAAGTGTTTATAGGAGAGGAAATTTTGGCGTTTGCAGGAGTGGGAAACTGTGTGGGAAATGATGAAGATTTTCCTGGGAAAGACGGAATGGGATATAAGCCTAAGGAAAGAGGGGGTTGGCCAGAGGGAACGATGGAAATCTGGTCTGAAGATTTGGAATGTCAAGCGTTTGTCTCGGGAGCAGAGGAAGAATTTAAAGGCACTTTCTACTCCAACTTTTTATGCTCACAAGCAGAGACCTAATGCCTAAAGAAGCACACGCCGCCATTCCTACAATCTCGTGCCAAATGGCCCATAGAGGCACAGTGCATGCAACATTTTTTTTTAAAAAAATTAACCATTTCAAAAATAGATTTGAAAAATGGAAGGTGACCACGTTTCACCATAGGCAAGGGTTTGACAGAGAGAGAAAGGGTAGGTTAGAGGGTGGAGTGGTGGCTATTGACTACCTCGACGAATGAATGCTCAGAAGGGGAGGTAATTCGGGTGGGTAGAAGTGAAGAAGAAAAGCTTGTCTCCTTGATCGATGAAAGCTGGAACGCTTCCTCTAGCATTGGATTAGAAGAAGCATTGAAGCGCGGAGGAGGGAGGATCGAGATACTGGGAGAAAAAGAAGGTTCGTAGAGGAAAGTGATATGAGAGGCGGGATGATAGAGGAAGGAGAATACGAAGAGGTAGGAGAGGAGGCCATTATAAATGAGTTAATTTGATCCGAACTAATTATTGGCAAATTGTTTAAATTTAACGAAAAAGGAGGATTTATGGGAGGGGAAAAATAGGAATAGGACATATTTCTTAAACATAAACTCTTCTCTCCCATTATCCTCATTCATATTTCATTCACACAAACTAAAGAAAGATCTAGGCCGACCATTGTTAAAAATTAAGAGAAGAAAAGCTAGGAAATGAAGATAAAGCCAAGGGGAATGAAGTAAACACATTTAAATCTCGGATCTCTTTATCTAATCAAGGTGAATAATAGTTATCCATCTCACATATGCTTGTTTGTTTTGGTTTAATGATTAAACACGAATCTTATGATGTTATTATTGCATGTTATAAGGATTGTTGCATTATATTCTTGATTGGTGATTTGTTAGATTTATTATGGAATTATTTGTTAGGTTTTAAGTGTAGAAACCTATTTTATGACATCCAGTTGACTTGAAATTTGGATATGATGTTTAAAACATTATTTTGTAAGCAGATTTTTAATTTCATAATTTTCAAAGCATGTATGAGTATATTACGAATTTCCAAAATGAGGAAAAGGATTTATTTTGGGTTTTAATTATTAAAAATAATTAAATAATGGTTTTGGTTTTATAATTTTAATATGTTAAAGAATAAAGTAATTCTTACTTTTAGAGATTTTTATGGATTTTTTCCACTGTTTATGGTTTATTATGAATTTATTAGGCTGGAAAACTTTAAATATATTAAAATAGTAATATAAAATTATTGGTTTGCAAAATTATTTTGGGAATAAAAATCCGATCCATTGTAGCTTTCCTGAAAAGAATTTGGTAAAGAAGTTTATTATCCAATTGCAATTTGAAAAGTGATGGGAGTTGGTGAAAAGAGTATACTTTATATAGAAAAATAACAGTTTTTATGTTAATTATGAGTTTGCCATGTCGCTGGTAATCCATGCTGAAGTCCACCCATGTTACGGTTATCAATGTTGTCTTCACCTAGAAGGGAAGCATAAGATATCAAATTTGTTGGTATGGAATGATTCCAATCAGGTTTAAGCGTAGTTATAGGGGTTCTCGATATTAAACTAGTATCGACATGAGTAATCTCGTAACTCATCAATGTCAACATCCTTTCTTTCGGTAAAACTTTTTTACCTGCTTCCACAACTTAGAATACGTGGCAATTATGATGCCACAACTATACATTTTCGATAGAAATATAAGGAGGTAATGATGCTGCCTGTTTTTATTCCGATATCAACTATGTTTTAGCCACGGTGTCGCTTATATATGTTTTCGACATTGATATGAAATGGAAATGATGCCGCCAGTCTTAAGTTCGACGTTAATATTTAAGGTAGTAATGCTGCTAGTTTTCATTCCGACATTCTTTTATAAGCGCGTTGTAGGCTAGCTTTATAAAATTGAATTTCAGTTGTTTTAAAACAATAATGCCGAAGGACATCAATGTCAACATTCCTATCTATATGGCTGGAAGCCTTTACTTTATGCAAATCAAATTTTATACTTCATAGCTTCGACAACCTATATCATATACTATGCAACATAAATGATTTTGGCCCTATGGCCTTATACTTTGTAAATTAGAATGTTTTAACATAATCTCAACATTGAGGGGTGCGATAACCCATAGCGGCTATAGTAACGCCGTAATTTATGATTTTAAAGGTTTCATTGAATGAGGCTTACCAGTCTAAGGTTTTAGAGGTGTGAAAACCACAATTTGATTCCGAAGTTGATGAAAGCTATTTCATAAAAGCATATATCTTGGCAAAATATTTTGGATAAAGTAATGGGATATAATTTCTTTGTTTTTAAGTATGATTTCAAAGGTTAAATCAATTACAAAGATTTATGTTTTTAAGGAAATAGAAATAGTATTTAATCTAGAATTTTGCTTGAAAGATTATCGTTCTTATCCCATTTAGATAAATTATGATAGGATAAATTGACTCAAGGATTAAAGAATAGAAACCAAATAGTGTGACTGGTGTAGGGTAGCGCCCTATAATGCCCCACCTTTTGACCCACATTGACAAATGATATTTGCAAGTAATATCATCTACTAATGCGGAGAATAAGGCTGGTTAGGAGCAACCATCTATAATATTGCTTTGGACAAATATCGAATACGTCTAATTATGTGACTATATTATTTTTTCCTTTTTCTTTGAAGAGGAATTCAACGTATATGATCCAGGTGCAAAACAATATTACAGTGGTTAACTAAAATTCAGAAAAATAAAAAATATCACAACACAAAATCACAGAGTGGATAAAAAAATATACATAGGTGATACAGCTGAAGTGAATAAGAGCATATACATGATAGACTATAAAATAGTGGTCATAAGGATCCAATCAATATACATGCTCAACAACTCAAAATACATATAGTACACAAAATAAGTCTCTATCTCTACAACAAAATAGACACCACATAGATGTATACAAGATGATAATAAAAGATAACTATCTAACTCCTAAAAGTCCATCTAAGTGCGGCATCAACCAACTTATCAAATGATACTTCTTTAAAAGAAAAGCCTTCTTAAGACTCTTCTTCAATCCATATACAAACTTTTGATTTTTCTTTAACGGGGTATTAATGTGCTCGACCCCATACTGAGACAATGCCTTAAAAGCTGCTACATGCTCCATTATTGAAAAATCCTCTTGTTTGAGATCATTGAACTGCCTAGCCAACGATACCTTCTCAGCCTTGGGCATAAACATCAATTCAAACCTTTCGCATAAATGTTCCCAAGTAAGATCCACTTTCTCTACCTTAGCAATAAGCAATTCATACAAATCCAATGCTTGCTCCTGAAGCTGACTTTAAGCCACTTGAACCCTATGTACATCTGTAAGGCCCATGCGAGAGAAGACACGCATGCATGTTCTAAGCAAAGCCTGGACCCCCATGACTCCTTCCGTGCCTTTTAATGGCTTTCCTCCGAAATGAGCAAAGTCACTGCACATGCGTGCGAAACCAAACCTACAGGGAGAAGAACTAGAAGCAGGACCAGAAGTTTAGGCGTTCTTCATTAGATCCATCAGCTACTGGGTAGACATAAATACACCAACCTAGCTAGGACCACTAGACTGTCCAGCATCAAAACATGTAACTCTACCATTGGCCATCTCACTTCTGTTTAAGACAGAATTAGGCAAAAGATTTTTCTCAAGGATAGAATTATATAAGCTCAATCATAAGATATTTCTAATAAGATGGAATCCTAATGTTCGAGTTCGATCGTAAGGGATGATGCTAAGACACACCCAGGATACAATTCTCGTCTTAATATCATATATTATTTCGAGTTCTCCAATACTAACTGTAACGCTCCACTTTTAGAGCCCCATTAACAATGGATATTAGTAAGTAATATTGTCTGCTAATGTAGAAAATAAGGCTAGTTAGGAGCGACCATCCGTAATATTACTTTGGATGAGTATCGAATACGTCGAATTATGTGACTATTTTTTTTCTTCTTTTTCTATAAAGAGGAATTCAACGTATATGATCTAGGCACAGAACAATGTTATAGTGGTTCAATTAAAATTCAGAACGATATAAGATATCACAACATAGAATCACAGTGTGAATAATAGAATATACATAGATGATACAACTGAAGCAAATAAGAGCATATGCATGATAGACTACAAAATAGTGGTCATAGGGATCTAGCCAATATTCATGCTCAACAATTCAAAATACATGTTTTACACAAAATGAGTCTCTATCTCTACGACAAAATAGACACTACATAGATATATACAAGATGATGATAATAAAAGACGACTAGCTAACTCCTAAAAGCCCAACTCTAGAAGTCATCACCTAGAAGCACGTGAAACATACCGGTCTGACCTGAGTATTATAAAATAATAAATGGGTCGGTATAATCTTAATTCAAATAAAAGTAAGACAGAGTGATAATGATAAAATAGATCTCAATAGATAGCACTTAACCATGTAATGTTCAATCTCAAAGGAATATCATCATACTCCAAAATTCATTCCCCAAAATGCCAAATATTACATTTCTACCATTGAAAGTAAATATCATCACCAAAACTCAAATCACATAAATCCAGAATTCAACAATTTGAAATCTAGAAATCACAAGGGGGAAGGCGCCTAAAAATACTCTGGATTGAAAAGCATAAAAACTCATTAAACACGTGTGTTAACTCCAAATGGAAATAAAATCCATAAATGCTCCAAATGGATATGAAATCCATAAATACTCCAGTTGGATGTGGAATCCACAAATACTCCAGATGGGCACATAATCCCATAAAACTCCGATGGGCATAAAATCCCATATATCAGGTTTAAGTGTCATATACTCGCTAATAGAAATCATTCAAGTAACATCTGTATGTCCCATACCACCCAGGCTTACTCGAATGTTTACTACTAGTTAGTAAATTCCACCAGTGTGTAAAAAGGGTTCAATTGAACAAGTCTAGGAACTAACCAAAGAAATAAATATGTGTGTTCCATACCACTTATTTTATTAGATCATTTAATTCAATTTCTTAGTCAACGGATAACGTGCAATTTTATATGAAAATATTTTGCTTTGAAACCCTATTTTGGAAAATATTGGTTTATAAAAGCCATTAATAGTTTTATTAAATATAACTTGCTATATATAAATCGATAAAAATATGTATATACTTTTAAATTATTTCAAATAATAAATAAATATTTATTAATTTATTTACCTTTCCAAACTACTTTATGTCCATAAAATTATGTTTTTTGGAAAACACTTTGATTTCTAAACCCCATCATTCGCAAAATAGTTTGGGAATAGTACAATAAAATCAATGCGTTGAACTGCTTCTATAGAACAACCTCTATAGAAGGAAGAGCATAAAAATGCAAGTACTAACCATGGATATCAACATGCAGAAATTCACATTGGAAATCATCAGAAATAGCATCAAACCAAAATAAAAATGATGCAATTCGATTGGGAAAACGAGCAGCAAAGGGAGCAGACCGAGGGAGACAAGACATTGCCTGGACCGAGCTCTAGGTTGATGATCGGTCAACCAGTCCTTTCCGCTGATCGACCGATGGACATTGCCTGGAGCTTGCTCCAAGTTGTGTTTGTTCCCCTCCTCTGCTTGTTTGTTTGATTTTTAATTTTTCGGGATTTGTAATTCAGCTTAGTATTGCCTGAAACCATTACATGCATATAAAAAACAATTAATAACGCAAATAGATGAGGTTCACAAGTTTTGGTTTTAGTAAATAGAGAGTAGTAAAATTATTGACAGTGGAGCAACATAAATCAAACAGAGAAATAAGAGAAAGGAAATCAACAGTGACCAAACTGGGATCAAAACAAACCAATTTCTCTTTCTTTCAACTGCGTGCACAAGATCTAAGATTAGAAGTGTGAGAATTACTCACCTATGAGCTAAGATAATAGGTTGTTTACTGATTTGTTGCTTTATCTAACTCCTTTCAGTTAAAGCTCGATTTATAGACAAAGACAAATTGAAATATGAGAGCCATATGATGTATCTAAAGGGTAGTATAAACTAACTAAGAATATATACTCCAATAGTTAGTAATTTTTCTCTTTAATTGGTTGATTTGGAAGAGTTAGTCTAGGGTTTTGAGAAAGAGGGAAGAAATTGTTTACTGTAAGTTTCTTTGCTTCTGTCTGTAGGTGAGTAAATGCGATATAAGAAGGAAATAAACATACATTTGACTATTTTTCAAGTCATGCTTAGCTAATTAAATTACATTTGGGCCTAGGATTAAATATAACCCAACTAAAGAATTTAAAGTTTTATTCTATTCTAAATACAAAGAAATGCTTTTTATAAACAATGTTTTAAACCAGAATTTGATTTTATAAGTTAATACCATTTTATAAAATCAAAGTTAGACCATTCTTTATATTTTTATTTGCAACAAAAGAAAAAAATTCACAATTCATTTTTTAATAATAATGATATATTTATTGCTCTTAATTAAATTGAATAAAATAGACCACTATGCTATAATTCACTATTTAAACCCTAAGTCATGCCTAATTTAAATTAAATCCATTACCATATATTTAATAGTGATAAAATAGGTCATATAAATTTCATTTGAGAATAAAATAAACTTGTACACCATTTTCATTAATTTAATTTATCCTTTTCTTTTATTATTATAATATAAAGGAATTAAACCACATAAAAATAATATCTCGCTTAAATTTTCCAACATTTATTCTTCACTTGATAAAGTCAAGACATATTATCTCCTTCCAATTTAATCCAAATCTTACTTTAATTTGGTAACAGAATTATAATTAAAATCCCTAAATCTCTTAATTATTTAATTATTACCAGTTTACAATATATATTTAATTTAATTTTAGGTAATCTAAATTAGGGTTGTTACAAGCCCTGTACTTCAACTGCTAGCCCCTAATTGATATTAGTCCACAATTCCAATGCGTAGGGCTTTGTTAAGGGTAAAACTAAAAGTAGGTTTACGCATATAATAACTTATATAGGTTATTGGTTGGCCTATAAAACCATTAAGTTCATAGCGAGACTAGCGAAACTATGAGATAGATAGATACTCAGATTAACACTAATATGATTGTGTTTGGATGGACAATCCAATTTCCTCCTAATTAAAAGTTGGAGTATTTGTATATCTGCTAGGCATGAGTTAGCCATATAGGTTTGTGGTAACCTTGGAAAAACTATAGAGACAGGCAGTCAATTAGTTGAGACAGATTGATCAGAATTATCCTTGTATCATACATGCATATGATTGTTTATGCTTGTTTAACCATCGTGAACGCATGAGCATCATTGTGATTGACATATTTTAGAAGACACTAGTAAAGGAAAAACCCATTCCACTCAACGGCGTTGCTTCACTAGATATCTATTACCGAGAAGGAATATTATTATTTACACCAGAGTTTTTTGTCTGACCCAAAGTTTTTCCCCTTTGACTTTCAGGTAGGACTGCATAAAGTATGGGTTGGACCAAATACTTCACCCAATGCATATATGTATGGGTTAAAGGTAGTTCAACCCACACCCAACCCCATATGAGGTTGGATATAGGTTGGGTTGGGTGTTTAGTAGGGTTTGGTTGGGTTACAAAAACCTGATATGAAAACAAGATAAAATATTTAACTTAAGATAAAAAATAATTAGCCAGCATAATGCATTAAATATAACCAATTCACTAATGTGCATATTTTATTAGAATTTAATTCTAGAAGATATCACATAGAATTGATTCACTACATATTAGAGTAAGAATTTCATTCCAAAATACATTTAGTTAATCCTGGAATACTCCTCAAAAGCTCTTAGTCAATCATATGTGTTATGGTCGCTATAATTTTACTTGAAAAGATATTGAATATGATTTTTTTAAGTATATTTACTTTGGAATACTTATACTTTATTTTAGATTTTGACTGTTCTACTATTACATAGGCTGATATTGAATGAGTTTTTATGCAGGGTTGGGTTAGGTTAAAATAGGCTTGGGTTGAATAAAATATCAACATTCGACCCATATAGTATGGATTATAAACTGTAACCCATATCCGACCTGAACTAAGTTGGGTTAGGTCGGGTTTATGTGGGTTAGGTCGGGTTCATGTGGATTAGGTCAGTTTGGTGGGTCGGGTCGGGTCGGGTCGAGTATGGGTTGTGTGTACCCTTGTCTCGCGTGCTCATTTAAGTAGTTCAAAAGTAAGATTTTCAGGTTTGACAATTAAAGCTTTTGAACATGTGCAGAAGGTACAACTAGCTATATAAGAGTCTACTTATGTCTGCTGTGTTGTTATGATATTATGTCTAAATGTATGTAATGGCAGAATATGTATCTATAAAGTAGTTAACACTGATCAACCAAGAGGGCATCTTCATATGTCGCTCTTGAAGTATTTTATAATAATTATATTTTATCTAAACCTAGGAAATGTGTTGGGATTATGTAATGAATATAGAAATTAATAATGAAACGTGTTTCGAAAATTTTCATATTTCCATGCTTTTTATGTTAATGGTACTATTAACTGATCTCATTTTATCACCGAAGAATAATACTATTGATGACTGCAGCAACAACAATGCTTGCCTAAGAATGAAGGATGTTACAACTTGGTTAGATATGTAAAACTTAAAAGAATTTTAACTTAAAAGAGTTTTGAAAACACAATTCGAATGAATCCGAGAATAAGATTAGGGTATGGGATAACACTAATTAACGTACTTATATTTGCTATACACAACTTTATATATCTTATCGCTATCCATCCCTCTCTCTTAGACCGTTCTTTCGTATCTTACTAAGGATCGAATACACATTTAAGGAAAATAAGATATGGAGGTAGAAACTGGAAGAGTGAATCTCAGTGGAGGAAGTACCATAATCAATGGAAATGTCAGGTCCAGTACTAAAAGGAAGCCGGGTCGACAAACGGCTGCTAATATGGGTGCAGGAACACCACCGATGGATATGAGAGCTATGTATCAGTTCCATGTCAACATGATGCAAGCTGGAGCTACAGCTGGATTAGTTGGTGGAAATGTTGCTAATGTAGGAGGAGCAAAACCTAAAATTCTTGTTGTCAACAACTATGTTGTGTTAATTCAAGATTGTGCAAGACTTGGAGGAAAGCCATTTATTAGAACAGAGGATGCTATCAAAGTTGAGAATTGGTTGTTGCATTGTGAATGAATTTTTGCTTATTTAGGCATAAATGATGAGCAGAAGAGAAGACTATCATTTAGGCAATTGCAAGGGGCCACATTGTACTGGTTGAATAATGTAACTATGGGGGTACTGGAGGAAAATTTGACATGGGCTGAGTTTAGGAGAAGATTTGAAGAGAAATTCATGTCTGAAATAACCAAGTCAGCTTTGCTTAGAAAGTTTGCTGAGTTGGAACAAGGTGATACGTCAGTGCCTGAGTATGCGACCAAAAAAGCTGTCTAGATATGGATATGCTACTATGGATACAATAATCAAGAGGAATGAAGAGTTCATTAGACGATTAAAACCAGAGCTTTCCATAGCACCATTACCACACCTTAGAGACCCTTGTGATGTAGTGGTGGAGATAACATTAAGGAATGAAGAGATGCTTGCGTTGTTTAGTAATAACAAGCCGATAGAGGCTTAGTGTGGTCAAAGTCTGAAAAAGAAAGTTCTTTCAGAAGAAGGGATCTCAAAAGGGCGGACTGCCAAGAAGGGAAAGAATGATGTTTGATATAAGTATCATAAGAAAGAGCACTTCCCATAAGTGTCATTCAAGAGATGGAAAGAAGATCAATGGAAGAACATCAGGTGTTTCAGTTGTGACCAGATTGGGCATTACAAGAATCAGTGCAAAGAACCAGCTAAGTTTGAGAAAGGAAAAGTGTTTGATTTGGAATCTTATACTTTGAGACCAACAACAAAGGAGAAGGGAGGTACGCTTTTGATTCATGGATATATGTTAGAGTATTGTTTGATACTGGTGCATCATAGTCTTTTATCTCAAATTATTTAGTAGATAAGCTTAGTTTAGAACCATCATACCTTGTTACTTCCTTAAGGGTTGAAAATTTGATAGAAGGATATGAAACTCTTGGAATGAGGCATGGCTATTTAGAGTTTGAGTTGTTAGATCATATATTTGCCTGTAGTTTATTTCTGTTAATTTTGTGGGCTTCGGGATTATATTGGGTATGGATTGGTTGAGTAGATATGATGCTAGGATATTTTACGAGGATAGGGAAATATCACTAAGGCACCATAATAGTAGTGATCGAATCATATACTCCATAGAGATTCAAGTTTTGATGTTTGTGCTTTATTTGGTGCAATAGAAACAGAAGATGAGTTGAATTGGGTTTTTGTAGCAAGAGAATTTGCAGATATCTTTGAACCGTTTACAGGGCTACCTCCATAGAGAGCTATTGAGTTCAGAATAGATCTTGTACCTAGAGCTGAACCCATTAGTAGACTACCTGGCAGGATGACACTGACCTAAAGGAAGGAATTAAAGGTGCAACTAGTGGATTTGGAAGGAAAGAGTTTTATTAGACCGAGCAGTTCACCTTGGGGAGCGGCTGTGGTGTTCCAAAAGAAACTGGATGGGTCATTGAGATTATGTATCAGTTATTATAAGTTAAATGAAAAGACGATAAAGATCGACATCTTTTGCCAAGAATAAATGATTTAATTTATCAGTCGAGTGGTTTTAAAGTATTTTCCCAACTAGACATGGCATTAAGGTTCCACTAATTTAGGGTAGCAAAGCATAGTATTGACGTCATTCTGAACAAGATATGGTTCATATGAGTGGTTAGTAATGCAATTTGGATTGACTAATGCACCTACTTTCTTTGTAAATTTGGTGAAACGGATCTTCCGAGAGCATTTGGATAGATTCGTGTTAATATTTATAGATGATATTCTGGTTTATTCTAAGAATGAGTGAGAATATGGGATTCAGCTTAGAATAGTACTTGAGACATTGAGGTAGCATCAACTAAAAGCCAAGTTTTTAAAGTGTCACTTTTTGAAAAGAGAAGCGAAGTTTCTTGGGCACGTAGTTTCAAAAAAAGAATTGTCGGTAGATCTAACTAAGGTTGAAGCTGTTAATAATTCAAAGAGACCCAAGACTGTGATCAAGATAAAGAGTTTTCTTGGATTAGCTGGCTATTACCAGAGATTCACCAAGGATTTTTCTCGTATAGCAGCACCGATGACAAAAATAATGAGGAAAGATATAAAGTATGCTTGGACCGATAAATATGAGGAGGCATTCTTGAAGCTAAAACATTTATTGAGCGATATGCATGTTTTAGTCGTTTTCGGATGGGAATCAAAATTTGGTGGTGTACATTGATGCATGCGGAATAGGATTAAAAGCTGTACTGATGCAAAGAGGTAAATGATTACCTAATCTTCTCAACAGCTTAGGCCGCATAAAATTACATATATCTGACTCATGATTTGGAGTTGGCAGCTATAATCTTTGCTTTGAAGGTGTAGAGACACTACCTTTTAGGAGAACGATTCGAGTTGTATGCGGATCATTAGTCATTAAAGTATTTATTCTCTCAGAAGGAGCTAAATATGAGACGATAAAGGTGGCTGGAGTTTTTAGTAGCTTATGATTTATGTATTGAGTGTACGCCAGGGAAAGGAAATAATTAAAGTGGCGCATGCACTTAGCCGAAACATCAAAATGTGGTGTTAGTTATGTGGGCAGAATGAAAAGATTTAGAGGCATTGACTACTTGTAGTGTACAGTTAAGATCGACTGCTAGTTTTAGTCAAAATATAGCATGTTAACTTACTTAGAAGTTCGACCGGTATTTATCAAAAGGATTGCTTCTAAGCAAAGAGATGAACCAGTAGTAGCTAAAGAAATAAGAAGATTTGAAAATGGAAATGAGATTGAAGATTTGAAAGTTTTTAATCTTGATCAGAATGGATGGTTGAGGAAGAAGAGATGATTTGTGTTCCAGAGTTTGGGGACTAAGGAAGGAAGTACTTAGGGAGTGTCATATATCGAAGTTTTCTATTCATCTTAGAGGAACTAAGATGTACCGGGACATGAAGATAAGTTTCTTCTCGGAAGGTATGAAAATGGACGTAGGCTTATGGGTAAAGCAATGTCTAAATTGACAACAAGCGAAAGCCTAGCATCATAAGCTAAGTGGATTACTTCAACCTATAGATATATCAGTATAGAAATAGGATTCTATATCTATGGATTTCATTGATGGATTGCCAAGGTCGAATACGGGAAATGAGAGTATTTGGGTTATGGTGGATAAACTGACTAAGGTTGCACATTTCATTCTCGTTAAGTCAACAAGGATGACATATTTTTTGGCTAAGTTATCTGTGAAGAATACTATCAACCTGCATGGGATTCCTAGTAATATAGTCGGTGATAGGGATACTTTGTTCACTAGTGAATTTTGGAATAGTCTGTAAGAAGTGTTAGGTACCAAGCTGAAGAAGAGTACTGCTTACCATCAAGGAAAAACGGAGAAAGTTAACAAACCTTGGAAGATTAGTTAAGAGCTTATGTACTAGAATTTGCAGGATCACGGGAGGACCATTTGCTCTTGGTAGAGTTTTCCTATAATAGTAGTTATCAAACTAGTATAGGGATGACATCTTTTGAAATTTTGTATGGAAGGCCATGCAAATCACCGATATGTTGGTTAGAGAATGGAGATAGATTAGTTCGTGGTCCAGATTTAATGAGAGAAGACACATAAAAGATTGAGTTGATCCAAGCGAGAATGAAGGAAACTTAGCCTAGGCAGAAAAACTTATGCAGATAAGAGGCGTAAGGACTTGGAATTTTCAGTCGAAGATCATGTTTTTGTTAAGGTATAATCGATGAAGGGTGTAATCTAATTTGGGAAGTCGGGGAAATTGGCATCAGGATTTGTTGGATCGTTTCATATCATAGAAAGGGTTAGAAAAATCACTTATAGGATAGAGTTACCGAGCAGTTTGGTAGGAGTCCATAATGGTTTTCATGTTCTTCATCTTAGGAAGTGTGTTCGTGATCTAAAGACAACTACCACTCTGACTGCATTGGAAGATTTAGTGGTAGAGCCGGACATAACTTTGATTAGACATCCAGTTCGTATTGTAGCTAGGGATGAGAAGATGTTAAGGAACAAGTCAGTCAGATTAGTGAAGATCCGGTGGAGCGACAATGAGAAAGACTGTACTTGGGAGATAGATAATAGGTTTAGAGACACTTATCCTGATTTGTTTTGATGAAATGTTTTATACCAATGTGATATGTTTATTATATACCTTACGTAATTTCGAGGATGAAATTCTTTAAGAAGGGGAGTCTGCAAACTCCTAATTTTTATTAACATTATTTAGGAGATTTAATTAGATAAATTAAATAAAATAATGTGTTGAGATAAGGAGAATGATATTTGATAATTAAAGTAGGTTGTGCCCTAGTGAATGAATTGATAAGATTGTTTAGAACTTAAATAAGGAGGATTTATAGGAGGGGAAAAATTGAAATATACTTTCATTTCCTATACATAAACCCTTCTCTCCCATTATCGTCACTCATATTTCATTCACACAAACTAAAGAAAGATCAAGGTCGTCCATTGCTAAAAAACAAAGAGAAGAAAACTAGGATATCAAGCTAAAGCTAAGGGGAATGAAGTCAACACACTTAAATCTCAAATCTCTTTAACTACAAGGTGAAAATAGTTATCCATCTCACATATGCTTGTTTGTTTCAGTTTTATGATTAAACTCGAACCTTTTAATGTTATTATGCCATATTATAAGTGATTGGTGATTTATTGGATTTATTATGGACATTTTTTAGGTTTTAAGTATAGAAACCTAGTTTATGACATCCAATTGACATGAAATTTGAATATGATGTTTAAAACATTATTTTAGAAGTGGGTTTTTTATTTCATAATTTTCCAAGCACGTATGAATATATTACGAATTTCCTAAACGAGGAAAAGGATTTATTTTGGGTTTTAATTATTAAAAATAATTAAATAATGATTTTGGTCTTGAAATTTTGATATGTTAAAGAATAAATTAATTCCAATTTTTATAGATTTTTGGGGATTTTCCCAAGTGTTTATGATTTATTAAGAATTTATTAGACTATAAAAGCTTAATAAATATACTAAAATAGTAATATAAAAATATTAATATGAATACCAGCTTTATCATAGACTTGGTACCGTACAATTATCGTGTAATGCCGTTCGGTCTGAAAAATGTCGGAGCTACATGCCAAAGATTGGTGAACACAATGTTCAAGAATCAGATCGGACAAATGAAGGAAGTGTATGTGGATGACATGTTACGAGTGTCGAAAATCACCTAGATGATCTCTTTGAGATATTTGAGATCCTCCGGAAGTATGGAATGAGGCTGAATCCACTAAAGTTTTCTTTCGGCATTGCTTATGGAAAATTTATTGGTTTTATAGTGAAAGCAATTGGCATTGAGGCTAATTTGGAGTAGGTCGCCTCCTTATGGAATGTCACAACCCCTCAATGAAGAAGGAATTACAAAGCTTAAATGGAAAATCGCAGCATTACCCGATTCATCTCCCGAGTGAAGGATAAATGCATAACATTCCTTGATGCGCTGAAGAAGGGTAGGTAGAACTTAGAATCGAATCAAGACTGCCAGCTTGCATTTAAGGAATTACTATGACATATGGAGACACCACCAGTTCTATCTAAATCGGTAGATGGAGAAGATCTATTAATTTACATAGCAGTATCTACTTACGTACTAAGTGTGGCATGTGTGCGTGAGGAAGCTAGGATTCAGCGACCAGTTTCTTATATCAGCAAATAGTTCACCGAAGCCAAATGAAATTACCCAAAGTTGGAAAAACTGTCGTCATGCTTGCTGATAGCATCAAGGAAGTTGTGAGTGTACTTCCAAGCTCATCCAATCAAGGTGATAAAAGATCAACCCTTGAAACTAGTACTCTACCGACCCGAGACATCGGGTCGACTTCTAACATGGAACATTGGGTAAAGTCAATACGATGTGACATATCATCCTCGAAAAGCAATTAATGGAAAGGTGTTTGCTGACTTCATTTCACAATTCAAGATGATGAGGTGGAAGAAACTACGGTCATGGTTTCACAATGGAAGCTGTTCGTCAATGGTGCATCAAATGAATTCTGCTTGGGAGCGGAGCTATGCTTGAGAGTCCCAAGGGATGATCAATCTGCTATTCTTTAAGAGTGGAATTTCTTGCTACTAACAATGAAGCGGAGTATAAATCATTAATAGTAGGATTAAAGATTGTGAAAGAAATGGGAAAAAAAGCTCTTCATATCTACAACGACTCTTAGCTAGTCGTCTGTCAAGTGAAGAGGGGGTACCAAACTAAGGGAGAAAATTTCACCCCTTTCCTATCAAAAGCATGGAATTGCTCAACAACATTGAACACTACATGATAACTCATATTCCTAGAGAAAAGAACATGATGGCTGATCACTTAACCAAACTAGCAAGTTTCGGAGATGCACAATCAATGAGCTTGGTTCCATTTGAAGTATTAATAGCTCTAAGCATAGATCGGATGGATGTTAATTGAGTTCTAAAGGCTGTGAAAGAGAAATAATCTGGACGACGTCGATTAAGGATTACTTACTCAAAGGAATACTCCCCAGAGACCAGAATAAATGAAAGAAGTTCCTCTAGAAGACACCACGACTCATAATGTAAGACGAAGTGCTGTACCGGAGATATTCACCGCCCCTTACTCAGGTGTGTAACCGAGAGATGAAGTTAGGAAGGTCCTCATGGAAATCCACGAAGGTAGCTGTGGTGACCACATCGGGGGGCAAACACTTGCGAAAAATACTCTTCTTTATGGATATTCCCATTCGAAGGTAAACTAAGACGCAACAGACTACTCAAGATGGTGTGATCAATACCAGCGATTAGCAAAGGTTCTACGAACCCTATCATTGAAACTTACGCAAATGGTCAACCATTGGCCATTTGCGATCTAGGGGATTGATTTAATCGGCATGCTACTAATAGCGAAAGAAGGAGCAAAATATGTTGTCATCGCAGTTGATTACTTTACAAAATGGGGGTGAAGCGGAACCGCTTGCCATGATTACTACTAAAAAACCGATTAACGTTGTTATAAAAAATATTATTTGTAGGTTTGGAGTACAGCAAAAAATAATCATACATAATAGAACTCAATTCGAGAGCGCTGGATTCAAAGATAGCTAGAAGTGTTACCGGATTGAGAAGAGCTTTTCCATGGTAGTTCATTTGTAGACAAAGGGGCAACTAGAGGCAATGAAAAAAATCATCAAATCCACCATAAAGAAGAGGCTAACAAAAGATAAGGGAAATTGGTTTGATAAGCTTCCCTTCGCATTAAGGGTTTACAAAATGATACACAAATCTATGACCGGACACTCACCTTTCGCTATGGCATATGGTTTAGAAGATATGATTCCGATAGAACTGAAAGTCCCCTCTCATCGTAGAAGACACTTCAACAAAGAGTGAACGAGTAGGTATTTCTCGAGTCAGTCGATCAGATTGATGAGAGGCGGGAAGAAGCTGAATTGAGAACTGTTGCTCATCAGTAATGAGTGGCATGACATTTTAACACCAAGGTTCGCAACCGCACCTTCGAAGTGGAAGACCTCATCCTGAAATGGATCTTCTTGGGTACAGGAGCACGTGGACCGAACTAGGAAGGACCCTACATCATCAACCAAAAGCTTGAAGATGAACATTCAAGCTCTTAATGGTCGATGGAATTCCGATTCCCTGCGCTTGGAACAGCGACTCGCTGCGGCACTACTACATTTAGTATTTAGCTATGTATTTCCTATTTTCGCAAATAAGCCATCTAAGGACACTGGGAATTATGAATAGGCAGGACTTGCCTTTCCTTTCATTTTATTAGTAAATATAGTTTCTTGAACCAATGGAACCATGTTTTTCTAACCAAATTGCCGAGTCCAGAAGAAAATCAACTAAAACCACCGGATCGATGGGGAAAATCAATCCAAACCTTCAAAGAATTGGTGTTGCTCCATCAACATTGGGAAGATTCAAAACCACTGAATCGATGTGGAAAATTGACTCAAACCACTGGATCGACGGGGAAAATCGATCCATGCCTTCCGAGAACTAACGTTGCTCCGACAACGTTGAAAAGGCCCGTGTCTCTACGTTCCACACAATAAGCCGCGTGTCGCTTCTTCGGCAAATGGAACTGCATTCTTGTAAGAAATATCCCTGTGCACCACACAATAAATCGCACATCGCTTCTTGAACTGATAGAACCATGTTCTTATAAGCAATCTCCCTATGCATTACACAATAAGCCGCACGATTCTTCTTGAACCAATGGAACCGCATTCTTGTAAGCAATACTTCTATGTGCCACCAAACAAGCCACACGACTAAGAAAATATTTCTTAAATCTCCGGATAAGAAGTATAGAATCCCAAAACTACCGAATCTACAGAAAAATCGACTCAAACCGCTGGATCGATGGGGAAAATCGATCCCAACTTCCTAAGTACCACTTTTACCCCAATAACACTAGGAAACATTATTGTTTTCTATTTATGTATGTTACCCCAGTAACACCATGAGACTATCAATTTTTCTACGTATTGGCATTACCTTGTCAAAACTGGAAAAAAATTCGATTGCGGGATAGGTGGAAAATCAGCCCCAGCTTTTCATGAATTAACATTGCTCCAGCAATGTCGTGAAGATTCAAAACCATCGAGTCAATGACAATAATGGACTCAAACCAATGGATCGATGATGAAAATCAATCCTTATCTTTTAAAGTACTGGTGTTGCTCCAGCAATGCTAGAAAATTGCAAATCACCTAGCTAGTTAAGAAATCAACTCATGCATCTCGAAACTTGACATCGCTCGAATAGAGGCAATGGAAAATGGAATAAATCGAAGCTCGAAGATAGGAGACGTCGAAGAAAAAGCTAAGGACTTGAGCAACAAAACCCTCAGTTCCTGGAGATAGAACCTATCACGCAACCTAGAGTGGGGGCAACCAAACTTGTTACCCAATATTCCAATCTCTTATCAAGTGCTTAAACCCAACGTTTGGAGTAACCAGCCCTATGGAGTGAGGGGCACATATATTAACATTGATTTGGAAAACAACCGCAGATTGGCTAAATCGATATACACCACAGTTTTGATTATGCCGAACTGAGTATTTTGGAAATCACAATAGAACTAAGAAAACTAGTATGCTAAGTAACTACAGAAACACTATTTACATGTATAGAAAAGCGGTAAATAAACACACAATATGGAAACGGGAATATATAATGCGGTTATAAATAAGCAGACATAGTACATGAAATGCAGGAAAAGAACACGAGAGAGATTACAATAGAAATGCTAATATTTCATTACTATTATCTTTTTATGTATAATACAAATAGCAGGGGTCGTTCCCGCACAATACCAGCCTGCTTTAGACGTCAAAAAGGCAAAATACATATTTGTCTAGTACAACGACATCACACAACAAAAAGAAACAATAGTACAGACTCAATTATCGTAAAAGCAAAAATTAATCTACTCCACCAACACTTAATCAAATCATCATTTCTTGCTACCCTGGATGCCTTTACCATCCTTATCCGGATGAGTTGGAATCTTCTTTCCCCTTGTGGTCTTCTTACAGGAATCAGACTCCTCAGAACCACCGATGGGCGTGTCTCCTGACGTTGACTTGCTGGTCTTGATTGTGAATGGTCGAACTTTAGGTTGGGTGATGCCTGACTCTGACTTCAACTTTATCTTTTCATCCTTCTCTTTCTATAATCGCTTTCCATCCTCTCCTTGTCTGTCAAGCCGAACCCACCAGTGATCAAAGCATATTCTTCTTTTGACATAGAGACATGCTCTAGGTTTTATAGTGTTGTTATCTACTCGAAAATCGATCTAGGACCGGAGCTCGAAACGTGTATCGAACCTGAAGCTGCTGTGAAGACGGTGGTAGATATGGCAGCGGCTACCGAGCCTTATGTAGCAAGGGACCTGCAAATTGGGAAACACAGTTGTATAGTTTAGTAAAGGACTTCAAAGTGAACTGAAGCTTTTGGAATATTACAAAAACGAGAGAAATACCTGAGCCCAAAGTCTGATCATGAATGTCTACTTTGAAGTCTCATTTTCTAGTTCCCATTTTAGTGGGTCGCTCAATAATCGAGTGAAATCATGGCTCATGCAGGCTTCAAAAGCAGGAAGAGTGCGGGCGGTTGCAGAACTGACCCCTTTAGAGGTAAGAGTGGTTGTTTCTAGCTCTTGAGATTTGGGAGCAAATGTTTCGCCCTAACCTGAAGTGCTCGAACCAACAAATGACTCAGCAGTGGTGTTCTCTCTCTTCGTTTAAAATCTCCCTACCAATCGCAAGAAAGCCGATTTCTTTAGACCTGAGATAGGTAGCCACGAGTTTTCTATGAAGGTCCAAGAGTTTCGATCGAGTGACCAAGCACTCGATTTCAACCACCAACTTATCAGATTCAATCTTTTCTTTTTCTTTGGCCAATTTTGCATTTCGAAGATTCGAGTAAGTTTTGCGGCCTGTTCGGCTATACTCTAACCCCGGGCCTTGATAGCATTATCTCCATTAGTGACTCATTCCTTCAATTTGAATTGCTTATTGTAACTGTCTTTGAACTAATCTTTAATTACAAGGAGAACTCTTTCATGTACCTGGGTTGCCTCTGTCAGCAATTTATCACTTGCGGTCTTTCCCTTAAAGGCCATGTCTCTATTAATCTTCAACCAAACTATTTCATTATCGTGATCCTTAATCATTCTATTATGGTCATCCCTTTCTACCTCAAAATAAAAAATTTGCTAGTAATTAGCTAGATTCACGTTGGTAAGAGCTTGGCCCAAACACTGCCACACGAACCCAACTTTCAAGTCCTCATGGACTGTCTCGAGATTTCGAAGAGAAGTAGCTCTATCTTTGGGCTTTATGGTCTAGCTAAATTCAATCCTATGTAAGAACATATGTAGGCATATAGCCTAAAGTTGAGATGGACTCGATGGAAATGTGTACTTCTCACCACGTTTATAAGAAGTAGGAGTAGTAGCGGTAGTTATGGCCCGAGAGGATGGGATTTCCTATACCATGGGAGTCTGAACTTCGGTGTGGGGAGGAGTAAAGGATGATATAGTCCTGCGGTGATCATGGGAGTCCTTGTGGCACTTGTGGGTATCACCGGGGGCATCACCTTCACCATTCCTTCTCTCTTCTCCCCCCTTTCTTGGTCTCTTTCTACACGGCGGGCTACGTCTTCAGCTTCACTATCTTTTCTCTTCCTTCTCTCCTCATCAGTTTCACAGTAAGGATGCTAAGCTGGATGTGAATTCTGATCTCTGTAAGAGCTGGAGTGTTGATATAATTGATTAAGTAGTCCATGACCAATAAGACCTGAAATGAGAAAAGGATGTAGTTAACGTTGGGACTTTAAAACTTTACTCGGTGCATAAATGTGTTTCGTAATACTAAAGTGGACTATGTATTGCCGATGACCTCCTATATACTCTACCGACTATATTGGCATGGTTTTAAAGTCATAATCTCTCCGCCTCCACTTATAAAAATACCCGGAGATAGGATAATATCCGAACCAGTCTCGTTTATCATCTCACTAATTGTGAAATCCCTAAATTTGCTTAAATTATTGGAAACGTCTCTTAGAGCATACGAATGTGTCGTTTCTCCTATAACAGTTTCCATAACTTGACTTCTAGTCGATTGAGAAGTCTCGAGAATTAGCTATTCTGGAGGAGGCAAGATAAGCATATTGGGGCCCATTTGTGGTGATTCAAACACAAGATTAATCTCCTTCTTCGGTAGCGTGAAAATCACTATCATCATCATATGTAGCCTCTTCCTCCTCCTCTACAACTATAGATTGTTTCCCTTATCTCCTCTGGATCAGCTCGTCCCTCTGAAATCCAGGACATTCTAATTGTTTCACCCCTATCGGCTTCAACATCAGGAGCTTCCCCCGTGTAACGACCGGGCATTTCGACCCTCGAAAATTGACCCTAATACGTTCACTATATAGAGTGCCGAGCAATCGAGTGTCGAAAATACCATATTTTTAGGGTTTAAGAAGAAAAGAGATAGAAGAAGAAAACAGAAATAACAACACAGAATCTCACAATCACAGCGGAACAAAATATAATATACAATAAAGCATAATATACAAAGGAAAACTGTAACTGTTAATATACATACAAGTTATCAAAGTACAATCATCAACATATAAATCTGGAAAGTTATAATAACTTGTCCCTAAATGCTGAATATACAGCCTACAATACATAGCGGAATATAGTCAAATGTGTGCAATACGTCTCTGCCATCCAACTCGTCTCCTGAGCTCCAAAAGCGTCCTAACCTGAAACTGTAATACTCGGTCTGACCCGAGCATTACAATAAAGTAACACCCGAGTCAGGCTGGAAACCAGCGTGAGTAAACACACTAAATTTGAAATGCTTAAGTTAAAAAAATCTTCGAAACCCAAGGTAACTCGTACAACACGACGAGTTTTCATCTTATAAAAACCAAAACACTTTTACAGAAAATCCGGTGGTATTATAATATTATCTAAGTATAAAATACTTATTAAATAATAAATTTGTTAAATTAATTAAATTTCAGCATATTGGACTCTATAATCAAAACCGTAAAGGTTTGCAGTGGTTATTAAGTCGAAGTGGTTCCAGATAATGCAGATTTCCGATCCTTGTCTCTTCGATCTCAAATGATAAATTTTAAATGTACAACTTGTTTTAAATAAACAATTCATATTCAGGGTATCAACATTCACACGTGGGAATTTTTTGCACACGTTTATTTTCAATACAATGTGTAAACATTTTATTCCAATTATTTAAATTCGTTTCGCTACTTAATGACACAGGAAAAAAATACTTGAAATAAACATTCAAGAGCAATAAAGCCAAACATATATCGTTAACTTAATTTAATGATAAATAATTGATACTAACTAATTCACAATCAGGATTTAATCAACTCAAATTAACTGGATCTACTCATATTTTTAATCTGAATTAATGATAGATTAGAGAAGTTATAAAACGATTTATTACTAGTTAATTAAAAATTAAACAATCTATCTAACAAATAATTAATTAATTGGCATAAGATTTAAGTCAATAAGAATGTAATTAATTACTCGTTTTAATTATGTAACATAATTAAACTTTAAATTACGGAAAAATTAATAACATTAATTAGGTTAAAAATATGGGTAATAGGATTCCATTACAATTTTTATCGCGTTGATTTGATTTTTTTTAAATGGAAGAGTGCGTACTCTTTTTTTTAAAGGTTAAAAGATTTTAACATAAACTTATACAATTCCTATAAAAAAAACAATGCCCGGGCCAAACATACCAGACCAGCCCAAAAAAAGAAAAACAAGCCTGCTTTCTCTTCTCCTTTCTTCCTTCTGCTTCTTTATTTTTTCTCTTCGAACAACCCAAGTGCACACGAACACCGTGCACATGCGCACGACCACCAATGCCTCATCTTGGCCTCCAACCATCTTCCCTAGTCACTCACGACTCTTTCAACCCACCCAGGCCATTGGAACACGAGGACGTGCCCCTGTTCAAAATTGAACGCCTGCTCCCAAACACTCGAATAAGCCATCCCACTTCGACTGCCTCGCCACGCCACCGTGTACCACCATCACCTACCAAACCTTGCCTGAAGCTTCGCCGTCACCTACTCCTCCTTTTCCCCCCATACCGCACTCCTCCCTATGCCCCTCGTCGCCGCTGTTAGCTTGAGACCGAACCACCCATAAACCCTTACCTAGACCCTAAAACGAACTCACCACGCTTACCCTCACCGTAAGAAAATCACCCACCATTTTTTGTGGGTGCGCTATCCCCTGAGCCACCTCCAGGCCAACCGCCTCGCCTCCAAATCCATCACATCACCAGAATTCGACGTTTCCCCCAAAACCGATCAACCCCATAATTCTCCTTGCATACAACCCTAAAAATTATCAAACCACTTCCAAAAATCAAGTTTTCCCATTGCAAACACCACCTTATACTTCATTGATTAAACTGCGACAATCGAAACTTGACCAAATTAGACTTTTGTTTTGGAATGAGGTTTTAAAACAAATTAGATGTTGAGTTATTGATTTTTAAAACTAAAGCTTAAACTGTTTTATAAAAAAAACACGACAGAGAGAAGGAGAAGTACAGATTTTTGAATTATGGGAAGAACTACCAGGTCTAAACACATAAACAAAGGCATGAATGCAAAACCACAGATATGCTTGACATAACCAGGTTTCATTACATCTCAGATATTCAAGTATTAATAAAGATTTGAATGTTTAACCCACAATTTTCCAACAGAGATGAACCACTGCTGCCTCTAACTAAATTTTTCTCTTCAAGCTTTTATATGTCTTGATCCATTATGTTAATGGCAGATTCTTTGTTGTTTTGTTCTCTTCTTTTCTTTTTTTTTAAAGTGTGAACACTTGAGCAAGCCTGCCAATCCACACACACACACACACACATATATATATATCTGTGTGTATGTGAAGAATGAAGTGTATAGTGCAAGCATAGTAGCATATACCTGTACAGGATTTTTCACATTTTATTATTTTTATTTTATTTTCTTTTGGCTGAGTTGATTATCTTTCATGTGATTTGATTTTTTATAAGTGATTTGATTTTGTATGACTTGATTAAATGTTTGTGTGCTTGAAATGATGCCTTGCCATGATGATGTCCCCTTATGTATAAACATTTTTATGTATATATATATAGGGAGATTTACATATACACTATTTTATATTAACATATATTTTTTACATATTTACTATTTTATGTAACATATGTACATATACATTTACTTATATATATTTGTAATCATACATATATATATATATATATTACATTAAAAGTTAGTAGTTTATCATCATGAAGCTTTTACATATGTGTATATATATACATATATATGTACACATATATCTATATATAACTTCATATACACCATCTACACACATATACAAAGCCATTTGCATGTATTTATTTTATTTTTATCATAAGTTTAGTGTATACTTACATGTATACTTCATATTCTACCTCTTTATACACATATATTTACATTTCACTATTTAATATAAATATATATATACACACACACTTATACATATAATCATGAGTTTGAAATTGGCCATCTGGAGTTTTATACTTTCATATATACATATATATAGAATTTATCATATCCAAAAATTTATAATTTAAAATTTAATATAGTTTTATTGGTTTATATATTCAGATATTTTAAATATCGGAAAATTCATCTATTCGACTTATAAAAATTAATATTCCAATAATAAAAATCAGTTAATTGGCTAATAACAGGTGACTAAAAATCCGGGTCATTACATTCTTCCCGCCCTTAGAACTTTTTGTCCTAGAAAAGGAATGAAACGAGAATTAGAATTTTTGATGTATATTATTAAATAAATCATTTTTAAACATTTAACTCCTCACTCTTTTATTATACATTTTAAAAATACATACAATTTAAATCACATAGTGTTACCAAGCTAATTTTATATTTAAAACATTTTTCATAACTCGATGTCTAAACAAGTCCATCCTTGTTCTTATAGAAATTTAGTCATACGTTGATCAGGCGTAGGACTGAAAATCTATAAGTACTTAGTAGACCCGTTTCAACACCCAATGAAAATACTTAAAAACTCTTTTCAAAAATGATATGGAAAGTATCACCCCCCTTTACCACCATGGATCGCAGTTAACCCAATGATTGTGTCGCCATCCCGGTGAAATCAAAAGAAAACCGTAGGCATCCACTCCTCTCGACTTACGCCATGGGAACACCATAGTCCGCAGCTACATAAAGGTTGCATTGCTATCACAGCAAAACCGTAAGTAGTCTGTAGACAATCACTGCCCCTCGAATTACGCTATCAAATGAAACTATACCACATAGATCGCAGGCTACACAAACGTTGCATCACTATCCCAATGAAACCCAACGTAGACTATTGGCACTCGCTGCCACCCGAATTACCCTATGGAAAGAAATCACATAGATCACAATCTACCAATGTTACGTCGCTCTCACAGCGAAATCAAACATAGATTGTAAGCAATCACTGTCACCTGAATTATGCTATGGAACTATGATAGATCGTAGTTACACAAAGGTTAAATTGCTATCACAACAAAACTCAATGTAACTGTAGGTAGCAGCACCTCTCGACTTATGCTACCCAACAAATAATCACCGGGAACTCATGAGTTTTGTCCGGACGTCCTCTAGGATCCCAATTCTCATTGAACCCACCCTGTGGATTCCTAGGCAGAACTACCCAGTGGATCTCCTACTCTAAGTTTCGACTTTCATGGGGGTGCCTATCCATACTTTTGCCTCAAAACATATCATACTATATACATAGTACCTTTCAAATCATATTCTTCATATGTATAACATATAAACTTTATCTATACAAAATCGAAATCTTCAAAATTGATAGTTTTCATATTTGGTTTACCCAATTTTTAAAATTGACTATTTGCCAAAAACAAAAGTCTTTAAAAATCAATAGGTTCCAAAACTATCTCCATTTCATTCTCATATATATAAGATCATTCCTTTTAACTCGAATAATTTTTGGATCAATAATTTCTGAGTCCACTTCATACTTATATAAACTCCATTTAGTATTTCAAGTATATATCTTTCAAAGATCATTTCTTTCTGGTTATAAATTCAACGAGGGGGTTTGGATATATAACTAATATATATAATGTCATTTATGCCAAATCAAATTTCTAAGTTCGATTACTCTTCAAAGTTATTAGTAGCATTTCTTACTTCTTATAAAATAAGTTTCAGTTATAGTAACTACTAATTCTTCATCATTATATCTACTCAAAATATATTATTTCGCTTCAAAATCATTTTTGCCTTAATATCCGATTTCGGTTCCAATTCAGAATTGCTTCGAATTTCCGTTTGGGTTAATACTTCAATTTATCCCAATTTGTATTTAAATCCATGATTTAAATATAAATAATTTCCACTCTGACCAGTTTGAATTTAGAAAATAGCTTGAATAGTTTTAAAATAGTTAAATAGTTAATATAAGATAGTTTGAGTTTGAAAAAGAATGGTTTGTATAGTAAAATAGCTTGGAAAACCAAAATAATTTGAATATTTAAGAATATAGATTTTAAACAGTTTATATTAAAATAATTTATTTGAAAATAGTTCCAAAGTCAAACTAATTCAATTCCCAATCTAATTTAAATCAATTCCCATTTCAAATTAATTCAATTTGGATTACAATTCCAACTAATTCAGTTCAATTCCAATTGAACTAATTTCAATATAATTTTTCAATTTTAACCATCTCGATTTATATAAATTCGAGTTTGATTTTTAAAAATATCGATTTAAATTACTTAAATCAAATTAACCTTCAATATTTAATTTAACAATCTAAATCTTTAAAAATTCAATTCGGAGCCCATATTTCGAAATATTCATTTAAATTACTTTTTACTTGGATTTATTCCAAGGTTCGAGTAAGAGTTCAAATCTTTTTAAAACAAATCAACTTCCGAATTGATTTCTCAATTATAGCTTCAAAATTTCAAACCCGATTCTTTAAACAATTCCGGTTGACAAGTACATTTTTTAACATTTCAAACTCAAGTTCAAAATGATTCCATTTCCATAAATTCGATTTTATTTTTATTTAATTTCAAGGATGGATATAAATCATTTCAACCTATCTCTTAATTTATTATCAATAATTTGATTTACAGTTCTATATACTATAAATAACATACAGAATGATAGCAGGATATATCAAATAAATAAACATCCAAATTACCTCAACATCAATCAGTAGCATCCATCACAAATTTCTAGAATTCGAAACCCATTTTTATTTCAAAAATCGTTTTGAAATCATTCATTCATAACTTCTTTTTCCCCTCTTACCAAATCTATACTTTTTCTTTTACAATTTAACCTATTTAACTTCCATAAGTTAAATTTTAATTTCACCTTGAAATTTTAAATTTTCAGGTTAGTTCAAAACTCATTTAACTTGGCCTGGGTTAAATTCCCAATTCGTTCAATCCATTTAAACTTCTCAATTTATTTTTTTCCATCCAAATTTAAATTTCCACACTTCTTTTCTTATTAACATCATTTTTCATTTATAAGTTCAAAGATTTATTCCCTTTGGTTACACTTCTCGTTTCAATGGAAATCCCAGAATTCAAACACTAGTATTTATTTCAAATTACTTTTGAAATCATATATATATGTGCACATATATATCCAATTTACATACCAAATCACACCTTTAAATTTTAACCAACTTTGGTTTTTATCCAAAACAAATTCCTTCGGAATTTTCAAACAACTCATGTTTTAAGCAAAAATTTCCATATCAAAATATTCTAAATAATATCACTTATTATTTCCTCAAACACTTTGAAAAACAATTCAAAATTTTCAGGACTTAGATTCAAAACTTCCCAATTTAAATTCATTTTAATTTATAAGTCATATTTATAATTTATGCTTATATAGTTTCCCTTCCTTAAAACAATTCACAGTTTCATCATTGTTTATTCTGTAATAAACATCCTTTATTAAGACTCAATAACCAATTTATGATAATAATCAATATTATAATATGTAGAAACGGAACACACCATATATTCCATAATAATTTCTTGGAAAATTATTTCTACATAAAATATAATCAGGATAAACTTATTTCATTTCAAAAAAATTTGAAAAACTCTTCCGAAATTTCCGGGATTGAAATCATGGTTTGAGTCTACTTTTAGCTTAACTTATTTGCATAATTCATCCTTATCAAATTTCTATTTGGTTATACATATATTACTGCTTAAATTTTATAATCTTATTTGGTTATAATAAAAATAACATCCAATCACCTTAATATACTATAATGATTCAGAAAAATTATTTCCTTTTATATCCAAAATAAAATCTTATATACAAATATTTTCTTAAAACCGTTTTTAAAATCATTATATAAGAAAATAACAAATACGCCCTCATATATTATACACCTAACTCATTCTAGGGTACTACTGACCCTATCTCTAATGAGTAATTCCTACCAGAGCCAAAGTTCTTGCTTAACCTTCGGCTCTGATACCACGTGTAACGACCGGGCGTTTCGACCCTCGAAAATCGACACTAATACGTTCACTGTATAGAGTGCCGAACAATCGAGTGTCAAAAATACCAGGTTGTTAGGGTTTAAGAAGAAAAGAGATAGAAGAAGAAAATAGAAATAACAACACAGAATCTCACAATCACAGCGGAACAAAATATAATATACAATAATAGCATTATATACAAAGGAAACTATAACTATTAATATACATACAAATTATCAGAGTACAATCATCAACATATAAATCTGGACAGTTATAATAACTTGTCCCTAAATGCTGAATATACTGTCTACAATACATAGCGGAATATAGTCAAATGCGTGCAAAACATCTCTGCCATCCAGCTCGTCTCCTAAGTTCCAAAAGCGTCATAACCTGAAACTATAATACTCGGTCTAACCGTCGTTGATCTCCCTCTCTTCCGGCCTATTAAGTAAAGTAAGTTAGTTCGAGATCGAAACTGGACCTGAGACAGACTAAACTTCTAGTCTCAATCTTCCTATTGATCAAAGGCTATGCTATCTTTAACTCGGCTCTAGTGAAGAGGCAGAGTTACCTTACGAATTGGATTAGAACCAATATCAAGCCCATGAATAGGGGACTATCCCATAACATAGGAAGTTGCTTCTTGGAATGCCGTCGTTCCAGCATTACCATAAAGTAACACCCATTTCAGGCTGGAAACCAGCATGAGTAAACACACTAAATTTGAAATGCTTAAGTTATAAAAATCTTCAAAACCCAAGGTAACTCATACAACCAG
Source organism: Allium cepa (assembly GCA_030765085.1). Lineage (NCBI taxonomy): Eukaryota > Viridiplantae > Streptophyta > Magnoliopsida > Asparagales > Amaryllidaceae > Allium > Allium cepa. Next base: position 57,361,646 of record CM060931.1, read on the forward strand.
ATGAGTTTTCATCTTATAAAAACCAAAACACTTTTACAGAAAATCCGGTGGTATTATAATATTGTCTAAGTATAAAATACTTATTATATAACAAATTTGTTAAATTAATTAAATTTCAGCATATTGGACTCTATAATCAAAACCGTAAAGGTTCGTAGTGGTTATTAAGTCGAAGTAGTTCCAGATAATGCAGATATCTGATCCCGGTCTCTTCGAACTCAAACGATAAATTTTAAATGTCCAAATCGTTTTAAATAAACAATTCATATTCAGGGTGTCAACATTCACACGTGGGAATTTTTTACATACGTTTATTTTCAATACAGCGTGTAAACGTTTTATTCCAATTATTTGAATTCATTTGGCTACTTAATGACATAGGAAAAATACTTGAAATAAATATTCAAGAGCAATAAAGTCAAACATATAGCATTAACTTAATTAACGATAAATAATTGATATTAACTAATTCACAATCAGGATTTAATCAACTCAAATTAACTAGATCTACTCATATTTTTAATCCAAATTAGACTCACTCACTATTATTTTAGGTTCTCTTCCTCTCTTCTTGATGGATTTGAATGAAACCATTTTTAAAATAATCTATATCCAAAAACACCCAACTTTTGTTTTGGAATCAGGTTTAAAAACTAATTAGATGTTGAGTTATTGATTTCAAAACCAAAAATTAAACTGTTTTATAAAAAAACATGATAGAGAGAAGGAGAAGTACAGATTTTTGAATTATGGGAAGAACTACTAGGTCTAAACACATAAACAAAGGCATGAATGCAAAACCACAGATATGCTTAACATAACCAGGTTTCATTGCATCTCAGATATTCAAGTATTAATAAAAATTTGAATGTTTAACTCACTATTTTCCAATGGAGATGAACCACTGCTGCCTCTAACTAAATTTTCCTCTTTAAGCTTTTATATGTCTTGATCCTTTATGTTAATGGCAGATTCTTTGTTGTTTTTTTCTCTTGTTTTCTTTTTTTAAAAGTGTGAACACTTGAGCAAGCCTGGCAATCCACACACCCACGACACACACACACACACACACACATATCTGTGTGTGTGTGAAGAATGAAGTGTACAATGCAAGCATAGTAGCATATACCTGTAAGGCTTTTTCACATTTTATTATTTTTGTTTTCTTTTCTTTTGGCTGATTTAATTATTTTTCATGTGATTTGATTTTTTATAAGTGATTTTATTTTTTATAAGTGATTTGATTTTGTATGACTTGATTAAATGTTTTTGTGCTTGAAATGATGCCTTGCCATGATGATGTCCCCTTATGTATAAACATTTTTATGTATATATATATATAGGGAGATTTACATATACACTATTTTATATTAACATATATATTTACCTATTTACTATTTTATGTAACATATGTACATATAAATTTACTTATATATATTTTTCATCATATATATATATATATATATATATATATATATATATATATATATATATTTACATTAAAAGTTAGGAGTTTATCATCATGAAGCTTTTACATATATATATATATACACATACACACACACACACATATATTTATATATAACTTCATATACACCATCTACACACATATACAAAGCCATTTGCATGTATTTATTTTATTTTTATCATAAGTTTAGTATATACTTACATGTATACTTCATATTCTACCTCTTTATACACATATATTTACATTTCACTATTTAATATAAATATATATATATATATATATACTTATACATATAATCATGAGTTTGAAATTGGCCATTTGGAGTTTTATACATTCATGTATACATATATATAGAATTTATCATATCCAGAAATTTATAATTTATAATTTAATACGGTTTTATCAGTTTATATATTCAGATATTTTAAATATTGGAAAACACATCTATTCGACTTATAAAAATTAATATTTCAATAATAAAAATCAGTTAATTGCCCAATAACAGGTGACTGAAAATCCGGGTCGTTACACCCCGGTTGAAATTCACTCGATAGACCAACTACATCTCCCTAAGCATTCTCGTTAGAGCTACAAAATTGGGCAGAGGAACGAGTTCGCATTCTAGAACCACTTGACGTTGAAGGCTCAGCAATGGCAAATCAGTCATAATGTAGCAAACCGCATAGCCTTAAATTTTCATTGGTAAGCATGAATGTGACAGTGCATTCACTAGATCTAACTTCCTTTAAGGCATTAAATGTTGTTTTATTTACACTCCTTTCATCTCGCGCCAGAATGCCTAAGAGAGAAATGCGTATTGAGTTAGAAACTTAGAGATTTCTACGTAGGAAAGGAAAAAGAAAAGAGATGTACATCTAGATACCCAAGGCCAGTTGAAACCGTACGGACACCATACAAAGAAATATTCATTTTTAAAGTAAGAAAGCTTATTGCCAAGAGCTTCGATGACTTTATATTCCCTCTAGGTTTCGATAATCATATATGATAGGGAGCCATGCCACCTCTTGAAATGAAGAAGAAAGGTCAACTTGGCAAGTCTCAACAGCTGATTTAGCAGGTTCATAAAAACAATATAGAGTGAATTAGAAGAGAATATCCATTCAGATGAACTTAAGATGGAGCCAGTCTATGCTCCTGTAATATCATCATAAGGAAGAGGTTGAATGGTGAAATAGCATTGCTCATGTATATGTTTGGTTGCATATTATATATCATGATGGGGGATCATGCGCAAACTCAGCTCTCATCAGAAGACAAAGATCTTCCTCAAGAATGCCATGCTAAAAACGTATGTTCCGGAATGCATTAGCAGTTAAAATCGATGGCATTTTCTCTAGTGGATCATGCAAGATCCTTAGACTTGGAGGAAGTACACTAATTACTAGTTAAACCAAAACTATCGAGCTGTAAGACTCTGAAGCTACGGGTTCGCTTGATCAAACTAGGATGGATAACAAAACCGAGGCGGTAGAAGATCCAGCTTCGGGTGAAGGAGTTCCATCATCGGACTTACGATGAGATGACCTAGGAGTCACTTTAGACAATAAAAATTGGCATTCAACATGGTCAGGTAAGTTTTACTATCCATTGGCCGGAATCCGAAGGAAGTCAACGTGTGTTTCCAATCGGATTTTGAGCGTTTACTAGGGCAAGTTCATTATGTTATCTATTGCAAAGTGAGTCCAGTGTTCCAAGTACCACGAATGAACTATCCTGTGTATATAGCTCGCTCGTGCTAAAAAAATGATTCGCATCATATTTTGAAATTATATGTCTTATGACTTACTCGTTATCAACGAGTAACCGATAACGGAGCCGCTGTCCGAAGAGATCTAGAAATCGTTTTCTTTCAGGACAAATGGAAGTGTAGAAAATGGTAAAGTAATTGGATGCAGTCATCCAGTACGTTCGGTTTTAGAATAGATCACCATGTTGGAATTCCTATGACTATCGAGACTTAGTCGAATTCCAAAAAGGAACAATTAAAGCAAGAAACCAAGATTCGCCTCTGAAATAGAATATACTCAGCCGGGGTGGAAATTTAACTCCACTACCAGTCAGTCACAAAGTCAAACTATTTCTCTTCGTATTCGAATAAACCAAGACCAAATTATTGTCATCACCATCATTGCCATCTCAAAATCCACCAGCCCCCAACCTTCAAAGCAATTTAGAGCACTAGGCTTTCTAGAATTGGGGTCGAGTTATCCACAGTGTGGCAAGGTAGAGGCAGTAGATTCCAGATGATGGCAGTTCGATCCTAGGTGGCTGCAGCATGACGAATAAGGATGCAGCATTGGAGGATCGAAAGGAGGATGAGCCGGCATGAGAAAGACTTGGATGGGTTAGGTCATGAGAACCAAGGCAAGAGAAAGGTCGGTGCAAAGGTTGAATGCAAATGAAAGTGGAAGTTAAATTTTTTTCCTAAGTGTTGTACTTATAGGAAAAAATCACAAGTCAAGGAGGCCTAACACGGTACCAACCCGAGTCAAAACTTCCTCCCCTGATCCAGAAATCATCGTGAAGAACTCTCATACCAAACCAAAGTGTAATGTAGTTTCCAGAGTACAAATTACATCATCGATGTAGGAAAATAGAATTTCATTTTTGACCATGCCAAACGGTTAAGTAGTTAAAGGAAAATCAACCGGACGAAAGCAACTTCTCAAGACAACACCCGGACGATCAAACTGGAATTTTCAAAATAGGAGCTAAGGACTTATCCTAGTCCAAGATCACACTTTATTCAATGAAAGCATACTCTAGGGGCAAATGTTAACTAGGTTTTTAATCAAGCAGAAGTCAATGGAAGTTAGAACGTCGAGACAGAGATGAACTGACTTCCAAACTTAGAAGTACACTAAAATAGGTTAGAAAAGAAACTTGGAAATATCTCACTTAGGTTGGAGATAAGGCTCGACATCGAGTTAGTGACCTTTTAGTTGGCACCGACTCAACCAATCATCCCCATTCTTTTCCAAAATTGTATAGCATCCCTACATAACTCCAAGGAGTCGATGTCAAGTGTTTTATACAAAGTTTGTACGACCAATCCTGAGATTGATGAGATGACATTAGAGAAGACGGGATAACTCAAGTTCTATCAACAAGATTGCTAGAATAAACTTAATAACAGTGGAAAACAACTTTAAACAAATCATTTAAGAGATAGAAAAGCGGAGCAAAAGGTAAAGGGAGGTTTGCACTTAACTCTTTGACTTGGTACCAAGTTAAGGGTAGTTAGGTCAGTACTGAGTCAAGCAATTGACTCATGATACTTCCATCTCCCATGTGTGACTTTAGGGCCATCTACTGGACTTCATTGCAAGCGGGCTTTAACCTCCATATCTTTGTTCTCCTATAAATACAAACCATGGAGCAATCAAAACGGGATCTGGTTTTTGCCATCATTACATAGAAGCTCGGTCTCTACTTCAGCTCTTTTCTCTACACAATAGTCACCAAGGCAACTACTTAGGCAATTCAAAGACTTAGAATCTATCTAACCTCTGTACTAGTGACTTGTTTCCTCCCAAATCTCTTGTAATCTCAAACATACAACATCAAATTCATAAGCAACAAAGCTATATAGTGGACATAGGCCATAAATTGTCGAACCACTATAAAACCTTATGTCTCCTTTTCTTATCCATATTACTTTTATTTTATTTCTACTAGATCTAGGTCTCACAAGTTCCCTACAACCAATTCTTCGGTGTAGATCCATTTTTGGTGTAAATAGTAGAAAAACTTATTTTTGAAAAGTAAATGAATATTAAATTTTTGGAAAAATATATGTTATATTAAATAAAAAATTTAAGTAGAAAATTTAAAATTTGTTGGATTGAAAATAACATTAAATGGGGTTTTAATAAAAAAGGTTAATTCTTTCGAAAAAAATAGTATAGTGTATGTATCTTGTTAATTTTTCTAAGATAAAATTTTAAGTTGTAAAATTCATTTTATAGGTGGATAATAGGAAGTGGAATAAGTTTGAAATGGGGTAAAAATAATATGAAAGAAGATTAGAACCCGAAAATAAAGCAATGGGCGAGTGTAATGTAATGATTCAACTAAGAATACAATAAGCAATTAGAATAAGAGCAATTTAGGTAGAGGAAGGTTGAATAGTAATAGTATTATGAAATATAAATAAAAACAATGTTAGGGATTTATATAAAATAATGTTAGCAATTAGAAATAACATTAGGAGATTATATTAAAAATAATGCTAGAAACAACATAAAAAATTAAAGGCAAATAAAGGAAAATGGACATTTTCCATTGTTGTGCACATTTATTGAAAATATATTTTAAAATTCACCCTCACATGATATTAGAACTCCGCCAAGGATGGAAAGTGGAGATAGTATGAGTGATAAGAAAATGATAGAGCGGGAATTGTTCTTTTCTACTCTAGTTTTTATTGTTTAAAAATTATAAAGGATGTTTAGAAATACTGTAAAGTATAATTTAAAAAAAATGGTTTGGTATAACAATTTGAGTTTTAAAAAGAAAAAAATAATAGATGGTTTGAATGAAAATCCCAATTTTTAAGAAGTAAAATTTGAAAAAGGTCTTCAAAAGGAAAAGAACTTTTAAATATTTAATTGTAATATCAAAAGTTAAGACACTAAGTTAATTTTGAATTTGCTTAAAAAATTCTAACTTGTACTTTTAAGAATAAAAATTTTGGGGTTAAATGCTTAAAAAAAATTGATTTTTAATTTTAAAAGAAAATTGACGAAGATCAGGCCAAAATTTTAAATATAGAGTATATAGGAATGACCGCCTAAGTAAGACGGGGTAAAAGATAAGGCTATGAAGAAGATAGTGAGGACTACTTGTAACGACCCGTAATTTTAACACTTTGAAATGAGATATATAATTGTTTTAAATATTCAAATGTAGAGTTTTCAAACTTAAACAATCATGTTTTATATGATAAATAAGAATGGTAAACTTATTTTTGATATTGAATAAAGATTTTGGATTCCCATTGTAAAATTAACAAAAGTCGGATTCCGATAAAGTAGATAAATATTTGAGAAATTTTTTTAAAGGATAAATAATTCCTTTTAAATATATATATATATATAATAGATATCAAATCCATTTGATAACAATAGCAATTTAATTTATAATGGTTCGATAAATATATAAAACTTGTTTTATAAAATTGAAAAATTTCGTCGCATATCGATAAATCGATGTCGTATTTTTATAAAAAGATTTGGATATTGTTTTATATTATTTTATAAGTCAAATATACTTGTTTTAATTATTTAAAGATAATATGAGATTTATTTTGAAGTTTGATTTACATGAATAAATAGTTTAACAAAAACGTCAAAATGTGACTGGAAAACGTTTTGTCGAATATCAATGTTTTGTTCAAAATAAGTTGCCGCAACGTTATCGCACCTTTGTTAACATGTTTTAACATATATATTTCACATTTTAATAACTAAACATGTTTACTTTTACTAAATAGGATTAGAAAACTTCTAGAAGTCATTAGTAAAAGTAAGTAAGAATTAACAAAAGTAAGAAAAGTAACGATCAAATCACATCAAATCAAAATCCAACAAAATAATTACTTTCCTTTACTTAATATTTAAGTGACAAAGACATAAATTAAGGATATGAAAGGATGATGTTAAGTATTGAAAAGGTCGACGTTGCTTTAGGTTGAAGTAAGGATAGTTTTGTAATTTGGTAAGAGGTTATTTTGGAAAATTTATCACTTCTTTCTTTTTCTATAAATACCCACCTCCTTCTTCACTTTCATTCACATTTCTTCTTTTCTCAAGCTTCTTCATCTTCTTCCTCTCCTCTTTAATGGCTTCCAAGCCATAGGAAAAAATTAAAAAGAAATAATGTCAAAAATATTTACAAAATATTCAAAAGAAATCAATGTTCATTCTCTTCAAATCAAACTTATCTTTTCTCCATATTTTACCTCTTCTTCTCTCGACCATAACATCTTCAAAACAGAACCAAAATGCAAAATTCTTTTTTTCGAATCATGTATTTTTCTAGTGGCTACAATTTTAATGTTGACTACTTTGTCTCATTCTACAATTAACCATGTCAAAAATCCACTTCTTTCCAGTATATTCTCTGGCCCAGTTTTTTAGCCAGAGAATGGGCAAATTTGTTTTAATCATAAATTGATCATAAAAGATCCAAATTAAGAAATTCTTTTTTTTAAACCATATGAAATTCCAGTGGCTACAACTGTAATATTGTTTACATTTTCTAGTTTTGAGGTTTGCTATACCCAAACTCAATTCTTTGAAGTACATTTTCGGACTTTATATTTGTGAATCCGAGAATAGTTCTTATTCTTTTGACCATATCTTCCACAAAACTAATCAAAACTAGGTGATTTTTTTTAAATTCAAGAGAAAATAATTTTCAACAATTTTTCAGTTAACAAGTTTTTCAAATTTTGAGAGTAAGAGAGTCAAAAACAAGAGAGAAGATGACCTATTTTTCGGGTCTAATTTTGAGAATTCAAGGTCAAAGCTCTACCACTTCTTCTCTATACTTTCGGCCCACCTCCATCTCAAGCCTTGGACGAACACTTCAAAGGAAGGGAAAGTTGTTTACTAATGTTTAAGTGGAGTAGGAAGTAGTTAGTGAAGCGTGGGTTAGTTTGAATGTTGGTAGGAAGTTAATCGCTTTGGTGTATGGTGAGAAACTCTATTTAATATCTATATTTATATATATATACATGTTTGATGATGTGTTATGGTTGCTATGGATACTTATATATAATTTGATCATTATGTACTGATTGTTTGATATGATTGTTAAATTGTTTTACCAAGTCACGTTAATACACGTCGATAAGCACAAAGGAAATCACTTTCCTTTTGAAAATGAAATGGTGTATATGGAATGCTTAAACCTTTTGGAAATAGTTTTAAAATGAGTTAGAAATATTTTATAACATTTAAATATGTTTAAATAAATAAAGAAATAAAATCAGGATTTCAACTTGTATATTTGAAATATGTCCAAAACAATTTTCTAAAAACATCGCGGTTTTGCAGTTCGGAATCCAAAAAAGGATTTCTTTATAAATGATGAAATAAATTTGATAAATCTACTAAAATAATTCAAAAGAGATTTGGAATGGAAAATATGAATTTTCAAATATTAAAAGTTGTTTAAATCAAATAAGCTTATATAGCACTTTTCGCAGCACTTTTATGCTGCAAATTCTATAACCTTTTGAATATAGTTTTAAACTTAATAATTCTTTCCTAAATCTTTTGTGAATGATTTTAAAGGAATAATTAAGTAATGTAAAGATGATTTGGAAGTTTTAATAAGAGTTTGAATAAATGGTTAGGAGGAATTGTTTATACCACTTAAACAAAATGTAAAGAATATTGAATGTATTAACAAATTGAGTATGCGAAAACGACTAGTATATTTGTCCCGCCTGTGACATCTGGGAAGATAAAAAAAGGTGTTTAACTAAGGTTAGGAACGGAGAAACCAGTGCCCTGAACTTACCTGACCTATGTTTTCTCTTTTTAGGCGAGGGGTGGAATAGATCAAAAGGAAAGCCTGGATGCTCTAAAAGATCATATTTAAATTTTTCCAAGATAAAAGAAAAGAAACAAATTCTTTGAATGTTATTTAACCACTTAACATCTTTTATTCGATGATTTGTACGAAGGAACCGGGATCGGATTTGGGTGATTCCAATCCGAAAACCCCTTCAAACTAATTTTTGAAATAAACCATATTAAAGACAAAGATCGTTGAAGACAAAGATATTCATGATGTAGGATTACTTGCCATTAGTCCCTGGAGGTGAAACTTACCATATCTAAGGTGATTAAAGATGATTTGGAAGTTTTAATAAGGGTTTGAATAAATGGTTAAAAGGATTTTTTATACCACTTAAACAAAATGCAAAGAATATTGAATGTATTAACAAACTGAGTATGCAGAAACGACTAGTACATTTGTCCTGCCCGTGAGATCTGGGAAGATAAAATAAGGTGTTTAACTAAGGTTAGGAATGGAGCAACTAGTGCTCTGAACTTACCTAGCCTATGTTTTCTCTTTTTAGGCAAGGGGTGGAATAGATCGAAAGGAAAGTCCGGATTCTCTAAAAGATCATATTAAAGTTTTTCCAAGATAAAAGAAAAGAATCAAATTCTTTGAATATTATTTAACCACTTAACATCTTTTATTCAATGACTTGTACGAAGGAACTGGGATCAGAATTGGGTGATTCCTATTCGAAGAACCGGAATCGGATTTGGGTGATTCCTATCCGAAAACCCCTTCAAACTAATTTTCGAAATAAAACATATTGGAGACAAAGATTGTTGAAGACAAAGATAATCATGATGTAGGATTACTTGCCATTAGTCCCTGGAGGTGAAACTTACCATATCTAAGGTGGCAGTAGTGCTCTGTTATGAAAATCTTCGATTTGCAAGAATATGATTTGAAGTTAAGAAGAAAATCTTTGATTAAGATTTAATAAATGGTTTGGGAATATTTTCCCTATGTTAAAAGTTATAACTTGAATGAAAGAAATCTTTGATTTAGATATAATGAATGATTTGGAAAGGTTTTCCTATGTAAAAGAGAAAATGATTTGGAATTATTCCAGGTTTCAAGAAAGGTTTAAATAAATCAAATGATTTAATGAATGAGGCTTAATGATTCCATATACTCTTGAAAAGAAAATGGAATAAATTGAAGAGAATATATCTAAGAAAGATATTTGATTTAAATAAAATAAAATTGAGATATTTTTCCAAAATAAAAGAATGAATTACTTAGAATTATTCTAAGACAAAAGAAAGAGATTTTGAAATCATCGAATTGAAATTAAAGTGAAAAGAGACTTAATAAATCTTGTATACTCATATTCACTTTTTATCGATAATTGGATTTCGAAGGAACCAGGTTCAGATTTGGGTGATTCCTATCTGATAACCACTTCGAATCGGTTTAAGTGTTCGAAGATTGAAGATGTTTGAAGACGGAGATATTGAGACGAATAATAACGAGGGACTACTTGTTGATTAATTGGGGATAAACTCCCGACTCACTATATTATAGCAGTGGTCTCTATGTTATGAAAAACCTCAAAACCATAAGGGCTTCTCGCTTAGTAATGGCCGAGGAAAGTTCCTTCGGTTTTGTTCGGTCCTAGAACGAACTTGTATGGATGAATGTCTGACCTTGCATTCCAAATCATAATGAGTGATCTCTATAAAAGTATATCGGTCGGTGGCGGAGCAGACACATTCTCTTAGCTTAACACCCTTTCCCGAGACATACGAGCTCAGGAAGTTATACGTTTGTAGAAATCAGTCGTGTGAATGTGGAATGGAAATATGGCATTAAAAGTGAAAGAAGATGTGCTATGTGAAAAGGTAATCGTTGCCTCGAGCCTTATCAGCCGGAAATGACCGAAACAGGGTTAGATGCAGCAAGGCTAAGTGGGTCATTCCCAATTAGGGTATGATCATCCCCTTCTAGATATATTTCTTCCCACTATGACGTTCGGGATGTAAATCAATGTAATTTGTATGCTAGAGCGCGCTCGGTTAAATGTTGGTAACGACCGAGGGATGATATATTCGGTATTATCTAGTTACAGAGACAGGTCGGTCTTATGTTGGTAGAGGATCCTTTGTGATGGTCCTCGGTACATTCCTCTAGAGATGTACTGTCGGAAGGTAGTCCCTTCTCCTGGTTATTTGTATGGAAATCCATTCTCCAATAAGAACCTACGGTTTTGTTTGTAGAGCCTAGTATGCTGGAATTTAATAATGGTAACAACTTCAGCTAAGATTAATAAGTTTATTTGCAAATGTTTTCAAACAATATCATTAGAAATAATATCAAACATTTTGATATAAAAGTGTTTTAGTTATCATAAGGCAAAAACCTGTCCGTGTTTATGTGTGGACGTGGTCTTATGAGATACTCTTCCTTTTCAAAGGATTTTTGTAACGACCCGAAATTTTTGACCTTGAAAATTCATCACTAATACGTTCACTGTAGAAGTGCCGAGCATTCGAACGCCGGAAATACCATATTGTTAGGGTAAAGAAGAAAAGAGGTAGAAGAAGAAATAGAAACAAAACACAGATTCTCACATTCGCAGCGGATAAAATATAATATCAAATAATAGCAATTATACAAAGGAAAACTGTATCTGTTAATTTACATTCAATACATCAGAGTTACAACCAATCATATGTAAACTGGATAATTATAACAACTTGTCCATGAATACAATCAGAACAAAATCTAATACACAGTGGAATATACTCCATACGTTCCTGCCATCCAGCTCGCCACTTGAGCTCCAGAACGTCCTAACCTGAAAATCTGTAATACTCGGTCTGACCCGAGCATTACAACAAAGTAACACCCGGGTCAGGCTGGAAACCAACGTGAGTAAACCCATATAATTTGAAATATTAAGTTTAAACATAACTAAACCCGGGGTAACTCGTACCTTACTACGAGTTCTAACATGTTATAGCCAACACTTATTTCACAAACAATCCTTTAAGTACCACTACATAATTTCAATAGTCCAGTTTACTTAAATTATTCCATTCCAGCCTATTGATTTCACATATCAAATCTATAAAGAATTATTGTTGATTACAAATTGAAGTGGTTTCGGGTATTTACTGATACCCGACCCCGGTCTCTTCGAATCCAATGTTATTCATTAAACAAAAAGTTTAAGTTTAACAATACAACAATTCATCTTATATCAAAAAGCAGCACATATCACATATCGAAGATATCACATAATACAAGGCATTCAATTTCATTCAATCATCCATAAGCAAGATCAATCAACCACACCATCTCTAATTAATTTAATTAACCACCAATGAATTAAATTGCTTACTTTTACTTTTAAATCCTGCATACTTAACATTAATTAATTACAAACCAAGTAATTAATCATCCCTTAATTATCCATCTTAATTAATCGTCCTTGATAAATTATTCTTTAATTACATTGAGTAATTAACCTTTAATTAATTACATAAATTAATTATTCTTTAACCATTCACATTAATCGATCAACCCTTAATTACTCTTATTAATTCATTAATTAATGATCCTCTAATTACTTTCATTTATTAATTATTCTTTTAATTAATCACATTCAGTAATTAATCTTTAATTAATCACATTCATTAATCATCCTTAATTAATCACATTCAGTAATTAACTATCCTTTAATTACTTACATTAATTATTTAACTCTTTAATTAATTTCACCAAGTAGTTAATCCTTTAATTAATTACACCAAGTAATTAATCCTTAATTACTTCCATCAAGTAATTATTCTCTAATTACTTCCATTAATTAATTTCCCTTAAACAATTACATTCAGTAATTATCCATTAATTACAAAATTAAATTTGTAACGACCCGTAAATTTTCGATAATTAAAATAGTTAATTTAATAAGATTTCGTGATTTGGTGTAAGAAAAAAATTGTAATTCGGTTGGAATAATAATAACTGGAATGAATTGCAACAATAATTATCCAAGTAATGAAAAATAAAACTACTTAGTGAATGCCTTTGAAACCAAAAGTTGAATAGGATAATAAATGTTGAAGTCATTGGGTACAATAGAGTAATTGACTGATTGATAAGTAAGATCTATTTAAAATCAAATATTGAATATTGAGCCGGTAAATTGTTTAAATTAAATATTTAAAACTTATTGAATAATTGAATAACTGTAAAATGAAAATAGAGTTCTAAATTGTGAATTGGTTTTAAAAGTTGAATCTTATAAGTTCAATTTCAATATTCAAGGATAATGAATTATTGGATAAGCGAAATTGTTTAAATTTAATATTTGGAATTTATTGAATAATTTAATTCCGAATTTGATATGGTTAATTTGATATTGAAATTTAATATATGAAAATATAGTGAATAATTGAAATTTGATTTAATATGATTCAAATTGGTTTCCAAAGTGAATGAAAGTTATATTGGGATTATAATAGAGTTAATAAGATTTTAAAATTTGAATTTATTGGAAAATTGAATAACGGGTTTAATATGATTAAAAATTATTTGTAAAATTTTATTTTATCATATTAAAGTTAGAATGATGTTGTAGAACTTTTAAAATCGAATTAAAAGTAAATTGGTGAAAATTGAATATTTTAATATTTAATTATCGACTGAAAATAGCCAATTTTTGAATAGTCTCGGAATTGGACGAGACTAGTTCCATTGGATCCATAATAGTTAGTTATTATCGGATTTCAATTTTCATAGCAATCGGAGTTGTCGTTTGATCGTGGCAGCTCGAAACGCGTTGAAATTGTTTAATATTAATTTGACGAGTTAAAATAGCCATTTTTCAAACGGTCTCGGATTTCGACGAAAATAGTTTCATCGGATCCGTAATGTGATATTATTGTAAGATTTCAAATTTCGTGTCAATCGGATTTACCGTTTGTCCGGGGCAAGCCAAAACGCCTAGAAATTCGTTTAATCGGTTTAATTTAAATTTGATCGTTTATTTCCGTAACTCGCACATACGATCGAATTAGCTTCCGAAACTTGTTCCATTGTGTCCGAAATGCGGGGTAAACCCTAGAAACGCCGGTCACCGTGCATAAATCGGAGTTTGAAAATCCGGAATGAATAGCGTTCGTCGTTTTTCTATAAAGGCACTTCATCGTTTTTTTTTTATTATTTTAATAAAACCCTAGCCCTAGAAGAATGGCCGGCCGCCTCCTACAGGTTTAAAGGCTGAAAATTTCTCGTCTTCTCTCCTTAAATTCTTCGAATCCGTTCACAATTTCAAAAAGTTTTCAACTGCAATTACGTAGAGGGCAACGAGTACTATCAGTTCAACGGTCACGATCGAAAACAAAGAGGTGGATGGACGGGAAATGGAGCTGGAAGGCCGCACGTCTCGGCACGTTTTTCCAGACCGATATAGGGCCGAGCTCCAGGTTTCTTGGGCCGAGGGTAGGCGAGGTGATGAGCTTCGATTTGGTGCTTGTATGATGGGGTTTCGTCAACGTTAAGGTGCGCGATGATGTCGTGGTTGAACGTGACTTTGGGTTTCTTGCGTGAGATATTGCCTGGGGACGGCCTGGGGAAGATGAGGAAAAGCAAGGCACGGCTTGGATCTGCAGGGTTTGAAATGGATGGCTAGATGATGATAGGGTTAGAAAAAAAAAATGTAAATTTTATTTATATTAATTCGTGTAACCTTTAAAATATCATATCTTGTTCATACGAGGTCGGAAAATTACGAAACGAAGTGCGTCGGAATCATATGGACGAGCACTATGCATTGGAGCTGGATTGGAATCGTTTGGAGCTAGAGAAAATTTTGAGTTAAATCGAACGTCGTTCGATTTGATTTAAAATCGTAAAATCAATGTGAGTGTTTTATAACGCTCACAACGTACTAAATATCTTTATGCTAGTTAAATTCGATATTATGAAGTGATATGCATTTTATTTGTCGTTGTTTGATAAAATTTAATTGTCATATAGCTTGTTATTTGAATTAACCGTTGAAAAATTAAATTGACAGTTAAATTGAAATTGAAATGGAATTGCGATTAAATTATCTGACATTGATAACTATAAAATTGCCATGAATTGTATTGCCTATTGGATGATGTATTTCGATGGATGCTATTGGTTGATATTTGATGTTCGGATGTTTATTTGCTTATGTATATAACCTGTTATGCATACATGTGACACTAAGATTGACTTAAGTGATATATATTCATCCCTGACATTTAATTGAAATAAATAACTACTTGGCCATAGGATAGAAAATTTTATACGGACACCGGATTGGCTAAATTAATAAATTTTAAAATCGCCAATTTGAAATTTATAAAATGTTTTGATTTAAAAGTTATAAGTGAAATCAATTTATAGAAATCGAATTTATCCGAAAATTGAGTTTGGAATGTTGAAATAAATTTTGATTAATAGAAGTTGTTAAATAATCTAAGTTGAGACTTTGAGAATAAAAATTGGGATGTGATTGAATTTCGAAATTTATTTGTTAAAGATTGAACATTTTTCCGAGCTTTGAATATTACTAAGTAAAAATGATAGAAAAGTGATATTTTGGAATTGAACTTGAAATTGAATCATATTGAAATTTGGATTTAAATTTGAATATGGAAGGATAAATTTTGTTAAGTGTTATAAATTGATATTTTGAAAAATCAAGCTCTAAATCGATATAAATTGAAATTGAATTAATTGAAGGTGAATGTAAAATTGAATTAATTCGAAGTAAAAGTTGACATTGATTTGAGTTGAAATCGAAATTGAATCGGTAGAATGAAAATTTGAAATTGATTTGAATTGGGAAGTTATAATTGAAATGGATTGGTTTTGAAGCTGTTTTATTTTGTTTTCCAAATGTCTCGGTCATATAAACCATTTTGAATACTTAAACTATTTTAAATCCATTTTAGGATTTTAAGTGTTTTAACTATTTTAATGATTTAAAACTGCTTTTAAACTATTTAAAACTATTTTCAAAATTCCAAGCTGGTCAATAAGATGAAATGTTTATATTTAAATCTTGAATTTAAATACGAATTGGGTTAAATGAAGTTGCAACCTAAATTGAAATTCGAAATGATTTTGAAAACGAAATGAGATATTGATGCAAAAAATGATTTTTGAAATGAAAACGTACATTTGAAAGATACGATGATATTTGAAATGGATTTGATTTTTGAAGCGAATATGATATTTTGATATCAATTATGAGTCGATTTGAAATGTAAAGAGCCAACGGTGTAATAATACGTAGTTATTAAAGAGACCGGGATCGGATATGGACATACTCTCTGTCGATACCGAATACCACTTTAATAACTATTATACGTGGAGTGTTGATCCAGAATGAAGTGGATGGTTGGTGAACGCGTTGATTGAAGAAAGAGAACGATATTGGATGACCCCTGACATGACTAAAACAGGAGCCGCGCCGGGCCATTGAGGTTCGCCACCTCTAGCGGACACACTTCTTCGATACCATTTCTATTACATTTGTGATGCGATTTGGGTGCACCCCTTGATTTGGGAGTGTTGTTTCGCGGTGTTGGGGTAGCTGCTGGCTATGCTCAACATCAGTCCGGATCACGCAACTACTAGTATCCTAGTTGGTATCGCCTCATGTACCTTGTCATACTGATTATCCTATTCGCGACCACTACGTTTTGATTTGTACCTTGAGCATATGGATTGCCCTCTGATGACTTTCGGTTTTGGGGAAACTACGGTCTTGTATATGCTTTTGGGAATATAAAATGTGTTAAGGGGGATTATGGTAACGCCTTAACGCTATTTTGATATTTTATATTACTGATAGACATTATCTACTTAGCGTACATTACTACATAGTAGATAATTTAACGGATCCTTGAGAGATGGAAAATCCCGTAACATCTCTTAAGTTATTGCACGCACGTTGACACTGGATATGAGATGTCAAACCCCATAAATATCTCTGACGCCGTTACACTCATATTTATTTACGATTGATTTAACTTTCATATGGATATTTTAGTCCTGACTCGAGTGTTTTATCTTTTCATTACGCTCGGGTCAGTCCTGAGTTTTCAGATTTTGAAGATCTATTCTGGAGGACGAAGACGAAGATTT
Organism: Allium cepa; assembly: GCA_030765085.1. NCBI lineage: Eukaryota > Viridiplantae > Streptophyta > Magnoliopsida > Asparagales > Amaryllidaceae > Allium > Allium cepa. The sequence goes on from CM060931.1 coordinate 57,378,846, forward strand.
GGTATACTATTACTATTATTATCTGTGCATCATGTTGTCTGCTGCATTATTTATTTGTTTTGTTGTATATGTATAACTCTGATAAATGTTGTATAAATAATTGTCAAAGTATAGTAGACAGCTTCATGAACTGTTTATTTGACTATTATATTTTATCGTTCCGCTGCGAGATTCTGTGTTGTTTCATTTCCTTTATTTCTTTTCTTAATTACCCCAATAACCATCTGCCCTTTTGAATGGTTTGGAACCGGCATGTGTATTTGATCGTCGGCTTAAACTGTCCAAAAAGGTGGGTCGTTACAAAATTAGTTAACCCTTATCAATTAGTCCTTAATTACTTACATTAAGTAATTATCGTTTAAGTAATTAATCTCTAATTACTAACATTAATTAATCTCTAATTTCCAATTAATTAATCTCTAATTACCTATTAATTAATCTCTAATTAATTAATTTATAACCCTTAATCTTAATTAATTAATCCTCAATCAATAATTAATTAATTTCTCTTTAATTCATTTAATTAATCTTTAATCACCAAAGACCTTAATTAACTTTAAGATAAACCATTTATCTTTATTGATTTCTTAATTATCATTAACATATAAATTTAAATCATTTTAATTAACTACTTAATTACATTTAAAATTATGTTAAAATAACTTAAGAATTTAACTTAATAAATTTAAGTTAAACAAAACATACCACTTTCTTAAAACCAATTATTTAAAAACATTATAATATAAAGAATATTGATTTAAGAAATAAATTAAACTAGATTCATTTTAAATTTAAAACTTGCTTTTATTTAAAACTGTTGTAAACTTCCTTCGGGTTCAACTCAGTCTCCAACCCGAGTCACACCCAAGACTTCCTTACTTTCCTCTTTTTTTTAAAAAAAACTTGTTAAGTTAAAATTGTTATATGTAATACACTCACGAGCAACACGAGACTAACCCGAGACATCACCCTCATTTCTCGAGTCCCCCCCCCCCCCCCGAGCCCACACTTCTTCTTCCCAAATCACCGACACACTGCCAAACTTGTGCACGTGCACCGGAGATCGCTGGAGCTCTGACCATCAAAACCACCGTCGACAAGTCGCCATCGTCCTACCCTACCGATCCCAATCACCCAAACCGAGAATCAGGCACGAAATCGAAATCGAGCTCAACAACCAAACCTGCAACGAACCATCACCTAAAAAAAATCTCCTCGCGATACCACCACCGACCACCAGAAATCCTGACACCCTGTCCAAAACTTCACCGACGACCAACGCTCCTAATCCACCCACCCTGACCAAGTCCGATGCACCCTAGTCGTCGCGACGAACCCGAGAACATCGTCGACCCACCCAGGTCCTTAAACCCTACAATCACCTCGATGCGCCGCCACATCGAATGATAACCACTTCGACCATTTTGTCGTGACCTCCAACCTCCCAGCTTGCTTCAGCACTGACCTCGAGATCCCTAACCTCGTCGATCATCAGAGATTGATGAAAATCCAATATTTGGTCATCTTGCAATTTCTCCCAAATTAGAAACTTAAAAATCACGATTTTATTTTTAAAAATCATGGATTTTGATAACAAATCAAACTATATACCTGAAACAATGAATTATTGAAATCGAGATTTCGGTATGTGTGAATTTTTGCTGTAATTCTTACTTTATGTTAAAACTACCCTTAAATCTTATCTGAAAATATTTTTAGATCAAGCACCTTGTCATTACAAACAAGTTTTGTTTATAAATCTAAATCTAAAAAGAATCAGATGAAGAGCAGTTAATTTTTGAATTTCATTTGTAACCTGGAAATGAAGAACAGAGTAGAAAGAAAATACTAAAGCACAAACATGCACACAATATATTCATATGTATATATATGTAATCATATAATCAATCATGCAAACAAATATCATCAATTAAATTCAGGTTTTATTGCATGAAATCAGGATTTATAACAGAGTTAATGCTTGTTTACTCACTTGTAGAAGATAATAGAGGACAGGCTTTCAATTTGAGCTGGAACTTGTATTTTGATTTGAAACAGATCCCTGATCTGTTGAGTTGAATTTGAAATTTTAGCTTGATGTTGAATTCTTGAAATCTTTGCATTGCTCGGGATTGAAGTTTTTGAAAACTGATGTTGTAAGATGTTAGTTTTTCCTCAGGTTGCTTTGGTTTTATTTTAGTTTTCTTTTTAGTTTTGAAAATGAGAGTAGATGTTTGAACTCAAAATCTCAAAGCCAGGTTTCTCTATATTCATTTGTAATTAAATTTTAAAAGAAAATTTAAGTTTGCCACTTGTAACACTAAGCTAACAAATGTCAATGTATGTTATCCTTAACTTCCACTTGTATTTTTCATGCTTTAAAAATTTACAAATGTTAAAAACTTATTTTAAATATCTCTTATGTTTTATATGTATTTATATTAATATGTATTATCTATATATATAATACTTATGTATATTTTAAAGTATCATCCTTCATTAAATCCTCTTTACTTATATTAATGTAACTTAAAAGAAAAAATAAAATATATGAAACCTAATTATATACTAATTACAATTAAAAATCTATACATACTAGTTGTAAATTTATTTTCAAGATATTACTTTGAATTTACAAATCCAAGTTTTACTCACAAACCATAAATGTATGCATAATAATAAAATAGTTATCATATTTTATTTTTCTTAGAAATGATAAGTTTTGCATATATCCATTTACACATTAATTACGGTTTCAAATCCACTTTATACATCCAGATATTAATCAAAATTTTATTTGTTAAATTTACAAATTAGTATTTTAATAATTTTAATCCTGTTAATTTCCAATTAACAGATGTCCAAAAATCCGGGTTATCACATTCCTCCCCCATTTGAATCTTTTCGTCCTCGAAAAGGAACGAAGCCAGAATTTATTAAAATGCTTAATATCAGATAAATTACTTCTTTGAACACTTTAACTAGAACTCTTTTATTAAAAAAATTTTAAACAACTTTAAAATCTATATAATATTACCAAAATAGTTTTATAAAAATACTTTTTATAACTCGATGTCTCAACAGGTCCATCCTTGTTCTCACAGAAATTCCGTCATACGTTGATCAGGCGTAGGGCTGAAAATCTATAAGTACTTAGTAAACCCGTTTTCAACACCCAGTGAAAATACTTGGAAAATATTTTGGTATAAATATAGAAAACATATATTTTTGAAAATAAAGGGAACATCTTTGGTGAGAATGCTCTGGAAATCATCACCCCCTCCATGGTCGCAGTTAACCCGATGATTACGTTGCCATCCCGGCAAAATCCATAGATAATTGTAGGCACTCCGCGCTCCTCGATTACACCATGAAACCTGCCACAGATCGCAGCTACACCCGGGGTTACATTGCCATCATGACAAAAACCCATGTAACTGTAGGCATCAGGGCCCTCGAATTTCGCTGCCAAAAATGAAACTTCTCCACTCTACCATAGATCGCAGTCTACCGATGTTATGTTGCCTTCCCGGCAAAATCAAACGTAGACCATTGACATTCACCTCCACACGATTTCCGCTATGGTCCACAGTAGATCGCAGGGACATCGAATTACACTATCGTCACAGCATAACCCAAATGCCTCTGTAGGCATCAGCGCCCTCGACTTTCAATACCCACATAATCCTCAGGAACTTCAGTTTGTCCGGACTTCCTCACAGGATCAACTTTAGAGCCTCCCCCTTGGGGCTCAAGGCAGTACCACCCCGTGACACTCCTAAGAATTTCATTTCATGGGAGCACCTTTTTCCCCAAAGCCATTCTCAAAACACTTTATACTATACACAGATAGTATCCTCCAAATCATACCCTTGTATGAATCACATATAAATCTCCTTTACACAAAATCGATTATCCTAAAATAGATAATTCTCAAACTAGGCTTTCCAAATTTCCAAAATTTATTTTTCCCAAAAATCAAAAGCCTTTCCAAATCCATGGGTTCCAAAACCTTTTTCACAAAATCATTCTCATAAGATCCTTTATATATATATATATATATAACCTTGAAAAATCTTTGGATCACTTCATACTTGTATAAATTCCCTTTTTATACTCCAAATATTTTTCAAAAAAAAAACCTTTTCTTCTGGCTATAGATTCAACAAGGGGAGTTTATCAAAAATATATACATAACTTTGCTTATGCCAAATCAATATTCAAGTTTGATTTCTTTATAAAGTTATTCACTACATTACTTTTAATAAAATGAGTTCTAATCATAGAAATATCCAACTCCCATTTTATTTCATCATTCATTTTTCAAAATATACCTTTCCATTTCAAAAAATCATTTTACAATTCTTATCCACAAATTTCCAATATCAATTTCATTCAAACCCGTACGATGTACACATATCATCCGTATGCAATATCAAATCTGATAGCTCACTCGATCACACAATTCCACTTTCGTACTAGTATCGTCCACCTGACTTCCTAGTGCGGACTCAGATCTGGTTTCTTGATCAGAAACCGTCATTCTCCTTGCATAGTCATAACTATGATAGAGAATTTCCATAACCAGTCAAAAATCCATATCTAGGTTCGCCGTCAAAAATCGAGTTAAAAATCCTAACTCGGATCGATATACTATCTCGAAATTCTATGTTCGAATCTGGATCAAACCGTTATGCGAATAGAATAATATACGCACATCCTACATATTTATCTTCATTGATTATTAGCCAAATCAATCTCCTTTCCTATTCACATTCATTTATGATTCTATTCACCTATTCACAGTTGCTTCAATCCTCACTTGGATTATCACTTCAATTCTTATCCCAATTGGTAATTAATCATAAACAGTTTGAACTCTGTCCAGTTTAAATTTAGAAATAGCTTGAGAAATTAAAAATAGATAAGTAGTTGAAAAATAATTATCAATTGTAAAATAGCTATAAAATAGTTAAGTAGTTATAAAATAGTCAAATGGTTATAAAATAGTTAGACAATTGCAAAATAGTTGTAAAATAGTAATTAATTATAAAGTAGTTGAAAAATAGTAATTAGTTTATAAAACAGTTGTAAAATAGTTAAATAGTTCCAAAAATAATTGTAAAATAAGTATAAAATAGTTTGGCTTTAAAAAGAAAGGTTGTATATAGTAAATAGCTTGGAAAAATAGGTTTATATTAAAACAATTTATTTTGAAAATAGTCCAGAGCCAAACTGTTCAACTACCCAATCTTCATTCCAATCACTTTCCCATCCCATTAAATTGATTCAATCCCAATTCAAGTTGAATTAACCTCAATTTCTTTCCAAATTCAAATCAAATTCCATTTGAATTTAAACTTATTCAACTTTAATCAAAATTCCAAATCATTCGAATCAAATTTCAATTTGAACTAACTTCAGATTCCATTTCACTTTAAACCATCTCGAATTATATAAATTCGAGTTAAATTTCAAATGTTGATTTAATTCCTTTAAATCAAATTTAACCTTTACTTTTTAATTTAATAGCCTAACAATTTAATTCTGAGTCCAAATTTCAAAATTCCATTTTAATTTACCTTTACTCAAATTTGAATTCCTATTTCAGATTTTAAACTTCTTATCAAAATCCTCTCTTACTTATAAGTTCAAAGACTTATTTCACTTTAGGTTTTTACATCACACTTTAGGGAAAATCAAAACTCAACACCTTAGAGTTTATTCCAAATCATTTTTGATATTATGTATATCCATACATATATACATATTTATTCCTTAGCCCACCAAGTCATATTTTAAATTTTAAACCGCCTTTGGTTTTAATTCAAAACAAATTCCTTTAAAGTTTTCATACAACTTCTTATTTTAAAATAAGATTACATTCAAAAATAATCTGAATAATATTATTTATCTTTTCCTTTAACATTTTGAAAACATATTTCAAATGTTGTTAGACTTAGAATTCAAAACTTCTCGGTTTAAAACCCACTTCAATTTACAAGTCATACTTATCTAAAAGTTTACTTCCCTAAAACTTTTTCATTTTGCTTTATCATTGCTTATTAGAAGACAATCATCCCATTATTAAACACAATAACCATTCTATTTTCTAGTTTGAAACCAATTCTAATTCATCTTATTTGTATGGTTCATTCTATTGTTCGTCGACGGAATTTAAATTAAAAATAACCGCAAGCGCACGGCATACGAATGTAGCACGTATGCGAGTACGGGTCAATCCGCAGGGAATTTGTGATTTTAAAATTTCTATTCAATCAAATTATACCAAAGTTGAAATTGTGATTAGCTAAAAATGCAAGAAACTAACAAAAACTAGCAAAAGAAAAATAGATAAAAATATGAGAGTTAAATGACAATTTAGAGATAAATCCACTCTCTCTATCATATAATTCAACAATTAATGAAATTATGATCTTTTTTTGGTCATAAGTGAGTTTAAATGATGTGTTTATCATAAGTATGGCTCATTTGTGCTATTAATTAGCACAACATAAGCCATCAAACTATAACACAACCTTTAAACCACTTACTAACTCTCATGAAAATGACAACAAAGTTGAAAATGAAATCTATTTTAAGTATGACCTATTAACTATTAATTAGAAATGTTAACGCTTAATTTGAACGCTAACACCCTGGTAAGAGTAGAAATAAGTGAAAGCACCACCCGTTGGTACGGGAACAAAGTATAAGCAAAGAAATCACAGAAAAGCTATAAGAGACAATTTTTATAGTGGTTCGGCTTAAGATCTAGCCTACATCCACTTTAAAGCTCTTTATTGCTGATTTGGTTACAATTCTTTACAATCAACTCCGATTACAACACACTTAGACAAATAGCTCAAACCCCGATGTAGAAGAATCCTTCGAATGCATGGCGAATGAGTTAGATTTCCTCTTGAGATTTGTTGAAATGTCTTTGGTGATTGGAGTGATAGAAGTGTTGCTTGAACGTTGCTTGAAGTCGAGAAAATGGCAGAGTAATGGCGTCTAGGAAGTGAGCCAAAAGTCCTCCGAATGTTGGAGATAGCCATGTATTTATAGGCAAATTTCTAGGCTGGATATGAGCCGTGACCGACTCAAGATGAGCCGTGACCGACTCAAGATGAGCCGTGACCGACTCACTTATAACGAGTCAACAGGCAGCGGCATAGGTGTATCGGTATTAAGCTTGTTCCTTGTTCGCTTGAGTCGCCAGCGACTTATGATAGGTCGTTAGTCATTCTGAGTCGTTGAAAACCTTAGGTCGGTCTGCCCCATGAGTCGCTAACTCCATGAGTCGTTAACCCGTTGAGTCGGCCGGCACCTTTAAGTCGCTAAGGTTATAACCCGGTGAGTCGTTGTCCCTCCTGAGTCGTTGAGTCGTAACCCTTCAAGGCCATTGAGTCGGTAACTCCTCAAGGCTGTTGAGTCGGTAACTCCTCAAGGCTGTTGAGTCGGTAACTCCTCAAGGCTGTTGAGTCGGCAACTCTTCAAGGCTGTTGAGTCGGCAACCAGATAAGTTGAGTCGTGTCTTTCTTGAGCCGGTAGGTCTCTTCATTGGTTAGGTCGCTGACTAGTTGAGTCGCTGGCTTACTTCACCCTTTAAGTCGTATACCGTTTTGGTCGGGGCGCTGCCCCGCACCCCGCCGGGGGCGCTGCCCCCTGGACCCCTGCGACCTGACCGGTCAGGTCGAACACCGTAGGCGGTGGCGTTGCCCCTGCACCCCCACCTAGGGGGGTTGGCACCCCCCCTGGACCCCCCCTCCGTAGGGGATCTTATCTGAAAAGTCATTCAACAGGACTTGCTTTATTGGGAGGTTGAGTTGACCATCCTTCGAGTTGAACTATCATTGGCTTCTCGGTCGATGTTTTGATATCACAGCCTTGCTGAAAAAGTGGAGTTAACAAGAAATATAGACCATCAAATTTGAATTTCAAATCACTTTCTCATGCCATAATCATATTTTGATGAAGAGGCATTTGTGTTAGTGATTGTTTAAGCATAACCTATTTAGTGTCAACAATATAGGCTATCAAATTCAAAACAAAAACAACAAATCAAACCACTTCAAGCATTGTCATTAAGAACAAAAAGAAAGCTATAATTATCAAAATGTTGAAGCTACATGATTCAAGAGAGCTTCATTACCCCTAAATTGAAGGGATTAGCCTCCCATATTTGTTATCAAAACAACAAATATAGCTTGCGACATGAAAGAAAAATAAAAGGAAAAGGAGAGCAAAGTAAAGAAAAAAACTATTCTACTTGCATGAAAAATAAATCTACGCTACAACATGAAAGTAAATAAGCATGAAAAGAAAACGAACATGTATTGAAGTTGCATAAAAAAATTACATAAAGAGAAATGGCTAAGTAGCCATGAAAAGAGAGAAGAGAGCTTGGTTTTATTTTGAGCCTAAAACTAACTAAAGAGAGACTAAGTAAGAGAGGGTTACATGAAACATAAAGGGTATTTATATGTAACGACCCAGAATTTCTGTCAAATGAAATTCGTATATTTAATTGATTTTAAATATTAACAAGTGAAATTAAACAGTCGAATAAATTTTATTTTGAATATCTAGATTTAATTGGGTATTTAAATTGATAACTTATTATTTAACATTACAGAAATAATTGAAAATTGGGCTTAATATGATTATAAATAATTTGTAAAATTTTATTTAATCATATTGGAGTTAGAATGATGTTATAGAACTTTTAAAATCGAATTTAAAGTTGATTTGTGAAAATTGAATATTTTAATATTTAATTGACGAGTGAAAATTGACATTTTTCAAACAGTCTCGGATTTCGGCAATACCAGTTTCATCGAATCCGTAATGTTAAATTATTGTATGGTTTCAAATTTCGTGTCAATCGGATTTACCGTTTGTCCGGGGCAAGCTAAAACGCACAGAAATTTGGTTAACCGATTTAATTTAAAATTGATCGTTTATTGCCGTAACTCGCACAGATGATCGAATTGGCTCTCGAAACATATTCCATTATGTCCGAAACGCGGGTTAAACCCTAGAAACGCCGGTCACCACGTGAGATTCGGAGTTTGGAAAATCCGGATGAATAGTAATTTGTGAAGTTTTCTATAAAAAGGAACCATTATCTTCTATTTGCTCAAAACCCTAGTTTTAACAGCAGCCGCCATTTTTATTTTGAACGGCCAGAAATGCTCGAATCTTCTTCTCTCAATTACTTCCAATCCACAAACAATTACAGAAAACTATCAACTGCAATGTTGAAGAGCTAGGTGAGATCTTGCGATCCATACGGATATGATCGTTTATAGTTGAGGCAATCGACGGCAAAGCTCGTCCAAAGCATGCGCGTTCAAGCATGTTTCATGAGGCCATGGTGCAGCCGAGTTCAATGGGTCTTCGGCCGGAGGTGATGATCGCGAGCGGCTTTCAAACTATGGTCCCCGATCAACTTCCCGTCGACGTATGGACGAGCGGCCAACAAATTTCGAACGAGATATGTTGGGTTGAAGTCGCGATAAACAACCTGGAAGAAGAAGTGACCGGTCGGCCTTGATCTCGTGATAGAAACGAACGGTTGTGATTGCAGAAGGTTAAAAAAAAATTAAAAAAAAAATGAAATTGTTTATATTTATAAATTGTGTAAACTTTATAAAATTGATATCTTTTTCATACGAGGTTGAAAAATTACGAAACGAATTGCGTTAGATTCGTTTTGACGAGCACTACGCTATGGAACTGGATTGGAGTCATTTGGAGTTAGTGAGAATTTCGGGTAAAATTAAACGCACGTTTAATTTTATTCGAAATAAAACGCTGAAACTGAATTGAAATCAAGGTGAGAACTTCTCACTCAATCGAATTATTTCGATTTAAATTTTAAATAGTTAGATTTAAAATTGCTTGAATGTATGTTTGAATGATGATTGCTATCTGTTTTATTGAAATAGACATTATACGCCGTATATTAAGCGGAGGTTATTTATTAAAAACATATACCGCGAATATTTCACCACAAAGGGAAATTGGTATTATTTATGTACTTGGAGTTGATTTCCCGCAGTATATAGCGGATGAGACCCTATTGTGCCGTATAATAGCGGATAATATTTTATAAATCCCATATACCGCGATATTCCGTTTGGAAACGGAATTGGTATTGTGCTAACATCTGTGGATGCAGGGAAACAGGTTGGAGGGATCCAACTGGATTCCTCACCAGTATTTATTTGATTACAGATATTGTGATATTTGTTGATTATCATATGTTGATATATGATGTTTGATTGTCATGATTGATTATTTGGTGTTGTTGCATCATTGGGCTTATTTTGAAGTTTTAAAAATGTTAAAGGAATGATTTCAAATTTAAAAGGATTTTAAAAGCGATTTTTGAAAGTATACGTTTTATTAAATTTTGAATTGTTAAAATAAATCAACGTTATAATTTTATTATTATAAAAGTTATGATTTTTGGAAAATAACACTTAAGTATGATTTTGGAGTTATATAAGCTTTAAATAACGATTTGTAAATTATTAAAAGGATTAGTTTATTTAAATTGAGATTTTTGAATTATTATAAACGGTTTATATAAAAAGATTTTTAAGATTGATATTTATAAATTAAAATATTGGAATTATAAAACGAGTTTTTATAAGTGTTAAAATGAAATAAAAATGGATTTCATAAGTGAATGAAATTTATAGATTTATAAATTGTGAAGTTATAAAATGAATAGATGTGACGCCCCACCTCAATACCCACGCTAGCCAAGAATACTACGGAGTAATGTTGTCAACTAGCACAGAGAATAAGGCTGTGGAGGAGCGATCATCCGTGTAATTTCTTTGTGCGAGCACCGATATGTCAGATCTTAAATCATGCATTTGATTTCAAGTGGAAATCCGACATACCGATACAAACTCAAAGCTACCACACAGTGGCTATATATAATCTTCGGAAACAAATATAGAAATAAACATAACACAAATCAGTCACAAACATCCATATCACAAAGGCGGAAAAAGATATGAATATATAACACATGATAGTGTACATCAGAGTAGTGGTCTGAAAGATCCACAATAACACAAAAGAATAGCAACATGCTATGCAAAAGAATAAGTATACATCATAGAGTCTATATCTCAAATGTGTACATCCAAAAACTACTAATCTAAGTAGTTAGCCAAAAGTCAGAGTAATCCCAGAAGAGAAGTCAAGCAGAAGCACCTGTAACATCTCGGTCTGACCCGAGTATTATTTCATAAGAAAATAATAAACGGATCAGTCTAGCTATAAATATCAGATGATATGATATAGAATAAAAGATATAACATGAACGTATAATAACCATAATGACATACTATAATAAGCATGTAAATGAAAATCAACAAGAGATCAATCAATATCACAAGAATCTTCTCAAAGATCCAAAAGGGGTACCATACCCTAAACTTGTATTCATAACAAGTCAATGACACACGAATTCACCAATGCACAAAAAATTGATAAAACTTATCAATAGAAATCACGAAAATTGGTGAAGCACAAATTCCAGAAATCAACACACGAAATCCAGAAATCACAAAAAGGGGGAAGCCTATCACAAGAACGGGAGCATGAAAACTCACCAACACGTGTATCACACAAACGAGACGCTATCTCATGGCAGCTAACCATTAAATTTTGAGCCGAAACTCCACATGAACGGCCCGAAGACCATGGGGCGCTACCCCACATATGTGATGACGAAACATCACACAAACGGGGTTTAGTCTCCCTCGTAGACAAAGAGACATCGCACAGTTGCTAGTCTAAATCACAAAAATGACCATCAATGATCATCAAGAAGTGTCAATTACACTAAGTTAGTAAATATATGAGTTTAGCTTCATGTCCCATAACCACTTGCTAAACTTAAATATTTACGAACAAACTGTAGATCTTCACTAGAAAATTGTCACAAGAGGTTCAATCGAACAAGTCCAAGAATTAACCGATGAAGCAAACGCAAGCGTTTCATACCACTTGTTTTACTAAGCCGTTTAATTAGATTTCTCATCCTAGTGAGGTAAAGGCTTGTATATACTAATAGATTGGGAAACGGTTTAGGAAAAGAGATTTGTAGTAAAATAGTTTTGAAATTGCTTTGATGAAAGAGTTTTGATATTTACTACTAGTATTGAAACCTTTATATTTTAAAAGTGACAAGTCACAAAATTGATTGTAGAAACAAATCAATTCACTAAAATTCTCGTTCGAAGACGTGAATAAAATCCAAGGAAATCGGTTCCAAAACCATCAAAGTAGAAGTACCCATGCGACCTAACATGACCGAGTTAAAGTGCAACGACCTAAAGAGGTAACGACTTAAAGTAAAATAGGTCGAACGATCAATGGGTAGCATGCCGAGCGACCTAGGGGAAAAATAGGTCGAGCGACCTAGTGGATTGCGACTTAGGTGGTGAGCGACCTAAGCACGCGACCTAAGGTTGAAGTGGGGTCGAGCGACCTAAAGGCTCACGACTTAAGGTGAGTGACCTAAGGGCGAACGGGTTAAGGCATTAGCGGCCTAACAACCCAAAGAGGTTGGGACCTAACTCGGCGAGCTAGCAGGAGAGCGACCTATCGAGGGGAGCTAAGCATCTGGGGCGAGCGACCTAACGAGGTGAGCTAAGCATCTGGGGCGAGCGACCTAACGAGGTGCGGGCTAAATGCAGTAGCATGGTGCGGCTTATATAGGCCTAGCGACCTAGTGATGAACGACCTATCGATGTAATGGTCGAGCGACCTAACGTCCCAATCAAGGCCGAGCGACCTACGACCTAAGTGCCGTAAATGACCTTCCCACGCCAGAGCGACTTAAGGCCAGTAATTCACCAAAAAGGCTAAAAATTAGAGTTTTTCGCCAATCCAAACCAAATGCAAATGTACATGCTAAAGTGATAGGAATTCATCCCCAACAAATCCAAGATAGTTATAGACAAGAATGTGAGATAAAAATCTCACCTTTGCACCAAAAATCAATGAAGATGAAGCTTAAAGCAAAGCAAGAATCAATCCCACTTCAATCTCAATGCAAGAAGCTTGAATCAATGGCTTCTCTCTAGATTTGGAGTTGGATGATGGATTTGCAAGAGAACTTGAGCTTGGAATTTTAATTTCCCATTCCACTCACCATTTTTGATGAAGCTTATGTTGTTAGGAAATTATGAAGAGAAGAGGGAGTGGAGGTTGGGCCTAATAGGCTAAGTCCAAACCAAAGTCCAAAGCGAAAAAGTAGTGAAATTCCATCAACTCCAAACATATCAAAGTTTATACTTAAAAAGATTGCAAACGTCATTTTGAACTCAATGGAAGTGGTCTCGAGTCCTAATTTGACCGTATGCAAAAAGTAGCTTTTCGGACTAAAATCCGACTAACGATAAAATATTTAAATAAAATATTTAAATATTAAATCGATAAATATGCGGGTTGTTACAGACTCCCCTGCTTTAAGAAATTGCATCCTCGCAATATATAAGATGGAAATAAAAAGTAACAACCATAGAAGCATATTAACACAAAAGAAATTCGAAATAAGAAGTTCACCTCAAAGAGCATGAGTAAGTAAGTCCGGATGTGTACGCTCGATGAATTCTCTAGATTCCCAAGAACAATCTTTAGATTTTGAGGACCATTGAACTTTAACAAGCGGAACATCTTTATTTCGAAGTCGTTTGACTTCCGAAGCAATAATTCGAATAGGATGCTGCTCCTAAGTTAAATTAGGCGAAACTTCAATTTCTTCCACAACACCGGGCTCAAGAATAGAATCGGAATCCCGAAGGCATTTCCGTAATTGAGAAACGTGAAACACGTCATGCATGGCAGAAAACTGAGCCGGTAATGAAAGGCGATAAGCCATGGAACCAACGTTCAGTGATAGGAAATGGCCCAATATATCGAGGCGCTAACTTTCCCGATCGACTGAAACGTACAACACCTTTCGTAAGTGAAACACAAATAAAAACAGAATCTCCCACAGAAAATTCTAACTTCCTTCTCCGGTTATCGGCATAGGATTTTTGTCTACTCTGTGCTTCTTTCATCCTATGACGAATAAGTTCAATCTTTTCTGTGGAATCACGAATAAAATCTGGACCTAAAACCAGCTTCTCACCGGCCTCAAGCCAACAAGAAGGAGATCGGCATGGCCTTCCATAGAGTGCCTCAAAAGGTGCCATACCAATACTAGATTGAAGCTATTATTATAGGAAAATTCAACAAGAGAAATATGATCTTCCCAACTTCCACCGAAATCAAGCACACAAGCACGAAGAAGGTCTTCAAGAGTTTGATTCACACGCTCGGTTTGTCCATCGGACTGGGGGTGATAAGCGGTGCTAAAATTAAGCTTCGTTCCCAAAGATTTTTGAAGACTCTTCCAAAATCCACTAGTAAACAATGGATCACGATCGCTAACAATAGAAGTAGGAACACCATGCAATTTAACAATTTCTTTGATAAAGAGTTTGGCCAAAAGTGGAACGGTTCGGTTAGACCGAATGGGAATAAAATGGACGGATTTAGTAAGTCTATCGACTATCACCCATAAGCTATCATGATCCGAACGAGAACGGGAAAGGCCATCAATAAAATCCATGGAAATTTAGTCCCACTTCCAAATTGGAATTTCCAATGGTTGCAATAACCCACCGGGCCTTTGATGTTCGGCCTTGACAAGTTGGCAAGTCATGCAACACTTAACAAAGTTAGCAATATCAGATTTCATTCCCTCCCAATAATAAAGTCGCTTCATATCCGCGTACATTTTACTACTACCGGGATGAATGGTAAATTTAGAACGATGAGAATCTTCTAAAATATCTTTACGAAGATCTCTAATATTTGGTACGATAAGTCTACCAAATTTTCGAATGCCTCCACGAGAATCAATATCAAAGTCTTTCAAACCTTCAATATCAATTTTATCCTTAAGATTTTGGCCATGAAGAGCCAATTCAGGATCTAGCCTTTGAGCTTCAAGAATGCGGTCTAAAAGAGAAGGATGAGCCTCAAGGCTACATAGGACAAGAGATGAACATAAATCGGAAACACGATCTCGAATTTCACAAGTGGATAAAATCTCGAGATCATTCCATTCGGATATCATCATGGAAACAACCGCTTGTTGCTTGCGACTAAGTGCATCGACAACACGATTTCCCTTTCCGGGAGTATAAAGAATATCAAGATCATAAGATGCAAGGAATTCGAGCCAACGCTGTTGACGCAAATTAAGTTCCTTTTGAGAGAATAAATATTTCAAAGACTTATGATCAGTGTAGAGAATAAATTTTTCTCCCAAAAGATAATGTCGCCATATACGAAGGGCGAAAACAATAGCTGCGAGCTCTAAATCATGAGTGGCATATCTAGTCTCAGCTGGCTTCAATTGCCTAGAAGCATAAGCAATAACACGTTCTTTTTGCATAAGAACGGCACCCAAACCAACGCGACTAGCATCGGTATAAACAATGAAATCTTGATTCCCTTCGGGAATCACAAGAATAGGAGCATTGGAAAGGAGTTCTTTTAATTTCTGAAAAGAAGCTTCACATTTGTCCGACCAAATGTATTTAACACCTTTCTTTGTTAAGCCAGTAAGAGGCACGACAATTTTAGAAAAGTCTTCTATGAAATGGCGGTAATAGCCCGCCAATCCGAGAAAGCTACGGATTTCAGTCACACTCTCCGGTCTCTTCCAATCTTGAATTGCTTCAATCTTTGAAGGATCCACGAAAATTCCGGATTCGGAAATAATATGACCGAGAAACTTCACACTAGATTGCCAAAAATGGCATTTAGAAAATTTTGCTTTTAATTGATTACTCCTAAGAGTTTCCAATACAATCCGAAGACGCTTTTCATGTTCCTCCTCGGTTTTAGAATACACAAGAATATCATCAATAAAGATGAGAATAAATCGATCGAGGAAATCTTTGAAAACTCGATTCATGAGGTCAACGAAATAAGCCGGAGCATTCGTTAAACCAAATGGCATAACAAGCCATTCATAAGATCCATAACGAGTACGGAACGATGTCAAAGGAATGCTATCCTCTGCAATACGAAGCTGATGAAAACCGGTAGCCAAGTCCAATTGTGAAAAGACTCTAGCACCACTGAGCTGATCGAATAGATCATCAATCCGAGGTAAAGGATATTTATTTTTAATAGTAAGATCATTAAGCTTGCGATAATCAACGCAAAGCCTAAGCGTACCATCGGATTTCTTCACGAAAATAGCCGAAGCTCCCAAGGCGAGGAACTAGAGCGAATAAATTGCTTCGTCTCCAATTCGGATAATTGTTTGCGCATCTCCTCATTCTCCTTATTAGACATGCGATAAGGAGGACGAGTAATAGGTTGAGCTCCCGGGATAAGATTAATTTTGAACTCAATTGCTCGCTTAGGTGGTAGTCCTAAAACGGGCTCAAATATGTCGGAAAATTCACGAACGACGTGAATAAGAGAAATGACATCCTACTCATCATCATTATCATCATCTCGAGGATTTAAAGAATATAAAGATGCAGCCAAAGTAGAATCCGAATCTTTAAGAATAATTGAAATCTGCTTTACAGATTGCGGATGTCTGAGATAAATAGTCCGCTCAGGACATAGGATATGGGCTTCATAACGGTTAAGCCAATCCATACCCAAAATCATTCCAAAGCCTAAGTAACGCATGACATGCAAATCGGCTAGGAAAGAAAAATCACATAAAATAATCTCCACATCTTTACAAAGCAAACTAAGAGTTGCGGATCCACCAACCGGATTCGCAATTCTTAAAGAAGTCATTAAAGCAATAACACTTAAGGAAAAAGTGTCAACAAGTTCCTTTGATATAAAAGAATGGGATGCACCCGTATCAAAGAGAACTCTAATAGGTTGATCATGAAATATAATAATGCCATCAAGGACAGAATGAGACATACCTTGACCACGAGATGTGTTGCCAGGGGCTTGAGCAACGTTTAACTTTCCTTCCTTCTTGCCAAGAAGCTTAAGGCATAGATGCATATAATGATCCGGGCTTTTACAATAGCGACAACAACGGGGCTTTGAACACTTGTTCGCAAAATGGTCCGTAGAACCACAGTTGAAGCAATTCCCATCAGTAGAGGAAAAAGTTTTTGCAGTAGGAGTTGCTTGTTTCCCCTTCTTATTGGGATAAGAGCCTTTTGACTTATTAACCCTTTTCTTGTTGTTGAAGTTTGGTTTAGCCCCCACCACTTCAACATCACTTTCCCTATCCGCCTCTTCAAGACGAAGAGCAATATCAATGAGTTGGTCAAAAGAAACTTCTAATTTAAAAGTAATGGCTTCTTGAGATTTTTATTTAAGCCATAAAAAAAATCTTTGGTTCTTCTTCAATGGGGTGTTGATGTATTCAATCCCATATTTGGAAAGTGACTCGAAGGATGCGACATAATCATTCACGGAGGATTCACCTTGAACAAGGTCTATGAAACGTCGAGCCAATGTCACTTTCTCGGCTTCTGGCACAAATTTTAATTCGAAGCGTTCCCGGAATTGCTTCCAGGTGAGATCCGCTTCATTAATCTTATAAATAAGAAGTTCATACCAGTCCAATGCTCTCTCTTGGAGCATACTGGAGGCCACCTAAACTCGGTGAAGATCAATAAGGTTCATGCGAGAAAAGATTCGATCGCATGTTCTTAACCAAGCCTGGACCTCAATAATAGTTTCAGAACCTTTGAATGGCTTCCCACCCAAGTTGGTATAATCATTGCACAAGCGTGCAAATCCAGACTTAGGGTGGGTAGGTTCCTGATTAGGACCAGCTGCCTGAGCATTCTTTACTAAATCAAGAAGCAGTTGGGCAGTCATAAAAACTCCATCCTGGGGAGCAGCACTAGATGGTCCGGCTCTGGGACGGCCTGGTGTAGACATTCTCTTCTTTAAGAAAGAGAGAAGAAGAAAAGTTATTCTCCAAATAAATATCAAGCAATCTTGATAGATAAAACAAGGAATCATAAAGGAAATAGGATGAATCGGTACGAAGACTCGAATTAAATCCTAAAGCATAACTCCTAAGATAGACTTAGGACGATGATCCTTGTTAAGTTATTCTACATTGTTCCGAAGTTTGGCTCTGATACCAAGCTGTGGCGCCCCACCTCAATACCCATGCTAGCCAAGAACACTACGGAGTAATGCTGTCAACTAGCACGGAGAATAAGGCTGTGGAGGAGCGACCATCCGTGTAATTTCTTTGTGCGAGCACCGATATGTCAGATCTTAAAACATGCATTTGATTTCAAGTGGGAATCCGACATACCGATACAAACTCAAAGCTACCACACAATGGCTTTATATAATCTTCGGAAACAAATATAGAAATAAACATAACACAAATCAGTCACAGACATCCATATCACAAAGGCGGAAAAAGATATGAATATATAACACATGATAGTGTACATCAGAGTAGTGGTCTGAAAGATCCACAATAACACAAAAGAATAGCAACATGCTATGCAAAAGAATAAGTATACATCATAGAGTCTATATCTCAAATGTGTACATCCAAAAACTACTAATCTAAGTAGTTAGCCAAAAGTCAGAGTAATCCCAGAAGAGAAGTCAAGCAGAAGCACCTGTAACATCTCCGTCTGACCCGAGTATTATTTCATAAGAAAATAATAAACGGATCAGTCTAGCTATAAATATCAGATGATATGATATAGAATAAAAGATATGGCATGAACGTATAATAACCATAATGACATACTATAATAAGCATGTAAATGAAAATCAACAAGAGATCAATCAATATCACAAGAATCCTCTCAAAGATCCAAAAGGGGTATCATACCCTAAACTTGTATTCATAACAAGTCAATGACACGCGAATTCACCAATGCACAAAAATTGATAAAACTTATCAATAGAAATCACGAAAATTGGTGAAGCACAAATTCCAGAAATCACAAAAAGGGGGAGGCCTATCACAAGAACGGGAGCATGAAAACTCACCAACACGTGTATCACACAAACGAGACGCTATCTCATGGCAGCTAACCATTAAATTTTGAGCCGAAACTCCACACGAACGGCCCGAAGACCATGGGGCGCTACCCCACATATGTGATGACGAAACATCAAACAAACGGGGTTTAGTCTCCCTCGTAGACAAAGAGACATCGCACAGTTGCTAGTCTAAATCACAAAAATGACCGTCAATGATCATCAAGAAGTGTCAATTACACTAAGTTAGTAAATATATGAGTTTAGATTCATGTCCCATAACCACTTGCTTAACTTAAATATTTATGAACAAACTGTAGATCTTCACTAGAAAATTGTCACAAGAGGTTCAATCGAACAAGTCCAAGAATTAACCAACGAAGCAAACGCAAGCGTTTCATACCACTTGTTTTACTAAGCCGTTTAATTAGATTTCTCATCCGAGTGAGGTAAAGGCTTGTATATACTAATAGATTGGGAAACGATTTAGGAAAAGAGATTTGTAGTAAAATAGTTTTGAAATTGCTTTGATGAAAGAGTTTTGATATTTACTACTAGTATTGAAACCTTTATATTTTAAAAGTGACAAGTCACAAAATTGATTGTAGAAACAAATCAATTCACTAAAATTCACGTTCGAAGACGTGAATAAAATCCAACGAAATCAGTTCCAAAACCATCAAAGTAGAAGTACCCATGCGACCTAACATGGCCGAGTTAAAGTGCAACGACCTAAAGAGGTAACGACTTGAAGTAAAATAGGTCGAACAATCAAAGGGTAGCATGCCGAGCGACCTAGGGGAAAAACAGGTCGAGCGACCTAGTGGGTTGCGACTTAGGTGGTGAGCGACCTAAGCACGCGACCTAAGGTGGAAGTGGGGTCAAGCGACCTAAAGGCTCACGACTTAAGGTGAGCGACCTAAGGGCGAACGGGTTAAGGCATTAGCGGCCTAACAACCCAAAGAGGTTGGGACCTAGCTCGGCGAGCTAGCAGGAGAGCGACCTATCGAGGGGAGCTAAGCATCTGGGGCGAGCGACCTAAGGAGGTGAGCTAAGCATCTGGGGCGAGTGACCTAACGAGGTGCGGGCTAAATGCAGTAGCATGGTGCGGCTTATATAGGCCTAGCGACCTAGTGATGAACGACCTATCGATGTAATGGTCGAGCGACCTAACGTCCCAATCAAGGCCGAGCGACCTACGACCTAAGTGACGTAAATGACCTTCCCACGCCAGAGCGACTTAAGGCCAGTAATTCACCAAAAAGGCTAAAAATTAGAGTTTTTCGCCAATCCAATCCAAACCAAATGCAAATGTACATGCTAAAGTGATAGGAATTCATCCCCAACAAATCCAAGATAGTTATAGACAAGAATGTGAGATAAAAATCTCACCTTTGCACCAAAAATCAATGAAGATGAAGCTTAAAGCAAAGCAAGAATCAATCTCACTTCAATCTCAACACAAGAAGCTTGAATCAATGGCTTCTCTCTAGATTTGGAGTTGGATGATGGATTTGCAAGAGAACTTGAGCTTGGAATTTTAATTTCCCATTCCACTCACCATTTTTGATGAAGCTTATGTTGTTAGGAAATTATGAAGAGAAGAGGGAGTGGAGGTTGGGCCTAATAGGCTAAGTCCAAACCAAAGTCCAAAGCGAAAAAGTAGTGAAATTTCATCAACTCCAAACATATCAAAGTTTATACTTAAAAAGAATGCAAACGTCATTTTGAACTCAATGGAAGTGGTCTCGAGTCCTAATTTGACCGTATGCAAAAAGTAGCTTTTCGGACTAAAATCCGACTAACGATAAAATATTTAAATATTAAATCGATAAATATGCGGGTTGTTACAATAGATTTTTGTAAAATAAAAGATTATAAGTAATTAACTTATAAATTAGATTTTGGTATATAAATTGAGTTATAAATTGAATTGGTTATTAAAGGAGATTTATAAATCGAAGTCTTTATAAAATAGAAATGGAATTTATAAACGTTTTTTTATAAATCCGTAATCAAATAAATTTGATAAGTAAATATAGAAATTATTAAAGGAATTATATCCACGATTTTGGACAGTGGAAAATCCTTTAATTAAATATGTGGAAGTGTTGAATTTGGTAAACGATTTATATCCACGATTTTGGACAATGGATAATCTTTTGATAAATGTGTAGAAATACTGAATTGGGTAAATAAAGTATATTCACGATTTTTGACAATGAATATATTATTAAATAAAATGGATATGGTTTGGGGAAATGGTATTATAAAATGAAGTTAATTGTTTTAAAAGATGTTTTAAAATGTATTAAGTATCGAAACCATATATTTCAACATTCATTGTTGAAATAGATGTTTTCGAGAAATAAGGAAATAGTGGACTATAACACCGTTGTTATAGTAAATGATTTCCGAAAGGAAATGTTTTATATAGTATTGGGATTTATATACCTATCTTAAATTTTGAATCCCTATACTAGTGATTTTGGATTGTCGTAACAATGTTTTACGCAACATTCGTTTTGACTCAAATAAATGTGTTTAAGAGGATGTTTTCCTTAAAGAATATATATATACTTGATTTTGATTTAAGTATATTGAATATTTTCCAAATATTGAAAATAAATGGATTTGTGACTTACTTATTATTATTAAATAAGTATGGAAATGTTTTCCAATATGAAATGAAATGTTTTGAGATTCTATCTTTTAAAAGATAAGTTGAAATTGAGTATTTGAAATTGATTTGAAAATCGTATATCGGTAGATATTTTGAAATATAAATCCACTATGGAATTTATAAAGGAAAGAGAAATTTGTTTAAAAATAAACATTGATTTATTTTTGAAGTGTGGAAAAATATATCTAGTAAAGATATTTTGGAAAATAAATAATTTGGAAAATTATTTGGAATCTGGTGATGTTGTGCATGCCTATTGATAGTTAAATAACCGACTATCAATTTTTACCTTTAAATAGGTATTTGTTGTGATTTGCTTGAATTTAAATGCTACACTTATTTTAAAATATACGCTCATTATTCGGGTTAGCCGGGAAAGGACCTTTGGGTCGTATAACTCATTCTGAATATGTGATACGTCGAAATGGATAGCATTTGAAGACCGGTGTTGAAGACCGGATATTTGTGAAAACGGAAGGATTACCGTCGAATGTTTCTGCATCGGCTGATCTCCGATATAGAAATTTATTACTCTTTATGATGGGAAGTCCGGTCGTGATTAGTGAATATCCGGATTGCAAGGACTTATTTGGAAGTGCCTTCGGTTCTGTTCGAACTCGGAACAGACTTGTATGGATTGTATGTCTGACATTACAAATTGAGATATAAAGCTGATTTCTTTCAAATACATATCTGTTGGTGGCGGAGAATTTATTCTCTTAGCTTAACACCCTTCTCTGAGATGTACGAGCTCAGAGGTTATGTAGTTGAAGGTTATTAGTAATATACTCCCAATTTGGTAGTGTGATATGCTAAGTGTTGTTGAGCATTTGTTGAATCAAAGCACAGCTTTTGTATAAAGCGTAGCTTTGTGGACGAGACTTCGTCGAGCCTCACACCCCGGAAATGGTCAAAACAGGAAAGATGCGGCAAGGTTATTAGGGGGTAGCGCCCCTTTAGTGTATGTCATTCCTTCTGGATAGAGGTGGTATCATGGTATGGAGCCCAGATACTTAACCTATGTTGTTGCTGCAAATTTATTACTTTATGGTTATTGGAATCGAGGATCCTCGGATATAGATCGGTTACGATCGGGGGATGACATATTCGTGTCAGTAGTTACCCAGTTAGGGGTAACCCGACCTTGTGTTGGCAGAGATCTAACCGTAATGTTAGG
Organism: Allium cepa; assembly: GCA_030765085.1. Taxonomy (NCBI): domain Eukaryota; kingdom Viridiplantae; phylum Streptophyta; class Magnoliopsida; order Asparagales; family Amaryllidaceae; genus Allium; species Allium cepa. The sequence continues at coordinate 57,401,756 of CM060931.1, forward strand.
TTAGGTTCTCGGGGTCGTCTTTCCAGAGGCGTACCCATGTGGCAATGGGAAGTTCCTTGGCCTGACCATTTGTTGCAAATCCAAACTCCAATACGCATCTTGTACGGTTTTAGTTGTAGAGCCTGCCATTTACTAATGGTGGTCACCACTGTTTAGATGGTAGCTATAGTGGGCATACGATAATGGTCGTATGTTGGCTAAGATTTATATTATACTTTCGAAATGTTTTCTACACTATGCACTAATAATAATAAAAATCAAATGATTCTACGTAGTAAGCATCTTTGACTATCATAAGAAAAAATCTCCTCCAATTCTGCGTTTGCATTGTGTGTGTGTGGCGAGAGGTCTTATGGTAGTTACATTTTCAAAAAGCATTGCGAATTGACTTTAAAATTTCTCCTGTTCTTTGTTTTTAAAGATAAACTGTTTTAGTTCTCACACCAGTCCCATGACTGACCTGGAGTTTATTGTTTCCTTCATAAACTCTGGGTTCCCACCAATTTCCACACGGGCAGTCTAGAGTCAGGTTATCAGGTCATTCTGGAATTCGGGAGTTGCTGTAGAGAATTGGAGGCAAGCTGGAGGGCATGGCGCATCAAACTAGTATATAGTATTTCTTTTCCGTTGTTTGTTGTTGTACACTCTGATGATATGATGTAATGTAATGCAATATGATGTAATGTAATAACTGATATAGTTATTTGTTTTAAAGATTATTCATTTATTTATTATATGTTGTTCCGCTGCGATTGTGAGATTCTGATATTGTTTTGTTGTTTCCTTCTGTTCTGTTCTATCTTTTTCTCTCTTCTTCTATCTTTTTCTTCTTCTTTAACCATAACATTTCGGTTTTCCGGCATTCGATTGCTCGGCAGTTGATACAGTGTACGTATTGATGTCGGTTTTTGAGCGTCGAAAAATCGCGATCGTTACATTATACATGTATGAATTGCAAATTTATTTATTCATTCTCAATTTTATTTTCCACCTTAATAAATTTTATTCCAATAATTTAGCCTATTAGACTAATTTACCTTTATTCAAATTAACTCAAGTTAATTTCAGTTTAAATCTGAATTTTTTCTAAGTTTTCTAACTTATTTATTATTCCATAATTATTTTAAATAAGATTCCAGAGTCTTACCAACATTTTCAAAACCATTTTTGAAATCAATTCAAATTATCTTTTGAATTTCCAAAACCAAACCCCGTTTGCAAACAACTTCCATTTAAAATAATTTGGCAGCAATTCCTCTCCTGGAAACTCGAAAATGAACACCGATGATGTCGCGATCATCATCGGAATTATTTTCCAGCGACCAAAAAAAGTTTAGAGCTTTTATCCCTTAAAAAAAATTGTAACGACCCAATTTTTCGACGCCCGAAAGTCGACATCAATACGTTCACTGTATCAAATGCCGCACAGTCGAATGCCGGAAAACCGAACTGTTAGGGTTAAAGAAGAAAGAGATAGAAGAAGAAACAGAAACAATAACAGAATCTCACATTTCGCAGCGGAACAAATATAATAGATAAATGAATATCTTTAACCAAAATCACTATATCAGTTTACACATTACAACATCAGAGTATTACGACAACAACACACAAATAATGGCAGTTATAGTAACCTGCCTCAATGGTTGAATACACAGCGGAATGATAATAATATACGGAAGTACGTCTCGCCATCCAGCTCGAACTCCAGATCTCCGCAGCATCTCTTTTTCGACTTCGCTCCAGAATAATGATAACCTGCCTCTAGGCTGCCCGTGTGGAAAATTATGGGCACCCAGAGTTTAGAAAGGGAACAATAAACTCCAGGTCAGTCATGGGACTGGTGTGAGATCTTAAAACATTTATTTTCACAAAGAAAATAAAAAGAAACCCGCTATGCTTTTGGAAAATGAAACTACCATAAGGCCTCCCGCCATACACACAATGCAAATGCAGAATTGGAGGAGATTTCTCCTTATGATAGTCAAACATGCTTGATACGCAGAATCTTTCTAATATTATCATTAGTGCATAGTGTGGAGAACATTTCGAAAGTATAATATTAATCTTAGCCAGCATACAACCATTATTGTATGCCTACTATAGCTACCATGTTCAATAGCAGGTTACCGCCACATTCCATGGCAGGTTATACAACTAAAACCATACAGGGCGCGTATTGTTTCTTTGGATTTCCAACAAATGGTCAGGCTAAGGAACTTCCTACTGCCACATAGGTACGCCTCTGGAGGGACGTCCTGAGAATTTAACCAGCTCTCTGCCAACACAAGGCCGGGTTACCTCTGTAACTAGGTAACTACTACACGAGTATGCCATCCCCCAGTCGTTTGCGACCTTTATCCGAGGATCCTCAACCACAAAGCAACAACCACAAAGTATAATAAATTTGCAGCATCAACATAGGTAAAATATCTGGGCTCCATACCATGATACTACCCTTTTCCAGAAGGAAATGACATACCCTAAAGGGCGCGACCCTTATAACCTTGCCGCATTCTTCCTGTTTTGACCATTTCCGGGGTGTGAGGTCCGACGAAGTCTCGTCCACAAAGCTACACTTTTCACAAAGTCATACTTCGATCAACAAATGATCAGCAGCACTTCATATGCCACATTACCATTTTGGAAATATATCACTAGTAACCATCAACTACATAACCTCTGAGCTCATACGTCTCAGAGAAGGGTGTTAAGCTAAGAGAATAAATTCTCTGCCACCAATAGAAATGTATTTGACAGAAACCAGCTTTACATCTCAAAGTGTAATGTCAGACACACATCCATACAAGTCTGTTCCGGGATCGAACGGAACCGAAGGCACTTCAAAGAAGCCCTTGCAAATCCGGATATTCATTAATCACGTCCGAAATCCCCATCACAAAGGGTGATAAAATCTCTATACCGGCGCAACCCGATGTAGAGACATTCGACAGGTAATCCTTTCGCTTTCAAAAATACCCAGTCTTCAACACCGTCTTCAAATGCAATCTCATTTCGTCGTATCATTATTCGGAATGGGTTTTATGACACAAAGTCCTCTCCCGGCTAATCCGAATAATGAGCGCTTATTTTAAAAATAAGTGTTACATTCAGATTTCAACAAATCACAACAAATTTCCACTTTGATCTTTTAAACAAGAGATCCACCATAATCACAAAAGTTCGATGTGGTTTTCGAATATCCATTTGGAATCCGACCCCCGGTCGCATCGAAATTCAAATGTCATTTAAAGGCAAATATTGATAGTCGGTTATTTAACTATCAATCAACATTCACAACAATTACCAGATTTAAATAATTTTCCCCAATTATTTATTTTCAAAATATCTTCGCAAGATATATTTCACACTTCAACCATTTGAAAAAAAAATTCAAACTACTTTCCACATTTCAATACTTTGAAAACAAATTTCAAATCACTTTTCCTTATGCGGAATACATTTCCAAATATTTATTTATTTCCACTGAAAATCTGCCGAGTTCAAATGCTTTAAAATAATTTAAATTACTTATCCAAACATATATACTTGGAACATTCAAAATAAAACTATTTTAAAACACTTTATTTAAAACATTAGTTATGAAGATATTATATTAAAATCTCATATAAAAATTCAAGTCCAAACTAATTTTAAAATAAAATTAGTAGATAGGATAACTATTTAAATATCCATTTTCTAAAACAAATATCAATTAAAACTTTAAATAATCACTTCTATAATAAATTAAAATAAATCTTTACTTTAAAGATCTTCAAAATAACCCAAGTAAATAATTTCTCCAAAATAAACTTTCCTTAAAACCATCTTCACAACTTCAATTTCATATTTATAGACTATATTGAAAACATACTCGGCTTTCCAGGGAAAGTACACCTTCCATTCTAAAATGGTTCATTCAAATCAATTTATAAATCCTTCTGGATTTACTTTAAATTTACATTCCAAATCCGTAAATTCCTTTCAAAACTTTTAAAAATAAAACAATATTTATTTTAAAAACAAATTTCACTTTTTTTTTAAAATTCCCATTGTGAATTTAAATTCCCAAATATCCACTGATATATGATTTTTAAATCGATTTAAAAATCATCATTTACAAACACCAAATCAATTTCCAATTTGATTTCAAATTGTATTTTTAAATATCAAATCAAATTCCAAATTGATTTCCCAAAGATTTATTTTAAAACACCAAATCAATTTTTAATTTGATTTACAAATTTATTGCCTTTAAAAATAAATTCCTTTATCTCTTTCAAAACTCTTTAAAAAATTAAATTTTAAATAAATCCTTCAACTTTAAACAATATTACTCAAAATCCATTTATTAATCTTTTTCCCATATTTTGGAATTTTATTCAATAGGATTCAAAAAAAAACTTTATCCTTTTATCAAATTCTCAAAAATAAATTTTACTATAAATTTTCAACTTGAATTTTAAAAATTCAATTTTATTTATTTCCAGTATCCAACGATACCAAAAATATTTTTGGCTAAACTATAGCCTTTAATGGTTTTTGATCACAAATATAATCACACAGAGATTATAAATAACCAATACACAACATTGAAACAAATTCAAATGTTTTGAGGAATCCAGTTGGATCCCTCCAACCTGTTTTCCTGCATCCACAAATGTTAGCACAACAATTAAATACCAATTCCACTTCAAGGTGGATATCGCGGTATATGGGATCAATATAATATTATCCGCTATTATGTGGCGCATAGGGTCTCATCCGCTATATAATGCGGGAAATCAACAACTCCAAATACATATATAATACCAATTCCACTTCGAGGTGGAATATCGCGGTATATGGGTTTAAATATAATATCATCCGCTATTATACGGCGTATAGGGTCTATTTCAATCCAATAAATAACAACCATCATCCAAGCAACATCCAAAAATTTAAATAAACTATTTAAATTAAATCAAGTATCCAATTGAGTGAGAAGTTATCACCTTTTATTTGCAATCCATTCCAACTCATTTCCATTCCGGCTTGTTTCTCCATTTTAGACCTTGAATAAAAATTTATATGATTTATTAATATTCGAACAAATCGAAAAATTAATTACCGTTTAATAAATTTATTTTAAACTAAAAAATTTCTTTCAAATTAACATTTTCTTTTAGAAACCTTTTAGTAACTAAAATAATTCATATAGGTTAATTTAACAATTTAATCACCAAATCCATTGGTTTAAAATAACTAGTAAATTTAAAATGTGTATAAGTATATTTACTTCCTTATAAAAACACATATGCTATATAAAATAATTTATATAGTTTCTAAAATCTAAGTTTTATATAATTTCAATTCAATTCAATTTAAAATTGCGGCCTTCATGAAGCTTATATAAAATTTCCAGTTTCTGTATATATATATTTCCTCCTCATTCTAATTATAAATTAAATTAACTACAAGCTAAAATTAAACCAACTAAAAGAAGATGATATACCTATGGCCAGACATCATTAAAGCTCGAATTCAAACTCGAGCTCCTCAAACCTAACCAGAACTTCACTATCGATGCTCCTTATCGAAGTCTGGGCTGTCGAACCCTAGCCAGAGCGTCGCCGAGCCATGCGAGTACCACCACACCCTTAATTAAATAGTAAGCCTCCTCCCACGGCTATGAATCGACCGCAAACTCCATCACCGGAGACAGCCCAATCTCCTCTTCGTTGCGGCATGAGGAACAACGCGACCTCCTTCTCATTCACGAGCGCCCGCATACGCGTGATGCTTCCTTACAGTCGTCTCTCGATGCTGACGAACCCCAAACCCAAAGCGAACATCGAAACCCTTGATTTTGATTAGGAAGTAGGCTGTCCCCTTTTTTTAAAGATTGATTTCGTGACTGTCGTCGCCATTTTTTTTATAAAAGGATCGATTTGATTTAGGTTTCATTCATTTTTTTTAACACTCGGCATTTTTCTTCGACTGGATTTGATTAATTTATTTTTCTTCGTTTAGCTTTCAACTGTCGCCCTTAAAGAAGACAGGGAAGGAAACACGATGGGACGTTATTGTGTTCAAGACGACTAAAGCAACAGCGGATGTGAAATTTTAAATGGTCAATGCAATTATATTTATTATTTTTAAATTTAAATTGTCCCGATATCGAAGCTCAAAAATCTCGACCTCCTATCGAGGTGTGCCACTAGGCATTTATAATGTTGTACCTCTATTCTGAACACGATGGAAAAGATTCCGAGTCCAAATTCTATCGTATGGAGAAGATAGCTTTTCGGGCCAGTTAAAACATTAAATATTCAATTTAAATTTCAGCGCGTTTGCTTATCGTACGGCCACACAACAACTCCGAATGCTACGGAAATTGAAATCCGATAATAATACAATATCACGGATCCAATGGAACTGGTTTCGTTGAAATCCGAGACTGTGCCTCGGAAGGCTATTTTTAAATATCGATTTAAACGATATAATTTCAAAACTGAATAAAGTATTTCCAAATCAAATTCTGAAGCTTCCATTAACCTTGGTATTATCAATATAAATTTTCTAAGCCATCAAATTATTTTTAACAAGCTTAAAATTGAAAATTCCAATTTTTACCAATCATTAATAAATTAAATTCAAAATTTTAATTGCCAAATTCATATTTATATTTGAAATTCAAGTTAAACTAACCTCCAAATATTTAAAATCAATTAAACATTCCATTTCAAATGTTAAAAATTTCCGGGTCGTCACATCCTTCCCCCCCTCCCCCCCCCCTTAAAAGAATTTCGTCCCGAAATTACTAGTTAAGAAGAATGATCCTCAACCCGTTTAATATTTTCCCAAAACAAAACGGTTTTAACAACTTGCCAAAACAAACCTTTTTATCAAAAGTTCATTATCACTTCAACTAACCTTCCAAACTTTTCCATAGTTTTCAAACAGCTTTATTTATTCCACCATTCAAATTTCAATTCAAATTCAAATTTTAAATTTTCTCAAAAAATTTCTAACTCCCTACATTCCCGAAAAATTTCGCCAGTGTATCCTTTGCGCGGCTAGCTCGGTACGACTACAAAATGGCACCACGGGCCCTCATATTTCAAAAAGAAAACGAAAAGCCAAGCGGCTGGACAAGAAAGTCATCAAATTTCATATAGAAATTTAAAATACATACCTTTTTCGAGCAATTTAAATTATCTTCAAAAATCAAAATCCCAATTTCCTTGTCCTTTATAACACTTGTATGCTATTTAACAACTATATCCAATTTCTACATTCAAAAATCATTTTGCACATTCCATTACAAAATTTTCAATATATACTTCTTATACCATTTTTTACTTCACTATTGAAGTTATATATCCATTTTCATTCAATCTTACTCTTTCAATTTTATTTGAATTCAATTTACCTTCTGAATATTGAATTTTTATCGACTATCTTTCATTCACAACTGATTCATATCACTATTTTAAATTAGTTTCATTTACTAATTCATTACAAATTCTAATTCATTTTATCTCAAACCATTTTTTTTATATTTCTTCCACTTTTATTATCTTTAGTTCACTTCGAACTAATTTTACAACTTCATTTTATTTCACACAATTCAAATTGGTTTTCAATATTCAGTTTCAATTCCAGTTTTATTCTTTTGTTCATTCTCTTATTCACAATTACCATTTCACGATTTCCAATTTAACCTTCACTTAATTATTAACCTGGTATATTCCCAATACAAAATTTACTTAAGAATTTCACACTTCATTTCTTAAGTTCAATGCAAATATTCTATATACTTCTTATATTTATTTTTAATTCATCACTTTGGTTTATATTTACTTATATTAAACTGGATTTCCAATTCTATATGAATTCAATTTACTTTCATTTAAAAATATTGGATTCAATTCATTTTAAACCTTATCCATTTGGTCATTCTTCAATTAGTTTCACTTACTAATTTTAGTTTAATACTTCAGTTTGTTTTTTTCACAAATCAAATTCAATTCCAATTGTATTTACTTACAAATTCGAAATGAATTTCAACATTTAATTTCCCACTCATTTATTTGCAATTGCAAATTTATTTATTCATTCTCAATTTTATTTTCCACCTTAATAAATTTTATTCCAATCATTTAGCCTATCTGACTAATTTACCTTTATTCAAATTAACTCAAGTTAATTTCAGTTTAAATCTGAATTTTTCTAAGTTTTCTAACTTATTTATTATTCCATAATTATTTTAAATAAGTTTCCAGAGTCTTACCAACATTTTCAAAATCATTTTTGAAATCAATTCAAATTTTCTTTTGAATTTCCAAAACCAAATCCAGTTTGCAAAAAACTTCCATTTAAAATAATTTGGCAGAAATTCCTCTCTTGGAAACTCGAAAATGAACACCGATGATGTCGCGATCATCATCAGAATTATTTTCCAATGACCGACAAGAGTTTAGTGCTTTTACCCCTTCAAAAACATTTTTCCAAAATCCTTGAAAATCATTTTCAAACCAAAAAGGGATTTAATTTCCATATTCTTTTCCAAATTTCAAATTCTTTCAAAACACTTCTCTGGAATTCTATTTCAAATTATAAATTACATCTACAATTCATATTTACAAATCCCATTTGTATATGGATTTTATTCCTTAGCTTTTTGTTACGATTTCAATTTCTTATTCAATAATCAATGATAATAATTTAGATATTATCACTTCCTAACATCCAAGAAACCATATACTTTTGTAATAATTCATGGAAAATTATTCAAAAATAATTTGGGTAAAATTATTTCATTTACCCGATTTAAAACAATATTGTGTTGGTTTATCTCGTTTAAGAGTTTAGAAACCCCTATCGACAGAGTTAGCTAGACTGCACCGACCAGAATCTATAAACAATCAACCGATAAGTCAACACAATATAAAACAATTTTATATTCACTAACAAATACGCGCTCATATCTATTATTACACTCAACTCATTCTAGAGTACTACTGACTCTATCTCTAATGAGTAACACCCACCAGAGCCAAGGTTGTCGCTTAACCAATTGCTCTGATACCACATTGTAACGACCCAATTTTTCGACGCCCGAAAGTCAACAATAATACGTACACTGTATCAAATGTCGCACAGTCGAATGCCGGAAAACCGAACCGTTAAGGTTAAAGAAGAAGAAGATAGAATAAGAAACAAAAACAATAACAGAATCTCACATTTCGCAGCGGAACAAATATAATAGATAAATGAATATCTTTAACCAAAATCACTATATCAGTTTACACATTACAACATCAGAGTATTATGACAACAACACACAAACAATGGCAGTTATAATAACCTGCCTCAGTGGTTGAATACACAGCGGAATGATAATAATATACGGAAGTATGTCTCGCCATCCAGCTCGAACTCTAGATCTCCACAGCATCTCTTTTTCGACTTCGCTCCAGAATAATGATAACCTGCCTCTAGGCTGCCCGTGTGGAAAATTATGGGCACCCAGAGTTTAGAAAGGGAACAATAAACTCCAGGTCAGTCATGGGACTGCTGTGAGATCTTAAAATAGTTATTTTCACAAAGAAAATAAAACGAAACTCGCTATGCTTTTGGAAAATGAAACTACCATAAGGCCTCCCGCCACACACACAATGCAAACGCAGAATTGGAGGAGATTTCTCCTTATGATAGTCAAACATGCTTAATACGCAAAATCTTTCTAATATTATCATTAGTGCATAGTGTGGAAAACATTTCGAAAGTATAATATTAATCTTAGCCAGCATACAACCATTATTGTATGCCTACTATAGCTACCATGTTCAATAGCAGGTTACCGCCACATTCCATGGCAGGTTATACAACTAAAACCGTACAGGGCGCGTATTGTTTCTTTGGATTTCCAACAAATGGTCAGGTTAAGGAACTTCCTACTGCCACATGGGTACGCCTTTGGAGGGACGTCCCGAGAACTTAATCAACTCCCTGCCAACACAAGGCCGGGTTACCTCTGTAACTAGGTAACCACTACACGAGTATGCCATCCCCCGGTCGTTTGCGACCTTTATCCGAGGATACTCAACCACAAAGCAACAACCACAAGGTATAATAAATTTGCAGCATCAACATAGGTAAAATATCTGGGCTCTATACCATGATACTACCCTTTTCCAGAAGGAAATGATATACCCTAAAGGGCGCGACCCTCATAACCTTGCCATATTCTTCCTGTTTTGACCATTTCCGGGGTGTGAGGTCCGATGAAGTCTCGTCCACAAAGCTACACTTTTCACAAAGTCATGCTTCGATCAACAAATGATCAACAACACTTCGAATGATACATTACCAATTTGGGAATATATCACTAGTAACCATCAACTACATAACCTCTGAGCTCGTACGTCTCAGAGAAGGGTGTTAAGCTAAGAGAATAAACTCTTCGCCACCAACAGAAATGTATTTGATAGAAACTAGCTTTACATCTCAAAGTGTAATGTAAGACACACATCCATACAAGTCCGTTCCGGGATCAAACAGAACCGAAGACACTTCAAAGAAGCCCTTGCAAATCCGGATATTCCCTAATCACGTCCGGAATCCCCATCACAAAGGGTGATAAAATCTCTATACCGGAGCAACCCGATGCAGAGACATTAGACAGGTAATCCTTTCGCTTTCAAAAATACCCAGTCTTCAACACCGTCTTCAAATGCAATCTCATTTTGTCGTATCATTATTCGGAATGGGTTTTATGACACAAAGTCCTCTCCCGGCTAATCCGAATAATGAGTGCTTATTTTAAAAATAAGTGTTACATTCAGATTTCAACAAATCACAACAAATTTCCACTTTGATCTTTTAAACAAGAGATCCATCATAATCACAAAGGTTCGATGTGGTTTTCGAATATCCATTTGGAATCCGACCCCCGGTCGCATCGAAATTCAAATGTCGTTTAAAGGCAAATATTGATAGTCGGTTATTTAACTATCAATCAACATTCACAACGATTACCAGATTTAAATAATTTTCCCCAATTATTTATTTCCAAAATATCTTCGCAAGACATATTTCACACTTCAACCATTTGAAACAAAATTCAAATTAATTTCCATATTTCAATACTTTGAAAACAAATTTCAAATCACTTTTCCTTATGCGGAATACATTTCCAAATATTTATTTATTTCCACTGAAAATCTGCCGAGTTCAAATTCTTTAAAATAATTTAAATTACTTATCCAAACATATAAACTTGGAACATTCAGAATAAAACTATTTTAAAACACTTTATTTAAAACATTAGTTATGAAGATATTATATTAAAATCTCATATAAAAATTCAAGTCCAAACTAATTTTAAAATAAAATTAGTAGATAGGATATAACTATTTAAATATCCCTTTTCTAAAACAAATATCAATTAAAACTTTAAATAATCACTTCTATAATAAATTAAAATAAATCTTTACTTTAAAGATTTTCAAAATAACCCAAGTAAATAATTTCTCCAAAATAATCTTTCCTTAAAACCATCTTCACAACTTCAATTTCATATTTATAGACTATATTGCAAACATACTCGGCTTTCCAGGGAAAGTACACCTTCCATTCTAAAATGGTTCATTCAAATCAATTTATAAATCCTTCTGGATTTACTTTAAATTTTCGTTCCAAATCCGTAAATTCCTTTCCACACTTTTAAAAAAAACAATATTTATTTTTAAAACAAATTTCATTTTTTTTTATAAAATTCCCAAATATCCACTGATATATGATTTTTAAATCGATTTCAAAAAAGAAATCGTTTACAAACACCAAATCAATTTCCAATTTGATTTCAAATTGTATTTTTAAATATCAAATCAAATTCCAAATTGATTTCCCAAAGATTTATTTTAAAACACCAAATCAATTTTTAATTTGATTTACAAATTTATTGCCTTTAAAAATAAATTCCTTTATCTCTTTCAAAACTATTTAAAAAATCGAATTTTAAATAAATCCTTCAACTTTTAACAATATTACTCGAAATCCATTTATTAATCTTTTTCCCATATTTTGGAATTTTATTCAATGGGATTCAAAAATAAAACTTTATCCTTTTAAAATTCTTCCTTTTAAATTTATCAAATTCTCAAAAATAAATTTTACTATAAATTTTCAACTTGAATTTTAAAAATTCAATTTTATTTATTTCCAGTATCCAACGATACCAAAAATATTTTCGGCTAAACTATAGCCTTTAATGATTTTTGATCACAAATATAATCACACAGAGATTATAAATAATCAATACACAACATTGAAACAAATTCAAATGTTTTGAGGAATCCAGTTGGATCCCTCCAACCTGTTTCCCTGCATCCACAGACGTTAGCACAATAATTAAATACCAATTCCACTTCAAGGTGGAATATCGCGGTATATGGGATCAATATAATATCATCCGCTATTATGCGGCGCATAGGGTCTCATCCGACATATAATGCGGGAAATCAACAACTCCAAATACATATATAATACCAATTCCACTTCGATGTGGAATATCGTGGTATATGGGTTTAAATATAATATCATCCGCTATTATGCGGCGTATAGGGTCTATTTCAATCCAACAAATAACAACCATCATCCAAGCAACATCCAAAAATTTAAATAAACTATTTAAATAAAATCAAGTATCCAATTGAGTGAGAAGTTCTCACCTTTTATTTGCAATCCATTCCAACTCATTTCCATTCCGGCTTGTTTCTCCATTTTAGACCTTGAATAAAAATTTATATGATTTAAATAAAAGTAGGATGCCCCCTTTTTTTAAAGATTGATTTCATGACTGTCATCGCCATTTTTTTTATATAAAAGGATCAGTTTGATTTAGGTTTCATTCATTTTTTAACACTCGGCATTTTTCTTCGACTGGATTTGATTAATTTTTTTTCTTCATTTAGCTTTCAACCGTCGCCCTTAAAGAAGACAGGGAAGGAAACACGATGGGACGTTATCGTGTTCAAGACAACTTGCTACAGTAGTCTGAAGTGATAAGAAAACAGCTGATGTGAAATTTTAACTGGTCAATGCAATTATATTATTTATTTTTAAATTTAAATTGTCCCGATATCGAAGCTCAAAAATCTCGACCTCCTATCAAGGTGTGCCGCTAGGCGTTTATAATGTTATACCCCTATTCTGAACACGATGGAAAAGGTTCCGAGTCCAAATTCGATCGTATGGAGAAGATAGTTTTTCGGACCAGTTAAAACATTAAGTATTCAATTTAAATTTCAGCGTGTTTGCTTATCGTATGGCCACACAACAACTCCGAATGCTACGGAAATTGAAATCCGATAATAATACAATATCACGGATCCAATGGAACTTGTTTCGTTAAAATCCGAGACTGTGCCTCGGAAGGCTATTTTTAAATATCGATTTAAACGATATAATTTCAAAACTGAATAAAGTATTTCCAAATCAAATTCTGAAGCTTCCATTAACCTCAGTATTTATCAATATAAATTTTCTAAGCCATCAAATTATTTTTAACAAGCTTATTATTGAAAATTCAATTTTTTACCCATCATTAATAAATTAAATTCAAAAATTAAATTGCCAAATTCATATTTATATTTGAAATTCAAGTTAAACAAACCTCCAAATATTTAAAATCAATTAAACATTCCATTTCAAATGTTAAAAATTTCCGGGTCGTCACACCTTAATTCATATTTTTGGGAAATGCCCAAATTTCCCTTGAGGTAGTGTGGTGGCCAAGTAATCATTAACTTCCACTAATCATCCATTAAGTATGCATGAAGATTTAATGGCCATAAGCATGCGGATTAGCTTCTAATTTGTACATGAAGGAAGGTGGGTAGGTGGGGTCCTCCATTATCATGCCTTTGAATTATTTCCATCTTCATTTGTTCTCTTCACTCTTGTGCATGCATATGTTTTCGTGAATCCACTTGTGTTTGAATTTTAATTCCTACAAAATACATAGAAATTTTCAATTAAATTTTCACAAATTAATAAATGCACAAAAAAGACAATTTTGTCCCTATATGAAGATGAATATGTGACAATTTGAAAATAATTTGAATTTGGTTTAAACAAGTTAAAATACCCGATACGGTCATTTATTTAATTTAAATAGATTAAATATGACGGTAAAAATATGCACATTTACATGCACATCAAATACCCCCACACTTATCTTTTTAATCGTCCTCGAATAAAGAAAATCTAAGATAAACCCGTTTTCGTAGGGAGCACGATTGCATTGAGCGTATGCAATAAGCCGTTAAACCTCTGGGTGTCCCTGGTAGGACGAGTGTGTCTCGTGTGGGTTTTCAGCAGATACTACCCACAAAATCCAAATGCAGGATGAAAATATTTACAAAATGCACGATTTATTTACAAAGAGATGAATGCGAGCTTTTGAAAATATTTACAAGTGAAGGATTTATTTTTAAATTCACACGAATAAGTTAAATATAGGTTTTGGCTATTATCTTGAAAATTTATGTCATTTACTCGTCAAAATTTCCAACAAAAATCAAGTTATCATAACAAATAGACTATAGTTTAACTCGTTGTTTTGGTTAATAACATAGTGTAACTACGAAATGGATCCTTAGTTGATTATCAAAGTTTATCAAAGTGGTATTTTCATTTCTTTTCAATAACAAATCAAATCAATAAGTAAAAATAGTGATAGGATTTCAATTGCTTGGTCTCTCATTATTTGCAAGAAAAATTACACACCTAGCTCAGGTAAACTGAGGCCAGATATACCACCCATGCATTGCCTTTCGGGCTTATGTGAGGGGAGTACAGAGCATGGCGAGTGCACACACTTTCGTGCATACACCTATCGACCATAGGTGGTTTTTATTAAGTCTATTCTTTTTTTTCTATTTTACATGTGTTCCATACATGCATAACCGTGAGGACTTTTAAATGAGTATGAAAGCACATAATCAAAAATTCCAAGTAATTCACCCATTCATAACCGTGAGGACTTTTAAATGAGAGTGAATAATTTGGATGTTATTTTTTTTTTTTAAGAGAGAGAGAGTTTTGCAAAATCATTTTAGCACCATATAACTTAGAAGAAAAAAAAATGTTTTATCTTTACTTTAAATCAACCACTTTTTAAAATAAAGATTTTCAATTAGGATGTATTTCATAATTAACACGTATGAATCTTCCTATATACTAGTTAAACCATTGTTATTTGTAATCAATCTTCATTTTTATTTTTGTTAAGATAAATAAATTTTTAAAAATTTCAATTTAATAAGCCAAAACCATATATTTATCCTACAGTGTTTCTTTAAAAATAAATCAAAATGCCTAAAAAAAATCTTCTTTTGTTTTTGAAAATTTATATTTTTTTTTTTTAGTTTTTGGAAGAAAAATGAAAATTTAATCCTGAAAAATAAAGAAGAAGATGAGTCTCCCCCCACACTTGATTTTGACTGTGCCCCCACAGTCAACCCAAATGAAAGGAACATTTATTATTATTTACATGAAAATGAAATGTATTTACACGGCATCAGAAAGTATATCGTCAAAAAGTAAATGAAACGGTCTTCCAAAGACCGATTCATTTGTCTCGTCAAGTATGTGAGACACACCTTAAGCGCAAAAAACCAAACCATAAAAGATTTCGAAGTTGAATGTTGATTTGGAAAAACGAATGTCATTTTATTAAAAATCGTACGAGTTATTTTATTTTCGATGATTTTCGGGGTTGATAAAACGATTGGTTGAAGTTCAAGTTTAATTCCACCAATGTGAAATTCAAATATATCATTGAAAACTTCTTCAGAATTATGGATTTCAAAATCAAAATGGTGATTTAAATCTTCCCCGTTGGAATTTAACAACTCATCATCCAAATGTCCAAAAGCTTCATGTTCGTTAAATTCGTCTTCCTTTATTGGATTATCAACAACTTTATTACACGTCTCTAGTTCAAAATCCAAAGTTGTTGCATTCAAATTTTTGAAATCGAGAAAAGGAATATTAAATTTTAAATTTGGTTCCACACCCTCAAAAGAATTGAAATCCAACTCAATTACCGTGTTTTCAACAACTTCATTAAGATTATTATTTTCAATTTCAAAAGTTGTTATTTAAAAATCGTCGATTTGGGTAAAAAAATGTATTATCATTTGACTCTTCGCATGTTGGAATTTGCTTTTATTTATCATGTTGTTTCCTATATGTTTCAAACAACAAATCCATGTGATCATTGTAGATTTCATCCATTTGTTCAACAAAATACAATTTATAGTTATTAACTTGAGAATTTTCGATTTGGATTTGTTGAGAACAAAAGTTTTCACTCGTATCGTAGTCAAGATTATTCCAATTGCCAAATTCGTTTGAAACGTTGTTTCCATTTTCACTTCGACTTTGAAACTCATTTTGAAGTTCAAAATTGAATTGGCATGGGTTATTCTCGAAATCATTTGCATTTTGAAGTGAATTCAAATTTTGATTATATTGACTTGAACTATTGCACAAATATGAGTTGCACAAATCGTTTATACTTTGATTTTGTTGTGTAGAGAGTTCAAGTAAAGATGAAATGCTATTTTCGAGATTTGAGAGTTGATCATTGTTTTGAAAACTTTGTTGTTCGAAATTTCGATCGTTTAAACAATAGTTGGTGTTAAAATATCCATAAGAATTTTGAGTGAAATTATATGGATTATATTGACTTTCATAGCCATCGTAAAATTCATATGAATATGGAAATCGAGACATTTTCAAGAATGTTTTTGTTTTTTTATATATAAAGGAAAAATATTCACAAAAGGAATTTTATTTTTCAAATGGAAAAATTGATTTTTGTTTTTTTTTTTAATTTTCAATTTTTTTTTGTTTTTGAAAAAGTTTTATATTTGTTTTTTGGATTTTTGATTTACTAAAAAAAACTAAGTAATTTTTTTTTTTGGATTTTTGGAATTTTGATTTGAAATTTTCAAAGGAAAAGGAAAAAAACTAAGTTAAGAAATATTTACAAATTTTTAAGTTTTGGATTTTGAATTTTTTTTGTTTTTGTTTTTTTTAAATATGCATGAACTAATGCAACTAAATGAATGCAGGGGTTAATTACAAATTATTTATCCTAAGTTAATCCAAAATTGTATAATCACGCATTGTCTTAGATAAACAAGATAGTTCTCAGCCAGGTAACGGACATGATTTATCGGTGCACCACGAATCACCGTAGCAATGCAACCGAAGGTTTAAGTACCTTCAGAGGAACAACCACTATAATATTTACGAATCATCGTAATATTTATAAATGGTTATTACTCTGTCGTAGCCTAGACACCAAGAAATTAAATTGTTCAAAGAAGACAACTTGTCAATATACAATTAAGTGTTATCGATGTCTAACCGTTATTATTAATCAAATTCTAAGATGAAATGCAAAGTAGAAAGTAAACGTGTATTAACAATGCAACTACGAATGTATTTTTTTTTCAAATGCAAGCAATCAACAATGCAATTCAGTTAAAACTAGAGATGAAAGCAGCAAAAAAAAAATTATAAGCAAGCTAGCAATTTATTTTTGGCAACAGCGCGAAGCAAGCAATTCTTCCAATCTGCTTTGGCAACCTGAAAATAAGAACAAGATATATATACAGTTTGTTTATATCAACGAAGAAACTAAAATAAATTAAAAAAATTAAACTAAAAACAATTGAAAACAACTTCTTTTTTTAATATTTTTTTCTTTTTCTTAAGAGAATAGTTAAAAGAAAAATATTACAAAAGAAAAGGAAAGTAAAGTTTTCACAAAAGAAAAATAAAAAAAGAATTTATTTAACAAATGGGAAATATTTCTTTTTTTTGAACCTTTTTTTCTTTTTAAAATAAGATGATACTTGAACAAAAGAAAAGAATTTTACTAAACCAAATAAATGCAATTCAATTCCTATTTGGATATATATATATATATATATATATATACCACTTAAATTCTTATTCAATTACAATGACCAACAACCAATTTTCTTAATAGATAATAATTGGAAAATTATCTGCTTTATATATCAAAATATAAGCTTGTATAATAATCGTTCATTTTTAAAACCATTTTTAAACCTTTATATAAGAAAATAATAAGTACGCTCTCATATATATACACTCAACTCATTCTAGGGTACTATTGACCCTATCCTTAATGAGTACGCCCACCAGAGCCAAGGTTCTTGCTTAACCTTCTACTCTGATACCAAATGTAACGACCCAAAATTTTCGACCTCGAAAATTCGTCACTAATACGTTCACTGTAGAAGTGTCGAGCATTCGAACGCTGGAAATTCCAGATTGTTAGGGTAAACAAGAAAAGAGGTAGAAGAAGATACATAAACAAAACACAGATTCTCACATTCGCAGCGGATAAAATATAATATCAAATAATAGCAGTTATACAAAAGAAAACTGTATCTGTTAATTTACATTCAATACATCAGAGTTACAACTAATCATATGTAAACTGGACAGTTATAACAACTTGTCCCTGAATACAATCAGAACAAAATCTAATACACAGCGGAATATACTTCATACGTTCCTGCCATCCAGCTCGCCACCTACGCTCTAGAACGTCCTAACCTGAAAATCTGTAATACTCGGTCTGACCCGAGCATTACAACAAAGTAACACCCGGGTCAGGCTGGAAACCAGCGTGAGTAAACCCATATAATTTGAAATATCAAGTTTAAACATAACTAAACCCGGGGTAACTCATACCTTACTACGAGTTCTAACATGTTATAGCCAACACTTATTTCACAAATAATCCTTTAAGTACCACTACATAATTTCAATGGTCCAGTTTACTTAAATTATTCCATTCCAGCCTATTGATTTCACATATCAAATCTATAAAGAATTATTGTTGATTACAAATCGAAGTGGTTTCGGGTATTTACTGATACCCGACCCCGGTCTCTTCGAATCCAATGTTATTCATTAAACCAAAAGTTTAAGTTTAACAATACAACAATTCATCTCATATCACAAAGCAACACATATCACATATCGGAGATATCACATAATCTAAGGCATTCAATATCATTCAATCATCCATAAGCAAGATCAATCAACCACACCATCTCCAATTAATTTAATTAACCACCAATGAATTAAACTACTTACTTTAATTACTTTTAAATCCTGCATACTTAACATTAATTAATTACAAACCAATTAATTAATCATCCTTTAATTATCCATCTTAATTAATCATCCTTGATAAATTATTCTTTAATTACATTAAGTAATTAACCTTTAATTAATTACATAAATTAATTATTCTTTAACCATTCACATTAATCAACCCTTAATTACTCTTATTAATTCGTTAATTAATGATCCTTTAATTACTTTCATTTATTAATTATTCTTTTAATTAATCACATTCAGTAATTAACTATCTTTTAATTACTTACATTAATTAATTAACTCTTTAATTAATTTCACCAAGTAATTAATCCTTTAATTAATTACACCAATTAATCAATCCTTAATTACTTCCATCAAGTAATTATTCTCTAATTACTTCCATTAATTAATTTCCCTTAAACAATTACATTCAGTAATTATCCATTAATTACAAATTAAATTAGTTAACCCTTATCAATTTAATCCTTAATTACTTACATTAAGTAATTATCATTTAAGTAATTAATCTCTAATTACTAACATTAATTAATCTCTAATTTCCAATTAATTAATCTCTAATTACCTATTAATTAATCTCTAATTAATTAATTTATAACCCTTGATCTTAATTAATTAATCCTCAATCAATAATTAATTAATATCTCTTTAATTCATTTAATTAATCTTTAATCACCAAAGACCTTAATTAACTTTAAGATAAACCATTTATCTTTATTGATTTCTTAATTATCATTAACATATAAATTTAAATCATTTTAATTAACTACCTAATTACATTTAAAATTAAGTTATAATAACTTAAGAATTTAACTTAATAAATTTACGTTAAACAAAACATACCACTTTCTTAAAACCAAATATTTAAAAACATTATAATATAAAGAATATTGATTTAAGAAATAGATTAAACTAGATTCATTTTAAATTTAAAACTTGCTTTTATTTAAAACTGTTGTAAACTTCCTTCGGGTTCAACTCCGTCTCCAACCCGAGTCACACCCGAGACTTCCTTCCTTTCCTCTTTTTTTTCTAAAAAACTTGTTAAGTTAAAATTGTTATATATAAAACACTCACGAGCAACATGAGACTAACCCGAGATATCACCCTCATTTCCCGAGTTTTCCCCCCCGAGCCCACACTTCTTCTTCCCAAATCACTGACACACTGCCAAACTCGTGCACGTGCACCAGAGATCACTGGAGCTCTGACCATCAAAATGACTGTAGACAAGTCGCCATCGTCCTACCCTACCGATCCCGATCACCCAAATTGAGAATCAGGCTCGAAATCAAAATCGAGCTCAACAACCAAACCTGGAACGAACCATCACCTAAAAAAATCTCCCCGCGATACCACCACCGACCACCAGAAATCCCGACACCCTGTCCAAAACTACACCGACGACCAATGCTCCTAATCCACCCACCCTGACCAAGTCCGATGCAACCTAGTCGTCGCGACGAACCCGAGAACATCGTCGACCCTCCCAGGTCCTTAAACCCTACAATCACCTCGACGCGCCGCCACGGCGAATGATAACCACTTCGACCATTTTGCTGTGACCTCCAACCTCCCAGCTTGCTTCAGCACTGACCTCGAGATCCCTAACCTCGCCGATCATCAGAGATTGATGAAAATCCAATATACGGTCATCTTACGATTTTTCTCAAATTAAAAACTTAAAAATCACGATTTTATTTTTAAAAATCATGGATTTTGATAACAAATCAAACTATATACCTGAAACAATGAATTATTGAAATCGAGATTTTGGTATATGTGAATTTTTGCTATAATTCTTACTTTATGTTAAAACTACCCTTAAATCTTATTTGAAAATATTTTTAGATCAAGCACCTTGTCATTACAAACAAGTTTTGTTTATAAATCTAAGTCTAAAAAGAATCAGATGAAGAGCAGTTAATTTTTGAATTTCGTTTGCAACCTGGAAATGAAGAACAGAGTAGAAAGAAAATACTGAAGCACAAACATGCACACAGTATATTCATATGTATATATATGTAATCATATAATCAATCATGCAAACAAATATCATCAATTAAATTCAGGTTTTATTGCATGAAATCAGGATTTATAATAGAGTTAATGCTTGTTTACTCACTTGTAGAAGATAACAGAGGACAGGCTTTCAATTTGAGCTGGAACCTGTATTTTGATTTGAAACAGATCCCTGATCTGTTGAGTTGAATTTGAAATTTTAGCTTGATGTTGAATTCTTGAAATCTTTGCATTGCTCAGGATTGAAGTTTTTGAAAACTGATGTTGTAAGATGTTAGTTTTTCCTCAGGTTGTTTTGGTTTTATTTTAGTTTTCTTTTTAGTTTTGAAAATGAGAGTAGATGTTTGAACTCCAAATCTCAAAGCCAGGTTTCTCTATATTCATTTGTAATTAAATTTTAAAAGAAAATTTAAGTTTGCCACTTGTAACACTAAGCTAACAATTGTCAATGTATGTTATCCTTAGCTTCCACTTGTATTTTTCATGCTTTAAAAATTTACAAATGTTAAAAACTTATTTTAAATATCTCTTATGTTTTATATGTATTTATATTAATATGTATTATCTATATATATAATACTTATGTATATTTTAAAGTATCATCCTTCGTTAAATCCTCTTTACTTATATTCATGTAACTTAAAAGAAAAAATAAAATATATGAAACCTAATTATATACTAATTACAACTAAATATCTATACATACTAGTTGTAGATTTATTTTCAAGATATTTCTTTGAATTTACAAATCCAAGTTTTACTCACAAACCATAAATGTATGCATAATAATAAAATAGTTATCATATTTTATTTTGCTTAGAAATGATAAGTTTTGCATATATCCATTTACACATTAATTATGGTTTCAAATCCACTTTATACATCCAGATATTAATCAGAATTTTATTTGTTAAATTTACAAATTAGTATTTTAATAATTTTAACCCTGTTAATTTCCAATTAACAGATGTCCAAAAATCCGGGTTATCCCAATTTTTTTCAAAGGCTGATATATGATACTGTCATTTATTATTGATTTTTTCTCACGCTGGTTCATCAAGCCTGATCCGGGTATTTTCAATACTCGGGTCAGATCCGAGTAGTTTCAGGTTTAGTCGAAGACGGTTGAAGTTTCCAGAGGAAAGCTGGAGATATTCATCTACGTATGACATATTCTATTATTTGTTGCTCTCTATTTGTCTTTGTTTAATGTTTGTCAGAAATTGTAAGGACATATGTTTATAACTGTCCCAGCTGAATTTAGGTTGGACTCTAATATATGTATTTTAAAAGTTTTCCACTGTAAAGATATTGTTCAATATTATATGTTATTTCAATCGTGTGAGATTCTGTTCTTTCTATTTTCTTTATTACATTTCATGTTCCGTCTTTTCTTGCAATTTGAGTTGGACATGTGTGGTTTATTGTTGATTCAAAGGGTACAGAAAAATGAGCCTTGACACTACTCATAGAGTAGCAAAACGAAATCCCATATAGTGTAAAGAATACTATTGAGAACCTAAGAATGTTTTATTAGACAAGTGCGCAAGCCATAAGACGAACTAGCAAAGGAATTACTAATGGTATTAAAATACACTTCTACGAGTATTGGGGTATGCTCGTATAAAGGATCAAGGATGAAGAAAGTAAAAACTAAGATTTGAATTAAAAGAAGATAGTAACAGAAGGTGATGAGATGGCAAACACACATAGAGGACACTAGTAGACTCAAAGCTAAGGAAGGAAAGATAGAGGATGGGAAAAGTTATCCCGTCAAGCCAATTGCCAATGAATTATTAATAATATGCAAAGTTTGTAGTTTTCAATCACTAAATTGTGGGGATGCACTACTTGTTCTATAATTGGGTGTGGTATTGAAAGTAATGGATAGATCTTATTCATCAAAAGTCATAAAGGAAAGTTAAGATGTGTGGGTTGGAAAATGATGGCCTATTAGAAATATCCATTTAATTATTAGTAAAAAAGTGATTGGGCCACAACATCGTTAATCAGTTGATGTTGAAGGGAAGCTTTCAACAATCTTTCTTTGAGATTTTTGTTGTAAGCATTAGTTGAATCTGTAAACGCGTATGATATTATGAGAAATGTTCCTTTTTAAAATTGTTTTTTGGGTGAATTATGATATCAGTTGGAAAACCATGTAACTAAGAAAATTCTACGTAAACACTTAACTAACGCAAAATAAATAAATAAATAAAAGGATGGAATTTTATAAAATAAATTAGGGAATTTATTAAATTAGCGATGAAAAGTAAAGTTAAGTCCCAAAAGCCTTAAAAGTTTTAAGATAAATTTTGGTGAGCAAAGGATAAGGAAAGTTTGTTGCGAAGCCATGGGTCAAGGTCCCTACACCTTAAAAGCTGAAATTTATAAATGAACTTGTGTGTTGGTTATTACTATAAATAAAAGAAAAGTTTTTTAAGAGTTGAAATTTACAGCTTAGTTAGATAGAGTTCACTATGGACATTAACTATCGACTAAACTCCGATTTCATGCGATGTGCATAACTTGTTTTGATATATATATATATATATATATATATATATATATATATATATCTATGTATGTATGTATGTATGTATGTATGTATGTATGTATGTATGTATTTATGTATGTATGTATATGTATATATATGTGTGTGTGTGTGTGTGTGTGTGTATATATGTATGTATGTATGTATGTATGTATGTATGTATTTATATGTATGTATGTATGTATACTTCTAAAAATCTTTGTTCAAAATTCGTGGTTTTGGAAAATAAAATACCTTTGCGAAAAGTTTTTTAAAACTTTTCAGATGAAAATTTTAAAGTTTAAAATTTCTATCAATATTTCAAAAAGTAATATAAAAATTTTTTTGAGCAGAAAGAGAAGGAATTTTCAAATTCCCGAAATGCCACATACTTGACATTAGAGGAATAGTGACAGGTTAGTTATTATTGATTTTATTGTGCGGTAGGAGTGACAGTAAATTAAAATACGGTTAGAGACAAGGGAAAATCCTATTTAACTATGGAATCACTTTATATATACCTTATCGGCAGGTGAACTAAACTGGTTTTATAATAATTCATTTTAAATTTTTTAAAGATTTAAACTAAAACTTACTTATGCGGATTGTACTTGAAAAAGTTGGAAGAGAATTAAAAGAAAAAGATAAGGTTCCAAGATACAATGGAAAAAGGAAAAATAAGAGAAGGATGGAAATATGTAATTTTTCATCTAGACCCTTTTCCGGTATAACAATATAGTTTTAGAAAATTGGATTTTTCTAAAACTTAGATGTTAGCAACGGCGTGCTAGGATTTTAGACGGTAGGAGGATGAAAATTTTGTTGAACAATATTTTCATTCATGGAAGTATGGGAAAATTTGGATGTAAAACAAGGTTTTTGATTTTCAAAATTTTCATACAAATAGAATTGCAAGAATATTTAGGTAGCTTGCACCATATTTTCAAAACTATTTTAAACGAATCCATTCATATAAGAGGCACCGATTAAAACCATTCTGCATACATATTATATGTATTGTGACACATCATGCATTTGTACACGACTAGTTGTAAAATTGCCTGCACACTAATTGATTTGTTAGTTTACAATGGTTGTAAGTTATGTTATATTATTCAATCCTTTAGGAATTTTAGGGATGAATTTCTTTTGAGAAAAGGGGAATGTAACATCCCATAATTTTATGACAATTAATTAAAATGAAATTAATTAATAAATGATAACACCGAAAAATAGGATTTCTATAAACGTCAAAATTTGGCTACAAAACTCACACAGTTGGTTCATGGTGATTTTTTGATCAATTTTAGTATAAATTTTTCCAATCGGAGTTCAAACGAAAAAGTAATTAACGTTTAAAGATTTGAAATTGGAAATAATTATATATGTAACTATGGTAATAAAAAATAATTGACATTAATAACGTTAGTGGAAACTTAGAACTTAAGAAATGTTAATGTCAAATCAAATCTGAGAGAATATATATAAGCGAAAAGAAATTATAATGGTTAGCTAAAGAAGAAACAAAACTAAACAAATCACCATGTGCTAAATTAATCACCGCTAAAATAAACAGTAGGTCGATCCAGATGCAACCAGGTCGATTGGTAGCGGTCGACCTAAGGCCAACCCGAAAGTCGATTAGTTGTGTCAATATGGCAGTAACAGATGACCAAACAGGCCGAATTTAATACAGTTTATTCGACCCAGCTGACATTGATTTGAACCCCTAGAAATATAGACCTAAACCCTCACTTCTAAACTCGTATTTTCAGAGAGATGTCGGAGCTTTGCCATTTTCTCTTCTCCTCCAAATTATAGATTCTTAGAAATAGCTATAGATTATACGTATGTACAATTAGAGAATCCTAGAAGATGACTGAGAAAGAGAATAGGTTCAAATCAAATTGCGAAAATCAAGGTAAATTATAAACCCAGATCCAAAATATAAATCAAATTCTAAATCCCTTTTCTAATCCAGATCTCTGTTAAATCTATATAACCTTGCGGTGTATAAATCCAAAAATGGGAGAAAAGGGAGTTAAACTGAAGTAATGGGATTAGATCTGGAGAGTTGGAAAGCTAGAAAGGCGAGTGAGAAAAAATATATTTTTATATAGTACTAGATTTGTATTGTTGTAGATCTACCCTTGTATGCCTGAAATGTGAATTAAAGTTGAAGGCTAAAAATTGTATACATGAAATAAAATTATAAACCCTGCCTACATATTCTATTATTGATAATCTGAATTGTATATGACATGTATTTGGAAAATATTGGGTATTAATAGTCTTTGGATTTGATCTTTGAAATTTATGAAATATGTGATAGTTCTAGATGTCTAAATTCAGTGTGAGTTACGAAAATAAAATGGTAAATTGAGTTATCACACTAAAACGTAGGGAATTAATTTGTATTTTAATTTATTGGATTATACAGCGTGTTGCAACATGAATTTCTATACATTATCATGTTTTAGACACATAAATAAAATTTAACGATTGAACTAATAAGGAATACACCTAAAAAGAAAGAGCTGTATAAAATAGGGATATTTTCCATATTTTGTAATGTCTATTTCAATAATTATAAAAAGATATGTAACGACCTGTAGGTTATGGGCCCACAGGTCGTTACAGTTGGTATCAGAGCTTTGATTTAGCAATAACCTTAGCTTTGTGGGCTTTGACTCATATAGAATAGAGTAGTAATACCCTAGAATGAGTCGTTGAGTGTAGATATATGAGAGAGCATATTTTTTAGTGTTATAAAAGATTTTTGTATTGTGTTAATTTGTTCCGTTTTGTATTTATAAATTCTGGTCGGTACATAGGGCGCTACGACATCGATAGGGATTTCTAAACACTTAATAGGGCAGACCGACACAATATTGTTTTGAAATATAGGTAAATGAAATAATTTTGCCTAGTATTATATTTTGTATATAAAAGAATAATTTTAAAAGAAATATAATTGGATGTAATATGTTGTTTGTTAGGTAGAGAAATTTTATAAATATTGATTTTAAAATAGGATTTACAAGTAAAATAAATATAAATTGGAAATTTAGAACTTAAGTTCCGAGATTTTAAGATTTCTTTCAAAGGATTTTGAACATAATATTTGGAAGTATTTTTAGATAAATATTTTCAATGTGATTGAAAGAAAGTTTTAAAGGGAACTTTTAAAGGAAATAAGTTCTGTACTCCCATCTCTGTCGCTGGAAAATAATTTCGGTGATGAGTGCACGCATCATCAACGTTCATTTTCGAGTTTCAAAGTGGGAAGACTGTTGTAGTAATTTTACTACACATTTTCTTTGATTATGTATCTATAAATTTTCTGAATATGATTTGGATATATAAAAGATATCATTATAGATATTATTTTAAATGGATTGAAAAGGAAACCCGGTACTTAGTTATTAATTTTTTTGCAAATTGAAAATTTCAATCATTGTAATGAAATGAAATCTTGGTTATCTTAATAATTTGAAAATTTTAATATGTGTAATCATAAACTAGATACTAAACGATAAATGAAAATATAAGAAAATTGGAAATTTGTAAACTGTAAAAAAAAGGAAATGAAAAATAAGAAATTGTAATTATTGAAATTTTATTAACTAAATAAATAAGACAAAGTTGTATAATATTGAATTGCATTCTAAAAGACATTTATATATATAACTTACCAAAATATTAAAAGTTGAGATGTTAAATAAGGATATGTAATTAAATATTGTACAAGTAAACTTTAGTAAATGTAAGTGTTCAATGGAATTTCTTTTATAGATAAGAATTCTGAGATTATAAATTGTTGTAAACTTAGGTTAATAGTTTGAAATGTTACTAATTAAATGTAATAGAAAAGATGAATACTGTAAGTAAATAATTATAAACCTAAGTTAATGTTGAAGCCATTTATAATTAAAAAGAGTGCTATATTAATTGAATGATTATAACTTCAGAAAACATTGAAATGATTTAGAAATGAATTTAATATTCAATAATATTATATATGAAACAAATGAATGTGATAAAGAAATAATCTATTAAATTTGAATTAAATTGTGAAGAAACTTACATAATAATGGATAATCTAGATAATTGAATGGAAACAGCTTATCTAAGCAATAAATGTAAGTAGTGAAAAGAGAAAAATAGCATTGTATGTATAAATGAGAAATGAAATCTTGTAAGCAATAAATGTAATTTAATGGGAAATGAATTTTGTAAGTGATAAATGAAAATTAAAGAAATAATCTTTGTATGAATGAAAAATTATGAACAATAAATGATGTGAAATGAAATTTATAAGAACGAACTTGAATAATACTTCCAATCATTATTTGTTTTGCCTTATGGGATGTTGGGGAGATGATACTTTAAATTATTTAGGAGGTATGAATAATCTATTAAGTTTTATCTATGACTATTGAGTGTATGGTTTATTTCATAGTTTATTTATCATTTTATATGATTTGAAGTTTTGAACCCAAACAAACCATTTGTTTTGGTTGTTACGGATGGATAATTGTTTTCTTTGTTAAAATCGATGTTTGTACTGTTTGTCTGCAAAATTATTGTTGTTATGTTGTGATTGATTTGTAGTTATTGACTAAAACAACTTAAATATTTCTCTTTTACATAATTATTAACTTTTTTGGATTATATAAGTGAAATACAGGTTATCGAGAATGTAACGACCCAAAATTTGACCATCTAAAAATATAAAATTTAAAGTGATTTTTAAATATAAAATATAAAAGGTTTTATGATTCAAACAATATTAGATATGTTTCACTACAACAAAAATACTCTATTACAACGCCCTTTTTACAACGGGCATTGGCTGCCCGTTGTAATAGAAAGCTATTACAATGGTCCATTCGGGCCCATTGTAAAATATGCCATATACAACGCCCTTTTTACAACAGCCAATGACTGCCCGTTGTAATAGAATGCTATTACAACGGTCCTTTCATGCCCGTTGTAATAGATGCCAGTTTTACAACGGTCCTTTCCTGTCCGTTGTAAAATCAAATCCCTTTTATCTCGTACACGTCGCCCCCAAAATCATTTATATCGACCCTACCCCCTTTTTATTTCTTCCATCTCAGATTTGAATCGATGTATAAAAATCTAAACAAATGAAAAAAAAGAATCGACGTGCGATTTGAGCACATCACGATGCCACACGCAAGCGAGAGAGAGGGGAGACGTTGGAGGATTTGTAGGCGTTCGAGGCTAAGGTTTTTCACGTTCTTTTCCATGCGCGCGCGACCACTGGAGGCGGTCGAAGGGAGGCGCTGGAGCATGGAGATGGTGGAGGGCTGTGGCGAAGGGCGTTCATCGATCGAAAAAAAAAGCAAATCGCGAATAGGAAATCGCGCTCTGGGAAGTGGTGATAGCAAGAACGAGTCGATGATTAGGTAATTAATTTATTTAATCCCATCAGTTAATGTGAAATTTAATTGAGTTTTAATTATTGCAGAAATTAATTGGAGCTATTGACGCAGTTGCACAGCTGCCTTTGATTATATTGTTTCACATACCAAACTCAAATGCTATGTTATACAAAGTATAATATCCATATGTCTGTTCGATCTTGCATTCACAGTTGTTATGTCATGATGTGAATGTGTTGTTTTCAATAGTAAAATTTCATCTTTAATTCGAAATGGTTTTAATGCATATACTCCTTATTTACCACTAGATCAATATGTATAATTTAGTTGTTTTAGAGCATAAAATGTGAATTGGATATCCAGTGTCTCTATGAATTGAAAAAATACCACTTTCTTATTTTTGTGACTTCTCAGACAGTCAAGACCAAATAAAGATATTTTTAACTTCTATCGTTTAGTTTTATGCACGGTTGTATTATAAAATTCAACATATGGACAATTTTTTGTGTATTTTAAGTAATATATCATCGTACTATTTCACCGATCAACTAAAAAGGGTCATTGTTAAACGACTACTCACAATTTACATATGCCACATTTTTTATGTTCAGATGTGATTAAAGATGTAAAATAAAACCGTACTTTTAACTTTACAGGCAGAGGAAACTTGATGGACAACAACCAAGGTGGACAACGATGCACTGTCATTGCACTCAATGACTGTAAAACTACCATCTGACAGCCGAAGTTAAAACGGCTAGCCTAAGCAATTACTGACAGTGTGGGAGTGCAGGCGCAATAAGAGACGACAAGGAAGGAAGAGGAAGTTAAAGCACAGACCTGGTTGAAGCATGAGGTGGAGTTAAGGCAGCGATGGATAAGGTGATTTACTTTTAACTCATGAATTCCATTTCTATATGCTGGTAAATAAACATATATGAAACTGCTAACAACAAATATGAAACTGCCAACAACAAATCATTTTTCATCACGTCCCAATGTAATTTTATAAATTTAGAGTTCATACCATCCGGCTCTTGCTTTTTGTCATTTTGCAATGAGAAAACTGCATTTTTTATTTCTTCAATAGAAATAGCTTATAGTATAAAACCCTTGCTTATAGTATACCATCCGGCTCATGCCCGTTGCGAAATCCATATTACAACGGGCATCGCCCATTGTAAAATGGTTGTTTTGTTGTAGTGTTTGGAAATAGAAATATACATAAAAATAGTAACATTTGCTTATATCGACAAAAGTGACAAAATCTGGATTTCAGAAAAGTAAGTTTAAATGGTTTAATAAATTATTTTAATTTATTTATGAGTGTTTATATTTTTAAATAACATTATACAAATTTATTTTTAAATTTGGTCTACATAAATAAATAGTTTAACTAAAACGTCAAAATATGACCGTAGAACATTTTGTCAAAAATCAACGTTTTGTCAATTTAAAGTTGTCGCAACGTTGTTGCACCTTTATGTACATAATTCAATAAATGTGTTAACATATAAAGGTAGTTAACAATTAACTAAACAAGGTTAATTTTAATAAACACACTTAGAAAATTCTAGAAAGTAATCAACAAAAGTAAACTAAAAAAGACAAAACATGTAACGACCCAGATTTTTGGACGGTTAATTTGAGATATTTAAATGGATTTAAATATCTGGTTGAGTTGTGAATTGAATTTAAATATGAAAAGTTTAGTTTTATTTAATAAAAGAGATTCAAAATTTAAATATAACAATCAATTGAATAAATTAATTAATTACTACAGTGATAATTGAATAGCGGGTAAAATATTAACTTTGGGATTGTAAGCTTGTTGGAAATATTTTAACGGCTTATAAAATTTATATTGATAATACTGGAAGTGATAGATGAATTAAAATTGAATTTAACAGTGGATTGTTCGATTTTAAATTTACATCGTTTAAATTGACAACTAAAAATAGCCTTCCGAGGCACAGTCTCGGATTTCGACGAAACCAGTTCCGTTGGATCCGTAATATTGAATTATTGCCGGATTTTAAATTTCGTAATTTTCGGAGCTACCGTGTGGCCGTACGAGATAGAAACGTCTAGACAATAATTAATCGTTTTAAATTTAAATATCCTACATCTTTTCACCTGTCAATCCTTTTTCCATCAGCGGACCTCCTTTGAAAATAAGCCACCCTAGATATCGATCTTGTCCCCTTTGCCTTCTGAAGTACGCAACCCTTTTTGTTAAAATGAAACCGAGCTTCTTCTTTCAAAATCAGAATTCGCAGAAAGAAAATAATAATAATGGCCGAGCTTAAATTCTCCAGTATATTTCACCCATCTACTCAAATCACGTACTCCAGTTCCCAATTCCCTTCCATTCGAAATCGAAACCGTTCTCGTCTAAAAAAAAAGAAATGTTGTTCGAATCTCGTTCGAGAGTAGAGGGTGGGGCGCGACGTGATTCTCGAGCTCGGTGAAGTGGAAGTCACGTGCATAGAGGGTGTTGTCGCTAGGGTTGGAGGTGGCGACGAAGCCGCGAAGGTTGGCGGCGGCGTGGTTCAAGCGCGAGGCAGCATCGCGCTGGGTAAGCGAGCACGAGATGCTGGAGATCGCTGGAGGAGCTAGGGCTTCGGCATAATCGATTTGGCGTCGATGCTCGAGCACGCGAGGCCATGGCAGAGGCGATACGAAGGATTAGGGCAGGCATATGATGGCCACGACTCAGTCGCACGCGAGCAATCCAGGGAGGTCATGATTTTGAATTGGGTGAAGTCGTTGTTGAAGTCTCGATCGATTGAAGGGGTCGCGCAATAGCAGCTTGGATCAGCAGTGAAGGATAGTGCCTGGAGTTCGTTTCAGTGAGGTATAATTATGAAATTATTTTCGAATTTAAATCTAATATGCAGTTTTTATATATGCAGAAAGCAGAAAGGGAAAATATTTTTATAGTAAAGTTAAAATGCTTTTTGTTTTAAATTAAAATATATGTTAGGAAGATAAATTTATTTTCTTTAGAAAATTTTTATATATATTTAGGCAAGACAGAAATGTTATATATGTAGGACTTTAGGAAAAATATAAAGATTGGATTTTTAAAATGAATATAAGTCATTTTGGTACAAGTAATTACAAAGAAGAAACTAAAATAATTTTTGTTGAAATAAATCATTAGTTAAAATTAAATTAGTAGAGTTAAATAAATTTATTTAAATGGTAATAATTATTTGATTTGCTCGAATATTAATAAAATCATATAAATATTTATTCAAGGTCAAAAGTATGGAAACGAGCCAGGATTGGATCGGTTTGGAAAAACCAAAATCAAAGGTGAGTTAATCTCACTCAGTTGAATTTAAAATTTCATTTGTTAATTTAAAATTTATTTGTTGAATTTAAATTTATTTGTTGAATTGCTTGAATGATGGTTGAAATTAGTAAATAACTAAATAAACCCTATACGCCGCATAATAGCGGATGTTAGTATATTAAACCCATATACCACGATATTCCACCTTGAAGTGGAATTGGTATTTTATCTTGTGCTAACATCTGTGGATGCAGGGAAAACAGGTTGGAGGGATCCAACAGGATTCCTCAAAAATATTTATTTATCATATATATATATATATATATATATATATATATATGCTGATATGTGACATGGTGATGGATTGATATGGATTTGTGTGTGAATTGAACTATTAACTGTTAAACAACATGGAAGTGAAATTTGGAATTCTGAAATTCTATCAATAATTTTATTAGAGGAAGTGAAGTGGCACTTGAAGAGAAATATTTAATTAAGAATTAGAATTTACTTCTATTTGAAATTTTAAGGAAGATAAAAGTATAATTATACTTAAATTGGTTAATGATGAGTTTTGGGCAATTTAATTCATATATTTAAACTCGAAGAAAATTGCAATAGTTAAATGGAATTGAAGTAAACGAAAATTTAATAAGAGATAAAAAGGGAATTTTATTATGGAATAAAAAGGAATTTTATTAAGGAATGAATTACTAAGGAATGATACGAAATTTTATTGAGGAATAAAATTATAAAAGATGAAATTTTTGAATAAAATTATTTTATAAATAAATAGAAAACTCAGGGAAGTTTATCAAATTTATAAACGAGGTTTATAAATGGAAAGGAAAGAAACTAGTAATATGGGAAGAGATAAGTCAAGGAGAACTTATATTGAGTTATAAATTTGTTTGAAACGGAAATAGTAGAATATTTCCGAAAGTAAGAAGTGTGAATTTGGACAAGAGGCATTTATAGATGGATATTGGATTTCCTAAAATTATAAAGTTAATTTAAAGGGAATATTTTTAAATTACTATACTATATAGGTTTTATAAATCATTACTGAATTTAAAATATTTCAAATTAGTTATTTTTGAAGGCTTAGCAATTATTTGTAATAAACTCTAATTTTTCTAAAACCAGCTTTGAAACTTATAAATAACTAGATATAAGTTTTAATATTTAATATTACTTCTTATTTTATAATCTATATGTTTTTAAAATGTTTTTAAAATCCAATTAAAATCCTCTTGTGATGGTAAGCAAAATTTATTCAAATGAGATAAGATTTAGGAGAAATCTTATAAAGTGGAGAAATTGAGTTTCAAAATTTATAAGGAAGTGTAAATTGATTTTTGAGGAAGGAATGAGAAAATAAAGGATATTTACAAAGGATAAATCAAAATGTGAGTGAGTATAAGAAATCAATTAAATGATTTCATGGAAATAAAGGACTTTGAAAATTTATTTCAAATAGGTTAAAATGGAAATAATATCTGGAGGATATTTGAGATAAATAATTTGTGGAAATTATTTGATGGTTGCTTGTGAATGATTATTTGATAGTTAAATCACCGACTATCAAAATTGGACAATGCGTTGATCGTTTCGAAGAGTCCGGGATCGAGATTAATTTCTCGAAAACCACTTCGATCCGGTTTGAACGATTACGAATGAAGACCGTGAAGATGTGAAGACGGTGTTTCGTTTTCTCCAGACCCAGGGCAACTTGTATGGATTGAATGCTTTCAGAACATTGTCAGGTGGACGATGAGAATTCTAAGTGGGACTCGTTCTTGAAAGGTAACGCTTAGCCTCAAGCCTCATCAACCGGGAATGGCTAAAACAAGGGAGGTGCAGCAAGGTTAGTTGGGTAGCACCCAAGCAGGACGAGCTATACCCCTGTCTAGATGTCCCTTATTTCATCTTAGTGAGCGGTTGGTCGCGCCAACTGCGGGGTTATCTCGTTCGGGACTGTTCAGTAAGGAATGGTTCCGACCTTGTGTTGCAGGGGAGCGGGCGTACTCCTCGGTACTCTGATCTAGGCCAGGTACTATGACGGGCGGTACCCCAGTAGCCCAGCCATTGTATGGAATCCAATTTCCACTACGCGTCTGTACGGTTTTGATTGTGCCCAACTATTGCTGAAACGTGAGATGCAAGCATTTCAGCTAGATTCTATTTTACTTTCTATAGACACTATTATAATATCAGACGAATTTAATAAAAGTGTTTTGGCTATCGTAAGGTAAAAACCCGACATGTTTATTTGTGACGTGGTCTTACGAGATGCTCTTGTTTTCAAAGGATTTTTGAAACTTTAATAATCCAATTGAGTGTGATTTTCTCACGCTGGTATTCCAGACTGACTCGGGTATTGTTTTATATGATGCTCGGGTCAGATCGATTTAAACAGGTTCAGGTTATATGCTGGAGCTCAGGAGACGAGCTGGATGACAGAGCGTATTCCCGTATTTGTCTATTATTTCCGCTGTGTATGGTCATGTATGATTGATTGATGTACTCTGATGTGGTATGTATGTATATGTGACAGTACAGATTCTTTGTATTTAAAACTGTATTCTATATATTGTATTTTATTCCGCTGCGATTATGTGACTCTGATGTTTTTTTTTCTTCTTCTTCTTCTACCCCTTTCTTCTTTTTCATAACTATCTGGAATTTTCGGGTTCAAAAATCCCGGGTTGTCACACTTGGTATCAGAGCTGAAAGGTTAAGCGAGAACCTTGGCTCTGGTGGGGATTACTCATTAGAGATAGAGTCAGTAGTACTCTAGAATGAGTTTGAGCGTATTTATAGATATGAGTGCGTATTTGTTAGTGAATATAAAATGATTTTATATTGTGTTGATTGATTTATTGAGTGGTATATGAACCTTCGTCGGCACGGTCTGCACAACTGTGCCGAAGGGGTTTCTAAACACTTGAATAGAACAATTCGACACAATATTGTTTTCAAAAGTGGGTGAATGAAATAATTTCATCCAAAATATATTTTCATATAAAAAGAATATTTTTGAAATTATTATTATAACTTGGATGTTTGGATACTAATAATTTAAACAAATGAGAGTTTAAAATCTGAATAGTTTATATAACCAAGGATAGCATTGAATTTGAATTTTTGAATTAAAATCTAAAGTGAAATATATATATATATATATATATATATGAAAATTTAACTTGGATTAAGATTAAATTTTTGAAATTTAATTATGATGGAAGAAATAAAATAGCAAATTTTGTATGTGATTGAAATGAGGAAAATGAAAATAAAGTAAAAATAAATAAATATAAATGAATTGGTGAAGTAAATAAAATTTTAGAATGTGAATGAATTGGATTGGGAAGTTTGATAGAAATTAAAATAGATTGAAATTCATTTAAGCTATGTAAATAGAAGTAGGTTGAAATAAACTGAAGATAAAAATTCAGTTGTATTTGAACTAAGTTGAAATTTGAGTTAATATGTGAAAATGAATGTGATTGAGTGTATATGTGTAACGATCCCGGATTTTAAACAAGTTTAAATTGTTAATTAATTTAATTTTTGAATAAAAATTGTGTAATAATCAGTAATTTATATAAAATTTAAAACGAAAGAAAGATAAATAAAGTAAGAATGTAGACTATAAAATATAAAAGACACGCATTAAACAAATTAGAAAAAAAAATTAACAACGTAATTAAAATAGAAATCGTTTATAGTTTAAATATAAGAATAAAGCAAAACATAAAGTATGTAATAAAACAATGCAAAAGTATGTACAGCCGAGACAAACAAATCAAAACAAGAAACAAAAATATGGTTAAAACGTAAGTATAATTACATAAGTTAAATTTTTTTTTTTTTAAACATAACCAAAGCAACTTTTATAAGATGCACATGAAGTAATAAGAGCAAAGCAAAGAAAAGTATGTGGCCTGTAAAGTTTTGAAAAGCAAAGCTAAGAACAAAGTAGTAAAATAGAAACAATTGTACAAACCAATATCATCTCAGTCGAGCAAACAAGCTAAAGAAAATAAAATACATTCAAAGTAAAGAAATATGAAAGAGCGTAAAATAAAGTATTCAAACAAAAAAATACAAGCATGCAGGCAAATAAGGAAAAAAGTAAGTCAATAGACAAAGGCAAAGTAGCAATTAAATACAAAACAAGTAAGTATGGGAGGCATAAAGTACCAAGGCATTTAATGCCATTGCCTCTAGTACCCATGTGGTATGCATCAGCCGAAAATCTTGCTTGGTCTCTTTGAGCATAATCAATAAAACCTTGTACCTGTGTACAAAGAAATAAAATATCAAAACATCTTCTCAGCCTATATAAAATGTTATACATCAGCCACTAAGAAAAAAATCTCAGCCAAGATCTGCATAATGAATATAACAAAGAAAAAAATGAAAGCAGCTCTAGATTTTAAAAGAAAGAGAGAAAGAAAAAAAAATGAGAGAAAAAAAAAACTGGAAAACAAATTGGCAGAGATCAAAAGAAAAGAAGGTTTCAGCAAGCAAAGTTCAAGTCTTGTTTTTCATCAAGCTCTGCCTTCTTCTTCCTCTGGAAATACAGTGAGTAAAAAATCTTACTATGTATACTGGATATTACATATATAACTATGGATTTAGATGTATTTTTGATCTATGTCAAATGTTTAGGTGATTGTTATATTACTATATACCTGTATGAATGTGTACAATAGGGCCAGTTCCTTTTTACAACTCAAAAACACTATCCCCTTCTCTTATCTGTTTATTAGTTGGGTAAAATAGTTAAGTTCTTGTAACTTTAAAAATCAACAACTCACCATACAAGTAGTTTTAAATCTTGATTCCAAAATGAAACTTGTTTGTTTTCGAGTATAGAGTATTTTAAAATTGATTTCATTAAATTTCATTGAGTATGGAAGAAGAAAGACCCATTTTACAGTAAGTGACCCAAATATGGCCGAGATTTGAATACCATAATTTAATGATTTGATTATACAGTTGTGATCGTTATCGAAATTTATGATTTTTGGTAGTGGTTTGGGAATTTTTAACGTTGTGTGGTGATGGAAATGTTGAGATGAATGGATTTGGGGCTTTTATCAAATTCCAGCGACTGGGTCGATGTCAAGGCGTGTGGTTCGGCGTGGAGGAGCGTTGGGTGATGGCGCACACGAGAAAAATGGTTGCAAGATTTTTAGATCGTCGTGGGGATGGCGCGGCGTTGAACTAGGGTTTAAGCCTAGTTTTGGGTAGTGGTTGGTTTCGTGGAAAACATGACGTCGTCAGTGGATCGAGCTTGTCCGGTCGTGGATGAACGAAGCAAGGGTTAGTGGCGAAGCTTCTGACGAAAATTCGTGACCTCTGGTGGTCTTTGGTGGCGGAGGCAAGGCGATTAGGTTAACTGGGTTGTTTCGGGTAGGCGTGAGGTAGCTCGAAGATTCGATTTCGAGTTTGATTCATTGGACTGGGTGGTCAGGGGACTAGCAGAGCTCGGAGGTGATAAGTAGCGATGGTCGGAGGCAGGTTCGTCGTCCGGTAGAGGGTGTGCATGTGCATCGTGTCTCTGCGTGCACAGTGGAAAGAAGAAGGTAGGAGTATCAGAAAAGAAATAAGGGAGGAGAAGAAGGTATTGGGGGATTTAGTTGTGGGCTCGGGTGGGTTACTGAAGTGTTCGCGATCGTTTGAAATGGGTAACATGTCTCAAATAAAAATAAAAATAAAAATAAAACAAATTTTAACAGTTTTTTGGGAAATAATAATAACTCAGGTTGCTTTCTCGGGGAAACGAAGCCTGGTTTCGGGAAAAGATGGAGCAGGCTCGGGTCATTGGTTTTGGGGCAGAAGCAGTCTCTGATTTTAAAGGCGAAATCAAGCTCATTTTGAAACAGTTTTATTAAAACAGTTTTTGTTTTGGTAAAGATTGAATGTTAACCCAGTTTTGAACTAGTTAATTTGTTTTTAGATTACCAAGTTTTGAAATGATTGAAAATAAATATAACCTTCATTTTGGAAAGTTATTTTAACTTAATAATATTAGAATGCTTTAATGAGTAATAAACTTTATTTATTTGGTTTATATAATTTTGTATTGAGTCAATTATCAAACATATTTAAATGAAAGATTAATTACTTAATGTATTAAAAGATAGTTAATTAAATGGATGATTTATCAAGGTGATTAATTAAACAAGGCGATTTATTTAATCATTTAATAATTAGGGGTTGATCACTTTGTGTGTTTAAGTAAGGTGATTTATTAATGGACAATCATTGAATGTAATCAAAGTGATTAATTAATCAAAGGGGAATTAATTTGGGTAATTAATTTAAGGATAAAAAGGGTTATCTTTTAATTTAATTAAGAGATTAATGATTTGTTATTATAAGCAACTAAGGAATAATAAATTAAGAATAATTATTTAATGATTAAATATTTATTTATGATTAAAGGTGAATTAATTGAATATTAAAAGTTAATTAATTAGGAGAAAAAGAAAAGATAATTACTTAATTAAGGGTTGATTAAGTATGTGATTAATTAAGGACTAATTAATAAATTAAGGATAATTAATTAAGATGAATAATTAAGGATTAATTTATTGATAAATAAATACCAAATGATTTGTAATTAATTAATCAGGATTGAGAAATTAATTCCTAAGTATTTAATTTAATTGAAAATTAAATTGAATAAATTTAGGATTAAACAGTTAGTTAATCTTGTTTATAAATAATTATTGAATGCTTGTATTGCTTATGTATGTTTGAATTGCGTAAAATGCTTGTATTGTTTAATGACTCTGATATGTGCTATTATGTGATATGAATTATATGTTTAAGCTGTCATCTGTGACTCATTCATATGTGATGCATTTATATTATTCATCTATGATCTGTGAATAAACAATAAGCGTTATAGATTATACCGCTTATCGATATCGATGTGCTTGAATATGTGATGTGATGATTAAATGTTGTTGCACAATTGTGTTAAACCCCTGGACCACACCATACACACACAATTATGGATTTCACGAGGAAATCAGTTAAGTCGCAGATTTTTGAAATAGTTTTGAATTTGAATTTTTTAATTCAAATGTTTTGGAAGTGAAATCGGAATAAATGTGAAAAGCTTTTGGAATGGAATTTCAAAATGAAATTTAATTTAATGTATTTGATTAAGTTTGGAATTTAAATAATATGATTTAAATTTAAATTCAAAAATTAGGAATTGAATTCTATGATTTGAAATTTGGGTTAAAAGATGTTAAGTTAGTTGAAACCATATTTAAAGTATTGTTTTGGGAATTCGAATTAAACCAAAGATGGTAACTTGTATAAATGAAATTGAGTTTTTTTCAAAAATAAAACTGTTGTTTATAAATGATAAAAACTTTGGTTTCAAATCTTATTAAAAGGGATTTCAAGTTAAAACTAAAATAGTTTTCCAAGTATAGATGAATATTCGGAAACGAATTTTGAAAATAAATATTTGGGAATAATTTGAAAACTATGAAACAAATCTTTGATTTAAAGATTTGATGAATTAAGTTTTTGAAACGAAATTGTTTTGAAATCCGTAAATAAATATTTGTGAAAGTAGGTAAAACTTTTATGAAATGAATCTTTTGTTTAAAAGATTTGAAATGGTGATTGGTTTAAACCATTTGAAAGGAATTTTTGAATTATTAAGTTGTGACTTAATTGAAATCCCATATCCATATGTTTTAAATATTGCGCTCACTATTCGGTTTAGCCGGGGAAGGACCTTTGTGTCATATAACCCATTCCGAATATGTGATACGTCGTTATGGATAGCATTTGAAGAACGGTGGTGAAGACCGGGTATTTGCGAGAGCGATAGGATGACCTACCGATTGTCTCTGCACTGAGTCGCGCCGGTATAGAGACTCCCTAAGTGATGGGAAATCCGATCGGGATTGTGAATATCCGGATTGCAAGGACTTCTTTGGAAGTGCCTTCGGTTCTGTTCAAACCCAGAACAGACTTGTATGGATTATGTGTCTGACATTACAATTTGAGATATAAAGCAGATTTCTTTCAAATACATTTCTGTTGGTGGTGAAGAATTTATTCTTTTAGCCTAACACCCTTCTCTGAGACGTACGAGCTCAGAGGTTATGTAATTGAAGGTTATCAGCGATATATTCCCAATTTGGTAATGTGACATGCTAAGTGTTGCTGTGTAATGATCATTGTTTGATCATTTGTGATATGATCAATTGTTTGATCATTTATCTTTGTGATCATTACTTTGATCATTTGTTGACCCAAAGCATGGCTTTGAAACAAAGCGTGGCTTTGTGGACGTGACTTCGTCGAACCTCACACCCCGGAATGGTCGAAACAGGAAAGATGCGGCAAGGTTATTAGGGGTAGCGCCCTTTAGGGTATGTACATCTCCTTCTGGATAGAAGTGGTATCATGGTATGGAGCCCAGATACTTACTTATGTTGATATCGCAAATACATATATATCTTATTTTGTGATTGATGTTGGGACCCCGGTTAAAGGTTGTTACAACCGGGAGGTGGCATACTCGTGTCAGTTGTTACCCAGTTAGGGGTAACCCGGCCTTGTGTAGGCAGAGATCCGGTTAGGTTCTCGGGACGTCCATCCAGAGGCGTTTCCATGTGGCAATGGGAAGTTCCTTGGCCTGACCATTTGTTGGAAATCCAAAGAAACAATACGATCTTGTACGGTTTTAGTTGTAGAACCTATCATTCACTTATGGTGGCGCCCCACTGTTTGGATGATAGCTATAGTAGGCATAAGTGTGGAATGCCTATGCTGGCTAAGATTTATATTCTACTTTCGAAATGTTTTCTACACTATGCACTAGTAATAATATCAAATGTTTCTTTTTAATGCGTATCAAGCATCTTTGACTATCATAAGGAGAAATCTCCTCCGATTCTGCGTTTGCATTGTGTGTGTGTGCGGGAGGCCTTATGGTAGTCTCATTTTTCAAAAAGCATTGCGAATCTATTTTAAAATCTTTTGTTGATTGTTTTAAAAGACAAACCGTTTTTGTTGCTCACACCAGTCCCACGACTGATCCAGAGTTTATTGTTTCCTTCCTAAACTCTGGGTGCTCATTATTTTCTACACGAGCAGTCTAGAGTTGGGTTTTTCAGATAGTCAGATTTGTAGATTATCTGGAGTTAGTTCAGTCTTTGGATATGGACTGCACTTGCGTATCATTTGGGAGTTCGAGCTATTGCTGGATTGGTTCTTGGAGATGGAGTTACAGATTTGGAGTTCTTCATAGAAGACTGTCTTAGAGTTATTTGTTCCGCTGCTAGTGTTATTATTTTCTTTCCGCTGCTATTTTATTGTATCTCTTATGTATATTGATATTCATTGTATCACTCTGTTGTATCAGTGTTGTATATCAATGTATTATTCTTTTATTCTGCTGTGTTATTTACTTAATGTTGTTATAAGCTCCGGCGAATCGGATTTGAACATTCGAATCTACGGCATTCGAATACGATTCATAGTATGGATGTCGATTTTCGAGCGGGCAAAATCCGAAACGTTACATTTGGTATCAGAGCTAAGGTTGAAACTTTAGCTCAGGAGTATAACACATCAAGTAGCTCATTAGAGATAGGGTGAAGTATCCCTAGAATGAGTATATCCCTAAGATATCTGTTCGAATGCCTCAGTAAATTCTCTTGCTATCCACTGATAGTGAGTATGAGTGCGAGAAGAGAACGAGATAGGGGACGGGGAAATACGACTAAAATTGGTCGATCTCTGTAACAACAGTGGAAACAATCTTTCTTATCAATTTCCTTTGATTCGTTTCCAAATTCTTTTGATTTCTTCGTAGCAACTGCAAGAAGAAGTTTCGGTACGGTGATGGCCCTACGAATCATTGTAGAAAGTCCTAACTTCGTATCTTCATCGATTTCTATTCAGTTTTTGTTTTAAACTTTAATGAGTTTGAAATTTGAATAAATTGAAAAATTTTAATAAAATTGGAAATTTTAAATTGAGTTAAATTGGTTAATATAATATAAAACTAAGTTTGAATTGTATTGATAAAACGATTTCGTTTAAACCCAAATTTAAAATTTTGTTGTAATTTCTTGAGTATATCGAAGTCCGAAGAGGGACAAATTGGTATATATTTTGGAATATTCCAACTTGAGTTTGGAATTCATATCTTGAGTTTGAGGAATTATAGGAGATCGAATCTATCTATCTCTTTGTTGTTTTCGTGCCTGCGAATTTCGAGGACGAAATTCTTTTTAAGGGGGGAAATCTGTAACGATCCCTGATTTTAAACAAGTTTAAATTGTTAATTAATTTAATTTTTGAATAAAAATTGTGTAATAATCGGTAATTTATATAAAATGTGAAACGAAAGAAAGATAAATAAAGTAAGAATGTAGACTATAAAATATAAAAGACACGCATTAAACAAATTAGAAAAAAAAATTAACAACGTAATTAAAATAGAAATCGTTTATAGTTTAAATATAAGAATAAAGCAAAACATAAAGTATGTAATAAAACAATGCAAAAGTATGTACAGCCGAGACAAACAAATCAAAACAAGAAACAAAAATATGGTTAAAACGTAAGTATAATTACATAAGTTAAATTTTTTTTTTTAAACATAACCAAAGCAACTTTTATAAGATGCACATGAAGTAATAAGAGCAAAGCAAAGAAAAGTATGTGGCCTGTAAAGTTTTGAAAAGCAAAGCTAAGAACAAAGTAGTAAAATAGAAACAATTGTACAAACCAATATCATCTCAGTCGAGCAAACAAGCTAAAGAAAATAAAATACATTCAAAGTAAAGAAATATGAAAGAGCGTAAAATAAAGTATTCAAACAAAAAAAAATATACAAGCATGCAGGCAAATAAGGAAAAAAGTAAGTCAATAGACAAAGGCAAAGTAGCAATTAAATACAAAACAAGTAAGTATGGGAGGCATAAAGTACCAAGGCATTTAATGCCATTGCCTCTAGTACCCATGTGGTATGCATCAGCCGAAAATCTTGCTTGGTCTCTTTGAGCATAATCAATAAAACCTTGTACCTGTGTACAAAGAAATAAAATATCAAAACATCTTCTCAGCATATATAAAATGTTATACATCAGCCACTAAGAAAAAAAATCTCAGCCAAGATCTGCATGATGAATATAACAAAGAAAAAAATGAAAGCAGCTCTAGATTTTAAAAGAAAGAGAGAAAGAAAAAAAAATGAGAGAAAAAAAAACTGGAAAACAAATTGGCAGAGATCAAAAGAAAAGAAGGTTTCAGCAAGCAAAGTTCAAGTCTTGTTTTTCATCAAGCTCTGCCTTCTTCCTCCTCTGGAAATACAGTGAGTAAACCATCTTACTATGTATATTGGATATTACATATATAACTATGGATTTAGATGTATTTTTGATCTATGTCAAATGTTTAGGTGATTGTTATATTACTATATACCTGTATGAATGTGT
Organism: Allium cepa; assembly: GCA_030765085.1. Taxonomy (NCBI): domain Eukaryota; kingdom Viridiplantae; phylum Streptophyta; class Magnoliopsida; order Asparagales; family Amaryllidaceae; genus Allium; species Allium cepa. Next base: position 57,445,745 of record CM060931.1, read on the forward strand.
ACAATAGGGCCAGTTCCTTTTTACAACTCAAAAACACTATCCCCTTCTCTTATCTGTTTATTAGTTGGGTAAAATAGTTAAGTTCTTGTAACTTTAAAAATCAACATCTCACCATACAAGTAGTTTTAAATCTTGATTCCAAAACGAAACTTGTTTGTTTTCGAGTATAGAGTATTTTAAAATTGATTTCATTAAATTTCATTGAGTATGGAAGAAGAAAGACCCATTTTACAGTAAGTGACCCAAATATGGCCGAGATTTGAATACCATAATTTAATGATTTGATTATACAGTTGTGATCGTTATCGAAATTTATGATTTTTGGTAGTGGTTTGGGAATTTTTAACGTTGTGTGGTGATGGAAATGTTGAGATGAATGGATTTGGGGCTTTTATCAAATTCCAGCGACTGGGTCGATGTCAAGGCGTGTGGTTCGGCATGGAGGAGCGTTGGGTGATGGCGCACACGAGAAAAATGGTTGCAAGATTTTTAGATCGTCGTGGGGATGGCGCGGCGTTGAACTAGGGTTTAAGCCTAGTTTTGGGTAGTGGTTGGTTTCATGGAAAACATGACGTCGTCAGTGGATCGAGCTTGTCCGGTCGTGGATGAACGAAGCAAGGGTTAGTGGCGAAGCTTCTGACGAAAATTCGTGACCTCTGGTGGTCTTTGGTGGCGGAGGCAAGGCGATTAGGTTAACTGGGTTGTTTCGGGTAGGCGTGAGGTAGCTCGAAGATTCGATTTCGAGTTTGATTCGTTGGACTGGGTGGTCAGGGGACTAGCAGAGCTCGGAGGTGATAAGTAGCGATGGTCGGAGGCAGGTTCGTCGTCCGGTAGAGGGTGTGCATGTGCACCGTGTCTCTGCGTGCACAGTGGAAAGAAGAAGGTAGGAGTATCAGAAAAGAAATAAGGGAGGAGAAGAAGGTATTGGGGGATTTAGTTGTGGGCTCGGGTGGGTTACTGAAGTGTTCGCGATCGTTTGAAATGGGTAACATGTCTCAAATAAAAATAAAAATAAAAATAAAACAAATTTTAACAGTTTTTTGGGAAATAATAATAACTCAGGTTGCTTTCTCGGGGAAACGAAGCCTGGTTTCGGGAAAAGATGGAGCAGGCTCGGGTCATTAGTTTTGGGGCAGAAGCAGTCTCTGATTTTAAAGGCGAAATCAAGCTCATTTTGAAACAGTTTTATTAAAACAGTTTTTGTTTTGGTAAAGATTGAATGTTAACCCAGTTTTGAACTAGTTAATTTGTTTTTAGATTACCAAGTTTTGAAATGATTGAAAATAAATATAACCTTCATTTTGGAAAGTTATTTTAACTTAATAATATTAGAATGCTTTAATGAGTAATAAACTTTATTTATTTGGTTTATATAATTTTGTATTGAGTCAATTATCAAACATAATTAAATGAAAGATTAATTACTTAATGTATTAAAAGATAGTTAATTAAATGGATGATTTATCAAGGTGATTAATTAAACAAGGCGATTTATTTAATCATTTAATAATTAGGGGTTGATCACTTTGTGTGTTTAAGTAAGGTGATTTATTAATGGACAATCATTGAATGTAATCAAAGTGATTAATTAATCAAAGGGGAATTAATTTGGGTAATTAATTTAAGGATAAAAAGGGTTATCTTTTAATTTAATTAAGAGATTAATGATTTGTTATTATAAGCAACTAAGGAATAATAAATTAAGAATAATTATTTAATGATTAAAGATTTATTTATGATTAAAGGTGAATTAATTGAATATTAAAAGTTAATTAATTAGGAGAAAAAGAAAAGATAATTACTTAATTAAGGGTTGATTAAGTATGTGATTAATTAAGGACTAATTAATAAATTAAGGATAATTAATTAAGATGAATAATTAAGGATTAATTTATTGATAAATAAATACCAAATGATTTGTAATTAATTAATCAGGATTGAGAAATTAATTCCTAAGTATTTAATTTAATTGAAAATTAAATTGAATAAATTTAGGATTAAACAGTTAGTTAATCTTGTTTATAAATAATTATTGAATGCTTGTATTGCTTATGTATGTTTGAATTGCGTAAAATGCTTGTATTGTTTAATGACTCTGATATGTGCTATTATGTGATATGAATTATATGTTTAAGCTGTCATCTGTGACTCATTCATATGTGATGCATTTATATTATTCATCTATGATCTGTGAATAAACAATAAGCGTTATAGATTATACCGCTTATCGATATCGATGTGCTTGAATATGTGATGTGATGATTAAATATTGTTGCACAATTGTGTTAAACCCCTGGACCACACCATACACACACAATTATGGATTTCACGAGGAAATCAGTTAAGTCGCAGATTTTTGAAATAGTTTTGAATTTGAATTTTTTAATTCAAATGTTTTGGAAGTGAAATCGGAATAAATGTGAAAAGCTTTTGGAATGGAATTTCAAAATGAAATTTAATTTAATGTATTTGATTGAGTTTGGAATTTAAATAATATGATTTAAATTTAAATTCAAAAATTAGGAATTGAATTCTATGATTTGAAATTTGGGTTAAAAGATGTTAAGTTAGTTGAAACCATATTTAAAGTATTGTTTTGGGAATTCGAATTAAACCAAAGATGGTAACTTGTATAAATGAAATTGAGTTTTTTTCAAAAATAAAACTGTTGTTTATAAATGATAAAAACTTTGGTTTCAAATCTTATTAAAAGGGATTTCAAGTTAAAACTAAAATAGTTTTCCAAGTATAGATGAATATTCGGAAACGAATTTTGAAAATAAATATTTGGGAATAATTTGAAAACTATAAAACAAATCTTTGATTTAAAGATTTGATGAATTAAGTTTTTGAAACGGAATGGTTTTGAAATTCGTAAATAAATATTTGTGAAAGTAGGTAAAACTTTTATGAAATGAATCTTTTGTTTAAAAGATTTGAAATGGTGATTGGTTTAAACCATTTGAAAGGAATTTTTGAATTATTAAGTTGTGACTTAATTGAAATCCCATATCCATATGTTTTAAATATTGCGCTCACTATTCGGTTTAGCCGGGGAAGGACCTTTGTGTCATATAACCCATTTCGAATATGTGATACGTCGTTATGGATAGCATTTGAAGAACGGTGGTGAAGACCGGGTATTTGCGAGAGCGATAGGATGACCTACCGATTGTCTCTGCACTGAGTCGCGCCGGTATAGAGACTCCCTAAGTGATGGGAAATCCGATCGGGATTGTGAATATCCGGATTGCAAGGACTTCTTTGGAAGTGCCTTCGGTTCTGTTCAAACCCAGAACAGACTTGTATGGATTGTGTGTCTGACATTACAATTTGAGATATAAAGCAGATTTCTTTCAAATACATTTCTGTTGGTGGCGAAGAATTTATTCTTTTAGCCTAACACCCTTCTCTGAGACGTACGAGCTCAGAGGTTATGTAATTGAAGGTTATCAGCGATATATTCCCAATTTGGTAATGTGACATGCTAAGTGTTGCTGTGTAATGATCATTGTTTGATCATTTGTGATATGATCAATTGTTTGATCATTTATCTTTGTGATCATTACTTTGATCATTTGTTGACCCAAAGCATGGCTTTGAAACAAAGCGTGGCTTTGTGGACGTGACTTCGTCGAACCTCACACCCCGGAATGGTCGAAACAGGAAAGATGCGGCAAGGTTATTAGGGGTAGCGCCCTTTAGGGTATGTACATCTCCTTCTGGATAGAAGTGGTATCATGGTATGGAGCCCAGATACTTACTTATGTTGATATCACAAATACATATATATCTTATTTTGTGATTGATGTTGGGGCCCCGGTTAAAGGTTGTTACAACCGCGAGGTGGCATACTCGTGTCAGTTGTTACCCAGTTAGGGGTAACCCGGCCTTGTGTTGGCAGAGATCCGATTAGGTTCTCGGGACGTCCATCCAGAGGCGTTTCCATGTGGCAATGGGAAGTTCCTTGGCCTGACCATTTGTTGGAAATCCAAAGAAACAATACGATCTTGTACGGTTTTAGTTGTAGAACCTATCATTCACTTATGGTGGCGCCCCACTGTTTGGATGATAGCTATAGTAGGCATAAGTGCGGAATGCCTATGCTGGCTAAGATTTATATTCTACTTTCGAAATGTTTTCTACACTATGCACTAGTAATAATATCAAATATTTCTTTTTAATGCGTATCAAGCATCTTTGACTATCATAAGGAGAAATCTCCTCTGATTCTGCGTTTGCATTGTGTGTGTGTGCGGGAGGCCTTATGGTAGTCTCATTTTTCAAAAAGCATTGCGAATCTATTTTAAAATCTTTTGTTGATTGTTTTAAAAGACAAACCGTTTTTGTTGCTCACACCAGTCCCACGACTGATCCAGAGTTTATTGTTTCCTTCCTAAACTCTGGGTGCTCATTATTTTCTACACGAGCAGTCTAGAGTTGGGTTTTTCAGATAGTCAGATTTGTAGATTATCTGGAGTTAGTTCAGTCTTTGGATATGGACTGCACTTGCGTATCATTTGGGAGTTCGAGCTATTGCTGGATTTGTTCTTGGAGATGGAGTTACAGATTTGGAGTTCTTCGTAGAAGACTGTCTTAGAGTTATTTGTTCCGCTGCTAGTGTTATTATTTTCTTTCCGCTGCTATTTTATTGTATCTCTTATGTATATTGATATTCATTGTATCACTCTGTTGTATCAGTGTTGTATATCAATGTATTATTCTTTTATTCTGCTGTGTTATTTACTTAATGTTGTTATAAGCTCCGGCGAATCGGATTTGAACATTCGAATCTACGGCATTCGAATACGATTCATAGTATGGATGTCGATTTTCGAGCGGGCAAAATCCGAAACGTTACAATATGGATAGAAGCGTGGAAAATAAATGAGTATGTGGCTTATAAAATTTAAAACTGAAATAAATAAGCCAAAATAGAATTGTTTGGAACTTTAGAAATGTAATAGAAATCTAAACATGAATTACATGCTAGAAATGAACTCAAGGAATATAAAGAAGTGATTTTTGTGATAAAATTAAATATTGAATTGAAAATGGAAATAAACTAATCTGAAACAAATAAGTAAATTGTTTATGTAAATGAAATTTTAATTGGCCAAATAGAAGTTGAATTGAGAATTAATAAAATTGGATTGTGAATTAAAGTGAATGGTAGGAAGAGAACTTGAGTTATTAATAAATAAAATTCAACTTGGATTGGTTAACAAATAAAATGGAATTGGATTAAAATAAAATGTCTGAAGTGCAAATAAAAATGAGTATAAATAAAGTGAAGAAGTCTTGTAATTAATTAAATAAGTTCGAGAATGAATCGAACATGGAAATTGAAATTTTTAAATGAATTGAATATAAAAAGAATGATATTGAAAATCATTCTGATTTGGATAAGATGTATAAATTGAGTAAAAGCAATTGGATTCAATTGGAACCTTATCAATTATTTATACAAACTGCTTGTATAATTGTTTATAAAATATGGTTTTAAATTGATAAGAAGCAGAAATTGATTTTTGAAATCAATTAAATTGAAAATTGGTTTGTTTGGACATGATTATGAATTGAAGATGAGTAAATGAGTTGTAACTCACTTAAGTTGAATGCAAATAGTATATGAATCGGATGAAAACAAATTGAATTAGTTTGGAAACTGTACAAATGGCTTATGAAGTTATTTATAGTGCACTATTTATGTTGTTGATGGTTGAAGCTGTTTAAATAAATGAAATGTTATCAATTTCATAAATATGTCACTTATACGTGTAAATTGAGTAAGTACAGGTACCAGAAGACTGTATAGCGGGATTTTGGGCATGCAAATGCTAAAATAAAATAAGTCGCTTGCTTAAAATGCTAAATAAGGTACGCCTACGCAATACAAAATAGGAAATATGAATTGTTTTTTGTTTTTTCGACCGTGTGGGTCGATGTATATATTTATATCTATTGTCAAATTGCAAAAGCTCATCCATACAAAGGAGACTCTGCCAAAAATTTTGGGAGTTAGAATTTTTATTGAATCTTTTGAAAATTTTCACTAACAACAAATGGTTTAAATTTGTTAAGCAAATAGGATTATAACTGAATGTTGAAATCTAATTTAAACTGAATATGTAAAGTAAGATGAACGGAAGATATTGTTCAAAGAAATTAAAGATAGAAAAAGTTTGCAAACAATCTTTTATTTGAGATATAAAAACAAATTAGTAAGTGAAATTAATTTAAGGAATGATTAATCGAATATCATTTGAATTAAGATAAATTGAACTCAGTGTTTTGAATTGGAAGGTGAATTAAACTCAAGTAAAATTGAAAATGAAATTTGGATAAAAGATGAGAATAAAAGTATTGAGGTTTGAAATTTATTTGCAAATTAAAGCAAATTGAATTTATTTGGAATTGGAATATATAAGAGATTAAAACTGATAGTTGTGAAACGGGAAAATTATGAATAAGTGAATAACAATCAAATAAATGAGAATAAAAAAAAAGGAAATTGATATAGTTAATAATCAATTGGGGCAAATACGTAGGATGTACGTATATTATTTTATTCGCATAGTTATTTGATCTAGATTCGAGCACAGAATTTCGAGATAATTTTATCAATTCGAGTTAGGATTTTTCACTCGATTTTCGACGGCGAACCCTGGATATGGAATTTTGATTGATTCTGGAAATTCTCTATCATGGTTATGACTATGCAAGGAGAATGACGGTTTCTGATCAAGAAACCAGATCTGAGTCCGCACTAGGAAGTCGGGTGGACGATACTAGTTCGGAAGTGAAATTGTGTGATCGAGCAAGTGATCGAATTTGATATTGCATACGAATTGTATATGTACATCGTACGGGCTTAAATGTAATGAATATTGAAATTTTGTAAGAAGCCAATAAATGTTTTTGAATGTTGTAATTGGATATTATTGCTAAATGGGATATACAGGTGTATAAAAGCAATGGATGAATTGGGATTTTTGATTTCAGAAGATAAAAATTTAATTGCCCAACTTAAAAGGTATGTATTTAAATTTCTGTATGGAATTTGATTGGGTTTTTGGATATAGACACTTGGCTTTTTGTTTTCTTTTTGAGATTTGGGGGCCGTAGAGCCACTTTGTAGTTGTACCGAGCTAGCCGCGCAAAGGAGACGCTGGCGAAATTTTTTGAAAATTTAGGGAGTTAAAAAAATTTTGAGAAAATTTTGATAATTCAAAATTCGGTTTCAAATTTAAAATTTGAGTTGATAAGTAAGTGATATCGTTTGGGACTTATGGATAAGTTTGAAAGGTTAGGAAAAGGGTTAGTGGGGCTATGATAAAAGATTTGTTTGGTAACTTTTGGGTTGAGGAAATAGATAATGGGTTATGGATCATTCTTCCTAACTAGTAATTTCGGGGACGAAATTCTTTTAAGGGGGGAAGAATGTAACGACCCAGATTTTTGGACGGTTAATTTGAGATATTTAAATGGATTTAAATATCTGGTTTGAGTTGTGAATTGAATTTAAATATGAAAAGTTTGGTTTTATTTAATAAAAGAGATTCAAAATTTAAATATAACAATCAATTGAATAAATTAATTAATTATTACGATGATAATTGAATAGCGGGTAAAATATTAACTTTGGGATTGTAAGCTTGTTGGAAATATTTTAACGGCTTATAAAAATTATATTGATAATACTGGAAGTGATAGATGAATTAAAATTGAATTTAACAGTGGATTGTTCGATTTTAAATTTACATCGTTTAAATTGACAATTAAAAATAGCCTTCCGAGGCACAGTCTCGGATTTCGACGAAACTAGTTCCGTTGGATCCGTAATATTGAATTATTGCTGGATTTTAAATTTCATAATTTTCAGAGCTACCGTGTGGCCGTACGAGATAGAAACGTCTAGACAATAATTAATCGTTTTAAATTTAAATATCCTACATCTTTTCACCTGTCAATCCTTTTTCCATCAGCCGACCTCCTCTGAAAATAAGCCACCCTAGATATCGATCTTGTCCCCTTTGCCTTCTGAAGTACGCAACCCTTTTTGTTAAAATGAAACCGAGCTTCTTCTTTCAAAATCAGAATTCGCAGAAAGAAAATAATAATAATGGCCGAGCTTAAATTCTCCAATATATTTCACCCCTCTACTCAAATCACGTACTCCAGTTCCCAATTCCCTTCCATTCGAAATCGAAACCGTTCTCGTCTAAAAGAAAAAAAAAATGCTGTTCGAATCTCGTTCGAGAGTAGAGGGTGGGGCGCGACGTGATTCTCGAGCTCGGTGAAGTGGAAGTCGCGCGCATAGAGGGTGCTGTCGCTAGGGTTGGAGGAGGCGACGAAGCCGCGAAGGTTGGCGGCGGTGTGGTTCAAGCGCGAAGCAGCATCGCGCTGGGTAAGCGAGCACGAGATGCTGGAAATCGCTGGAGGAGCTAGGGCTTCGACATAATCGATTTGGCATCGAGGCTCGAGCACGCGAGGCCATGGCAGAGGTGATACGAAGGGTTAGGGAAGGCATATGATGGCCGCGACTCAGTCGCATGCGAGCAATCTAGGGAGGTCACGATTTCGAATTGGGCGAAGTCGTTGTTGAAGTCTCGATCGATTGAAGGGGTCGCGCAGCAGCAGCTTGGGTCAGCAGTGAAGAATAGTGCTTGGAGTTCGTTTCAGTGAGGTATAATTATGAAATTATTTTCGAATTTAAATCTAATATGCAGTTTTTATATATGCAGAAAGCAGAAAGGGAAAATATTTTTATAGTAAAGTTAAAATGCTTTCTGTTTTAAATTAAAATATATGTTAGGAAGATAAATTTATTTTCTTTAGAAAAATTTTATATATATTTAGGCAAGACAGAAATGTTATATATGTAGGACTTTGGGAAAAATATAAAGATTAGATTTTTAAAATGAATATAAGTCATTTTGGTAAAAGTAATTACAAAGAAGAAACTAAAATAATTTTTGTTGAAATAAATCATTAGTTAAAATTAAATTAGTAGATTTAAATAAATTTATTTAAACGGTAATAATTATTTGATTTGCTCGAATATTAATAAAATCATATAAATATTTATTCAAGGTCAAAAGTATGGAAATGAGTCATGATTGGATCGGTTTGGCAAAACCAAAATCAAAGGTGAGTTAATCTCACTCAGTTGAATTTAAAATTTCATTTGTTGAATTTAAATTTATTTGTTGAATTGCTTGAATGATGGTTGAAATTAGTAAATAACTAAATAAACCCTATACGCCGCATAATAGCAGATGTTAGTATATTAAACCCAAATACCACGATATTCCACCTTGAAGTGGAATTGGTATTTTATCTTGTGCTAACATCTGTGGATGCAGGGAAAACAGGTTGGAGGGATCCAACAGGATTCCTCAAAAATATTTATTTATCATATATATATATATATATATATATATATGCTGATATGTGACAGGGTGATGGATTGATATAGATTTGTGTGTGAATTGAACTATTAACTGTTAAACAACATGGAAGTGAAATTTGGAATTCTGAAATTCTATCAATAATTTTGTTAGAGGAAGTGAAGTGGCACTTGAAGAGAAATATTTAATTAAGAATTAGAATTTACTTCTATTTGAAATTTTAAGGAAGATAAAAGTATAATTATACTTAAATTGGTTAATGATGAGTTTTGGGCAATTTAATTCATATATTTAAACTCGAAGAAAATTGCAATAGTTAAATGGAATTGAAGTAAACGAAAATTTAATAAGAGATAAAAAGGGAATTTTATTATGGAATAAAAAGGAATTTTATTAAGGAATGAATTACTAAGGAATGATACGAAATTTTATTGAGGAATAAAATTATAAAAGATGAAATTTTTGAATAAAATTATTTTATAAATAAATAGAAAACTCAGGGAAGTTTATCAAATTTATAAACGAGGTTTATAAATGGAAAGGAAAGAAACCAGTAAATATGGGAAGAGATAAGTCAAGGAGAACTTATATTGAGTTATAAATTTGTTTGAAACGGAAATAGTAGAATATTTCCGAAAGTAAGAAGTGTGAATTTGGACAAGAGGCATTTATAGATGGATATTGGATTTCCTAAAATTATAAAGTTATTTTAAAATGAATATTTTTAAATTACTATACTATATAGGTTTTATAAATCATTACTGAATTTAAAATATTTCAAATTAGTTATTTTTTAAGGCTTAGCAATTATTTGTAATAAACTCTAATTTTTCTAAAACCAGCTTTGAAACTTATAAATAACTAGATATAAGTTTTAATATTTAATATTACTTCTTATTTTATAATCTATATGTTTTCAAAATGTTTTTAAAATCCAATTAAAATCCTCTTGTGATGGTAAGCAAAATTTATTCAAATGAGATAAGATTTAGGAGAAATCTTATAAAGTGGAGAAATTGAGTTTGAAAATTTATAAGGAAGTGTAAATTGATTTTTGAGGAAGGAATGAGAAAATAAAGGATATTTTCAAAGGATAAATCAAAATGTGAGTGAGTATAAGAAATCAATTAAATGATTTCATGGAAATAAAGGACTTTGAAAATTTATTTCAAATAGGTTAAAATGGAAATAATATCTGGAGGATATTTGAGATAAATAATTTGTGGAAATTATTTGATGGTTGCTTGTGAATGATTATTTGATAGTTAAATCATCGACTATCAAAATTGGACAATGCGTTGATCGTTTCGAAGAGTCCGGGATCGAGATTAATTTCTCGAAAACCACTTCGATCCGGTTTGAATGATTACGAATGTAGACCGTGAAGATGTGAAGACGGTGTTTCGGTTTGTCCAGACCCAGGGCAACATGTATGGATTGAATGCTTTCAGAACATTGTCAGGTGGACGATGAGCATTCTAAGTGGGACTCGTTCTTGAAAGGTAACGCTTAGCCTCAAGCCTCATCAACCGGGAGTGGCTAAAACAGGGGAGGTGGAGCAAGGTTAGTTGGGTAGCACCCAAGCAGGACGAGGTATACCCCTGTCTAGATGTCCCTTATTTCAGCTTAGTGAGCGGTTGGTTGCGCCAACTACGGGGTTATCTCGTTCGGGACTGTTCAGTAAGGAATGGTTCCGGCCTTGTGTTGCAGGGGAGCGGGCATACTCCTCGGTACTCTGATCTAGGAGAGGTACTGTGACGAGCGGTACCCCAGTAGCCCAGCCATTGTATGGAATCCAATTTCCACTACGCGTCTGTACGGTTTTGATTGTGCCCAACTATTGCTGAAACGTGAGATGCAAGCATTTCAGCTAGATTCTATTTTACTTTCTATAGACACTATTATAATATCAGACGAATTTAATAAAAGTGTTTTGGCTATCATAAGGTAAAAACCCGACATGTTTATTTGTGGCGTGGTCTTACGAGATGCTCTTGTTTTCAAAGGATTTTTGAAACTTTAATAATCCAATTGAGTGCGATTTTCTCACGCTGGTATTCCAGACTGACTCGGGTATTGTTTTATATGATGCTCGGGTCAGACCGAGTTAAACAGGTTCAGGTTATATGCTGGAGCTCAGGAGACGAGCTGGATGACAGAGCGTATTCCCGTATTTGTCTATTATTTCCGCTGTGTATGGTCGTGTATGATTGATTGATGTACTCTGATGTGGTATGTATGTATATATGACAGTACAGATTCTTTTTATTTAAAATTGTATTCTATATATTGTATTTTATTCCGCTGCGATTGTGAGACTCTGATGTTTTTTTTTCTTCTTCTTCTTCTACCCCTTTCTTCTTTTTCATAACTTTCTGGAATTTTCGGGTTCGAAAATCCCGGGTTGTCACAAAACACATGTCACATCACATGTGATATAAAGAAAAGTAATGTGAGATAAAGTAAAGTAATCATTCTTATTATTTACTTAACTCTTAAGTAATTGAATTTTAAAAGTGTGATGTGATGTGGATGATAAGTTTTGAATTAAATAAGTTTACTTAATTCTAAAGGAAGGTTATTTAAGTAAACACATAAATCTATATTTTAATCTCAAATATTTTCTATAAATACCCATCCACTTCTTCTTCACTTTTGCACCATTCCTTCTCTACTTTCTCAAGCTCTCTTACATCCTTTAATGGCTACTTTCCATAATTAAATAATACCAAAATATTTCCAAAAATAAAGCAAAGAAAAATATCAACAAAACTCTGTCCGAACCACTTCAAAACTCCTTCTCTCCCATTCTATTGCTCACTCCCCCCTTCCTCCATTTGGCCGAGCACTCCTAGCCTTCCCCAAGCCAAGTCGATCCATCTAAGTCTAAGCGTTCAAGGAATCGTAAGCTAAAAAAGTCGAGTGGCGAAGCTATTGTCGATTTTCTGTTCGCCCAAACCAAACAAAGTGAGAACTCCTAATTTATATGTATGTATTTGGTTGTGATATTGTGATATGTTTGTTTGGATGTTTGGTTATGATATTGATTCTCATATGTTGTTTATTGCATAAAAATATTGAAACAAGTCATGGATTTACACGACGTATAATCACATGGAAATCATTTTTCAAAAGATATGAAATGTGATATGGAATCATTTATACCTTTGATAAATGTTTGAATATGCTTTAGAAATGATTCCTAAGTGTTTAAACTTGTCTCGGCAAAGTTTAGATATGAATCTCAAAATACACCTAAAATTTGACGCGTCGCGTAACGGTAGTTCGTGTTTTCAGGTCAAAAGTTCAAATGAACATACGAAGTGGAATATAGTTCGGAATTCTTCGAAGTAAGAATTTTCCGAATTCTTATATCATAATGTTTCATATAAAAAAAGAAAATCAAGATTTTATCTTGTATATTTTGAAATATGGAAAATACAATTTTCAAGAAAAATCCAGTTTTTGCACTAAATGACCAAAGTTGGAAATTGATGAAATTAATGTTTTAAAAATATGAAATAAATTATAAAAATCTTCTAAAATGTTTTAAAAGTGATTTAAGTTGAAAAGTTGGTTTCTAAATGATATAAAAGTCGTTTTAAAGAATATAGCTTTTTGTAACACTATTTGCAACACTTTTCGCAACGCTTTTCAATAACTTTTGAAAAAAAGGTTGAAACTTAACAATTCTTTCCCGAATCCTTAGTAAATGTTTTTAAGTAAATAATAAAGCATTTTAAAAAGAAACTTGAATAATTTAACATTATTTCAAAGATGGTTAAACAAATAGTTAAGTGATTTAAAAGAGGAAAATGAGTATGCGGATACGACTAGTACATTTGTCCCGCCTATGAGATCTATAAGTGAAAACAAGGTTTAACTAAGGTTAGGGATGGAGCAACCAGTGCCTTGAACTTACCTGGCCTTGGTTTTCTCTTTTAGGCGAGGGGTGGAACATATCGAAAGGAAAGCCCGGATGCTCAACTTGGATTTTATAGAAATAGTCTTCTTATACTCATTATTAAAATCCGAAGAGGGAACTTGTCATATTCATGAAATTTAAAAGGTGATCTCACCGTTATTCCACCCATAGCACTCGTTGAATACGGAAGTTGATTTTGAATAAAAGTAGAATGATTTCTATAATCCTATTTTCTCAAAAAAAGATACTCTTTAAAAATGATTTAAAAATATTCAAAAGAGAGGTTTAAATGATTTCGTATTCAATAAAAGAATATTTTGAAAATATATATCTCTCGAAGATATTTTGGTAAAGGAAAATAAATGAATCGAGAAACAATTACCTAATTACATCATTTTTATCAATGATTGGATTTCAAAGGAACCGGGGTCGGATTTGGGTGATTCCTATCCGAAAACCACTTCGAACCAATTTACGTGTTCGAAGATTGAAGATGTTTGAAGACGGAGATATTGAGACGAATAATAACGAGGGACTACTTGTTGATTAATTGGGGATAAAATCCTGATTCGCTATATTGTAGTAGTGGTCTCTTTGTTATGAAAAACCTCAAAACCACAAGGGCTTCTCGCCTAGTAATGGCCGAGGAAAGTTCCTTCGGTTTCGTTCGGTCCCAAAACGAACTTGTATGGATGAATGTCTGACCTTGCATTCTAAATCACAATGACTGATCTCTATAAAAGTATATCAGTCAGTGGCGGGGAAGACACCTTCTCTTAGCTTAACACCCTTTCTCGAGACATACGAGCTCAGGCAGTTATACGTTTGTAGAAATCAGTTGTGTGAATATGGAATGACAATGTGGCATTCAAAATGAAAGAAGATGTGCTATGTAAAAAGGTAATCGTTGCCTCGAGCCTCATCAACCGAAAATGACCGAAACAGGGTTAGATGTGGCAAGGCTAAGTGGGTCATTCCCAATTAGGGTATGATCATCCCCTTTTAGATATATTTCTTCCCGCTATGACATTCGACATGTAAATTAATGTGGTTTGTATTAGGCCTGTCAATGGATACCCGAAAAATCCGAAATCCGTCCGGATTCGTATCCGAAAAAACGGATATTATCCGATATTCGATAAGCGGACGCAGATATCCGATATCCGAAAAGAAAATCGGATGCGGATGCGGATATAGGCATATCCGTATCCGAAAAACATTCATCCGATCTGAAACTAAGTATGTTTCTAATAATTATTATTTTAAGTATACGGGTAAATTAAATTATAACTAAAATTCACTTATTCAGTACCTATTTCAATTTTTCAAAGGAATTTTATACAAACCAATGGATTCCATATCCACGACCTAAAGGCATTTAGATAATAAACCCTAGCTGTATTGACTAACCACGCACTCTTCTTTCTCTACCTCTCCCATTCATTTTTACAGCCGCTCTCCAAAAAAAAATCAAAAACCCTAAATCTACCCTAATTTCTAAATCGAACACGACGCCGATTGCTGCTCCTAAACAATCAACAATTGCTGCTCCTAAATCGACCTCGACGTTGATTGCTGCTCCAATTATCTGAAGCATGTTGCTCCTAAATCGTCGCGTGTTGCGCCTACAATCTGAATCGCATGTTGCTCCTGCGATTGCTCCAAGCGTGATGATTATTCCTAGCTCCTGCAATCAACGATTGCTCCTGGGTATCTTCATCGATAATCGTCTCCTGCAATCTGAACTTGGACTGTTGCCGACGTAGTCCTGGCTCCTATGATCTACTCTGCCTCTGGTATAATTTGATATCTTATTACTGTTAATTTTGGCACTATCTTAAGTTCATTTATCATTAACACACATACAAATCAAGTAAATAATGTTTTTTTAGTTCTGCTGTTTCATTTTATTGTGTGATCTCATGACAAGTGGACATGTGAATGATATTCTTTCCAGAAAAGTGTTAAAACTTTAGTTTATGTTAAATCTTTTAACCAAATGTAAATCTGTGATTCTTCTAAAAGATTTGATTATGGAACAATATATTGCAAGTTGCAAACACCTTAGATCATTGAACTGTCAAACGAAATGAAAAAAAACTAAAAGAAGCTGATGCTTTGGGTATATTCTTTGATGACCTTTTATATAGCATTTTTTGTTAATGGCAGCGAGCATCTGCTGTTTACTACATCCACTATTCGTTAAATATGGGATGTACATGCTTGTACAACCATTGGTTTACATTCAAGTCGTTAGTTTACGTTAGTTTAAAATGTTTACTATATCGACGTGGTTCTTTTAAAATGTTTATATTCATATTTTCCAACCATCACTATGAAGTCGTGGGTTTAACGTTAATTATTAAAACAATGCAGGATTTATTATTATGGTTATAACCAGTTAAATATAAATACATAATACATTTTTATTTTAAAAAAAATTTACCAAAATAAAAGGAATAGTTACAAAAGACATTATTGGTACAAATCATACTTCTCACCAAATGATTATCACTTTACCACACCAAGCACTTCAAATTAAAGTTAACATTATAAATTTCTCAATATCACAGAATTATTCTTAACTTATGAATACATCTTGTATAGATCAGTCAAATGAATCAATTATACTCACTAAATAACATACAAATCAACATGCTAAAAATTATAAAACTAAATAATATAGATTGATAGCAAATGGATACACATCTTAAGAACCATCTATTGAAAAATATTGAAGCAGACCCATCTACTCCTGAAACATTTTGAGAAAACAATAATACTTCATTGCAAATAAATGAATACATACACGTTGGAGTAATATGAATGTTGTGCGAGCATTGAAGCTTCTTGCTCTTTTTGATTTGGTCCTAGGTAAATCTGTTCACCTATATAAATGCTGCATACAGATTTTGTTAGCGATCATAATATATAGATACATAGATACATATATATGTTTTAATCACGTTGTATATTTGCTACTTTTTACACTTGTTATTCTAGAGTTGATTATGTTAAGTTTTATTTATAAAAACAACCAACCTGATTTCGTTTAAACCGTTGGGTAAAATTTTGTTTATAAATTAATATTTTTCGATAAAATGAATTGTCAAACGATAGCCTTCTAATTTTTTGAATCTGTTTAAGTAACATATTTCTTTTCTTTTTATTTTTTATTTTTCTTTTTTTCTTTTTCATTTTTTCATGCTTCTCATTTCACATATCTTAGCCCGGTAATTTTGTATATATGCAGAATGTTTTTATCTAGCAAGTAATTGTTTTCTCTAGCGAGCAGCTACTGTAAATAGCAGCAAAGCGCTGGTTCAAATAAACATACATAAAGTAGTATTCAAGAAATAGCTGCAAATTCTTGAATCTCCAACTGTAGTTGTATTTTGAACTTTCCCTTTAAGGCATTTTCAGTGGACACAAAAAATTCCAACAAAAATAAATATGACAAAGCATTGCATTTGCATAACATTACATTGATGATTTCTCAATGTAGTAGACATGATATTATCCCCTTTATTGATGAAGAAATCACATCCAACTACAAATATATCACTTGCACCATTTCATTAACCTGAAAAAAAAAATAAGAGAGAGAACTTGTAAATAATATATCATCAGCTATTTTAAGGCATTAAAGTATATCTTATTGTGGCCCTCTTCCAGAAGTTCGTCGCAAGCAGCTGCCCGCTGCTGTCTACAGCAGCTCGCAGCTGCAGTACATAGCAGCGGGTAGCTATACATGTTGCTTCTGCTATAATTTCAAAATTAATTGAAATTATTTGTTTGATCTAATGATTCGATCATGTTTTTCTTGGCAGGAAATGTTAAAAAGCAATGGTGGATGGAAGGAATAAATATTATCTATTATTTTAGTTTGTTTTTGTTTATTAGAATTGTTGTAATATCGCATGAACTTGTTTAACATTATGTATGTTGCTATTTTGTCATTTGAATTGTTGTAATATCGTATGAACTTGTTTAACATTATGTTTGTTGCTACTTTGTCATTTGAAAAACTGATTATTATTGTAGTTTGTGTGTATTGTCATTTGAGAAAGTGTGTTTTAGCTATGATGTTTTAGTTCAAAAATATTAGTATAATAAAAATCTTATTCAATTTCGGATGCGGATATTTCGGATATTTTCGAATATCCGCTTTTTATTTTCGGATGCGGATATTTTTGGATATTCGAAAAATATCCACGGATGCGGATACGGATGTTAATTCTCCGATATCCGCGGATATCGGATGCAGATTCGGATGCGGATTTAAATTTTCTGATGCGGATGCGGATATAGCCATATCCGCATCTGTTGACAGCCCTAGTTTGTATGCTCGGGCACCCGGTTTAAAGGTCGGTAATGACCGGGGGATGACATATTCGGTACTATCTAGTTATAGAGATAGACCGGTCTTGTGTTGGTAGAGGAGTTTTGTGATGGTTCCTTGGGACATCCATCAAGAGGTGTACCCATCGAAAGGTAGTCCCTTCACCTGGTCATTTGTACAAAAATCCATTCTCCAATAAGAACCTGCGGTTTTGTTTGTATTGGCATAATGAATAGCCCCGAAATGCTATATAGGTAACCATTTCGGCTAAGATTAATAAGTTTATTTGCAAATGTTTTCAAAGAATGTCATTAAAAATAATATCCCTAAATTTTGCGTAATAAAGAGTTTTGGTTATCATAAGGTAAAAACTTGTTTCGTGTTTATGTGCGACGTGGTCTTATGACATACTTTTTTGTTTCAAAACATCATACTTTGAGTTCTCACACCAGTCTCATGACTGACCCAGAGTTTGTTTTTCCCTTTAAACTCTAGGTGCCCTATTTTTTCAGGCAGCTAAGTAGTCAGGATACCTTAGGAGCATTTTGGAGCATGTTAGGGAGCATTTTGGAGAAGTCTTTTGGAGCTATGAAGCTGAAGTTCCTTATGTAGATATCTACCCATTTTCCGCTGTGTTATGTAGTATGTATTTTCCAGCATATGTACGGATATACGGTTATAACTATCCCGCTGGATTTGTATTTGACTCTGATCATATATGTATAATTAAAATGTTGAATACGATGTGAGATTCTATTATTGTGTTATCTTCTATCTTTATTTTCTTTTACACCCCTGATAATCTGCCTCCTTGGCACTTGGATTTACGGCACATGAATACTGTGGATGTATTAGTGTCATTTTCTGAGGGTAGAGGAGACGGGTCGTCATAGAAGCAATTGCTACTACTTTTTGTTTCATAAATTAAGCGTTGTTTGCCCGATAAATGGGTACGTTCTCGGATTACGGTTTTCTATCGATATTATATTGTTTTCCCGTGGTTTGGGATATATTATTTTGAAATTTATGTAATATATATTGTTATTATTGATATTATTATTTCTACCAGACCTCTCCATACAAAGGAGACTCTACCGAAATTTTCCGTGAATTTGGACTTAGAAAATTTTTGTGAAATGTTTTTTTCGAACTTTCACTAACTTGAATATAAAGGATTTAATTGTTTATAAATTGATATATTTTATTTAAATTATTTAATTATGTAAATTAATTGTTTATAAATTTAATATTCTGAATAAGATATATTGATTACTTAATTCTTCCTTTCCCTTCTTTTCCTTTTCGGGGACGAAAAGTTTTGAGTGGGGGAGAGTGTAACGACCCGTAATTTTCGATAATTAAAAATAGTTAATTTAATAAGGTTTTGTGATTTAACGTTGGAAGAAATGAAAATTTGTGATTTAATTATAAGAATATAATTAGAATGAAATGTAATAGTATTAATTTAAAGAAATTGATAACTGCTTCGAATGTAATTCCAATTAATTGAAATGATTAAAAGGTTATAATTGGTTATAGATTATAAATTTATTGTAATAATGGGTGTATTAATTGATAATTGGAATAAAAGAGTAATTGATAATTTAAATGTTGATTAATTTATGGAATAATGTGTAGTAAATTGTAATTGGATAGAATTAGTATAGTGTAAGTTGTTATAACATTTGTTGTAAGTAATAAACTTGTAAATGTGATTAAATGTAGAAAAGGTGAAAATGTTATTTGTTACCAATTTATTTAATCAACTATAATTAAATTAAATTAAATGTTAAGTTAATAAGAGTTAAGATGATAACTGTAAAATGTGAATGTAATAGAAGGTATAGAAATGTTAATTATATTTAGAAGGAAATAATTGATTTAATAAAAAGAGTGAAACAAAGATAAATTAATTTATTGAGATTTAAAATTATAATAAAATTGACAAAAATTCAATGTAATTGAAATACTACAACTAATATGGTAAAAGATAATAATTGTAGAATATTAGTGTAATAAGATATAAACCAATGTTAATTATGCCTATAGAGTAATAATTGATTGGATAAAAAGATTGAAATCAAATTAAATCAATTTATTGGAATTAAATTATATTTAATTGGATTTAATTTCAGTTGAAATTGAACACTGTAACTGGTGTAATAATTAACACTGAATTGATATGTAAATTTGTTTTAAATTATTGTAAATGTCTAAATAATCAAAAATGATAAAATTTGTTAGTTATTAAAAGTGGAATTAAAAAGTGATTTAATCAATTTAATAATAATAATTTAATTAATTAACGTGAAAATAGCCATTTTGGCAACTGTCTTGGATTTCGACGAAACCAGTTTCATCGGATCCATAACAGTGAATTATTGAAAGGTTTCAAATTTCATAGCAATCAGACTTGTCGTTTGATCGTACGGACTCGAAATGCAAAGAAATCAATTTAATTAAATTCAATTGAAATCAATTTGAAATAAGTTGATTTTATAGGTAACTTCTTCATACGATGGAAGTAGGACTTGAAATCTGTTCCACTGAGTTTAAAAATATCGAAAACATCTATTTTGATATATGGGATGACCCTCTTTCGTTTCGAAAGTGAAACGGACTATTCTCATTCTTATATGCCGAAAATCATCTAACTAGGCTATAATATATTTAGAATAATTTTATAGAGAAAACGGGATTTTTAAACAATTTTTAGAGATTTTTAAGTAAGTTATATGAGGAAAAATCCATTTATCAAATAGATTATCTATTTATAAAATACTTTTTAAAAAAAATTGCTTAAAAATCCCGTTTTCTCTATAAAGTTATTCTAAATATATTATAGCCTAGTTAGATGATTTTCGGCGTATAAGAATGAGAATTAAGCGATCGGGTCACTATTGTCGTTTGTACAAATTCGATATGTGTTATTCATTTCTTTCGAGCTTTATTAATATAAATAGTCTTGTTTCCCAAACCATAGTAGTCATTTTCTCATTCTTGTACGTATAATTCAATCTGTCTATTCCTTCTTCTCAAATGGCAGAAACCCAAAATTCTAGATTCAATTGCAAATCAAAACCATATCGAAAAATTCAAACTCCTCAAACTATATTATATTATACACCGATTCGAAGCTCTCGACAAGCGCAATTCAAATCTGCAGTTTGTTTTTCGATTTGGATTTCTGTGTGGCCAGAATTGGGTGATTAATTCTCGGCCGTCCATAGGGTTTCGATCAACATCGATAGATCGTCAAATCAAAGGTACCATTGCATGGAGATGGTCGAGGGGAGTGCATCGAGAGGGTCGTTCGTCGGTTCAACGGCTTAATCATCACCTAAAATTCAATTAGGGTCCGGTCCTATAGCGGCGGCTGCTCCATTATTGACGTCGATCGGCATTTAGGTGATAGGACTTCAGGTAGATTGATGGGGGGCGGCAAGTCAAGGTCTGGGTGGTTGTGGCATGGCCCACTACAGCGTGTAGGTGCAGCAATTGGTCGGTGATCATCGGTGACGGAGGCATTCGTGGTCTGTGTTCGATTTTAGGGTTGAGAGGGCACGTGGGAGAGACGTGTTGTGGTGACGTGGTATTGTTCTGTTTCTTTCATTTATTTAAATTTAAATCGTTCTAATAGTCATAACTTTTGCATACGAGGTCGGATTTACGCGCGGTTTTTCCCGTTAAGATCGTACTGAAATTCCGGACATTTAGACGCTTGTTTGGATGAATTCTGAGACTGTTCAACTTTGGGCCTTTATTTGGATTTCAAATCGATTTGAAATCAAAGTTGAGTATTTTAACTCACTCACAAATACTAAACTATCTTATGTTAGTTAAATTAAATTTCTGATGTGATTAAAAATTAATTGATCGATGTTTGGTATGTTTAAATTGTCATTCTAGTTAAATTTGACTTATATTGCATTTAATCATCGTTTAATTCAATATTGAATTTAATTGTCAATTTAATACATGTTAATGATAATCCATTATCTATTGATGTTTATTGGTTGATTTGGATGATGATTGTGATGGATGTTTGATTGTTGATATTGGATGACTGGATGTTATATTTTATATTGTTATGACACTGCAAGTTCCCTATGGGTTGAAATGATACATACCCGAACAATCTATAGGTTAGGGAAAATCGTTATGGGTTGAAATGATAAACTCGAGCGATTTTATGGATTTTAATTAAATTCGAGATTGCGGGTTAAAATGATATATACCCGTAAATTTAAATATTTGCGGATTGAAACGATAAATATCTGTATCACTTGACCATAGGGTAGAAAATTATATACGGACACCGGATTGGTTAAATTAAATGATTTTAAATCTTTAACCTTTAACACGTTTGAAATAGAATTTGATTTATATAAATTTAATTGTTTTAAGTAATTATTTAAAGGATTTACATTGAAATTCTAAAGTTGATTTTGAAGTATAAATGAAATTATCAAAATTGATTTATTGAAATATTGAAATTTTGTAACATAGAAATTTATTGGAATTTGAATAGCTAAAATTAATATTTCAAGACATAAAATTGGGTTTGATTGAAATTTGGATATGGACTAGATTGGTTGAAATGGAAGAAATAGTTTAATTTGATGATAATTTCAAATTTACTTTCTTAATATAAACTGTAAATGTTCTTTAAAATTCTAAATCATTAAGATTTCCAACTCTTAAACTAAAATTATCTATTCTAATTATTTTTAACCATTTTAAATCTATTTAAAGTATTTTTATTTATTTTAATCTATTTTAAATCTATTTAAAGTATTTTAATCTATTTTAAATCTATTTAAAGCATTTTAACCTATTTTAATCTATTTTAAAACTATTCAATCTATTTTAAATCTATTTAATCTATTTAAACAATATTAATCCATTTTAACCTATATTTAAACTATATTAATCTGTTTTAATCTATTTTAAACTATCTTGAACTATGTTTAAAACTAATTTAAACTATCTAAACTATTTTCTAAATTTCAGGTTTGTAAAGTGGAAGTTTATATTTAAATCCTAGATTTTTAAGTAGAATACGACTAAATGATGTAATAACCTAAGTTGGGATTTAATAAATATTTTGAGTAAGTATGATGATTTGAAATGAGGGTTTAATCTAATTTGAAAATATGATTTCGAAAGTGAATATGATTTCGAAAGTGATATGGTTTGGCAAACGATTCTGTATGAGGTATTTACGTGACCCCGACTCCCGTGAGTCAGTTTAGATGTGACTAAAACAGAAGCCTTGCCGGGCCAAGTGAGGTCGTACCTCCGATCGGACACATTTCTTCGATACCATATTATGACTTTGTGATGATTTGGTGGCCACCCTTTGATTTTGATTATGGGAGTGTGTTCCGAGATGGGCGGTAGTAGCTGCTATGCGTTACCACCAATCCGGATCCGCAATTGGTATATCTACATTGGCATTGCCTCGAGTGTCGTGTTCACATGCCCTATCGCGCCTTTTACGAGTCTGTTTTGTACCATACCTATGTAGTGCCCTCTGGGTAGACCTTACGGAGGAGCGTACGGTACTGTATAGACTATGGGAATATATAAAATGTGTTAAGAGGGGATATAGGTAACACCTTAACACTATTTTAATACTTTACTATAGATACTATTATAATAGCGTATTGTACTATATAGTAGATAGTTTAATGGATCCTTAGGAAGTGGAAATCCCGAACATCTCTTAAATTATTGCACTCACGTTAGACATTGGATAGAAGATGTCAAAACCCGTAAACATCTCTGACGCTGTTACACTCATATTTATTTACTGTTGATTTAACTTACATAAGATCTTTTAGTTCTGACTCGAGTGTTTTGTCTTTTGAATTCGCTTGGGTCAGTCCGAGCTTTTCAGTTTGTCGAAGACTGCTTTTGGAGGACGAAGACAAAGATATAGTACTATTATTATTTGTTTTATTTATTCCGTTGCATCATGTTGTTCCGTTGCATTATTTATTTACTACTGTTGTATGTACTCTGATTCTGTAGTGTAAATGTGTAATCAAATGTTATTTGTAAAACAGCTTCATGAACTGTTTATTTGATTATTATATTTTATCATTCCGTTGTGAGATTCTATATTTTGTTTTCTTTCTTTCTCTGTTTTTCTTATTTATCCCATAACAATCTGCCTTTTTGAATGGTTTGAGTCTGACATGTGTGGTTTATCGTCGATTTAAACCGTCCAAAAAGGCAGGTCGTTACAGGATAATTCCTTATAATGTCAAACTCAACAAAAATTCGCTTTTTGGATAAGATGTATAAATTTATAGTATTAACCATTCCATTTAAGAGAAATGTAATTCTAATGCATTAAAATGAAAAAAATCTCTAAGTATAAATTAAAAGAATTGTAAACGTGATAAAAATAGCCTAAGAAAAGAATATGCGCAATATAACTAAAATTGAAGTGAAATAAAAGAAACGAAAATATAAAAAAGTTATAATAGTCCTCTAAAACAAGGTAGGAAATTAAAGATAAAAAGAAAATAGAAATAGAAAGTTAAATAATGAGGGAAAGGGAAAGTAAACGAGAAAAGTTACTTAAAAGAAAGTGGTAAATGGCCTTAAATTAAATAAGATGTAAACACAGAGAAAAGTAAAGAACTATTATCAACAATAAACAGTAGAGGCACAATAATTAAATAAGAATAAATGAATATATATATATATATATATATATAAATATATATATATAAACATGTATATTTACATGTATCCTCTAGTATGCGTTTATGGCAGGTTGAATTATATAAGAACGTAAATAACTTAAATGGATAAGAATGATGTAGTCATTAGAATGTGTTGGAATGCGAGGTCAATAGTGTTACACAATAGAAGTATGCCCACCGCAAGAGGCAACCAACAGTTGTGTATACATTATACTGATGTGAGACATATCCAACTGTAGGACCTATGGATTATATATGTTTGCACATAGGTGAAGGAATATCTCAGTAGAGTCTGCTCTAATAAATTAAGGGGAGGGTATTGTCTTAATTGCATTAGGTAATCTAATGGGATGGTGAGCAGCTTGATGCTATGTTAGTATATATTGGTATCAAATAAGGAATAGGAGCTGTACATAGGTCGTGTACGTCATCGATCCTACACGGTAAGCAGGAAATACAGGGTTACACCTAATAGATTATGCCTCATACTAAGGTGGATCACGTTAGGTAATGCATCGCCATAGTAGTTTGCTAGTTTGGTTGTTATGGCAAGGCTAGTTAACCCATAATAGATTTCTTTCAAAAACGAATGGGGTAGTCCAAGGTGCTATATCCTCTATAATCAGTGGAGCTCGGTCCATGGTAGGAAGCAGACAAGCACTAAATCCCTAAGACTATATAGAACACGGCTAAGCTATTATGATGTCGTGTTAGGCACCACGAGACGCACGATAAGGCATAAACTACCATTGAGATATGGACACAAATGAAGATGATGGGACACACCGGCAAGTTGACATTTCGGGTTCCTTCCCCAATGCATAGTTGTATGAGTAGTCGTAATAAGGGATGTAATTCTCTATGGACGTGATATTGCGTTGATGATGGATCCTAACATAGTGCCATACTATGGATACTAGCAGGGAAAGTACCCTGGTCCAAAGGGGGACCGTGGTACTTTTCTTTCAAAAATGGATTCTTCATTAATAACGAAACGAAAAATAAGAAACCTGCTTTCTTAAAAAAACTTTGCCAGAATAGCAAGGAAAAAGAGAACGGCGAATCTTAAACATTCTCAATACAATAAAGTTTTTTAAAAGTAAACAATGAATTACAACAAAGAATACACACAGCCAATCCACATTGCTTTAAGTCTCCCCGGCCAACCCATATCTCCCAAACTACTAACAAAATAAGTCGATAAAACCCAAAACAGCCACCTATCCTGGATCCAAAAGAATATTCCAACTTCGAGCAAAATAAATGTCCATAGCAAAATCTCCACCGCGACTGTGAAATTGAGCTATAATCTCTATATTAATCAGCTTCCATCACTGATCTTCTGACAGTGCTTTCTGCTCAAAGGCTCTCTGCTTTCTCCCTTGCCAGATCTGATGGATGATGGTGCTGAATCCAATAAAAGCAGCACTCTGTATTATCCCCTTTTGTGTAAATAAATGAAAACAAGGAGTTCCTCAATCAAAGTCGGAGCTGCCACTGAAGGAAGCAAGAGTCGATTGCGAAATCAATTCCAAAGATAAGTGCTGAATTTTCAATTAAAAAATAGATGCTCGTGACTTTCTTGCATTTATGCATGCAGAACAAAAGTAGTATTATCCAAAAATCCCCATGAATACAGTATGTCTTATGTAGGAAGTCGCCTCATGCATGCCTTGTAGCTGCTAAACTAATTTTCTTTGCAGTAGTAGAATGCCAAATTAATCTGACCCCCCAATGTATAGGGGATGAAACTCAAATTTTATTCCATACTGATTTAAAGTTAAAGGTAGTTGATTCATAATTTTCCAACAATTAGAATTACAGTCGGTAGCCAATGTGGTTTGATTTATTTCTGTAGCAAATTCATGTGTAGATGGTAAACACTCTGGATGTAAAACACCTTTGTGAGCAATAGCATTGATAGTAAAATTAGACTAAGAAGGTAAGCTAGCTCTATTCCAACCCAACAAGTTCATCGTAGGTTTGCGATTAATCGATGGGTCGTACCACAAAGAAGTAGAGTTGCCATTAACTATAATTCCGTGCATCAAGTGAACTACCATTTCTCTAGCTCGTAATATATTTTTCATAGTGCAAAAACAGTTGTTATTAATAGACATATACCAGAAGTGTTGATGTAATAAGTACTTATTAGTCATCCATGAACTCCACAATCCTTGTTTAGCAAGCAAAGTCCACAGTAATTTAAAAACAGCTATTTTTTAAGATCTTTAAAATGTCCAAGACCTATTCCTCCTTCAGTATTAGGTCTACAAAGTAGCTCCCATGATATTTTATGAAATCTCCCGCCCCCAAAAAAAGTCAGCATGCATGTTTTCTATTTTATTTAGCATTTAAGTAGGGACTTGATATATCAGTAGCCAATATACAACTATTGGGGGTGATAGTGCTTTATATCAACTCAGCTCTCCCTACAGTTGATAGCAAAACACTATCCTAACCCCCAACTTTATCGAACACCTTTGCTACAAGTGGAACACAATCTGTTGCATGGATGTAGTCCATAGACAAACAAACACCCAAATATTTAACAAGTAATGTATCCTATGACGTTCCAATATATTCACCAGTTGAGTTCTATCAATAGCATCTTTACTGAAATACACCATTGACTTTATATGATTAATTTGATAGCCCACAGTACTTATGCTTGTATTAAAACTAGTAAACATTATCAGTGTATTAAAGATGGGAAATAATAGGCTGAACTTGGGAAATAGGCTATATGTAGTTAAAAATGAAAGCATCTTCCATTTGTAATGAAAAAATTACATAGCCACACAGTAAGGAGATAAGGGGTCACCTTGCCTCAAACCTCTAGTCGAAGTAATATAGCTATGTGAAACACCATCAATAAGTATAGAAAATGTGAGAGTAGTAATACATTCGTAGATCAAATTGATAAGAGAGAAGGGAAAACACATAGTATATTGATGTACACGTAAATGTGCATATTTTTAGTTCTATATTTAATCTACGTTAATTAAATAAATGAGCATATAAGGTTTTTTAACATGTTTAAACCAAAATTTTAATTATTTTCAAATCATCATTTATTTATCTTCGTATAAGGGCAAAATGGTCTTTCTGTGTATGATTTAATTTGAGAAAATTTACCTGGATATTTTTATGTTATTTTGTGGGAATTTGAATTCAAATGGAAGAGTCTACATGAAAATATGCATGCACAAGCTAAGGAAACAAAAGAATGAAGAAATGAATCATTTCATGCAACATAGAGGACCTCGCCTACCTTCTTACCTTGATTTACAATTAGGAGCTAATGCATATGTTAGTGGACATTAAAGTTACATGCACACTTAATGGAGGATTAATTCATGCTAATGATAACTTGGTGGTCACACTTCCTCAAGGAAAATTTGGGTAGTCCCCTAAAATATGATTAGGGTTTGAAAACATGTATAAATATCTCTTATATTTCATGTAATGAGCTCTTAGCCTTCTTTTTAGTTAGTTTAGCTTTAGGCACAAATTGTAAATATACATTTTCTTTCTCTCTTTCTGGCTTCTTAGCCTTTTTTTAATGTAATTTTCTTTTATGCATTTCATGCTCTTTTAATTATTGTTCTTTACTTATGCAATTAGTGTAGTTTTATTTTATGCAAGTAGATTATCTCTCATTTTATTTTAATTAGCTCTCTTTTTGCTCTTGTTTTTGTTTTATGTTAAAGTCTACATTTGTTGGCATAATAACAAATATGAAAAGTTAAACCTCTTCAATTTAGGGGTAATGAAGCTCTCTTAATCATGTAGATTTAACATTTTGATAACTTGTGATCTTTTTTATGCTTAATGACAATGTTTGATGTGTTGAAATTTTGTTGTTTAGCTTTGAATTTGATAGCCTATGTTGTTGACATCAAATAGGCTATGCTTAAACAAACATAAACACAAATTACCTCTTTATCTACATATGATTATGGTAATGAAGTGAATTTTAGAATCAAAATTTGATGGTCTATAATACCATTTAATAGTTATAGATCATGCTTAGAATATATTTTATCTTCAATTTAGCTAACATTTTTATGAGAGTTAACAAATGGCTTGGAGAGTGTGTTAAAGTTTGATGGTCCATGTTGGACTAATTAATAGCACAAATAGGTCATACTTATGATAAACACATCAACTAAATTCACAAATGACCGAAAAAGAGATCGTAATTTCATTATGCTGATTTATATGATCAGGAAAGAGATTTGCCTCTAAATTGCTTTCTACTCTCATATTTTTATTCACTTTTGCTTGTAGTTAGTTTTTACATTTTTTTTAGCTTAACACAACTTCAAGTCTTTGTTTAATTTGATTGAGTAGAATTTTAAATCAATTTAATTCCCTATGGATCGACCCGTACTCACCACATACTAATATTGTACGTTGTACAATTGTGGTTATTTTTATCACATAATTTTTCGACGATTTTCTAATTCGATAGAAAATTAGCTGATTCAACATATATAGCATATAGCATAAAAAAATCTCTGTTTACCATATTGTTGGCCTTTTGCAAATCAATCTTAATGCACAACTTTTACTTTCCTTTCTTCTTGAAGTCACAAACAAGTTCATGGGCTAATAGAATATTTTCACAAATATTTTTGTCAAGAACAAAGGCAGATTGATCTCAGCAATAAGAAAAGGCAGTAAATGTTTTATTCTGCTATAGATAATTTCAGAACTTATTTTGTAAAGAACAATATCATATGATATTGGAAGAACAATATCATATGATATTGGTCGATAATCTGAAATAAACTGTGGCTCATCTTTTTTAGTGACAAGGGTGATGAAATTGTGATTCAACCTATAGGGTACTTCCCATACTGGAAAACCAGCTTTCATCTCTTCCCATAGCAGAAAATAGACCAGCTTTCATCTCTTCCCAGTGCAACTTATAAAATTTTATAGTAAAACCATCGAGCTCAGGGCTATTGGAATTATCTATTGCGAAAACTGCTTCGTGGATCTGTGAGATATCAACTGCTGTAGATGAGTGCCTCTTCCCTTCATCGTTTACTAATTTTTTGGGTTGAACAGGTGGAAAATCTCCACCTGTTTGACCATTGAAAAATGTAGTATAATAAAATAGGGCTTGTGAGATAAGTTTTATGGTCATACACATAATTGCCCTCCGAACCTAGCAAAGCATGAGTCTATTTTTGTGCTTTCTCATTGACATTTCACATGAATAAACTTTGAATTAGTATCGTCGCTTTGTAGCCAAGAAATTTTGCTCCGCTATTCATTAAATTCATGTTGACTCTTTAGTTTTTCCTTTAGTTGTAAATGAATTTATAAGATTTTATCATACTGCAGCGTATCCTCTGGATCAGCATCCAGTTGCTTGAAAGCTCTGTTATAATCCTCTTCAAGATGGGGTGCTGAGCATGTTTTGTCCTTAATTTTATTCCATAATTTAAAAATTTTCTTTATGGCTTGGAACTTAAACATGAGAATGTGCATTTTTGATCCCCAAGTGTCCGCTTTGAGTCCTTCTTGTATGCACTAGGTATAACTTCCATCTGATGCCAGTTATTTAGATACCTAAATGATTTCCCTTTTAGCTAAGTCTGTTGAACATAAAGTTGCATTAGTAAGAGGGTATGGTCACTATTCGGATCAGGCATGGAAATTGTTACTAAATTAGGGTATTTTGTTAACATTGCATAATTAATTAGTACATTGTTAATATTTGTGGCCATCCCTTTTCGTCTCCAAGTATATTTGCAGCCCAGTAATACAGTTTCAACTAGTCCACTCTGTAGCATACAATTTTTGAAGTTAGTAATGTAGGATAAAGGGATAGGCAATCCCTCTTTTATCCTTAGGACTTGAAGCATTATTAAAATCTCCCAATACTAACCACGACAGTTCTATAGTCTTAGCTTTCATAATTAAATACTCTCAAAATGTCTCTCTTTCCTTATAAAAATTACTTGCATATACAAAAATTGACACAACTCCAAAACCCACTCTGTTTTTCATTTGAACATTAATGTGCTGTTCATTTTTGTGTAAGATCTCATATGTCCAAACTGCTGAATCTACAGGGACCAAAAATACGGCCTTTACACACCAAAAATTACTTACCTTATTGTATTATCAAAGGAATGTGTAGTTATATCTCTTTGTGTAATATTAGAACTTTAATCAGTGTTATCATTTTGTAAAGTAAATACTTTCGGTTGCCCTGATTTCTGAACTACCAGTGTACAATGATATGTGCTTTGACCATATAAATTGCATAGTGCACAGCACTTTGGTTTGTATTCGTATTCTAGTTTGGTAAATTCACATTGATTATTTGCATACACCACTTTAACTGAATTACGATAAGAAAACTTTGCATCTATTTCAACGAGTATAAGGGAGAAGTTCAATCTAAGTTCATTTTTGGTTGTATTATCTATTTTGATTGGATTACCAAGCACGCTAGCAACACGGCTTATACCTTCCTTGTTCTAGTAGGCCAAGTTAAGATCTACAGCTCGTCCATATAGGAATGGTTGTAAAATAATCTCTAGTAAACTTCAGATCAGGGGACTGCTTCTTTAAAATAACCAGAAAATTATTGTCAAGGACAAAATTTCACAGCTTTTTAGCCTCAAGGACAGACCTTCAATATTTTATCATGAAGGACAACTTTCTGTAGGTATCAGTTTTTAGTTATTGATAGCAGTTTTTAGATATCAATTTGTAGTTATCGGTAGCAGTTTTTAGGTATCAGTTTTAACTTGTTAGCAGTTTTGCTGTCCTTATGAATAATTTTGGAAAATGTTTGTCCTTATGAATAATTTTTAGAAAAATGTTTGTCCTTGTGATAAAAATATTGAGGTCGTGTCCTTGAGGCAAAAAATATACAAATTTTTGTCCTTTAAAATAATTCTCCCTCAAAATAAAACCGTTAGGTTTGTAAAAAAATTCAAAACCTAATAAAGGTTTCAAAGCTTTCTCCACGTACTACTTGAAATGTTCAAAAGTTGGACAGCATCCCATGATGAATGCAGAGATGGTATTAGACCACTTTCCAGAATTCTCAAAAATAACATTATCAGGCATAAAAACTACAGGGTACTCTCCATCTTTAAGTGGTTTACAAAATTGCAGATCAATAATGGGTCATTATTTAATGAAATACCATGATGCTTGCCTGTTCTTCCTAGGAACGTACGTTGGTCGCTGCAAGATTGGTGATGGTTGGTCGCTACAAGATTGGTGATGGGATGCGAAGTGGAAGTTCCAACGATGGGATTTGGGGTTTAGTGGGCAGGAAAAAAAAAACACTACTCGCAATATGCTGTTATGTCAATATTCTGTTATACCGAACCCTCCTTGTCCCCCCTCCCCTCCCCTTCAATTTGGTATCAGAGCCTAAAGCTTACTAGGTTCAATTAAAATGAGTTATAAAAATTCAATTACTTAAATGTAGAGATTAATAATCCAATAAAAAGAATTATCACCTTAGATAAACAAAAACATATATGCTATATAAAAGATTCAACATATACCCACACGATACACTCTGAGTCAGAACATATTGAATACCATAACAGACGTGATTATAGAATTAAGTGAAAACCTAAATCTCTATAATGAAAAACATTACAACTTAATGCAATTAGTCTTAGAAGGCATAATTGAAAAAAATAAATTATTAAAACAAATTACTAATAACCAAGAATATCTAAAAATTAATTTACACAAAATAGACAACATGGAAATAACCTTGAAGAAACTAACTGATAAATTCAAAGTTATAAAATTAAAAGAATTTCCAAATAAAAATGACATAATAAACCTAAATGAATTAATTGAAGAAAATAAACCTAAAAACATAGAAATGCATTCTAAAGAATTAATAATAAAATTAAAAGAACAAACAGAAAAGGATAAAAACCAGTTTGGTAAACAAATACAACAAATTGAAGAAATGTTAAAAGAAATCAAACTTCTAATCTTAAGTTAATGAGCTTTGAAAATAAATATTACCAAGAAGCAACTAAATACGTAGAATCAAACTACAGATTTGGTGATACTACCATAAATGTTGGATATAATAATAAGGAAGACATTCCAGGAAAAAGCGATAGAATACAAATATTACAAAATAATTCAATAATAGCTATGTTAACACAGATACAGAAGACAATTGATAATATTCAAAACAAGATGGTTGACATAGATCACACAAGTAAGACTAAGAATATGAAATAAATAAGTTAACTGAAAGCCTACAAAAACTAAATTTAGGATCAAGTGATCCTACTACACAAATAACAAGTAAGAAGACCAAGATAAATTTTCTCATGTACAAAAAACTAGATCAAGTATGAATAATAGAAGATTATCCTTTACTGGTCCATCTTGGACATTAACAGATAGACCTACAGAATCAAATAGATTATCATCCACAGGCTAGATTGATAATATGTTAAGAAGAATTAACAATACACAAACCCAGCTTGAAGAAATTATCGATTTGGACAGAGATAAGAAATATTTTCTAATAACCAATTAAATTCTCTAAATCCTAGAGAAATATATAGAACGAGATTGTTTACAGCAGTAACGGGATTATATAGACACCATAAGGAAGAAATACTATCCATTCCAGATGGAAGTCAACAAATAATAAATTTAATGTCACAAGAAGCTATAAAACAACTAAAGATCCAAAAATACAAATTAATCCACTTAGGACTAATAGTCGGGTATAAGAGGGTTAGTCAGACAAAAATAGAAACTAAACTATTACTAATCTTAATAGATGACAGACACCAAGATATGGATAAAGCCATATTTGGGATGATGGAAGTTGATATGAACAATAATATAGGAATTGTTTATATAGCCCCAAATTTTACCATGACATTAAATTATTTCTACAAACACATAAAAATAATAATACAAACCAAAGGTTTTGAAAACTTCATAGGAAGAAACATATTACTGGATCTTACCTTTTTAGGAAAATGTATGTCAAAATACACTCCCAAAATAAAAATAAAATTGGATAAAGTCATAGAAACATTAAATTCCACAGGAATAAGCTTTATAAAACCAATGGAAATAGATTCTTCTATTCTTGCTGGCCATGAATGGAAAATAGAAAATCCTAATAATACAACAACAACATTAAAACAAAGAAACAATGCCATATACTTTAGGACAACCCCCTAGACAGCCAGTTGATCCTTATGCAAACGAAAATAAAAATCTAAGGACAATAGGAAAAAGATTACCAAATGAAACATCTTTTTTCAAAAATAATTCAGTAATACTAAATGTCACAGAATGTCATCCACAATTATTAGATACATATCTAGAACAATGGACTGCTGCTATAGCAAGAGACCATGCAGCCAGACATACAAATATAAACTCCGGCGAAGAAATGATCAGAATAGCTGAGAATTATTTATGTGATATAGCTAAGGCTATATGGAAGCCTATAAACAAAACTTTCCTGAAGAAATAACTAACCTAGTCATACAAGGAAGTAATATATACAACTTTGCTTATACAATGCACAGAATAATCACAGGAAGAGATGTAAATACAGGAGTAACAATAAGACCACAAGAAGCCATGAGAGATTTAGAACAAATCCAATTATTAGATTGGAAATACATAATAAAATTCCTAAAAGAATTTCTGCATTATACAACTATTTCTGGAAATTATTATAGCACTGAAATAGGAAATAGATTATTTTTCAAATTACCAGGTGATCTAGGAAAAGAAATACATAGATCATGGATAGAAAGTTATGAGAATAATTCTCATAATATCCCAAGGGATATGATAATATTGGTATAAGAATAACACATATAATTACTGAGTTAAAAAAGAAATGTACCTACATACAAATCCAAAGAGAATTAAAACAGAAAAATGATGGATTTTGTGGACAAATATACACTCCACAACAATATGGATCAAGAAATTGTAGTATGGATAGAAAACCTAGATTTAAAAAGAAATATGCTAAAAAATATTATCTAAGAAAATCTAATGCCAAAAAACCTTACCTTGATAAGGAAAGGCATGTAAGAAAATATAATACAAGAAAAACATATACAAACACAATTACATGTTTTGCTTGTAATGAAAAGGGACACTTGTCTTCCTCATGTCCAAGAAGACATAACTTATTTACTAAAGAATCTAACCTTGTGGATTCAGTAAAACAAGATTTAATAGAAATTGCTTCTGACGTATCAGAAACCTCTACAATATATTCTATAACATCCTTAGAAGGTTTAGAAGAACAAGAACAAATACAACCATCCAATTATACATTAATTGATGAATTAACAGATTTTCAAGAAAACATACCACAGGAATACTTACTAAATATAGTTAACAAGGATTTATGTGAACATAATTTCAAACGTAAAATGGGAACAGATACCACAAAATGTGAATTTTGCCCTTGGTACCATGCTTTTGATAAGAGATTTAAGTGTATAGACTGCATAATAGAAATATGTCAGATATGTGCAAAAAACAAATTCAATATAGACTTACCCAGAGAAAATAAACCTTTTTACACAGATAAAAATAAGATAAATGAAGATAGAATTAAAATACTTGAAGAAAAAACAAATAACGTTGAAATAGAAATAGAAGACATGAAAGAAATGATTATAAATTTAAATAAAAAGAAAAATGTCATTCATAATGAATCAAAATCATATGGAAATAATAACAATTTAAATAACATTGACAAACCAATACAAATTCCACTAATATGCAATTCAGGAAATCTAAAAGAATTACGTATTCCAACAAAGCTTAATATAAAAGGATTGGAAAAACAGATATTAGCTTTTATAGATACTGGAGCTACTAGTTCAACTATTTGTTCTAGTCTCATACCATACAAATATGTAACGAAGGCAGACAACCAAAACAGAGTATTCAATTTGATGGGACTACTAATATTATTACAAATATTGTGAAAATATAAACATAAGCTTTACTAATTTATGTGGGGAATGACCTCCTTATTACAATATCAAACAATTATGGGTTTTAGAATTAAAACTTGAAGGAATAAAACTAATCCTCAGATTAGATTTCTTATTAAATGATAATGGGAGTTTCTCATTCAACAAAGATTATGTACAAATTTCAAAAAAAAACCATCTATCAGAATATGCGCTTGAGAAGCGTGGTGGGATTATTCAAGACGACAACAAATGTGATTGCCCTATTCCAGGACAATGCAAGATTAAAAACAACGAAAATATACTAACATTTACTGAAAAGGAAATTGAAGAATTTATTCAAGAACTTCCTAAAAACTATGAATACAAAAGAAAAGGATTTATTAAGGGTATCCAACTTATAAATCCAAAAGATGTAAGTAGATTATTACTAACAACAGATGATATAGATCAGATAATCTCTAAACTAGAAAAAATAGAA
Organism: Allium cepa; assembly: GCA_030765085.1. Lineage (NCBI taxonomy): Eukaryota > Viridiplantae > Streptophyta > Magnoliopsida > Asparagales > Amaryllidaceae > Allium > Allium cepa. Next base: position 57,481,619 of record CM060931.1, read on the forward strand.
ATCATAGAAGAAAAACCATTGAAATACTGGGACAAAAATTCGACACAATGTAAATTAGATATAATTAATCCAGACTTAACCATAGAAACAGGATCTCCAAAATATGATACTTGGATTATGGAAGAATTCAAGATGCATATAAAAATCCTAACAGACCTAAACATTATTAGAAAATCAGATTCAAGAAATAGAACAGCGGCTTTCATTGTCCAGAAAGAATCTGAAAGAAAACGTGGTCAATCTAGAATGGTCATGAATTATACAAGGTTAAATGACAATACCCACGAAGATGGATATTGTATACCAAATAAAGACGTATTGATAAACAAAATACAAGGGTCAAATTGGTTTTCAAATTTTGATTTAAAATAAGGATTTTGACAAGTCAAAATGCACCCTTAATCTATACCCTGGACTGCTTTTACATGTAGTGAAGGTCACCATGATGGTTAGTAATGTCATTAGGCTTAAAAAATGCTCCACAGATATTCCAAAGGAAAATGGATAATATTTTCCAGAATTGTAATAAATGCACTTGTGTATACATAGATGATATTCTTGTTTTTTCTAAAACTAAACAAGAACACATATCACACTTATATACTGTATTAAAACTGATAGAAGCACATGGTTTGATTCTATCAAAGAAAAAGATAGAGTTACTCAAAAATAATATAGAATTTTTGGGAGCTAAAATTGGTAAAGGAACAATAGAATTACAACCACACATAACTAGAAAAATATTAGAATTCCCTGATAAATTAGAAAATTTAAAACAATTACAAGCTTTTTTTAGGACTTTTAAATTATGCAAGGCCATATATAAAAGATCTTTCAAAATATACTGGGCCTCTCTATAACAAAGCAAGCCGCAAAGGTAATAGGGAATTCAACGTAGAGGATATAAAACAAATCCAAAAAATAAAAGAATTAGCCCAAAATTTAAAGCCATTAAGTTTAACTCTACAAACAGAATATTTAATAATTGAAACGGATGGCTCTTCCTTAGGATGGAGAGGAATTTTACTAAGTAAAAATAATAAATACGGAAATAAATCTACAGAAAAATTATGTAGATATACCTCAGGAACATACAAAGAAAAAGGATACATGACATCCTTAGACTATGAAATACTAGCCATAATATATGTTTTAGAAGCTTTTAAATTGTTTATAATTTCTCAAAAGGAAATAACAATTAGAACAGATTGCGAATCTATTGTAAAATATACAGATAACAAAAAAGAAAAGGGAACCATAAATAACATATGATTAAAATTTAAACATGCAATATCAAATTGTGGAACGAACATTAATTGTGAACACATAAAAGGAAAAAGTAATTTTTTACCTGACCAATTATCAAGGTTGCTAGAATAAAGATTATATTTGTCAATTACTATTATTACTTTTGCAAAAATGGAAGAACTAAATCCATCCAAGCATTTGAAGACATATACTACAAACAAATTTCAGACAAAGACGAAAGTCACTGAAGACCAACAAATGATTCTTGACAATATCTAGAACATGAAGACTCCCCATGAGTCCAATAAACAAAAATTGAGTGTATTATACACTCTGGTACAAATGTTTACAGATGAGAAAAAAACAAAATATCTCTACTGTTACAGGTCCCGATGTTGGTATTTATACCACATGGAAACAAATGATCGTTAAGATCAAATACCTTGAACAAAATCCCAGATATGGGAAACCATTATACAAAGGCTTCAATACCTTTGAAGCTGCTACAGATGAATTACAAAACGTCTTTGGAAAAGATTATATAATTTCTGAAGATATACAAGGTCTACAACAAATTTCTTTAGGGAAACATGTCAAAGAAGAAATCACCGAAACTTCTTCGACCACAAATTTCAGACCACAAACTTATTTTGCTACTGTGGCCAAATCTAATCCTTCAAAAATGACAAATCTGGGAACTCATAAAAATGTTTACCAAAATACACCTCAGCCAAATACAATCCAAAAATCTATCATTCTACCCATTTTTCCTGGACAAATGACAAGAGAATTACAATTTATACAACACCCCGCTGAACTTTCTCCACAAACATTTAACAAAATCTGCGAACTCTTCTCACATACCTCCAAAACAAAAAATGAAGGATTACAAATAAATGGGATGTCATGAGAAACACAAATATTCCTTGTACAAAAATATTTTCTTCTTGTCCACAAACAACCCATGACTATTCTTGTACAATATCTTATGCAGTTACACAAATTACCCTCAATCTCACAAAATACAAATACTTGACCCACGAAGACATCATATTTGATCTCAATATGTTAATAAACTATGGACTTGTCAGACGAATCTAGTTTGATGAATGGATTCAAGATGATCTTCCAGAACCTTTTGGGAGCATAATAGAACAATTAACAAATATCTTGGCAACTGATATTTATATCGACTTCATGTCAACTCCGCCACATTTTGGAAAAAATTTCTTTGAACCCACGAAACATATTGTACAAATCAAAGCAAAATTCCTATATACAGACAATGAAGAATGGAAAGAATTAACAACTCAGAAAAAATGGAATATATAAAAATCAAAGAACAAATATATGAAAGGTACAGGGCCCTTAAAATCGTAGAAGAAGATGAATGAGACAACAAAGATTCTTATTTATATGCTGAAACCCCTACGACAAAAATATTCGTCACAAAAGCCTTGAGAGACCAAGGAATAAATTACAGAAACTTCGATATATTCCATCCTAAGCCTTCTCTGATAAAAAACTACAAAAAGGAAAAACAAAGGAAGAAAAACAATAAAGATAGAGAAGACGTCGACTCAACCACTATGTCCACAGATGAAAACTGATTTGACAAAAGTTTTGCAAGGTGTCCTACTTTTCTCCGGAAGAATCTACTTTTGAAGACAAGATGTGACATTAGTACTTCTTTTTCATAAAAAACAAATATAAAGACAAATGTAATGCTTTTGCTTTTTTATTATTAGTGAATGGTGTCTTTTACCTTCACTTCTAGATAGCTGTATGTTTTATTTTTCTTTGCTCCATCTATATAAGGAGCCTCCTAGTTTGTAATATGTATCAAGATCTGCATTGTAACCCAGTGTAAAAAATAAATATAATCTTTCTCTTTAATGGCTATCTCCTTCTTCTTTTCTTCTTCTTCTCCAAGATTTATGAGCAACTAAAACATTTAGACAGAGCTAAGGAAAGAAAGGACACAAGACTGCTACAACCACGTAAGTCCTCTTATCTTTTTATAAATTCTTACTTACATTATATTCACTATGTTCAAAATAACCAAGTTTCTTTGTGTAATTTATGCCAGTTGCTATAAGCTTAATAAGTATTTCCAACAGACGTAAATCCGTTAGTCGAAAGAAGTACCTTGTTAGGGGAAAAAAAGTAGACGCTTAGGACGACAAGGTGAGGAAAAATGATTTGAGATATATGTTTCTGGTAAAAGTTTCTAAGAAACAAGGTTGTTTTAAACATTCAGAGTATAATATGAATAATGGATTAATATGAAAAAACAAGAGAATTTTACTATTGCATGCAGAAATATAACCTAGTATTTCCAAAAGCTTTGTCTACTTTCTCAAACAGATCAACCAACCTTTCAAAAAAAATAACAAGAAAATTTTTACTAAATTTATGGAAAAACTACAATAATATTTAGAAGATAAATTCATGTTAAACATAATAAACATTATGAAGAATAACACAACCATTATAGAAGACCAAAAACACCAGATAATAAGTATTTTCAAGCAAAAATATAAACATGAACTAATAAATATATATGACTGTGAGCATATTTCATCCAAATATTTAACAAATTTAATTACCTCAGGGAACTAGGAAACATAATAATAACAGAAAGATTTTGTAGAGATTTCTATATAGAATGAAAAAAAATGGATAGTTTTAAAAACGGACTATAAAATCATAGAGAAGAACGATTGGGAAAACTAAGGTGAGCAATTTTCCAAAAATCGAAAACATAGAATCATTACAAAATTATTTTGAACAAAATTTCATGGTAAAACTTTTAATTATACTAAAACAAACAAAGCTAAATGAAAACCAACAGTATAGCATGTCAAAGATTTTTAAAGAAAATTATTCAAAGAAATTTTTAGACTTAACAGATGAACCCAAATTAGATAAAGAACATGTACTAAAAAAATCTAGAGCATACCTTTTACCTAGTGGAAAGCAAAACAGAAATACAACTTACAGATAGAATGATGAAATTAGTGTGTGAAGAATATTACAAAATGCTATCAAAACAGATATAAGAAGATAATTTAAATAGGACAAACTGGTTTGAACTATATGATGATGAGATAAATACATATAATGAATTTTACTAACAAGGGAAACTACAAGAAGTTAAACACAAAATTAGAAGATTCTGAAAAAAATAAAAAGAACAAGGTTTCTAATTCCTAGTTCAATATTCTACTTACTGCACCCTTGGGTATTACGCTTGCAAGTTGCCAGTAAGGTAGTTGAAATTAAATGAACCAACAGATTTACCACATATTATACGAAATATTAGACCAGACAATAAGATTCGTAGCATGCTATGCTTTGGGATTCTATATACGAATATTTACAGAATTCTTGGTAGAGATGTGGAATACGCCTCTCTAATTTTTTTTTTTAAAAAACTACTCCCAACAGCATTCATAATTAAAAGCTGCAATATGCTGTTATGCCAATATACTGTTATACCGAACCCCCCTTGTCCCCCCTTGTCAATTTGGTATCAGATTATATATGTATATATAAGGACCGTGATACTTATATATATATAGTTACAATTATGGTCTACTTTGGGTAGTAGAGCGCATCGTACGCCTACATGGAGTCGATACGATTAACAAAAATTGAAAGACATAACATGTAATGGACAATAGTCAACATAACATAGTGTTATGTGTAAAATGTATAATTCACTAATTACCAAAAAGTTGTTTTGATCTCCTCCATATTACAACCCACATGATAACTTTAGAGGTACAACTACTTGTATAAGGCAGGAATAATAGAAGGACAAGTTTTGTTAAGCATGCTCGGCGCTGACAATGACACTAGATATTGTAAGTGTCAATCTTAGTCGGTAAATATATTAGGCAGGAACAATAGAATGATAGGTTTTCTTAAGCATGCTCGACACTGCCAAGGACAATAGATATCGGAAGTGTCAATTTTGGCCAATCATTATACTTTACAATTCCACTGCGAGTTATATCGATAGTGCTCTGATATGCATTTATTTTTTTATTTGCAGGACACCAAACCAATGATCCGTATCTTGGTGGACTTGGGTTTTCGATTCAGCGAAAACTCGAACCCACTAGGGTGTGGCTTGTTACACATAAAGTCAATACTCTTAATGGTTTAATTAACAACTAAGGATTATTTATTCTTAACATCGACAAGAAACCCATAGTTTCCATTTAATATACAAGAATACTTATTATACATTCTAATGTATTTGTGCTAATTAAGGTTCAGTCAATTTCATTTCATCCCTTATAATCTGTTTTACCATTAGATTGTATTCAGACCTATTTTTATATCAATAATTTCTTAAAGTATTTCCTTTGACACGAAGTTGGTATTTCTTGAAACAACAGTTGTTTCTTAGTGCAACGGAAACATTCATAAACATTTTATGATTTGACCTACATAAAACTGTTTTGAACTAGTTCACAATATATTTACGCGCACGCATAAATTAATCATCTAATGACCATCGTTTCCAAATTCTATTAGGATAATTCATACATGATACCTTACATACAGTTTTTACGTGTAATCTTTCGACCGCACAACCTGGCAACTTCTTGGTCTGGGATATATAGGGGTTTCTTATAAACCCTTATTTCATTTGGTTTCGTAAACTATTATTTGGATGATTCTAATTTTTACTTTTACCACTCTAAAGTACATATCTTATAGAAAGGTTTTTAACTCAACTTCACTCATCATTAATCATGCTTTGTCCAACGAAATTCGCTTACTTCTTATCAATACATCATTATATGTTATAGGAACGAGTGACCTTTGACACAGAATCTTTATTCATATTAGGTACATATGGAACTCTTTTCAGTATGCTCACATATTCTATCAAATCGAACCATTTATATCGCATGTTATGTTATTTACTTATATTTTATATTCTATGAGCTTATCATAGACTTATACATGCATATCAAATACATATGTTCATGTCTATGATAACTCATCGATGTATATAACGAAGTATATGAAACCGTTTTGATATTAATAAAATTACGATTACATACATCTATATGTATTAATCCAAAGAGTTCATCAACTCTTATGATGCTTTCATTAAATGGGTGCATAGCCTTTAATTATTTGAGATATAATCAACTGGTATCATATGATTCATAATCATATAATAAAAATTATTTCTCAAAACTAAGGCTTAGTCTATAATGCCAAAATAATTGTAAATAATTTTAGATACTTATGTATTTTTCAATGCATCACTTTTGTTGTGAAAAAAAATACCATTTATATTTTTATTTTATAACGAAAAATCATAATATTCATATTGAGATATAACTATATCTATTTTCAGTCGACATCAAAAAATGGTCATTATTTCATAAATAATGTTCGGTATATTTTATGAAAACTATTTTCATAATTTGATGCAATTAATAAGTGCTACATGCCATGCTCCCATATTTCCACGATTACTATAATAGCATACTTAATTTAAAGGTCCATCATTCACTTAATACGAATTATTTATTTCATATATCGCAACTAGCTTATAACGAAGAGTTCTTTAACCAAATATCTTGAAGTCAAAGAAATAAATCTCATAGATAATAATTTTCTATATTAAAATAAATTTTTGAATAGAAATATTATTTCTCATTCCAATGTTAAGTATCAGCTATTACTATCACAATTCTTTTTTTCGATGTTTCTTTATGAAATTGAAGTGATTATTCACTCTGTTCATCCCAACCGTACAATAAATCACATCTGCTCTTGTACATTCATTTTTTTCTTTCTATTTATATGGTTAAACCACTTAAAAGAATACCCTTACTATAAAATCATAATAAAGTGTTTACAAAATTGCACTCAATCATCTTAACACTTAAGGATATCAAATATGTTGCATTTTGTGTAAACTAATCAAAATAACATTTCAGCCATTGATATCTTAGCCCTATTGATGTGCATGTAAATGTGCATATTTTGCTTCCATACTTTATCGAATTTAATTAAATAAATGATCATATTAAGTGTTTAAACAAATTTAAACCAAAATTCAAATTATTTTCAAATAGTCGCATATTCATCTTCATGTAGGGGCAAAATTGTCATTTTTATGCATATATTAATTTGAGAAAAATTACTTGGATATTTTTATGACATTTTATAGTAATTTGGATTCAAATGCATACAACCAAAACCGTGCCTACAATATACAAACCATTCAAACATCTGCTACCACCACCAAACCACACACTTGCCTTCCCACTACTTCATTCATCACAGCCAACAAAGTTCACCACAATACAAACCACACTGCAGCAACTTTGACATCCCATTCACAAAACTTTTGCTACAACACTGCAATAACACAAAACTACTACATTTACCCCTGAACGTCAACTCCTCATACATACCCATCCATACTCCCTTGAAAATCACCACTGCCTGTACATTGACTTGCCACTTACTTCAAAACAACTGACCACATTAATGCACAGTGCCCCTTGCTTTCCTCGACAAAACTACCCGCCTGCACAACTTCACTGACAAGCCACCCTGCCATCACTTCGACTTCAACCAATAAACATTCGCCGCCAAAACCAAACTGCCATACAACTTCATTGTCATTTACTTGCAATATTACAACAGACAACCTAACACAATCACCACAGTGCCCCCCTATTGCACTGCACTACCACAAATCTACTGACATACCTCCTTGCTGCATCTTCATACTTCCACTGTCGAGTCATCATACTATACAACAACAGCCCCTGAATACTGCAGTCTCATATATACAACTCTTAACCACTGCCACACCGCCACACCAACATCACAGTGCTGAGCCACCATCCTCCTCGACCACTGCAACTCCTTTTCTAACTGCAGTAACCTTCATCATGTATCCTCTGCCTTACAAACCAAACAACTTCACATTCACATTGAAACAAAACATCAGCACTTCATCAATCGCCATGATCCACCTTCTATTCCAATTCGAACAGAATCACATGATCGGAACCCAACGCCTCTAACCACACTCGATCCTCCTCTTACACGTGAGTACCACCTCGACCGCATTCCAACCACCAATCGCGACTCCCCAAACAAATCCATCTTCCATCATTCCTAAACCATCCGCAACCACCCTCGACGGCATCAATTTTGAACTGAGAAATTTGAATTCGAAGGGAGATTCGAAGTTAATTTGATAAAAAGGGAGAGTTTTTGAGGATTCATAGTTGATTTGATAAAAAGGGAGAAGTATTCGTGTAAATAAACTGAACAAGTTGAAGTAGCGGTAGTCTTTAGTGAGCCGGGTCGTGTTCTCTTTTTAGTTTATTTTATTTTATCTTCGTGTACTTTTTAGTCTTTTGTGTTTTTAAGTTTTCTTTTAGTTTTAAAAAAAATCATTTGCCAAAAAAAAAAAAATCTTTTTGAATTCGTTTTGTTTAGTTTAATTTGTTTTGAGTCCATTTGTTTTCTTTAAAAAAAAAAGAAGTTTTGTGTAAATATTGTTTTTGTTTTAGGGTGTCAAAGCAGATTAAGAGAAGAACCGCTTGCCAAAAAAATAACTGCTTGGTTGCTTACAAAAAAATCGCTACTAAAAAAAATCAAATTGCTAATAATCTACACGCTCTGGTATCGTGTTTTCATCTACAGTTTTTATTTATTTTTCATTTTTGGTTGCTTGCATATATAAAAAAAAATTCAAAATTTTCAAAAAAAAAAATCCATTCATGGTGGCATTGTTAGTACACGTTTAATTTTAGTTTTGCAGTTCATCTTAAAATTTGCTAATAATAACGGTTAGACATCGATAACGCTTAATTGTATATTGACAAATTGTCTTTTTTGAACAATTTATTTTTTTGGTGTCTAGGCTAGGGCAGAGCAATAATCAGTTATAAATATTACGGTAATTCATAAATATTATACTGAATTGTTTCTCTGAAGGTACTTAAACTTTCAGCTGCATTGCTACGGTGATTCATGGTGCACCGATAAATCCAATCCGTTCTTGGCTGAGAACAATCTTCTTGATCTAAGACAAAGTGTGATTATACAATTTTGAGTTAGGAGCTACTTAGGCTAGAAAATTTGTAATTAAATCCTTGCGCTCATTTATTTGCATTAATACATGCATATTTAGAAAAAAAATCTATTTTTTTTTTCAAAATCCAAAACTAAAAAAATTATAAATATTTTTTAACTTAGTTTATTTTACAGGTAAATAGGCACAGGGAAGAAGTTGCAAAAAAATGTAGTCTCAGAGACAACAAGTTTGTTTTTTGGTCTGAAGGACACTTTTTAGTGTAAACTGACAATGATAGTTACAACTATCATTCTGTGATTTACACTAAAAAGTGTCCTTCAGCCTAAAAAACAAACTTTTTATCCCTGAGACTAAATTTTTCTCTAACTTTTTCCTTGAGCCTAAAACCCCTTTATTTTAATCCTTTGAAATTTTCTCAATCAAAATTAAAAATCCAAAAAAAAAATAACTATTCTTTTTTCTAGAAAAAAAATTAAACCTTGTCAAAAAAAAGTTGAAAATCCAAAAACAAAACAAAAATCAAATTTCCCCTTTGAAAAATAAAATTCCTTTTGGTATGTGAAACAATGTGAACAACATACAGATTTATTGTTTGAAACGTACGTGAAACAACTTGAACAACAAAACAAAATCTCAACGTGTAACGAGTCAAAAGATAATCCATTTTTTTACCACAATTGACAATTTTCAAATAAAAATTTTAAAATTGAAAATGACAATCTTAATGAAGTTGTTGAAAAAACAATAATTGAATTGGATTTCAATTCTTTTGAGGGTGAAAAACTCGATTTGAAATTCGATCTTCCTTTCTGCAATTTTGAAATTTTGAATACAACAACTTTGGATTTCGAAATTGATACATACAATGAAGTTGTTGATAATCCGACAAAGGAAGACGAATTTAGTAAAAACGAACTTTTTGGACATTTCGAAAATGAGTTGTCGAATTTCGGTGGGGAAGATTTAAATCACTTTTGATTTTAAAATTAATAGTTCTAAAGAATTTTTCAATGATAAGTTTGAATTTCAATTTGATTAAAATAAATTTGAACTTCAATCAATTGTTATATCAACCCCAAAAATCATCGAAAATAAAGCAATTCATATGATTTTTAATAAAACGACATTCGTTTTCCAAATCAACATTCAACTGCAAAATCTTTTATGGTTTGGCTTTCCGAGCTTAAGCCGTGTCTCGTATATTTGACGAGACAAATGAATTGGTCTTTGGAAGACCAGTTCATTTATTGTTTAATTGAACATTTTCTGATGTCATGTAAATAATAATCTTTTCAAGTAAATATAGGTCAAGTTTTTATTTTCATTTTATTTTCTCCTTTTCACTTGGATTAACTGTGGGGACATAGTCAAAATCAAGTGTGGGAGGGAGTCTCGTCTTCATTTTATAATTTTTCATGGTTTATTTGTACCTTTTCTTAGCAAAATTTTTAAAATAAAATCTCAAATTTTTTTTTTTAAACCATTTTGCTTTATTTTTAAAGAAACACTATAGGGTAAATATATTGATTTGGTTAATTAAACTGAAATTTTTGAAAATTTATTTGTCTCAACAAAAATAAAGATCAAGTTTGATTACAAGTAACAATGGTTTAACTAGTATATAGGAAGATTCATGGTGATAATTGTGAAGTATATCCTAAATGAAAATCTTTGTTTCAAAACGTGGTGGATTTAAATTAATGGATATAACATTTTTTATATCTTCTAAGTTAAATGGATCTAAGATGATTTTGCAAAACTCTCTCTTCAAAAAAAACAATATATATATACACACATATACATACATATATATACACACACACATACACACACACACACACACACACATATATATATAACAACAAAAAATGCAAAAAATATTTTTATATATGTATATTTTTTTAGTAACACCTAGAGCCATGTGCTCACACTTGTATGTTCACTTGCCCTGCTCTATACCCTTTTAATGTAAGCCCGAAAGGCAATGCACGATCAGTATATCTGGCCTCAGTTTATCTGAGTTAGGTGTATGTATATAAAAATTCTTTTATTAATAACGCCTGCAGTCGATTAGTTTTCACACTCGTGTGTTCACTCGCCACGCTCAGTATTCCCCTCACATATGCTCGCAAGGCAGTGCATGGGTAATATATCTGGCCTCAGTTTTCTGAGTTACACATTTGTAAATATTGTTAATATCAATAAAATTTTCAAAAATAAGAGAGAGTAAGCAATTGAAATCCAAGCACTATTTTGACTTGTTTGATTTGACTTGTTATTAAAAAGAAATAAAAATACCACTATGAAAAACTTTGATAATCAACTAAGGATCCACTTCATAGTCACACTGTGTTATCAACCGGAACAACGAGTGAAACTATAGTCTATTTGTTATGATAACTTGATTTTTATTAGAAATTTTGACAAGTAAAAGGACTTAAATTTCTTGATAATAACCAAAACTTATATTTAACTTATTTGTGTTAATTTAAAAGTAAATCCTTAAAAACTTGCATCCATATCATTGTAAATAAATCTTGATTTAGGAATTTTTTATTTTTAAATATTTTCACTTCACATTTGGATTTTGTAGGTAGTATCCGCTGAAAACCCTTACGAGACAACACTCATCCTACTAGGAACACCTAGAGGTTTAACGGCTTGTTGCATATGCTCAGTGCAATCATGCTTCTTACAAAAATAGATTTATCTTATTTTTTCTTTATTCGAGAACGAATAAAAAGATAAGTGTGGGGGTATTTGATGTGCACATAAATGTGCATATTTTTACTTTCATATTTTATCGAATTTAATTAACTAAATGATCGTATTGAGTGTTTTAATATGATTAAAACAAAATTCAAATTATTTTTAAATCTTCAAATATTCATCTTCATATAGGGGCAAAAATGGTCGTTTTTGTGCATCTATTAATTTGAGAAAAATTACTTGGACATTTTTATGATTTTTTATAGGAATTTGGATTCAAATGCAAGTCGTTTCATGAAGATATATGCATGCACAAGAGTGAAGAAAAACAAATAAAGATGGAAATAATTCATTTCATGTATCATGGAGGACCACACCTACCCACCTACCTTGATGTATAGTTAGAAGCTACTGCACATGCTAATGACCATTAAAACTTCACTGACATTTAAATGAGGATCAACACATGTTAACGATTACTTGGCCACCACACTTCCTAAGAGGGTAGTTTGTGCATTCCCTAAAAATATGGATTAGGGTTTCATAAATGTATAAATACCCTTTATGTTTCATGCAATCTCTCTTCCTCTTAGCCTCTTTAGTTTAGTTCAGGCTCAGAAATAAAACACAAGCTCTCTTTCTCTTTTTATGGTTACTTAGCAAGTTTTTTTCATGTAATTCTTTTTTTCATGCAATTTTAGTTAGTGTTCTTTTCTATTTGCATGCTTCTTTTCTTTCATGATATAAGCCTTGTCCTTTTCCGAGATCAGAGAGCCATACTAGAAAGCTGTATGTGAAAAGGCATGGATGTGCTGATTGCCATTGCCCCTTCCATGCTAAACTAAGCAAGCAACTGTCGAATGTACTCCTTTTGAGTGAGGCTCAAAAGTCCTAGATTTCTATCCCTTTGGATTTCCATACCGAAAATTTACTTTGCTTCTCCAATAAGTCTTTCATTTCAATTTCCACTTTTAGCTTTCGCTTTAAACTATCGATTTCAGCATTATCCTTGGAAGCAATCAACATATCATTCACGTACAAGAATAGGTACACACATATACCATTATTTAAATGCTTAAAAGTACACACAAGCATCTTTGATGCTATGATCAAAACCAAATGAAAGCATAAAAGGGTCAAACCTCTTGTACCATTGTCTAGACGACTGCTTAAGTCCATACAAAGATTTCTTCAATTTGCAAACCCAATTTTCTTTCCCATCTACAATAATTCCTTCTGGCTGCTTCATGTAGATGGTCTCATCTATGTCTCCGTGCAAGAAAGCGGTTTTCTCATCCAGTTGCTCCAGCTCCAAGTCACGAGCTGCGACGATAGCGAGAAAAATGCAAATGGACATATGCCTCACTACCGGAGGGAATACCCCATCATACTCCCATCATTTCTTTGCAAAAAACCCTTTAGCAACTAGTCTAGCCTTGTACCTTCCATCATCCTTCACCTTGAACACCCACTTGCAACTTATGGTTCGGCTTCCTTGAGGAGGTGGTACCAAATCTCAAGTCTTATTCTTCTTCAACGACTCCAATTCCTCTTCCTTAGCGCATATCCACTTTGAACTATCACATGAATTCAAAGCTTCATCAAGGTAAACCGGCTCCTTAAGAACCACATTCAGGGCATAGTCAAACTGATAACCAAAGATAAGTTTCGCAAACAGCCATTCACTATACCTTTTGAGTGGCCTAATAGTCCTACGACTGACCTGGGTAGGTACTGCTTCGCCTAAACTCCTTTTAGCTCCACCTTGAACTGAACTTCCTCTAAATTCATGCACATCACCAGCACTACTAGAAGGTACCTGTGGACTATCCTATGATGTTTCATCAACTGCATTTTCCTGGACAGCATCAACAACAACTCTACTATTTGGCTAGAACACGGGAACTTCTTCCATCTCCTTAGGCCTATCAGTATCTTCTGATGTGGTACGTAGCTTCTCTTGTGGATTGAACATAGCAGACTCATCAAAAGTAACATGTTTGGAATGAAAAATCTTCCGATCAAAAAGGTTCCAAATTCGATGCCCTTTGATACCATCAGTATATCCCATTAGTATGCTCTAGCCTCCAACTTGTCATCACCTGTATGGTGAACATACACAGGACAACCAAAAATTCGGAAGTAACCAAGATACACTGCTTTACCTCTCCACTTTTCCTCTGGAATCATTCCATCTATGGTTGAGCACAAAATTCGATTTATGATATGCGCCGTAGTAGATAATGCCTCAGCTCAAAAGCCTCTAAACAAGCCCGCTGCCAATCTCAAGCAACGGGCCTTCTCCAGTAGAGTCACGTTCATCCTTTCTACAACCCCATTAAATTGTACATCACCGGTGTAGTGAAATGTCTCTGAATTCCATGCTATCTACAAAAGTCGATGAACTCCCTAGAGACAAATCATCGCCATTATAAGAACTCAACACCTTTTACCTAGGACTAGATTGGTTCTCAACAAGCGCATTCCAGTCTTTGAACTTCTCAAAAATCTCTGATTTGGCCTTCATCACATACACCCATAATTTCCAAGAAAAATCATCAATGAAAGAGATAAAATACATTTATCCTCCAAGAGAAGGAGTAGCAACTGGTCCCCGGACATCTATGTGCATGTAATTAAGTACCCGTCTCGATCTATGGAGTCCAACTCACACACTCCTAGCAAAAATCCATTTTTTCGAAGCTTTCTCCTTTAATCATCTTCCGTCTTCGAAGCAAATCTAAGCTCTTCTCTGAAATATGACCCAACTCAAGATACCAAAGTTTTGTGGCATCCAATGCACGAGAACTATCTACTCCAACACACGATTCTCCAAGAACTGTGGTTTCTTTCAGAAAATATAGATTTCAGACACATTTCCTTTTATAAGAACTAGTGCACCTCTTGAAACTTTCAGACTATTCTTCTCGATAGTTACCTTGCATCCTAAAGATGCCAATTGTCCTAAAGAAATTAAGGACTTCCGAAGACCTGAAACATACCAGTCACCTATCAAAGTGTGTATCAATCCGTCAAACATCCTGATTCTTACTGTACCTTCATCCATTGCTCTACAGATAGCATCATTCCCTATAAGAATAGAGCTTCCATCTCGTCCAACGAAAGAACTGAAGTAATCCTTATTAGGCGTTATATGGAAAGATGGCCCCAAGTCCTGCACCCAATGGTCTGAGACATCCGATACAGCTGCAGACAACACATTGTCAGATACAGATTTCTCCACCGCAAATGATGAAAATCCGTCTTCTTCATTCTTCTTTAAATCTAGACAATCCTTTTTCTAATGACTAGGTGTCTTGCCGATGAAGCACTTCCCGTCCTTAGACACTCCTCGCCTGCCATTACTGGGATTCCAAGAATGCCCTCCATAGTGCCAATTCTTCTTTTCGTCTCTTCCTCTTTCAACAAACAGACCTTGACTACTGCTTCCACCTCTACTTCCTTCACTTATCTCCTTCATCTGATCTCTCAAGCCCTCAGATAAAAGGTCTAACTTCACATCTTCCACTGTCAATGTGTCTCTAGCAAAAATAAGGCTGTTAGCGAAACCTGTGTGTCGCTCCAAAATAGAACACAAAAGAATCATTGTCATTTGTGCCTCATTTATCTTCAAGTCAACAGTCTTCATCTTCATCATGAGATCATCAAAGAAATTAAGATGTTCCTTCACTGATGTACCATCTCTTATCCGCAAGGTGAAAAATGTCTTCAGTAATATCAGACGATTTGTCAGAGATTTCTTCAAGTAGAGATTTTCTAGCTTGCTCCAAATTCCCCTAGCAGTAGTCTCACTGTCAATCTCTGAGATAACATTCTCTCCCATAGCTAGTTGTAAAGTAGTAAATGTCCATTTCTCCATCTTCTTACTTTTCACGACTGAGGTGTCAGCCGTCAACTTCTAAAAGGCAAACACTATTTGATGGACTTCATTCCTCATTAGAATGGTCTTTATCCTCCATTGCCACTTCTCGAAGTCTTTATCCCCATTCCATTTCTCAACTGCCAACTGTGATCCTGACGCGATATACATCCCTCCAATATAGGATCTTGAAACAACTGGAGTCGCTTCATCTCATACCATAGCGTCTAACACTCCTTAATCAACCGTGCTTTGATACCAGACTGTTGGAAAAAATCCCTTCAGATGATCAGTCTAAGGGAATAAAAAATCCAACACAGCGGAAAACAATTGGATCTTGATTGTAGTGAGATAAAACAAACAGAGATAAACACTAGAACATACAGTCACTGATCTACGCAATGCAGCAAAATTAAATAACACTAGTATTTATCGTGGTTCCACTACTACGAGGCAGTTTACATCCACTTAGGGAGAGGAGATTTTATTAATCACTGAAAGATTAGAGTTACAAGATTGATTCACTTTTGGAGACTATACATAAGAAGAATTAACAATACAGACAAAATTTTACAGAGTTTCAGCTCTCTAGGATGACTACCATTGTTGTCCAGAAGCTTCACTATTTATAAAGTGAAAATACGAGGAGGGGTAGCTACTATATAGCAGCCCTGGGTTTTGGTTCGGCATACCTGGTTTGGCATTTGCAACAGCACACATGGTTTGGTTAGGTATGATTTGGACTGGCATGCTCTAACACCAAACTAAATATTTGGTTCAGCCTTCAGCGACTCAAATCTTGACCGACACTACTAGGTTCGGCATTAACTCAATGCCGAACAAAACTAGCAACATAAGACAAGATTTCTCGTTTTGCACTTCCACTTCTCCTACCGAACGAAATCAGCTGCTCTAACATCCAAATCCCGAACGAAATTACTGCTTCAACACCGGACCAAAAATCTTTGGACGAGATTTCTCGTCCGACCTCCTCATCACCGAATCAGATTTCCGTTGTCGCTCCAACCATTAGCCAACCATCAAATGAAGTAGTTCATTCGGTTTTTATCCTACGCTGCTCCAGCTCCACCGAACCAAAATAGTGGTTCGACAATTCTTCTTGGAGCTTGCTTCCGCTTCTAGGGTTAGGGCTCTTACTCGTCGATGCTTCTCTAATGGCCTTGCTCCTTCTTCAAATTGCGAATTGGAATTCAAGTATCATTCTAACATAAGAGAATTTGAATGTTATCACATAGGAATCAGTTGAAAGGTTATGATATGAATTTGACACAAATTTGTAGATTGTTATTTTCACAAAACATTCTCTATACTCAATATCAAACAATATAATATAAGTTTGAAAAAATATAAATTAAATGGTATAAATGGTAAGTTTTGGTACTTTTTATAATTTTTACATCAGCATTGTTCATTAATAAAGTAAGTTTTATCTTACGTTTTGAGTATATGAGCGCCACTTAGTATGAAGTCGGTTTTGATCGTAAGTTTAATTTTAGTTCTAGCATTATTTGCTATAGTAAGATTAACTTTATGTTTAGTTTTTTATATCAAGTTCATTTCAAAATTTTAAACAACATATAGTAAGTTTCAAATTTTTTATATGATGTCAATCAATATAAGTGGAAGAATATATTTAATATTTGTATGCATATCTTCCATTATGAAGTAAGTTTCAAAACAAAAATTATATATTTATTAAACTTTTCATTTTCTTTTACATATAGGATATGGCTTTAGTTCTATACCTAAAGCCAATAGGATATAAAACAAGAAGTTGTTGAGAAATCAATCATTTTGAGTTAAAGTATGTTGAATGATTTTATTCTCATTAGTTCATAAGTATTTATGTTGAATGTTATTCTTTTATTTTATGCAGCGCTGATGCTATACTTTTATTTTATGCATACTTTTACATTACTCAAAATTTTGTACATATTTTTCATATATTTTGACATCAACAAAATCAATGTGTCATCTTTATTTTGCAACTCAAGTTGAGTTTCTTATTTTCCAAACGTCATTCTATTTCTCTGTATAGTGGACAACTATTTAGCACGTTCAAGTTGAATTGAACTTTATAACATTTTGAATTTCCTATGTATATTGAGATATATGGCGTTCCATGTAAATTGCTCCAGCCTTTTATTTTATCTTTGTACATTTGTCCCTCTTTGACCCTTAATTGATGAATTTACCTTAATGGTCAAACAAGAAAAATGTAGGTTTCAATAAAATGAATCTGATGTTGTTTTATTTAATGTTAATGCTTACTTCAAGAAGAGTTGATGTTGTTTTGCTTATTGTTGCGAATGGATTGCTCTCTGGAATTGGTACTGCTAGATTAGGATTTTTAGAAATTGTTGGTTGATAGTTTATCAAGCTAACTTTGGAAATTTAAAAGTTTTTCATGTATTTAATTGACTGTTCACTTGTTGGAGTAGGATATATTTCGATTAGAGTTATAGAAAAAGACTTGATAATTGAGAAAATAATAGTTTCAAAGGTTATGACCAAGAATCCAATGTTTGTTATAACTAATGCTTTGCTTATTGAAGCTCTGCATGAGGTTGTTCACGATTTGCTGTTCATATTGTTTAGAAGAAATTGAAAACTGTGTAAATTCTTGAGTCAAAAATCTTAATTGCTATTGTCATGAAAATCTATACAAGAATTTACATCCAAGCATCACAGAACGTGGACTCTATCTCCATTTTGTTGCTTATGATTTATAATTGTTTTATTAAATTAACTCATAAAATAGCATATTAAAGTAGCCAATGATTTTAATCACGTTGATAAACTAATTTATAAAGTCTGCATGCTTTAAATTTCAATCGTTTTATAAATATCATGAGTACATAATTTTTCTTGAACATGTACTATTAAACTCATTTGAAATACCCAGGCATAGTAAAATATAACAGTTTGAACATCTCCGATGATTAACCTCTCAATACAATAATAGAAAAATAGTATGTACCTCCTTGTTCAAATGATGTATCATTTGAAAAAAAACATATTCTCGGGCATCAAGTGTGGATCCACCTTCATTTATAAGATTTCAGTTGTAAGTTGAAATCGAAATCTAAAGTTTGATAGTTTATTTGTATGTTCATAATGAATAGTGTAAAATCCATATATTTTGAACTAGTGTTTGTATTTATCGGTACTTCTTCAACCTTGAGAAAATTTGCTTGAATTATATCATGTTTGATACATATGGCCGGTTGTCAAGGAGCACAGACTAGATTGCATTAAGAATGAGGCATATTTTGTTGCTGCTGCTACTGTGATTCAATATAGTTATAGTTTGATATATAATGTTATGGCATATATTTGGATTATATTTATCAGCAGTAAAACTTCAAAATGAGGAAAGTAGTGTTACGTCTAAAACCCTGCCTCTCAGGCCTTGTGATTTTGAAACCAATAGAAGTAGAACATATTTTCCTTCAACATATTCTTAACTCAGTAGTTATTTCTGTTATATGTGGCTCGCATTGTATTAGAGTGGGTGCGTAGATTGAATTATGATTAGTCTCACATTGTAAGATAATCTAAAAGAGAACATCTTATATATATGAGATTAGTAGCATGTAACAACAAGATATTCCTTTTGTTACAAATAAATGTTGTCATGAAAATATATGTACTCTAGGTGGATGTAGGGATATCTAATCATGACGCTGGCAAAAGAGCTTCGTTCAGTGGTCTTGCCCTTTCTACACTAAATGAAGTGCATGCATAGCGGAAAATGCGAGAGGGTGCCGAATATTTCAACATGGTATCGGAGCTAGTGTTATTGTTCCTGTTTGGATAATAATGGTTACTTCTAGTATGTTTGTTGGTAGATCTGGTGTCGATTATGGAGTAACACGTTTTGAAGAAATGGAGATTTTGGTACTTGGAAGATGAAGATGGAGGCTGTATTAAAGAAGGAGAAGACTTATAAAGTTGTTTCCGCGCCTGAGCAATGGAAAGATATTGATGCAGCTGATTTGGAAGAGATGGAAGATGAAGCTCTCACAACAATTCAGTTGAGTCTTTCAGATGAAATTCTTAGATAATTCTCTTAGAAGAAGACGGCGAAGGAACTATGAGATGCATTATCGGATGCAAATCAAGACAAATCTCTCACCAATCAGATTATTCTTCAGCAACAACTCTACTAATTCAAGATGAAGCCTGGAGCTGACCTCATGGAGCATATAGATGCTTTGACCACTTTGATTATGAACTTCAAGACAGCGGAAGTTGATATTACTGATGAGGCTCAGGCTGTAGTCCTCTTATTTTCCTTGCCTAAGGAGTATACTGCTTTTGTTAATTCTATTATTTATGGCTGCAGTAAAATTAGCCTGTCTGATGTAAAGGCTGGTCATCATAATGAAGTATTAAGAGCTAGATTGGTGAGCACTAGCTTAGATAGTGATGCTGAAGGCTTATCTATTCAAAGAAGTAGAGGCCAAAGCAGGTCGAAGAAAGGTAGAGGACGGAATTCTTCGCGGTCTCAGTCTAGGGGGCCTAAGAAGTTGACTTGTCATTATTGTAAGAAACCAGGGCACTTCATAGCAAAATGTCCCAAGCTTGAAGGTGGAAGAAAAGATCCAAAGCAAGCCTCAGCTTCTATAGCAGAGAAATCAGATACAGAAAGTGACAACGATGTATTTACAACTTCTGGCTCTTCTGGAAAGAGCAACTTATGGCTGATTGATTCTAGCGCATCCTATCATATAACACCTGATAGGAACTGCTTTTCTAGTTACCGTGAAAATGATGGAGGAGAAGTTCTGATGGGTAATGATGCTTCTTGCCATATGATTAGTGTTGGTAGCGTGATGATTAGGATGTTTGACGGTGTTATTCGCACGATCACTGATGTTACACATGTACCTGATTTGAGGAGGAGATTAATTTCTATTGGGGCATTGAGTAGACTTGACTTGAAGATTGTAGTGAAAAGAGAGAAAACAAGATATCGAAGGGTTCCATGATTGTTATGAGAGGTGTGAGGGCAAGAAATCTTTATCTATTAAAGGGCACTACTGTAGTTGGTGAATCAGCTTCTGTTACATCTATTGATTCGGATTCTTCCAGATTATGGCACTTACGATGGGTCATAACGGTGAGCGCAGCATGGATGAGTTGAGAAAACGAGGATTGATTGATGGAGTTCATCATTCAAAACTTGGTTTTTGTGAAGAGTGTATTCTTGGAAAGCAGAGAAGATTTCTTTTAGTATAGAAAAACATAAAGCAAAAGCTATCCTGGAGTATGTTCATGCAGATGTCTGGGGTCCCTTCCCTTGTCAGTCTTTAGGTAGAGCCAGGTATTTCATTTCATTTATAGATGATTTCTCTCATAAAGAGTGGGTATTCTTTCTTCATTCAAAGAGTGAAACCTTTGCCAGGTTTCAAAAGTGGTAATCTATGGTTGAGAAGCAGTGAGGGAAGAAATTAAAAATTCTTCATTCAGATAACGGTGATGAATTTGTGTCATAGGAATTCATCGATTATTGTGAGTCATAAGGCATTAAGGGACATTACACTACACCAGGCGACCCCTATTCCAATGGAGTTGCAGAAAGGATGAATTAGATATTATTAGAGAGAACAAGATGCCTTAGACTAACTGCTAAATTGAAGAAGGGATTTTGGACTAAAGCTTTATCTGTGGTGGCTTTCCTCATCAACCGCACACCTTCTACTGCCATGGATATGAAGATCCCTGAAGAAGTACGGAAAGGAGTGCCTGTTAGCTATTCATTTCTCAAAGTGTTTGGTTGTCTAGCTTATGTGCGTGATGGTAAAGGAAAGCTGGAACCTAGAGCTCACAAGTGTATCATTCAAGGTTATAGGAGAGGAGTGAAGGGATATAGGTTGTGGTATCCTATTAGCAAGAAGATCGTTATAAGAAGGCATGTGACGTTTGATGAGAAGGCTATGTTGAAGGTGGAGCCTTCCACATCGGATGATAATGAGAGGACACGTGAAGAATACCAAACACAGAGCAAGTCATCTGTTGATTCTTTCCATAGACGTTCAGATGGTGTTTCCGATGACACCATGGTTGATGGGGATAATACCGATGTTGGTACAAAGGATCAGACTCAAGGTGGAGCTTATTCAGAACCTAGGCCTATCATACAGAGAAGAAATCCTAAGTGACTTGATGATTTGTTGGATTGAGCATCGAGACATTAACTTCGACGATATGGCAACATATGCTTTGAATGTTATCCTTGATGAGCCCTATGATTATAGAGAAGCTATCGCATCAGTTAACAGTTTCAGTTGGTTAGTTGCTATGGATGAGGAGATTGAATCATTGCAGAGAAACCATACTTGGGATTTGGTGCCTCTTCCCATCGACAAGAGAGATATTGGATGCAAGTGGATCTATAGATTGAAAGATGGTGAAAATGATGATCTCGAATACATGGAACCATTAGTCGCAAAGGGGTATGTTCAAAAGAAGGGGGTAGAGAATCATGATTCTTTGCTCCAGTGGTTGCGCATACTTCTATTTGTATTCTCTTAGCATTAGTTGCTCATTATGATATGGAATTAGAGCAACTAGATATCAAAACTGCATTCTTGCATGGTGATCTAGATGAGGAGATTTATTTAAAGCAGCCGGAAGGGTTCATTGATAGCAGCAGACTAGATTATGTTTGCAAACTCAAAAAATCTCTATATGGACTAAAGCAGTCCCCTAGACTATGGTATAAGAGGTTTGATAAGTTTATGCTTTCACAGGGATACTCCAGAAGTTTCAAAGACTAGTATGTTTATTTCAGGAGATGTGATGGTGCTATGATTTATTTGTTGTTATATGTTGATGATATGCTGATTGCATCTTGGAGTATGGTCAGAATTGAGGAGTTGAAAGCGGAGCTCAGTAGAGAGTTTGACAAAAAGGATTTGGGAAACACATAAAGAATATTGGGTATGGAGATGAACAGGGATAGGAAGCAGAGAGGGTTAAGGCTCACTCAGGTGCAGTACATCAAGAAGGTCCTCGCTCGATTTGGAATGGAGAAGACAAATCAGTTGGCACTCCATTAGGCTCTCATTTTAAGTTGTCAAAAGACTTATATCCATCATCAGAAGAAGACAAAAGGTATATGGCTGATATACCTTGTTCTAGTGCTGTTGGTAGTCTTATGTATGCGATGGTGTGCACAAGACCAGAATTGGCCCATGCAGTGGGTGTTGTGAGTCGATATAATTCAAACCCTGGCAAAGAGCATGGGCAAGCAGTGAAGTGGGTTCTTAGATATCTTCGAGACACTTCTTCGGTTGGCTTGCTGTATGGTGGAGGGGATGGAGACATCTCTCTTAGAAGATACTACGATTCTGATTATGTTGGGGATACAGATGCTAAGAAGTCAGTGTCGATCTATGTTTTTACACTTGGCATAGGCTCGATTTCATGGAGATCAAAGCGACAATCTATCATAGCTTTTTTGACTACCGAAGCAGAGTTAATATCGATTGTGCAAGCAACAAAGGAAGGATTATACTTACTTCAGTTGTTGGATGATCTTTCAATGGTGCAATGGACATTCAGGCAGTCAGAGGGCGATTCATGTTGTAGAGAATCAAGCTTATAGTTCATAGAAAAAGCACACTGATGTTAGAGGTTTCTTTCTTATGCTTGAGGAAGAACGAAGCAAGATCAAATTGTTGAAGGTGAGTACTTTGGATAATCCTTCAGATATGATGACAAAGTCATTTCCAAAGGACAAGTTTGAGCATTGCTTAAACTTGATCGATTTGATTCCTGTTACTTAAGCAACATGGGTGCTAGACCCAACAACTTCTATGTTGATTGTTTGATGATAAAGTGATGAAGAGAGATTGTTACATTTGAATTATGATGGAGTATTAAATTTGGATGATTCAAATATTTGTTGAGGAGGAAAGAATTTGATTATTTGGTTCTTCAATTAATTTGGCTTGCATATGGAAAGATATGAGAGGATATTTTGAAAGGGAACTAATTAATTAGCCAATCAATTAATTAGTCAATGCATTTGTTATATGAAAAAATATACGATTAGGCATAGAGAATTAATCAATCAAAGGAAAGATATGGAAATCAAGATTACACCATCTATTTGTGCTAAAATCAAATCATGCAATTTGGAAAGATATTTGGGTAATTAGAAAATTGTTTTTTTTAATCTCCAAGCAATGCTTCATTATCAAGTCTATTTAAATAAAGGAATTTCGTCTCCATATGTAAGTGAGTGTGTGAGAGCATCCACCATTATCCTTCTCTCTCTTTTGTACTCTTTTTTCCTTCAGTGGAATAAAAGAAGTTGTTGGGTCTTCGTTGACGTAAGATATTCATATCCGAACCATGTTAAATCTCCTATGTCTCTTATTTCTGCTATTGTGTCTGTGAGATTGCATAATTGATTTTTTAAGTTCCATTGATATCTAAATATCCGATACTAGATCCTGATCAAATAATTCGGTTCCCCTCAAATTAAAATAAATTTCACAACAGTTTGGCATCAGAGCCGATGGTCCGATGATAACAATATGATGCAGCGTCGACCTAAGTGTAACAACCCGAAATTTAAGCTATAATAATTAATTAACAAATTAATTAAATAATAAAATAAATTTTTTAAATTATCAGAATTGAGCCACGGGAGTTGCACCATGGTGTCCATGGTAATTTTCTGTTCAATTTCCATATACAGATTGGTAAAATCCGAGCTAAAACAAAGAAGTTACGAATTATTAAATAATAATAATAATAATAAATAGGCAAGATCGACCCTCACCATGGCTAGGTCGACCCTAGCATGTGTGGGTCGACAGGTAGGTCGACCCACCTTGCATTTTGTACGTAACTTCACTCAGTTTGATTCGAACACGTCATTTTTTCATTTCTACTCCATCTTGTGCGTTCTGTTTCCATCTGACGGTTCCCATTGAGCCTACGACATGGTTGCACTTGATTTAGTCTTCAAATCCAATGGTCTGAGATCCACAAGTGACACTATAAATAAGACCCTAGACCAAGCTATTTTTCTCATTTAGATTTTCACCACTTGGGTTCATTACCTGAGGCTGGACCCTAAAAGGAATATTTTTTCAATGAGAAAATCTTTTTAATTAAAATATTTTATACCCTAAAAGTGGATCCGAAAAGGCCAAGGAAAAGAGCTAAGGACCACATGTGAGTGTTTAAGTAGTTATTTTATATTTTTAAGAAATTTAAAATAATACGATTCTCAATAGTTGTAGTTTTTTTGCAATTTTGAGACCGCTTTTATATAAGTTGTTTACAGTTAATTTTTAATGTTCTTTTCAGACTATTTTGTTCAGCTATTTGTATTTAGCTATTTTATTCATGTATTTATAGTTATTTACTGTTATTTACAGTTATTTATATTTTATTTACATCCGTTATACGTTAGAATTCAGCCTGTAAATTTTAATTCTTTTTATCCCTTTTTACAAAAATAAAAATAATAAAAAGAGGATAATTCGCTAATATGGACAAATTATAAGAATACTAAATTTACAGAAAATTTGATGTAAATAAGAAGAATTGTAATAAAAAGAATATATAATGAAATAGGCAAATTTGACATTTGCAAGCAAGTTTATAACTAGTAGTTATAACTAAGAAGACAGAATAAAAGGGAAATTATAACGTAGGTTAGAATTAAGCAGAAAGAACAAAAAGATGCTTATTTTAAAACATAGAGTTAAGTTAATAAGCAAATGTAGCAGAGATAACATAAGAGGCTTATTCTAAAGACTTATACTAAGTTAATAAGCAAATATAGCAGAGATAATAGAATATGCTTATTTTAAAGACTTAGAATAAGTTAATAACCAAATAGAGCAGAATTAACAGAAGAGGCTTACTTACAGGACTTATACTAAGGTAATAAGCAAAGATAGAAGCAGGACCCATACTAGCAGCACTCCCTTCAGTCAGGAACTAATGGTCTCACAATATTTAGGTGGGGCTGGGACACGCTTATGTTGTTTAGGATAGATAAGTGGTCAATCGATAGAAACTCAAACCAGGGGATTTGGACAAGGGGTGCAACTAGATTTTGTTTGTTAGAACTCGTATCGGCAGCATTCCCCTTTCAGACTAGACTGATGGTCTCACAAGACACTTAGGTGAGGCTGGACATGACCCTGTCAGACTAGGACTGATGGTCTCACAACAGATCAGGTGAGGCTGGGCACGCTTAAACTATTTAGGATACATAAGAGGTCAAAAGAGGGAGCAACAGATAGTGCGAGCCGAATAGTGGCCGAGCGTGTGGCCTCGATGCAGGGATATAAGTCGCTATTGAGTTCCAAAGCTCTAAACAAATGTTTTTTTTTTTTGCAATGGGACCCATAGGATGAGACTAGCTCACAGTGGCACAACAGATCGATCAAAAGGTAGAATTAGGATTTCAGCCTAATTAAAGTAGGATTAGGATTTCGGCCTAATCAAAGCAGTTATCTAAGACAAGTACAAACAATCGAAGATAGTTAGAACTATCTAAGCAAAGCAAACAATTAAATAGTATTTTATTCTAGCCTTATCTTTTTCTTTATTTCCTTTTATGCTAGAACTGTTGCTAAGTCTGTTATCTTTATCTTACTTGAAAATATTAGCAATTACTTCCACTCACCAGGCTTTTAGTCTGACCCGCTCCTCTATTTCTCTTTTTCCCACATAGGCTAGCAGAGCCGGGAACAGTAGATTTCATATTTTCTTGGAGATTCAGCTATGGAGTTTTTCTTCATGTATTCTTCTCCATTTCAGTTTTTATTTCATTTGGACTTGATGTACTGGTACTTTTGAGAGGGATGGTTTTATTTATGTACTCTGATATTATGACTGAGATGATATTTTTCATGAGACATACGTATTTGGTTTTTAAGACATATTATGTGTTTGGTTTATGACTATTTTATGGAATAATAAAGTTAAATTTTAAATGTTTTTGCTGTTTTATTTATTTGTCTTGTAAATCTTAGTCTCTGTAAAGTTCTTAACTATAACTATAACGCATCATGTCCTTTCATGTGTCCTTTTGGGTATACTAAGAGGTGTGGGATGTTTCACTAAGTATGCTCTAATATGTGCTTTGAGCTCCAGATTCTCATTAAGGTGGAGTTCACTGCAACAAAAATACCCTATTAAAACGTTCTTTTTACAACGGGCATAATCTGCCCGTTGTAATTGACGGCTATTACAATGGTCATTTTAGGACCGTTGTAATAGATGCTCTGTCCAACACCCTTCTTACAACTTGCATTATTTGCCCGGTATACTAGAGAGATATTACAACGGTGAACTTCTGCCCGTTGTAGTGGAAGTATATTTTACAACATTCAGCAAATGCCCGTTGTAATAGATCGACTACAAATTAGGACACTTTCTTCTTTTAATTTTTGAGCGGGCATATCAAAATATTTCACTGCGCTCTTTTTCTTTTAATCCAAAATTTTCCTCTCCGCTTTTATCGTATGCCCCAAATCCCAAATCAGTTTCTTCCGGTCCATTCCAAAGTCGTTCCATCTCCAAAAAATATATTCTACCACATAAAATAAATCTCTTCACGGATCCATAGTAAAAAAATCGCTAATGTTGGAAAACTTTGATGCTGCCGTCGGCGCAAATGGATCCGGAATTTGTCCTTAGAATTCTGTTTTATGGCCACAGATCTGAGTTTATCATAGAAATCTACTCACGCCGCTTAAAGAAATCTGGAGCTTTTGATGCCGTCCGCCCTTCGTCTAGAATTGTTGCTACTTCTGATGTCGGCGTGGTAGGGTGGTTGTCGGTATGGTGTTTGGAGTGGCTGAATTTGATTAGCGTGCTGTTTGAGTTGTGCAAGGAGGAGATAGGGTGAGGCAGTTGTCTGAGATCGTGGTTGTAAGGGAGGCCTGAGGCGGATGTGGGGTGAGGTTGGGTCTGGATTTTTTTGTTGTGGATCTGAAAGTGATGGGTTAGTCGTCTGAAATTTTTTGTTACCTGATTTCGGCATTAGGCGGCGGTGGTCATTTTGCTCTTTACTTAGATAACGACTTGTAAGATTTCTTATTTTATTTTTGTTTTTTATTTTGTTTACTCATGCTATGAAAGATTCATAACTTCAGTTGTTAAGAAATTAGTATATAAAATGTCTCTCCGGTTGCTCGATTAAATTTCACGGTCGACAGATAAGTAATAGTATTGTCCGTGGCTCTCTTTCTTTCTCATTCTTTTGACCAAATTCTAAAAATGCCATTTGTCTCATTCTCAAGGCCTGCAAATTCTATCCATCGCTACCCTCCCATTGCAGCTCTGTTCCCATTACGTAAATTGTTGCTACACTAGATTTACTTACGGATAAGGAAAATTTTTGTGCATTTCCTGTTTCTTATGTTTATAATAGCGTGGTTGCGTAGGGCATAAATCAATTAGTTTGAAGGTAGAAGCTAGACATAATGCTAGAAAGGAAACTCCAAAGATCCGAAACCGTAGATTTCGGAAAAAAGGCAAGTATTTTTCTTGTTTTGTATTAGTGTGCGTCATTAAGTATATTGTTAATGTACTGTAGGATTGCTACATGATGTGATTAGTGCAATTTTTACCTCAGACCCAAAATTTCCAGTATAAGCATTGGAATAAATGAAGATCCAGAGTTTGAATTAGGCTATTGGTATATTTTATGCAGTTTGTAATTTTAGTTAGAGCACTAATATATCATTTTTGAAACAAAATGAAGCTTGATTACATAGGTTTTAAGAAATACTAGCAGCGGCACCAAATATTTACTTTGAAAGAGAAGAAGACGGTGAATCATATTATATTTTTGCCTACATGAATATGGATAATGCATAAATATTTTTCCGTTGTGATTGAAACATGCGAGTATTTAATTATTTTGCTTAACCAAATTACAAAAAAGAATATAAACCGGTGATAACTTGTTGTTTTGCTTAACCAAATTACAAAAAAGAATATAAACGGGTGATAACTTGCTCTAATTCTACCCTTTTCCGGCAGTATGAATCATGCATAAATACACTTAGTTCTTTTCATATTAAAATTTGGGAAATCCGAATAAAGATAGCACGGACTATTTATTTTTTTATAACAAAGTTTACTGGCTAAACTATAGAAACCATTCTCATTAACTGCCACATTGCCTAATGAGAAGGAAATTATCAAATTTCTGCCTGATTTCCTTGAGTAACTTAATAAATTATGAGTTTATACTTCATGAGGTTCATTGATTTATAATTTCTAATGGTGGGTTCTCAATTTTTTCAGACAGTTCAATGGGTCGCCTGCAAAGCCAGGGCTTTTTGTGTTCTGTTCAACCATGCAATTGTATGCTCTGTTGGTTGATGATCAAAATAAGAAGACATTATTTTACGCATCTGCTTTACGGAAAGCTATTCGTGGGGAGACGGGCGGTACCACTGCAGTAAGTTCTTACTAACCATTGTTATTGTGCAAATTTGTTGTTGCATTTGGGCTTGTTTTTTAAGTAAACTTATATTTATAATACAATATATTACACTACTATAGACTAAAGAAAGCCTCTTAGGATTTGACTGTATGCTGATACTTCTATATAAGTTGTACATATATAATTTAAGATACTCGGTGGGTATGTAATATTTGGTTGCATAATTGGCGAGAACGAGAATCCTTTTGTACCGCAATTATTAACACCAATATATAAGGATCAATGTTCTTTCTAATGATCATATAACTCCCTGTTTATGTACCTTTTTTAAAGTAGATTATGAAAAATTCTTAGCACTTTCAATTATTTCACTAGAACTATTAACTTTTTTTTTTCTTGTTGAAGACCTAGAGAACCAAGTTTTGCTTGTAAACTCTAAGAAAGTATGCACCAAACTCACAACACATACTTCATATATGTAGTTAGCAGGCACTTCTAAAAAATACTGAATTAGTCTTTAATTGAACAATTCAGTCTTTAAATAACACCGTTTAGAGACTGAAAATTTGAGTCACTAATTTCAAAATCCCAAAAGTTATCTAAGACTGAAAATCAGTCTTAAATACGTTTAAAAACTGAATTGTAAAGACCGACATATAGTCTTTGATCTGTCTTTAAATACAAATTTATTTAAATGTTTATATCCTAATTCGTACAATGTGTGCATTTGAGTGACTGCATGTAATTTACATTATCATTGTATGTATGTGATTTACATTATCTTTGTATATATTGCAGGACATAGCAGAAGCAAATGAATTTGAAGAAAAAAGGTGTTATGTGGGTTTTGATTAACTAAAATATTATGGTTCAAGCTTTGCTTCAATTTCGTTCGGTCTAAACGTCAAATCTTGTGTTATTATTTGTATGTACTACGTGTTATGTTAGTTTAAGGTTGTATTCGATGTTTTGTAACTATGTAAAATTTTATAAATGATGTAAATAGATAAATCTTTTTGTTATTTTGAAATAAGAATTTCTTTTGCAATTTTTAGTAAATTTGAATAAATATGGTTGTCATTAATATAATAATTTTGTTTCAATTCAAATTAGTTTAAAATTTACATGTGTATTGTAGTAGTTTTTTTTAATCTTTTCTCATTTGAATTTTTTTAACGGGCAAAAGGAGTTGCAAAAGACTCTTTTGCAACGGGTAAAAACAGTTGTAAATGAATTAATTGCAACGGGCAAAAATAGTTGTAAAAGATCCTTTTGCAACTGGCAAAAACCATTAATGTAAAAGATCCCTATTGCAACGGACAATAACCGTTGTAAAATTCATCCACTCTATTACAACATCGCATAATACAATGGACCTTGACCCGTTGCGAAACCTCTATTACAACGGGCATCGCCCGTTGTAAAAGGGGTATTTTGTTATAGTGGTTATAAGTTAGAGCGCGACCTGCTCCAACCGTGGAAATGAGAACTCTTTGTGAAACAGCTTGGCCCAACTGTTGGAGGTGGTAGCGATCTAATCTAAACTGCTGGAGGTGTTAGCGATCTTATCCAAGTATTTGAGGACTCTATATAACTTCAAGCTGAATTGAGAAAATGCTCGCTAAGGTGGAGATTTGTTAGGTGTGGCTTGCATTGTATTAGAGTGGGTGCATAGATTGGATTATGATTAGTCCCACATCGTAAAATATTCTAAAAGAGATGGTTCTTTTTGGTGTATTTTGAAATGAAAAGATTAACCCGATTATGATAAAAGAGGCAAAGACCCAAGCTGCCAAAACAGGCTTCACTACTTGCCAGATATGGATTTTATGCTATAATTAAATATTCTAATGTAGTACCTTGGGCAAGGTTAATATTTATGTGACCACCACCAAGGCTCCGACTTTGATGTGAGAAGTCGCAAGTTCGAAACATACGTAATGTTATTCGAATTGCTGGACTTAATATGGACGTATATTTTGTTGTATACTACTTATGACTTGTAGTATTAATATGTACTACCATTTAAGTATCCAATTCAGAAGAAAAAAAAGGTTAATATTTATTTGTATTAGGTTTTTGTTTACTTATTTTCATGGATTTTTCAACCAGAGGGATAGAATATGAAAATACTTTGTTATCTATTCCACTATGGAGCAAAACTATATGGTTAAAATGTCATTATGAAGAACTATGCTATACTATGAAATTCTTGTTCTTATCATTTCTTTGTTCATTTTCATATTTGAAATAGGGATTAAATTTTGAAACCATTGTTATATCACCTTTATCTACTTAAGCTTGATGGTGGTAGAAAAATTTGTATGATTACCCTAATTTTACTATCATGGAATTATAAATGGTTAAGCTTTGTACAAAACTTTACTAATTTAAATCAACTAATACAAACATTAGTTAATTTTAATGGTAATGTTCTTGAATATAATGCACAAAATGGATACCACAAAATCTATATAAACTCAAATAACAAGATATGCATATCCATATTTGACATTAAACATCCATTTACACATACTTCATGCTTAATGCAAATACATTATCTGAACACCAAGAATTGGAAGAATTTAAGCACTTGGCTTGAATAAAATAATTTGAAACTTTAAGTTTTCAAAATCATAAGATTTGAAATTAAAAAGGGAAAATATCAACGA
The DNA here is from genome assembly GCA_030765085.1 of Allium cepa. NCBI lineage: Eukaryota > Viridiplantae > Streptophyta > Magnoliopsida > Asparagales > Amaryllidaceae > Allium > Allium cepa. The sequence continues at coordinate 57,513,688 of CM060931.1, forward strand.
TCTTTTGTATTATGATATAATGAAAGGATAAATTAGAATCCATCGTCTTCTTATTTAAACGAAATGTAATATTTTGTTGGGGCGCATTTATACAATCGATAAAAATGCATGTTCAATGCTATAGCTTTTGATTCTTATGGATATCACCTTACATGTACCATAGCAGTGAGAACTCTTGGAAGAGTGGGATTTCAAGTCACTTGACAAGCATTTATCAAGGATTGTATCATGCTATCTTGATGTTAATACCAATGTTATAATGGAGTTTCATAAAATGTATTGCCATGTTCTATGTTGATCTTCATTTTATAGATTTATTGGGAAAATTCAATATGATGTTGCACTTCGTTGTTGAAGATTATATAATTTGATTAAAATAACTTCTAAAATAGTTCTATGTCTAACTTGAATATGTTTCAATCTCCATAGTATTATATTGATATGATTTTATTTAAGTTTAAAATTGGGATTTTATGTTTTTAGTTTTTTTACAATTTCAAACCATTAAAAGATACATACATACATACATCTGTATAGAAAAAGTCCTCGGCGGCTTCGGCACATATGCCTAAAGAGCACGATCACACAGCATGTTGCACTACAAACAACTCATCCATATGACTTTGCATAACTTAGTTGCTTAGACACTCTCACCCAAAAAACAAATACAATACAAACATTTGACACTGAATAACAATTGACCAATGAGACTGTTCGCATTGCAAGATAAGAGACAGATACCCACATCTTCCATTTTTACGATCCAAGCAAGAAGCACATAGCTTCTATTTGAACGGGTTAATTTGTTATAGTTAAATAAAAGGGGAAGATCATATTTTAAGTCAAATTTCTTTTTCATCCTATATCTAATATTGAGCAAGTTTATTTTATATTTTGGTTATATCTGCTAAAAAATAAAATGTTCAGATTGCCTTTCTTGTCTTATTAAGAAACCTTTTATTCTATTTTATGATCTTAATATTCATTTTTGTATGCATGTGCATCTCAAGTGCCAAGTATTTTACACACACATATTTTTGATTTTAATAACGAAAACAACTTTTTTGTTAAACATATTATGATTATTATGTGTTTAATTGAAATTAACAAAAAATTGCAATATTTTTCTGATTTGAAGTCACACAATCAAACGATTGGTTTCCACCCATCGTGCATTTGTATTAGTTATAACTGCAGCCTCTTTGCGGTTGTATTAAAATGGCAAAGAGATGGTCATTTTTGCTGAAGGCATTAAAATGACAATCTCTTTTCCGTTTTAATGATCAGTCCCCAATGCCGGTTCAGTAACCATGGTGAGAGCTTGTTTATTTTCTCAACCGACCAAGTCACGTTAATGTGACTCATGCCTTGTTTAATGTATATTTTCAAATTAACAAGGCACTGTTCGGTTTGCATATATATATATATATATATATATATATATATATATATATATATATATATATATATATATATATATATATATATATATATATATTCCTTTTCCCCCCATAAATATTTGTTCATAGTCCTGACCTTAATCTCAATTAGAAGAAAAAATAATTAGATGCAAATATATAATATAAACTCAGATCATGTATAACTCCAGTCTCTGCGACACATTCTTGGAGTTACAATGAACACATTAAAAAAAATGATCGGCAAGATCAGCCAATATGGAACAAACATTCTCCACCACCAGCAATGTTAATTTGACCACTGCCAGCACTGCCGATACCTTCAACATCAGTGGTGCCAGTGCCATCAACATCATAAGAACCATCAGAAATACAATCGCCGTTATCACCACCATCACCATCAGCACCCACAGCACTAGCAATATTGGTGCCAACATTATATCCTGCCAATTTGGTTTATAATACAGTCACTTCAGAAAAGCACCTAGTAATATTTAGTTTATTAACATGATGATTACTTTTTCATTTAAATTATGTAATTAGTTACATTAGTTATGTATGCTACTAACTGGAATTTGTGGTTTGCTTGAATATAGGCAGCGGACGGAATAAGGTTTTAGCTTGGGTATCATATGGTGCTTAATGAAAAGTGGATAGATATTTCATAGGATGCTCAATCTCTACAAATTGTCAAACTGGAACAGGCCTGAAGGTAAAATATTATCAAACTGCACAGTCTATGTGAAAATTAAAAGAACCACATAACTTGTCAGAATGATGAAGTGAGAAAAATAAATGTAAAATAGCTGAAAAGAACTTTGATTTTGTGACTGATTTGATTAATTGGTGGTCTTTTAGGGTTTTAAAACCATGGATGAAAGTTACCCTAATTCTCTGGATTATAACTTTAAAACGGCACAAAAGAATTTTGGCTTTTTTGTCAAAAAAATAGTTGCCTGTACAATTTCAAAATTAAATAAAACAGAACAGCATTAGTATACCATTAGACTAGAGAAGGCAGAACCAGTGGAAGTTACCAGCTCCATGACTTTCTCAAGACAAAGTGTAAGAGAAGATCTTTTTGTTCAATTCCAGAAGTCGGACCTTGTAATTGAAAGTAATGTATAAAGTGCGCTTAAATAAATTTTGGATAATTTTTGGAAAGCAGATTTGATGATAGAAAAAAGTTTTGAGGAGGTGTTGGTTCTTCAATTTTAACAAGGTCATATATGAGTTAATTGAACAATATCCACAAATCAATTATGTATATTAAATAATTATTAGTTCTCTTATATTAATGAATGTTTAATTGAACAATATATCCAAATCAATTATGTATGGTAAATACAAAGAACGACTGCCAAGTCCCTAAAATTGAAAGATGATGGAAGAAAAGTCCCTCCTGAAAAAGTTATGAAAATTTCATCTCTATTTTTAGTTTTTGAGTAATTTATGCTACCTTTTCCCTTGATTTCAATACTGGACCCATTTTCTAGAAGGGGACAATTTGTTAAAAATAACAAAACATGGACCAAATTTATATGGATTTATGAATAAGGACTTTTTGTGCATGAGCTTTGAGAATAAAGACCTTTAGTCCAATACCCTAAGTAAATAATTTTAGTTCCTTTTATATGAATGAATGTTTAGTTGAACAATATATCCAAATCAATTCTGTATAGTAAATAATTATTAGTTCCTTTTATTTTAATGTATGCATTAAATATACTACTAATAGACTATGTACTGACAACTAAATGAAGATATTACCGATCAACAGAAATATACTTAAATTAATTTTGTGCATGCGCGTATATAAAATATTACAAAAATAATATTCTACGTATCTTCGTCGGTGATTTTATAAATTCATCCACTAGTTTGATAAATATACTCTTAAAATATTGCAAAAATATTATTCTACATGTCTTTAGTGATTTTATAAAAGTAGTCCACAAGTTTATTAGGTGAACATCAAAATTAAACTTTGACAACAAATTAGCGATTCAGTTGCTTACAATTTATAAATGTTCGCTGATAAAAATAGACTCATCTAATATGATTCAATTAAGCTTACCGTTTGAAATGAGATAATCATGTTATTTTCACTTCACATGTCATTGTTATTTTATTCTGAAAGTTATTATGACAAACGTTTCATTTATTTGTATTTTTTAGGGTAAAATTTACCTTGCACAAATATTTTGTTAACTTGAAATTTACACGATAAAATAATTCTATTTTTAATAATTTGAATTAATTAATTTCTTTTTGGACAAATATTTTCAAACCGAATAAAATATTTACATGAACACAAAAGACTTAAATGTTGTAAATAACTTGTATAGGGACCAGACCTTTACATTTTAGCGATAACATTTCTAATTAACATAATATACAACTCTTTCTCTCTCTCTCTACCATCATGTTGCTTTATCAGTTATAATGATATTTATTTTGAATTTTAAATAAATAAATGAATTATATTGAATTTTTAAATTGAAAAGAATTCAAAAATAATTGGAATTTAACTCATGGAAAATATATTTTTATTTGATGTAGAATTTAAATAAACAATAACTAAGGTTAGAAAATAATCTTGAAAATTTTTGTTGAATTTAATTCAAATAAAGAAGTTTTGGAAATTTATTTAGAAAATAATAATTAAAAAAGTTCAATTTGAAATTTGAATTACATTTTTGAAACCTAAAAGTTGTTTGAAAAACTATTTTGTTAAGATAAATTACATTTGTGGCATTTTGAAATTTATATTGAAAATAAAACAATTATTTTATAATGGTTGAAAATTGAAAAATAGTATTTTGATAAAAGAAAAATTATTATAAAAATAAAATAAAATTTGGATTTAAACGCCTTCAATGAAATAGGGTCTCCTAATAAATCAAATAGGGTTTGGATTTATTAAAAGATGGAAGTAAATTTTCGTTGGACCTCACTTTTTATCGTTATCTGCAACATTATTTTGTAAATCCGAAGTATTTATAGCCTATACAAACCTACTACTTCATTCATTCTTCATCCAAACTCCTACAAATCAAAGTTTCATCACCCTGGCTGTTTGCCTTTGCCCACCTTACTTCATCTTTGTCACTTGATCACTATTATCAGTATATTCATCATCGAAAAGCAAAGAAAGGTGAGTATAACCCTCGTTATATTTTTATAGTGAAATACAACCCATAATTCTATTAGTGTCCGCGCACACACACATATATATGTATGTATATATATTTCATAACTATGCGAAACGTATATGAAATAGACTTATGCAAAGTGAACTGAGCATAATACATGTTAAGGTTACTATATGAGTCGTATGAAATCATACTTTGCAAGAAATATATATGTGATGGTGCTAATATATGTGTGTGTGTGAATTACACATTTCAATATTAAACTAGGATCATCTACAACTCAAAATCTAGAATGAATTTGAGTACGCAACCAAAAGGTAACATTTAGAGGAAAGTGTAATGAATAAATCGACTAGCTTTCGCCTTGTCGTTGGACCCCATGGTGATCAAGAATGACACGCCATGCTCGTGTTCGTATGTCAGACATAAGATCGTATTGCGTATATGAATGAAATGATACTCTCGGTTCGATCGTTGGTGGCCTGAGCTGGCGGAGCCATGGCCAAATGTCAAACAGTTCGATAAGGAAGAATGAAATTTGTACACATTCGTGCCAAAATTGGATGCTGGATGTCAGTAGGTGGCATGGCTGATGGTGGGGTCACAGAGGTCCAAGATGGTCGGAGAGATGGAATAGAGATGTGTGTTTGTGGGTCTTCAACACAGGAAATGAAAAATAAGAAAGAGAAAAAAAAGTTTGTAAGTAACCGTGCACAGGGAAAGGAAATAAATTAAAACCATGTTTGGATTGGCCTATATAAGCGACTTTTTAGCTTTTTAAAAGCCAAACAAACAGGTTTTGGCTTTCAAAAAAATAAAAAGTAGCTTAAGTCGATTCAAATAGGGCATAAGTAAGTGAAGCAAAAGTAAAAAAATTAAACAAGGGACGTGTGCACGTACCATGCATATGAGAAGGAAATAAAAGTGCTCATATATTCGTGCATAGAAAGAAAAAAAATAAAGTAAAGGTATGTGTGAACGTCGGCACGTCGTGCACTACACACAATTTAATTTGAGATATTAGCTAATTTCTTAAATATAAGAAAGTATAAGCTATGGATGATTTGTGTGTTAGTGGTTGAAGTATTTTGAAATATAATTCATATTTTAAAAGTTCAAAAGGGAATTATTTAATTATATTTTGGAGTTAAATTTTAATTAAAGGATGAGATTCTCTTTAAGTAGTCCAAGATGAATTTAGCTTGAATTAGATAAATCTTTTTTATGGAATTTTATACTAGAGAAACCTTTATAAAATAAAATGAATTTATTCTAGAAATGAATTGAATTTGAATTTAAACCATAAAAGATAAATGGTTTAAATATATAAGCTTTTCTATAAAGAGAATTTTAGAAAATTGTTTGAAATGGCGTCCCCAAATCGAAAATCGACCGAATTCGGTCTTTCCCCTAATTCATTGCCCCTTCCTCGTTTGTCTCTCCATCCCCTTTCCCTCCATCTCAACTATCCTCCTCCTCTCTTTTCTTTCACTTGTCCATTGCGCATATTAGGACGGCAAAGAACAAGAAATCAGAGCAATGTTTCACTATGTCGATCGAGCATCATGCGTCCACCACCATATCTGCCCGAATCTTTGTGGTCCCTTCTCCAACTCCTGATGGCTTCGCCTCCGAAGCAACGATGAAAATCCCTACTCCATGTTTTCATGATGCTTCAAATGTCAATGCTAACCCAGCATCTTTTGTGAATGTAAGCTCGCTGCCTGCTCTATTAGAAAATGCTTCTATTCCTAACACTCATGTGATTTGTACTGTATGGTTATTCCGGGTATTGATACCATGACAATGTATCCTGATAATTTTGAATTCGTAGGGGACAATTCTGCAAATCATGTGAAGATAACTAATCATCTTACTATTGGATCACCTGTCTATAACTTTTCTACTTATACTGCTACCCATAATAACTTTCTTAACAATGTGTCGTCGAACCCAACATCACCAATCAATCTAGTTGGAATTTAGAGTCTTCAAATCCAAATACCATATTGCCTTTAACTATAGTTCGAGGTGCTGCTACCCCGACATCTTGGCCCTCCTTGTTTGCCAATAAACCACATAATGCTGAGGTTACACTTTGATATTTTTTTGATCTCAAGACAGTTAATGGAATTAATATCCCTCTTCCTGGGGTTATTGTTGCAAAAAAAATTTCTTACCACAAACAACTTGTTGGTTTCTTCCTGGATGATAACCCACCATTTCCTATTGCGAAATCCCTTCTAAGGAAGTTCTGGAGATTGGAAGGAAATATTACCATGCGATTTGATAATTATATGTTCTATTTTGCTTGTACATGCCCTGTGTATAGACTTCGCATTCTTGAAGTGGATTCTGTTATTATTCTGGGAAAACCGTTTATCGTTACCAAATGGAGCCCATCGGCTGACACTGCACGTGAACTAGTACTCTCTATCCCTGTTTGGATCCATTTCTCAAACATCCCTTTTATTTTTCAATTATGGTTGGTATTGATTGGTCAGAAAACCTGATTGGTTAGCTAACCTATTTTAATGAGGCGGCAGTGAGACATGACCGATTATGTTACGCAAGAGATTTGACGGACGTAAAGCTTGATAGATTTTTATCATCTATATTACCGATTGAAATAGCTCTTGGCCTTGTTGCTCTATGTTTGTTATAAGTGGAAACTGCTGATATGCACAAATTGTACATCTTTTAGTTATCCTGTCACTTCTTGCAAGCATTCCCTTGCTCATACGCCATTGCCTGGCGTCAAGGAAATTGTTGTAAGTCTTCCTATGACTCATAAAATCCCTCTTTCAAAAGTCATGAAGCATGTATAGGTCTCGAAATATATGTCCCTACCTACCCATGTAGGTGGTGCCATTAGTTTTGTTACACCTAGCTCCATCACAAGTTCCATCACCGACCAATTTGATAGGTACTCTGAAGAGAAGATCGGGTCTATGAAGTGATGCAAACTCGCTACACCCCATTAACTGACACATACTTTAAGTTTGTCACCGATCTAAAGTGTGAACATAGATCCTTGTTTTCTCACATTTCTCGTAATTCCCTTATCTTCTCCATGGATGGAAAATATGATAAACATAATAATGAGATTTTAAAGGATAAAACTTGGGATAGGCGATACATATTCTATAAGGATTCAAAGGTGTTCAATTTCGAAATAACATTACATTTAATGAGCATTATGCCAATATATGTTATTGGTACTGACTCGTCTAAGGTTGAGTATGAACTCTCCTCTATGCAAGAAGATTGGTGGTTTATGTTGTTGCTTAGTAGTTTAAGCACGTTGCCTAACATCCTATGTTGTAATTAGTTTGGTCGTTCTCTTAGTTGTTGAGGCGTCCTTGCCTCAAACCAGCATTACATTTATAAAGTGATATAACCACAATAAAACCAGCTTGCCTATGAAAAATAGTAATACTTTATTTGGCCTGCAAAAATATATATTATAAATGAGTTTGAAATTCAATTATTATATAAATACAAATATTTTTTTGGATTTGAATATTGAAAAATACATAGTCAGCTCTAAAAGGATATATAATATGATTTCAAAGAAAGAAAAACCAAGTATATAAGTATATATTTAGAAAACATGAGTATATTTTAAAAAATATATGGAAACTGAGTTCAAATTGGCTAAATAAAGAATTTGTTTGAATTTAATTCAAAATATCGATAATCTAGTTTACCCATAATTTGTTATACTCATGATTAAGTCAATGGAAACCTTGTTCGATTAAAATTGAATAAATTAAATAATACTTGATCTTGAATATTATGTGAACTGTGTTTATATAGTAATTGATAAGTATAATTGAAATACAAATTTCAAATGGATGAATTAGATGTTTCGAATGAATTTAGGTGATTTTTTAGTACTTGTTTGATTTTAGAAATACAAGTATAGAATTATGATATGTATTTTCAACAATGATATATTGATGCAAGTTTATTATATCCTAGTTATATTGATCTGAATAGATGAATTGTCATGTTTGAGTTGAAATGCTTGAATGCAATATCATTTGATAATTGAATTATATATACATGATATTTATTTAGGATATAACATCACCTTTAGGAATAATGATGTTTTAGGAAGCAAAATATTTTTAAATATTAAAATTTAACATTTGACGAGAACAATATGAGGTATTGACTACTAAACTGCCAGTTTTCATCCCAGTGACTAATTCAAGGCACGTAACCAAAATTGTGACGACCTTGTCCCTTGTCAAATTTCTAAACGATCTATTGTTAGGACATACGAATTTATTGAAGATATTGAGGACTTATTAGAGGCATAGTGTAAATGAAGAGTGGTAGCCACCCGATGGAGATATAAAGATGAAGTGAACTACAGCATGACTATGATTTATCACATATCCGGATTTCTGAAGGATATGAAAACACAAAGATCATGTAAGGGATGACCACAACTAATAGGGAGTATACGGGTGAAAAGACCGTGATGACTCATCGGGAAGATAGTCTTAGTATAAGGTAAATCCATTGAGGAGATTTGTCAATGTGATATCCTACTAGGGTATACAGATGAGAAGATGATACACCCTTCTCTTGAGAAGATAAATTAGCCTTCTCAATAAGAAGTTAATTTGTCATTATTATAAGTAAAACTAGAAATGCCGACCTTGTAAAATGATTCTTTTGAAATGATATTTAGATGTTGTACAACAAAAGGCAACTCATATGGTAGACTCATACTTTACATGTAGGAGGATCATAAAATATTATTATTTAATTCATATGAGTTCATACGACTCAAATGTTATAAGAAATGACCCTCAGGAACATTTTCCACATTTATGATCTTTATTGAATTTCTATATGACCATTTTAACCTCGAAAATCTTGTATGGACAATAACTTTTGATAGAAGCTGATTAAGGTCTGAAACCACTTCCATTGCTTCAGGATGATGGTTACTTATTCCGTAAAGTGATTATTTTAGTAAAACGAGCATGCCATTTGAAAGTTACGATTTTTTTTTAAGTTTTGGCTATTGTTGGCCAGTATTAGCCAGGTAATTGATTAGGCCCTAACATAAGCTCATTAACTAATTTCAGGATTTTCACCTAATTGGGATTGATGGGACATCCCCAACTATATTTCCCACTTCCTAATACAGTCCTAAACCTCGATAAACCTAATTCTATTGAAAAGCTTCTCCTTAAACTTGCCTAAACCATCATTATGAGGTTAAGTAGGAAAGGAGATTTTAGATCCATAATATTTCTTGCATTGGAATACAGATCTTTTCTGTTCATCTCAGATCTAGGAGGGAATATTAGTATTTTAGGTATTTAGTGAGTGGTTCTTAACCTCTTGCTATCATATGCATGTTTATATAGTTGAAATTGATGTTTTTAACATGATTTTGATCCTAAAACATATTCTAACTTTAATCACACTTTTACACAAGTTTGTGGCCAAAATTAAAATTTTTTAAATAGCTTTGGAACTTATTTTGACATATTTACACGTTTGTGTAAAAATTGGATCTAGGATAAAGTTGTATGATTATCATGTTTATTGAATTTCATGAGTGTATAAATGCATATAGATCATATTTCAGTTTTTTATGTTGTGCTTTGATATGCTTTACTAGTGCATTTAGGTAGTTATTAGGTAGTTAGGAAAGAGGTCGTTTAATTAGGCAAATTGAAGGCAAAAGTGGCCGGGGTTGGATGAAACTTGGAAGAGGGGGGGGGGGGGGGGGAGGAGCCCAAGTTTCAAATCGCAATATGTTTGGATGAAGGGATTCTGTTCAATGATGAGTTTATTTCTAAAGAGGGATTACATAGATGTACTAGGCGAAAAGGCAAGGCTTAGGGACCTAAGATACGAAACAAAACTTCAGTCAGACATCGGGTTGAAGGTGGAAAGAGGATCAAAAACTCGAAGTTGGAATTTTGTCTAAGAAGAATGATCGGTACCGACCACTTTCCAATCGGTACCGACCACTTTTTGATCGGTGCCGACCACTTTTTAGGCCAAATGGAGAGCGCCGAAGGATTTGGGGAGTGTTGCACTGAGAAGGGGAGCCAAAGAAAGCAAGGAGGAAAGAGAGCGGTGTGTGAATTCATGTTGGTACCGACCTAATCCAGGTTGGTTCCAATCACTTTTTGGAGCTCTAGGGAGTTGCCGAAGACATGGTATTTTGAAGCATGAAGAATGGGATCTCCAAAAAAGAAAAAGGATGGAGGACATTGGGGTAGAGAAACTTAGCCAAAATTAGCTAAGTAATCAGATTGGTACCAACCACTTCTAGTCATTGCCGACCTAAATTTGTTTGGCCAATACGGGCCAAACTTCTGTGGAATGTTTAAGGGTCTCTACAGATCATGCTAGATGTGTTTATTGGTTCGCTTAGGGTTCAATGGTGATGTAGCAGCACTATGAAGGATTGTAGCTCGGAACTTTAATGATGGTAACTTAATGGTGAATGGAGTTAGGTTTTGATGATGGTCGCTCGATGTTGAAGTGTGTCGTGGGAAAGATTGTCCACAAAAGGGTGGGTTCTAGGAAGGGTGACTTGTGGATTAAACGTTGAATAGTTTTACTGTGGAAAGAAGGAACGCGAAATATCTCCTTGAAGACTATGAAAACTGGATCGAGTAAGGAAAATAATTAGAAACGCATGCTAAGGTATCATCGATACTCAGAGAGTTTTTTGATGTACTCGAAAATAGGGGTATTAAAAGGATGCTTATGCATACTTTGTTTGGCTACCCCAGATCAATTGAATGGATCTGTGTACCCAGGACCGGAGGAGTGGGTCTAATATCAGCTTTGGGCTAAAAGTGAGTACGCTGGAAGTAAGGATTTATCCATTATTCCCTGGTAAAGGAATGGTCATACAAGTTATCATATATCTGGGGCACAATAAGTGATAGTGGGGATTATTTGATGGATACCATGGTTGATTTGATTGTTTCTCCCATAGTTTATCACTTCAGGGATATCACTTGGGATAGGTACAATGGATAGGAATACCAAGACACCCGTCATTGTACTTAGTTTAATGTATACGGTTATGATGTTCGTAAAGCAGCATATTATGTTTGTTATGTCTTACTCTTTGGTTGTAGGGACATTCTGGTATGGTTTGTATACTCTTGTTCCTTATTATATCGACTTATATAGGATTTTGAGATTCATTTATCGCTCAAACTAGACTATTGTTTGACTCAAGATTTTATGTTTTGCTTCTTAATATCTCGGGTACTCTTAAATGAGTAGAAAAGATAGCAGGTCTAGGTGTACATAATGGCAATGTAGAGGACGAACATGATGGAGCTTTCTCGTATTGTGTATGGATATTATGCTTATTCCACTGTGCAACACTTTAGAGCCTAGGAAATGTTTACTTTACTATTATGTGATAGTTATTTAAGTTTACTTCCGCTTTGTATAAACTTTATTACTATGTATTTGAACTGGGCTAGCCTGCAATGGAAGTTGTGAGTGAATTTCGTTTTTTACCTTATTGGATCTTTATTGAGCCTATGAAGTCAAATTTATTTAGAATGTTTCTATTTTATTGAAATAACAACTTTTATTTTATTTAAATTTATAAAATGATATTGTATTATTTAATTTACATTATCTTAAATAAATACACGTATCATATACACATATATAAGTGTGTGCATGTCTAACATATCAATTAGTGCAAGGTTGAACATGTTCGTGTATAGATGTTAGGATTTACATCGCAACGGATACATTAACTCATCCAATATGCAAATATATTATTCAAATGTATGTTTGCATATATACTTTAGCTTTTATGAATAAAATACTACAATATATAAACTAAAATTTTATTTACATATAATTTTTTGTGTGTGTATAAACATAAGTATAAAATATTAACAATATGTATATATTTATATCTATATAAATATATTTAAATTATTTCTAAAATATACTAAACTTTTTTGTAATGCTGCAAATAGGTCATATAAGAATATAATTACACACCCACATATGTATAAACACATTAAATATTTATATATACGTATGTTGTATGTATTTCATATAATATATATTAATACAAATAATAATCAAGTAAAATAGTTTATATTTAAATATATAACCACTTGGTTTTACACATGGCTCAAGTTATTTTTTATAATTATAATGTATATATATAACCATACGAAAAATTAATTAAAAATTAATAATTTTTTTTTGAGATTAAATTATAATTTAAAATTTTCACTAAAATTTTTGACGAAAATTTATTATACAATTTAATAATTTAAAATCTAGTTTCTAATTTTTGGTTTATATATAAATATTTAAGAATATAAAAATATTTTTATTTCAACCAAGAGTATAATATGTATTAGTATAATTTTATAGAATATCGAACTTATTTTATAATACATATATGGATTTATATAATTATTTATATGATTAATTGATATAAATATTATTTAAATAATATATAAACATATAAAATTAGCTAAAAATATCATGCTTATTAAACATTATGTATAAAATTATATTTTCACATTAAAAGTATAATATAGTATTTAAATTAAAATCTATATAAACACACACAAACATATATATATATATATATATAATTATTTAATTAACCAAAAATTGTTTTTTAATATATAGCCATGCTGTACAAAGATGTATTGCCATAAAAAAATTAAACATATATGTATATGCATATACATACGACCAATCAAAAATTGTAACAATATATTTACATGTTGGAATCATCACCTAACTAACAATATAATTAAAATAAACATTATAAAAATAGAATGATATTTTTACATGTTAAGAATATACCTTATAGGCAAAGCCCATAAGCTTACTTGAAACGATGAGATCTGATCCTCGAACTAATTCCAATTCATCAAATTGCAAGTCTCTGAACCATTGACTACTAACTATCAATTAGCACACTAGTACAAAACTGGTCATTTGTGTCGGTTGTGTAACCCCTGTTGTGTCGGTTTTACAACCGACTCATATGAAGACGACACAAAAGACAATTTTCTGTTGTGTCGGTTGTACGACCGACACAAATATCAATCATTTGTGTCGGTTGTTATTAAAGAGCCGACACAAAACTATGAACAGTTGTGTCGGTCTTTCTAAGAGGACCGACACAAATCAGCTTGTATAGTGAAGCACACCGCCGTTTATTGTGTCGGTCCTTTCAGAAAAACCGACACAACTGTTCATAGTTTTGTGTTGGTTCTTTAATAACAACCGACACAAATGATTGATATTTGTGTCGGTTATGTTTGTTTTTTCAACCGACACAATTGATATAAAGTTGTATCGGTTCCCTTTGAAGTAACAACCGACACAAGTAATATCTGAAGCAAAAAAATATATATTATTACCGTTTAAGATTATAGAAACAGTATGAAATTGAATTTTAATTTTTCATAAACCAACGTTACTATGAACTGATTGAACAAAAAAATGTAATTATATTATCCATCAAGATAATTCATGTTTACAGACCAAAATAGAATATAATCTATCACAAACATAACGTACATAACAAAATACCAACGTACGTTACAAAAGATCGGCGTACACAACCAACTACATCCAATTATACATGATATAACTAGCTAAATTCTCTCGAACCTTGTCTATCTCTTGTTGGTTATAAGAACCGTCTCATACAAAGTCCTGCAATTAAGAGAATTGTTATACAAAAGACAATAATTAAGTCAGGAATACTCTGCAATATATATAAAAGATCAATCTGAGAGGAATGTAATTCAAACACAGGTTGAACCATGCATAAGCTGAATATTGGGAACAAATTAAATGATAGCTACAAGGAAATTTATTTTGGGTTTTACAGTACTGGAACACAACACACAGCTTATAGGCTGAGTCCAGGGTGAATGGCGAGTTAGAACAGGTAAATTCTAAACAAGAGATGATGGAGATTAAAAGATAGTTTTTCATTTATACTTTCGATTCTACTAGCACAGCCAGAAATCAAGATATCAACACTATACAACTGTATGTTTCTTTAGAATTTTTACTTTGAAATTGCTGAATACAACTCACAAGCTCTTTATTTATTTTATATTATTTTGTTGATATAATTTTTTTAATGTTGTACGTTGTTTGTACACTTTAGCTCGCTCAAGCTGACACCATCTCATATTGTAAACTATATTTGTGAAAATATAGTTGCTAGTTATTTTTGTGTTTCATTTTCTTCTAGTTATAAACAGTCAAATTTTATTTAATTTTTTTAAGATTGATTTGAAGAAAGTTCTCAGAATATTTTTAGTTATCAATCTACACATTAGTTGACAAACTGTTACACCGCCACTGATTCAATCGATGGTATTTAACTGGTTTTGTGTATTTATGATATTCAATCCATTATTAAATTTCTGTAGTTAAACTCTGTGATTTACCCTCGGTAGTTTACTTCTATGACAACTTCACGGTTCACAACTTCAGAAAGCCACAATTCACAAAACCATATTAGTGCACACCTCTGTGCCATTACTCCCAGCTCCCCAACATATTGCATCACCTCTGCAGTTTCAACCAAACCTCCTCTAGTCTTCACCACTTCTGCCATTACTTCAACAACCCTACATCACTGCATCACAAAAAAAGCCCTTGCCTGTTCCTCCCCAAACCATAAGAAACTGCAAACATCACACCTCCACTGCCATAATCAAACAACACTACCTCCGAACCACCAATCATCTCCAGCATACCCACATGTTCAATCATACACTTCACCTAAACTGTTCAAGCTTCATCACAAAAACATCCACTTCACTTAACCCCATATTCAAATTCTGCCATCCACAGCAACATCTCCACCAGTTCAACTATAGACAACTTACATCTGCGACCAACCAGTAACCCAACCTCCCTCCATTGGAAGTAGCAGCTATCATATTACATTCCACCACTTTTCCATGCTTAATTGTTTTAGAGATATCACTTTGTTCTTGTTTCCAGCAATTTTCTGCCACTTCTGCTTATTTATAACTTTAAACTTCCCTCTATCTACCTTACTTGACTCATTATCACCATTCTTAACCTCAACCACTTCAGATTTATCATTTTCAACATTATCATTAATAATTAGGCTACTTTTGCAATCAGCAGGTCTGTGTCCAAAAGATTTGCAAGCAATACAAATGTCTAAATTATTGTACATCTTACTACCAATAGAGAGACCAGTTGGTAGTTGAATCCCTTATTGCACCTGAATCTAAATTCTTCCAACACTTATCTTTTTTATGCCTTCTCCCTACTTCCTCTTCGACAACTACAATTGCAACTATCAACTTGCTACATTCTCACTGTCCATCATTTGAGTTCACTGCTACAGGAAATTGAGGCATTTGATTGTTGTACTTCCTCATTTGTGCCTTTCTTTGTTCACCATTCTCAGTTACATTTCATCTCCCTCTTCATCCAACAAAAACTGCACACTTCAACACCTCAACTTCCCCAAACTGCCTGGAATAACTCACCTCCCTCACTCACGACCAGAAACCGGTCACCACGACCACGTGACCAGATCTTCAACCACTTCCAACCCACAACCCAAACAAAAACCAAACCACTCACAGCAAACATCGCCACTCCCTCCCACTGCCTCCGATTACCTGCCTTCTTCGTCATCAAGCAACACCATCAACTTCAAACAACCATCACCTCAACTTCAATTTCCATCATCACCCACCTCCTACAACCCACAACCGCGAACCCACTAATTCAACCTCACTTCACAAACCCGAACCATCTCCATCACAATCAAAATCGCCTACCGACCACTGTTCACCTTCCATCCCTCTTCTACACAAACTACAAAACACAACATCAGACACCTCTTTCCATAGCTTTGCTTTCTGCCGGAGTTTATTTTCATTTTCATTTTCTTTTCCACGTGTAAATCATTTGTTTTAAAACAAAAAAGAAAAAAAATTGCTTTCATTTTTTTTTTTTGCAATAATAACTGTTCACTGTATGGCTGAAAGTTTGGAATCCAGAAGCATTAATGCTCCCTCACTTTAAAATAGTTTACTTCTTTGAATCAGCTGGATTTATAAGTTTAACTTCTAATATGACGGGTCAAACTAAAACAACGACTTGGTGCATCACTACACATTTTCTCGGTTTATTTTTTTTCCTTCAAATACATGAACTGAACAGTAAATAAAGACTTGGCCTTTGATTTCTTCTAACTAGCATTGCAGCAATGATATGATCGAAATATACCTATAATGTAGCTAATGTATAATATGAAGGAAAAAAACTAAAGTAGTACCTTTTGTAAATCGATGCTTTGATTGTGGTTTTTCACTATGTCATGCATATACCTCATCACATAATATACACAGTCAGTTGCTCCTAATTGTTGAGGACACTACAGCAATATTACAAGATAACTTAATAGTTAGTTTAAAATGAATTCATATGCCAAACAATACATAGTATTTATTTTATTTTATTTTTTGTTTGAAAATCAAATCACCTTAACATGCTTCCATTTTAAGGTACTTCCTCGAGACTTGCCACCGAATGCCTTGTAAATTTTGAAGGCCCTACACATGCAATAAAATGTTAAATAATAACTACTCCGGCACCCGCATTTACATACACTAATTTCATGTATAAATTTTTAATTTTATCACATATACTAACTTCATATAAGAGAGCAAATATATACAACTTACGTGCTCACTTGCGGTTTAATTTCAAGTTTATGTTTGCGTTCGTCCTGAGGATCAAAAACATAAATCTCATTCATTTCTACACGGAAAACAAGCAGTATACAACGTTTCCTGCGTTACAAGATTTATAGTTCGTTAAAATTGGCATCAAATTTGTAAACTAGTTACTAAAAGTTTAATGTTCATACCCTTCATACTGTGGGGCTAAAAGTAAGCTTTTAGATTGCAATGCTTTCCATGTGTTCGACAAATATGTATTTGTCGCATCTGGATGTTTTCGCACTTGGGAAAGCTTTTTGGGACACATAAACCCAATGGTCTCCACTTTGAGATCATTGCACATATGATTTAACCACCTAAACAAATTTAAACATATATTATTAGTTTTTAAAAAATTGACTATTCATCAAAGAACTAAGATGGTTATATATAAAAAAATTGCTAAGGAAAAAATACTCACATGATGTAAAGTTGCAACCATGATGCATTCAACCATGTCATACTAAGGAATTGGATAATGTCGTCCATCGTGATATGAATTTCAAAGTCCTCATCGTATGTGAATAAATCCTTATTCACTTGAATTGCATTGATGGCACTATCATTGGATAACATTTGAAGTATTAGGTCATGGAAATATCTGCACTCGCTCGTTAAATTTTTGAGAATCTCTTCATCCACGATTGATTTGCGTTTTGCAGACTCATCTGACATTGTATTCACGACCTTGTCATTACTATTTTCAAACAAATCCTTGGTTGGTTGAGATGTAGGTACCTAATTCAAAATTTTAAGTAGATGTTTGAAATGATGTTGTTAAAAGAATAGACGAATGCTAAGAATTCAACTTCATATGTTAACTACTTTTCGATAAGTTTATAAATAGATAAATTATCTATAATAAGTTCTAGTATGAAGAAATTTTACTTCTTTAATATGTTCTAATATGAAATAGAGGAGTTTAGCAAGCTAAATTAAGGAAGAAAAATGCATTCATTACCGTATCATTATCTCTTAAAAGCACAAGGCTTTTAGGCCATTGAACAAAACTCCCAACCGCTTCTCCTATCGTGTTGTGATGTTTAATTGGAACAGGAAGTGAGGTTCCTTCATGACTAGACTCCACTGCATCAATTCCAACTTTTACATGATCAACCAAGATTTGTTTATTATGACATTGATCTCCGGACCTTGAAGCGGGATGTACCATGCCATGACCCACTACAACAATTTTGGAGCCCATATTCATGGCCAAACGGCATTTCATCGGTTTCTAGAATGGCAAAGTACAAAACCAACATTTTTCACTTAGCACTTGTCAAATACATAAAATCGTATACGTTTATAAATTCAACTATGAATTGTTTACCTGCAAGTCTGCAAAGGGATCCGTCTCTTGAGTTTTGTTTGCACGTTGTAATTTGTTCGGGTGCGTTGATTGACAACTACTACGATGATCAGTTAATGGTGTGCTGATCTCCACCTCCTTGGGCAAATTCATCATGTTCAAAATGTTTGCAATCTGCTTTTGAACCATTGTACTCGTCTCTTGTCTCAATTTTTGGCTCACTTTAGCCTCTATTTCCTGAGTGATAACATGCAGCTCGTCAGCTGATATTACACCACTTCGACCTTTCCTTTTCTCTACATCCCCAAATACGTTTTTTATACCAACCGTCCCACCAATCCCTCTAACTCGACCTGGATGCTCTTTTTTTTTTCAAGACCACGACTCAAGACATCATCATACCTATCTGGAACCCATGACCCTTCAACGGCTTTTCCTCTCCAATCATTCTGTCAACAAAAAAAAAAGCTAAAACATAAGGTGACGTGCTTTTCACTATCATATGAAGATTAAAAAATTAAAATAGTGCTATAGTATCATGCTTTTTACTGAAATGTTAGCACCACACGTTTGCTGAAATGATATCATATTACGTGTCAAATTTTATCTAATAATAAAGAATGCTGGGTCGTGTGTGTTTTCAGTTTAAAACATGTAAAGCGATAAAACACATGGAAACTAGTCGTACCATTTTATCTGCAACCATCTTAGTTTTCTCATTAGGGATGACATAATTTCCATCGGCTCCTTTTTTTGATCGTGCCAAAATCCAATCAATACTCCGATCCAAAACAGGTCCACCTGGCAATATGGTCGAGGAACTATGGCCTTCAATTATCCATTTAGCCTTCTTCCCTGCATATCCAGCTTGTCCTAAATAGTGAGGATGCTCATTGCATGCCTGACTCTTCCTAGCCTTCTCACTTATTTTCTGTTTTATGACATTGCAAAATTCAGAAAAACATGAATAGCACAAGCCACAAAACAGTTGCAATTTGCACAAATGTTTGTACTATTTCTCTATGTATACTATTTCTCTATGTACACAAATGTATACAAACTATTATAATATTGCTCTCTTATAAAGTGCACTGTAACAAGAAATGCACAATTATATTCATGTAATTAGTACAATGCAGACATCAGTGGTATGTGAAGGTTACAATAAAAAAAATGAAAACATATTAGGAATAGGACAGTATTGAATTATTAAGAACAAAAGTGCAAGTTGCAAATTTTAAAATCTGTACCCACGTATTTCTACTACAAATAATTAATGCTACAATTTGAATCTCCCACAAAATTGCACTGATGGTACAAAAATGAATTTGTATATTTATAGTGATCATTTATAATGTGTGTAAGAAATAAACAAAACTGGATTCTGTAACTGCACTATACATATTCCACATAAACAGCATACAGATTAGACATAAATTTCTGCTCAAATGTGGAAATAGAAATATGCCAATAACATATGATTATCAACCATCTATATGTAAATATTGTGAAGTTTTTGAATAAATCAAGCACACCACAACCAAAAACGATGTTGCAAACCAAACTCCCACTGTCAAACCATACCCACACTGTTTCCTCTCTTCCCTATTGTATACATTGCTCCCCCACGGCTTGCTACAATCGACAGCACTGCATATTCAAACTTCCCCCCTTGCTGTCAAAAGATCATCACCTACTCCAATCACAAGACCAAACAACATCATCACTGCCTACACTCCAAAACAGTTCCCCTCTACATCTGCTACTTCACCAGAGACTGCTCTGTGCAACAAATACCCACATTTCCGTTGCATCGACCCACCATATCACATTGCTACACTTCATTACCCCACTGTTTTCAATTAACTGTCACAAACTGACACATTCAACAAAAAAATTTCTATATCACTGGCTTCAGTTAACTGTCACAATCTTTAATACATCATTCCACTTTATTTTTGTTATTCCTCCTACATTACCCCACTTTATTTAATTCGTAGAGTTACCACAGTCGTACAATTTTTAATGTTTTGAATATGAATCTTGATTAACTGTCAAGGGGTATTTAGTTACAAAACATTTATATGAATTTTGTTTAACCAGTTCTTCATAGGTTTAAATTTTATGTTATCCGTGTATATATGAGTAGCAAAACTGGTTATAGTCAATTTTATACGTGCATGCCCATTGATTACAGATTGTTAAACTAATCAATCCCTATTCCACATGAGGACATGATATCCACTTTCTGATCGTAAACTATGAAATGTTACATACACAATTTGGAAAATAACTAGCTGATCGTAAACTATGAAATGTTAATTTTAGAGAGTGTAAAGAAGTAGAGAGCTAAATATCATAAAGCTAAAGAGCAGTTTTCATTTTTGTTATAAGAAACTGCACGTTTCATTTTGTGAAATATTCAATTGCTCTGACGAAGCTGGTGAGTTGTAAAATGAAAGAAATAGCGTGTGACTTGTGGATATGGCATAAAAAAGCATACCTTAAACTCCTCGATTTCACAATACTTCTTAAATGTTTCCCATTGTGTTTTTGTAACCCCATCATAACATTCGTATGGCTCTTTATGGTTTGCTGGAAGCTCTCTAGTCTTCGTAATCCTACCACTAACCAATTTTTTTTTGAAACCCTTCCGTGCTCCACAAACATTTTTTAACACATTATTTTTCATTTTTTCGTCGATGTGATACTCGGTCTGAGGTAATAAAAAATAAAAAATAAACAACGTCAAAGCAGTAAAAATGAATTTGATAAACAATGAAAGCGGTTCATGACTCCAAACACAAAGGATTCAACTGACAATTTAATAAGAGAACAAATGAATTTATAATACCTTAATGTCTTCCCAGATGGTATCCTTAAGCCCTTGACTAACGCTAGCCCAATTCTTGATATTGATATCAATTCTAGATCTAGCTGTATCGCCTACGTACGCCTTAAAAGACTTCACCCATTTTCCAGTAGGTTTGCCATTATCACACCACTCAATGAACTTTGGCTCCGATGTTCTGTATTTCTTTCCGGTTGTTGGACCTCTTTGCCTCCTCTTAGATGACGGTTCTGAAGCGGTAGCGGAAGTGTTTTGCTCTTCAGTGTGTTCATATAGTTGCATTTCCATTATTCCTGTATCACAGATGTGCACCCGAAAGTTATAAAATATTTCAACAAACGAATAATAACTTAAATATCACCATGTATATTTTACATGCATTCTATAAGCTCATGATTTAACCACTTAAGTAAAACATACATGGTTGCTTAAATTTCAGAACAAGCAACGGGCCAATAAATGCACATATCTGAGAAAGCTACACATAACTAGTTCATTCGACCAATAAATTTTCATGTCTACTTAGCCGTTTCTTTGTGTAATTTTTTTATGCGATTTCAACCTATAGTGAGGGAACTTCAGTGTGAGAGCAGAAAATAAATGTACAGAACAATATAACATGGTATCTAATCACGACGGGTATAACATCATGTGATAACATATCATAAGCATAGATGAATTACTATTATAACATACATATCTATACAATTCAAGTGGCATTAATTCACAAAATATAAGTGTGTTTATCGAGGTGATAAACTCACTTTCTTTGGTAGAGAAGATGATTCAACAAAACAAAGCAACATGAATAAGCACGACAATTCATGGACGAGCTCAAGTGGAAGGAGAGTTTCAACCCAGATCTTAACAAAACATAAACATAGGTAAATATTTGACTCAACCCAAATACAGTAGAATGTACAGAAATAAAGTTATGAAAGGAAAACTAAATAAATGTAATTAAAAAAAAGTTTCACAGAAATGAAGTATATATAAACACATAAAAATCTTTTCTGATTTTTTTTTCAACACAAAATAAACACAAAGTAAAATACATACAAACACCTGAAAAGTTTTTAACTCAACAAAATGAATTCATTACACAAATATACTTTATAAAACACAGGAAATAGAACAAAATAGCTAGCGAAAACACACAAAAAATACACAGAAACCAGATTTATAAGACCACAAGCAAAAATTTTAACTCAACAAAAACTGAATATACACAAAATAAGATTTATGTAAACACATGAAAATCTTTAACTCAACACCAGAACAAATTTAAAATACACAAAATAAAATCTATACAAAATACATAAGGAAAGTTTAACTCAAAAATAAAACAAAATATACAGAGTGCAGCATTGGGGATGGCATGAGGTTAGCCAGAAAAATAAGTCAAAATAATTTTCACAAAATTTATTTATAAGATAAAACATAAATGGATTAGCCAAGTATCACATAGGCTCGGCCATAGATAACAAGCTAGGCCATAACCCCAAATGTATATGCTCGGCCAGGCTAGGCTTGGTGATGTATTTTGTAAAGACAGGGCTCGGCAGTGGGATGCATGGTCTCGGCCTGACAATGGAAGCAAGGTGATGGTCGTAGGAAGATCAGTCTTGAGATGGCGGTGGTTACGGCCGATCAGGTGAAGGTGGTGAGAGGCAAATACGTGTATATGTGTAAAATATGTGGTTATGTACTTCAGCTGCCTCCGGAACTCAGTTCCAGCTAAGAAACAACTGTCCATTTACGATATGGCCGGCTACATTATCAGGAGGAAACTTCCCTTGGCTATCTACAACAGGTTTCCAACTCGACTATGGACAATGGTCTCAGCTAATTTATGCGCCAAACGGCTGGACCGGTCGATTTTGGGCCCGTAGACAGTGTTCGTGGAAGTCCGCCGGTAGATTTTCGTGCACCTCTGGTGATTGTGGTACTGGACAGGTTGTTCTCAAATTCTTACACGCGTATAGAACTGTTATATCGTTTAAATTGAAACATGTGTTGAAATTCTAGGATTACACATGCAGCAAGAATGAGGTGTAACGATCATACACATACACACACACACACATATAGACGCACACTGACACACACGCGCTGGCAGACATAACTACATGCAGCCACAGTTCAAATTTAAAATGGAAAACGAAGGTTTAATAGGCCTCACAAAAGTCAATAAATAAGACAGTATCAAGGATATTTTTTTATCTTCACTTGAAGCCACTTTCTAAAATAAATCATTTATACGAATTACTTTGAAAACTATTTACAAAAACATATCATTTTGTTGGCAGGTATTTTGAAGCATCAAGACAGCATCACCATCTACATATCAAGAAAATAAAATGTAACTATGTCACAAACAATGCCACCAGTATAACAGCACACAACCAAAACCATCAATAGATTAGCCACTCCTCCATCTCATCTCTGACCACTAAGAGTTTCAGAAATTCACCTAAACTGATATCACTACTACCCCTGTAATTCTCAAGTTCAAATCGAAACTGTCATTGCTTCAGTTCAAATACAAATAAGTTTCTTGCTCTCCACCTTACTGCTGACATAGTCTCTGCACAGTGCCTCACCACCACTTCCACTCACTTGCACATTGACACTAACTACCCCACCATACCACTGTTACATTTCAGACAGACTGTGCTCATCTACAACATAACATCCTTCCATACATAACATCCTTTCAGACAGACAAACACTAACACAAACCAATAAATGCACTTATTCATCGAGTGTCGCTTTACATTATATATAAATGAAAAGTGTTCAGTTCAAAATTAATGTTACAGTGTGATGGGAACAACAGTTTGATATATATCATCCGTGTAGCAATACAGGGTTGAGGGTAAGGCAAGAGATCTTGCTGGACTAGCTATCCCTGAAACAGTGAGGTCTTGTTGGAATTAGTATAATAATACCTCCTTGATATCTCAAAAGGTTATACATACCTCCTTAATATATGTAATCCATACACACACAAACATCCAAATGCAGAAAATTATGTGGTCATCAAGATAAAAAAATCTCAAGGCAGCCTATATTTACAAAACATAAACTTCCTTGGAATTAAATAAATTAAATGTAAATGTAATGAGTACAGAGAAAAAAAAATTACGATGAATGTGGAGTACATGCAATGAGAATATCTGACTATTGATCTATGACAAACAAGATACCAGAGACGGGGAGAACATTAGACGATATAGATATGATTATATTCCAAAATACTTGCATACCTCCCTGATATCTGAATCAGAATCAGCTGATATACACATTCCAAATAAATGTACACATATGAACAAATTAAATGGTGACAGTATTAGAAGGTTAAAAAATTACCCCGCTATCCAAACCCCTTCATCGTGATCAGTACGTGCATAATTTGCATTTAAATCAACTTCTTCTTCTGATAGAGTTACGCCAATGGAAAAAGGTGGATTCTCGTCAAACTGATTATACTCTTCTTCATCTACCACGTCGTCGATCCCAATAATGCGTCTTTTTCCAGGAAGGACAACAGACCACTTATGATCAGCTGGGTCGGTGACATAAAAAACTTGTTTCACTTGAGATGCCAAGATGAGTGGATCGTTATCATGACTCACTCGATCAAAGTCAACAAGTGTGAATCCATGTTCATCCACTTGTACAGCATGATGGTTATCGGCCCATTTACATTGAAATAGAGGAATCGTGAAGTCCCTATTCAAGTTCCCAAATATTCTCAATTACTCCGTAATATGACATTGTCGCATTTATTGGTTTGTTATCTTTAGCACTAGCAAATTCTCTTGAAGATGCTACGACACTTACTCCACTATTTTGCATATTGCTCTTTTCATCCTGACGCTTCGTATGAAAGACATACCCATTAATAGCGTATGCTTCATAAGAGCTAACTTGAAATTTAGGCCCATACGCCAACCATTTTATTATATCGGAAACATTATGATTTGTTTGAGACAATTGAGACATTACCCTATCTTTAAACCATATGACGAATGAGCGGTTATGTTCATTTGTCAACCATCTTTCGTTCTTTGAAGGATTTTGAGACTTTAGAATTGTCATGTGCTCTTCCAAGTAAGGATGAACCTCACTAAGGTGCTGTAAAACAAGTAGGTGAGCTTTGTGAAACATATCATCACCAATTGACATCAATTTAAACCCAATTATGCCTTGACCGTCAAGTCGCCCTTCATGTCGAGACTTGCAAAGTCCAATAGGTTCAACGTCAATGAGGTATTGAGTGACAAATTCAATAACTTCCTCGGCTACAGTACCTTCTACGATACTAGCTTCAGGTCTATATCTATTATTTGTTTTTCTTTTTAAAGTTCCCATGTGCATTTCGAACGGATACATATACCTCATAAAAACAGGACCGCAAATCTTGATTTCTTTTACCAAATGTACAACCAAATGCACCATAACATCAAAAAATGAAGGGGGAAAATATATCTCAAATTGACACAAGGTAACAATAACATCGGCTTGTTGATCATCCAACATATCAGGATCAATCACCTTACTACAAATTGCATTAAAAAAAATACAAAGCTTTGTAATAACATGTCTAACATGTTTAGGCAATATACCTCGAATAACAACAGGCAACAAATGTTGCATTAACACATGACAGTCATGAGACTTCATGCCCGTCAATTTCAAATCCTTCATTGATACACGACTGCTAATGTTCGAAGAATAACCTGATGGAACCTTGACACCATGAAGACACTCGCATAAACTAGTTTTCTCTTTTTTGGACAATGTATAACATGCAGGAGGAAAATAGATACGTTTACCTTTCTCCACTGGTGCTAACTCCTTTCGAATACCCATTTTCAACATATCTTGTCTAGCTTTCTCACCATTTTTGTCTTACCGGGTATATTCAAGAGTGTTCCAATGATACTGTCACAAACATTTTTTTCTATATGCATTACATCTAGACAATGCCTAACTTGTAAATATTTCCAATATGGAAGTTCCCAAAATATAGATTTTTTCTTCCACATGCCTTCTTGAAGAGGAAAGGCTTTGCCAAATACATTTTCAATATCCTTGATTCGTTCATATACATCATTTCCTGTTGATGGCAAACGAGCAACTCCGCATTCTATCTCCCCATTGAAAGGTTTCTTCTTTTTACAATAAGGATGATTGAGAGGGAGAAATCTACGATGATGCATATACACATTTTTCTTGCAAAAATGCAAGCGCTCAACAGCCATGTCGTCTTGACAAATTGGGCATGCTCTAGCACCTTTTGTACTATATCCAGACAAGTTATCATATGCGGGAAAATCATTTATGGTACAAAAAAGCATGGCGCGTAATGTAAATTCACTTCTACTATATGCATCAAATACGCGCACACCTTTATCCCACAAAAGTTTTAGATCATCAATAAGAGGAGCTAGATAAACATCGATGTCATTTCCTGGTTGTCGTGATCCCGAAATCATAAGGGACAACATAATGTACTTGCGTTTCGTACTCAAGTAAGGTGGAAGATTGTAAATCACCAAAAGAACCGGCCAAGTACTATGTTGACTGCTAAGATTGCTAAATGGATTTATGCCATCTGTGCAAAGACCAAGTCTAAGATTTCTTATTTCTTCGCCGAAACTAGAATACATGGTATCGATATTTCTCCACTGTGGAGAATCGGCTGGATGCCTTAGTAATCCATCATCCTTCCTCACGTCTGCATGCCATCTTAAGTTTTTTGCATTTTCTTTATTTGCAAATAAACATTTAAATCTTGGTATAATGGGCAAATACCATAAAACCTTTGATGGAGGACATTTCTTATCTGGATCGTTATGAACATTTTCTCGCGACTTGTAACGGGATAATCCACACTTAGGACACTCATGCAAGCTCTCATATTCATTTCGATACAATATACAATCATTTGGACATGCATGTTTCTTTTTGTATCCTATGCCAATTGGACACATAATTTTCTTTGCCTCGTAATTAGAAGTAGGAAGCTCGTTACCTTCCGGTAGCATGTCTTTCAAAAGTTCCAACAATGATGTAAAACTTATATCACTCCACCCGTGTTTTGCTTTTAAATTGAAAAGCTTGAGCACAGCAGACAATACTGTAAACTTAGCACAACCAGAATACAAAGGCTTCTCAGCATCAAGTAATATTTTTTCGTACAATTTTGGCTCTTCCATCAAATGTTCTTGAACATCATCAAACATCTCATTAACATTGTCGATCTCATCAGTCTCATCATTTACCTCGTTATTCAAGGTACCTTCCTGGTCATTCTCATCAGTGTAATGATTACTAGAACTAGGTGTACTAAGTGTGCTTTCACCATGCCATATCCACTGTGTATAATTTTGCTTGAACCCATACCGAATTATGTCATCCCTGATTTGATCTATGTTACGAAATCTCCTCCTATTCTGGCAACGTCTACAAGGGCAAAAAATTGTTTCTTCTCTTCTTGTTAATTGATCATTCAACGCGCACTTGATGAATCCTTCCATTTTGTTCAAGAACTCATCATCACTACGTTTCACGTTATACATCCAATTACGATCCATGTGAAATTGCTAGAAACGCACTGCATAAGCAAAAAAAAATTCATAAGTGTTTCTTATGTCTGCATAAGCAAAAAAAAGTTCTCAGTTTCAATAAACTAAAATTCTATTTCGGAGAAAGGTACTTTTAAATTAAAGCAGCAGGTTGTAAAAGTTGTCTTAAGTGTACTAAATCCTCTATCATGCATTAAATTAATCTGTGTACACTCATATATAGAACATGCACATGTTATGTTTCTTTAATACTAAGAAAACAAACTTAAGTGGACTAAATTAAGAAAACAATTTTGGTACAGCACATGTTATGTTAGCTTCTTTGATACTAAATTAATCCGTGTACACTCATATATAATCATATATCATTCTTGTCGAATGTAAGGAACAAAATCTTTGTGTGCTAATTATTGTAATGGTTATGCCATGTGATTTGCCTGACTTTGCAATTTCTTAAACGCAAACTTTCCACGGAGAAAGTTACATGTACCGCATTTGAAATAACTTTTTAAGTATAAGTCAATTTCTGAATTTACAGAAAAACGCATTTGCGCAAATATAGAAATAAGGGTTAAAGTAATTTTCGTATTTATAACATAAAATTATGGCGAACTAAATGATATTGTATCACTTATATGATAAGTCATCCTTATCCTCGTTTTGTCCAAGTTCCATCTCAAACGCAAGCGCATGTATATATATGTGTATATGTATATGTGTACATTGAAACATTTTTCATTAGGCTCAGAAGTTCTGTCCTTAAAACACCAATCTTATGTGTCACTCTCCGACGACCATTGATTTTTTTTTATAATCATTGGATTTAATTCAATGGGTTCCGCGTATTAGTAGGATCACTCTGACTAATGATTGAGATTTTTTGGACATTTGAAGACAGAGACATGGAGAAGGGGACAAAAGATGTCATCTGCATTTCATTGTTTTTCATTGTTCCCCACCTCAACCAGATTTTTTATTGTAAACTTGAAATTGTCCTGGTGCCTAGCATTTATATTATTTGAACAGAACCAGATCAGAGTTACATTTCAAAGACATGAATCATTTCATTTACAAAATATAAGGATACTCTTGACCCAATATTGAGACAGTTTGATAAAAAATACAAGTATCACTTAACTTTTTTCAACAAAGAGTGATAATTACCTGGGACCCAGAACATGACTTTTTACCCAGTTAAACGATCGTTTATACGCAGTTACATGTTATCATTCAAAACTCTAGCTAGCCACTCAGGCACACAAAAAATAATACCAGAAAAGTTGGAAAAAGTATTGATATGTATGTAATTAAAAAGAAAACCTGAGAAAGGTATCTCTCCACGTTCAATGAGTTTAGGAATGGAAAAATAAGCCAAAACACTGCATGCACTACTCTGAAAAGAAATTTAACACATAGAACCAAACTAGTAGATAAGTTAATATTTGATATAAAAGAGCAGTTAGTTCTAACTAATCTTGAAGAAGAACACTACTGACACAAGACGTTCAGCCTTCATTTAAATATAATAATAATTACACTGAATCATGTACTTAAGAAACCTCCAGTAGAGTTTAAATGTGCTACAGGATGCAGAACGCCTGTTGCTAGTAGCCTAATAAACATGTCAAAGAGTTCTTAGAATTATTTGGTTTATCGAACTCCAACGGAAAAAATGCATCAGCACTCAACAACGAACAAGTTAAATAAACACAATCCAAGAGGAGAGTGAGTTTAACTGTTTTTCTTACCCTAAATTCTGAATAAATCGAACAAGGAAACAAAAAGATGCCGCTTTAACAAGGAAACAAAAAGATGCCGCTTTAACATGTTTAAGGGAAAAAGACCTGACACATAATTGATGATTTTCAAACAAAAGGTCTGTAAGAGTATCAATTTGGAAAATTTAACTACAAACAATAACTAATATATGAGCTTATCAAATCCAAAAAATTCTAGATAGGATCAGATCCAATTATAAATCTAGTAGATCAAATACAGATAAGAAATTTAAGATCCAACTACAAAATTGAATCACATGAATTATTGCCTTAATCTACTGTGTCTAATCCACCTTGTAGCCATAATGGCAAGCAAATCAACTTTAACACAAACATCTAGTAGCCAATGTTAATTTCTGCCTAGAAATAGGTTTAAACTATAGCATGCATAAACATTATTCAAAGTGCACTGCACACAAAGGTGCAAAAAATTTGCAAAACCTTGGCACTTGGCATGGAAAACGACAAATAATTTTTTTTGAATTATTGCACATGTATCAAAAGAATTATCATACATAATAATTAATTAAACCAGACCAATATTACACACACACTAAAACACATCTAATGATGGTTTTTTCCTACCATTTTGTTAAAATATCATTAGGATGCGCAATGTTTAAATCGTGAAACTTCATATACCAAAGGAAATTAAAAGGCCGGATATAACAGGGATGTTACTCATGAATTAGAAACTAAAACATATTATGTCTATGCTAATATAGTGAGTTTGCTTTTTATAGCGAGCGATATTTCATTATATTTTATTTTCGCAATTGTCAAAGATAAATAATTTATCTCTAGTAAAGTTATATAAAATGGAAATTACATAATTCATTGGATATGTAATTGTGTAAATGCCAAAAATAGCCAATGACCACTACCATAGGTGGTGAAATATCTAGCTTGAGTTATTGGCAGAGGTCTTAGCTTGAGTTATTCATCATTCACCATGACCACAGTGAAAAATTGTAACTAGCAACCAGAGTAAAGATTCTATAGGCAAAGGCTGAATATGAAATCGTACTACTCAAACTTAATCTATTTATCATATATACTGATAAAATAAAATATTCACTTACCGGAGAATCACGCAGGATGAACTATTGAGCAGTACAATCGGCGGGTATAGAGAAACTATCAGAAGTCTTCGACAATCGGCGGGTAGAGAGAACGGCAGTACAATGGGTGGAGAGAAGGAATAAAATTCAATATTAGCTTTCGCGGGTAGAGAGAAAAGGAATAAACGAACGAAGAAGAAAAGAAGATAAGACGGCTAATTTTACCTCTAACTTGCTCGGGGCGGGTACGCAAAAGAAGAAGAGGAATAACTTGTTCGGGGCGGGTACGCAAATTTTACCTCTAAAATTTAGCGTACGCGGGAAAAGAGGGGGGCGGCTGAAACGGATTTTGGGGGAAAGTACTGTGCCTATTGTGTCGGTTTTTGGACAACCGATGCTATTGTATTTAGTTGTGTCGGTTGTTCAAACAACCGACACAAATAAATCTATTGCTTCCCTTCAATTGTGTCGGTTTCTTAAGAACAACAGATGCAAATTACATTTTTAACATTTTCTTCTTACCCCATAAGTCAATAGTTTCGGTTGTTAATGAACAACCGACACAAATTACACTATTTGTGTCGGTTTTATGGACAACCGACACAAATGAGGCAAAGCAGCTGATATGTTTTGTACTAGTGGCACTAAATCTGGTTTGATTTGGATTTGATATGAAAGGAGTATAGAGGAGAAAAATCGACCAGATACAGAGAGGATACGAAGGCTTCAAAAATTCCAAAAACAAATTTGGGTAGAGATGCTTATATAAAGGAGAATCAAAAGATATTTTAGGATCAAGATCCTACATCATCTCTTACCAATTCTCTTTCATCTTAGCCATCCATATCCATGTTTCTCTAGCCCAAGTTTTTGCCATCTATAACCCATGTTGCAGTCAAATTTACCAGCCCCCTTAATGGGCTTTAAACTCATTTAAGGTCCGAACAAATGTTTTGCATTTAAATCCAATTTAAAGGCGTATGGATTTCACATATCGATTAATATATTTATAAATATTATAAATATATTTAATAAAATTTGTTTATCAAATTGAAATAAAATTTTATATTCAATATTTCACAAATATTAACTAAATTTAATTAATTTACAATAATTACAAATTAACTAAATAGTTTGGTCAAAGTAGAATTCATCATTTTGGTTGTGTGACTCGTTAAATTTGGTTAACGACTAATATCGAACTACTCAAATATTTATATTCACCTGTCACTTAGCAAGTGTAATGACATTTTGGCCAAATTTATCACTTATTTGGTTTTGGTAAAATCCAATTTTACTTTGTTAAGCATTACCATATTATAACTATTAATTACACTAATTATTTTCGTCAAAACTATATTACTTAGGCTTATGGAATTTGGTAATGGCCAAAATTCCAATATCGTCAACATTCAACTTTATAGTACAAACCCAAAGTCATTGATTTAATGGTAGGAATTATTATTAACCGAAATGCTCTGGTAGGAGGCTTTGTGTTGACTTCAATTGACCGTGATACTAACCTCATATAACTAAGGAGACGAACCTCTCTTGAATGGTGTTTCACTTTCAATGCTTTTGCTTGACCCAACTATAGTCGTTCGATGGAAGTTGTGCCATGATTTAACTATAATCAAAGCGAAGCTTCCATATTAAAGATCGACGGTATTCTCAAGTAAGAGTACTATGTAATGTTGTCACATAGATATTATATGTTTGACCTTAATTATATTAACCAATAGAGAACTATCGAGTGGGGCATTCCAAAGTTATCCAATAAATATCGGTACGTAACCCCTTAGTGTCTCCAACAGCAATGAGTTAAACTGCCTACATTTGGAGAGCATTTTGTACTTTATTCTCAAAATATGTATCGATATCCAGTCTCGATACACCTTGAATAGAAATATTTAAAATGCTATATTTATTTTCATTGTTATAAATTACTCATGGTTGCGACAATTTGTAACTACTATCACAAAACATATCATTTATGGATTTTCTATTAAATATACTTTTAATTAAATTAATTAATTGATATAACACATGATATCAAGTATGTAATAGAAAGAAAATGCCTTTTATTTCAAACAAGATTGGTTATCGAATTAGATATATGTAACAAATTACACAATTTCCTCTAGGACATACACCTAACTCTATCAATCTCCCACTTGTACTTCGAGTCAATTATGAAATCTTATTCCATTCTCCATACAGTTTCCTCAAAACCAATAGGGTCAGTCCCTCGGTGAACGGGTATCCTACTATGTTCCAATTTGATACTCTATCAATCAACCCTCTCCGATGTTGATAATCTACCATTATCATATAGAATAATTCAGAGTATGTCTCTCGACTCCTAGTGAGCTCTAAGTTATGTTATGACTTATATCATGTCATTGTTATCATATAATAATGTTACGCAATTCTCAACATTTGAAATCACCCTCGACTCGGTTAGATTTTTTTTATATTTATATACATTGTTTTTATTGTGGCTCTATTCAAGGCGATGTACTTAGCATTTTCCTATAAATTGGCCACAATCATTCATTTGGAAGATTAACAACTTAAAAATTCTTAACTTAAATTTATTATTGACATATTATACTCAATACCACTTATGAAGCTTTGAGTTTGAATACTCCTTCATAAAGAGTTGTTGTTTTTGTAAACGGTTTTTTAGTATTTCATAAATAGATGAGAACACCTCAAACAACAATTTAGTTATATCAGTTTAGATTTGATATTTTCTTTATATATCAAGTATATTAACAAATCATGATACCGTAGACAACATAACATGTATGATAATTCCTATTTGCCAATGCATAAGGAATATATCTTACATATTCCATATCAAACATTTTAGTAAGGTTTACTTACATATTGTTTGAGAAATTCCAAATATCATTAATACTTACTATTAAAGACATCATTTACAAATCCAATGTCAAGTATTGAAATAACTACAACCGATTTTAACATAAGTACATCAATAAGAATTAGCATTATGGTTTATAATTACGGTTTAGAAATATTTATGCACCTTTTAAATTTCTTTCTTATGAGCAAACACTTCCTCTGCATTTTGATTGATAATCAAACTATTTGATATTTTTATCAAAACGCTTTTTCAATTTTGATGCTTGTCGAATGACACTTTCATATCAGTTTTTTATCATATCCAAAAGCTCGCAAGCTCAATATAGCCCTCACCGAGTTCGAGACACTTTTTGGTTATTATGTGTAAGCAGTTTACTCTAAATCATTATTTAGAATTTTTTTTGTTTCAACTATACATACTAAAATATGAAGTCATACCATGTGATAATTTTGTGAGTAAAATTCGAACCAACTTGAGCACATTGAATGGTGAAACCATTACATTAATTTCAATAATTGAGTTTCGTGGTATTATTCTTATCAATACGGCTCACTATATTCCAACTATATCTATTTTTCTTATAAAGACATATTTGCGGCTAATGGATCATATCTCTTCGAATACAACTATCAACATATTTTCATAACATACTTAGAATCTATGTCAGACTAGCACATCATACCAAATCATAGGGTCAATACTCTTAATGGTTTAATTAAACAAATGATAATTATTTATTCTTGACATTGATAAGAAACTCATAGTTTCTATTTAACGTACAATAATACGCATTAAAATTCTAACGTATTTGTGCTCATTTAAGTTCAGTCAATTTCATTTCATCCCATGTAATCAGTCTTATCATTGGACCGTATCCAGATTCATTATATACTAATAATTTCTTAAAAAATTCCTTTACTACAAAGTTGGTGTTTCTTGAAACGACATTTTTTCTTAGTGCAATAAAATGGGTATTGATAACATTTTTTGAATTGCTTAATCGGCCAAGGCCATTGTAACGACCTGGAATTTTGAACGCTTCATACTTAAATATTTGAATCTTTGTTTAAATATTATTAAAATGATTTGATAATCTTGTTAACCCACATTTATATCGTAACTAATTATGGTAAACTTATTTTGGAAAATTGTTTACAAAAAAATACTTTGAAAAAAATATCGAAGATGCGACCGAAAATCGGCTTATCAGTAAACAGCTTTTCGATCGATATACGTTGTTCAAACTCTTATGTTCTTATCTAATGACCAAATAAACACATTAGCCACTAATTGAACACACATACCTCTTCATAGATCTTATAAGGTTCTAGAATGTTCTAATGGATAAGAGATATTATCATGAGAAGGGTGAAAGAGTAATTAGCATAAAGGAGAAGTGATGGGAGGTAAGGTTTCCATGGCATGGTGGGGAGGGTGAATGCAAGCTTAAAGAAAATTTTCATCCTATAAAAGGAGGAGCATGCCCATGGGAATAAATCATAAATTTTCTAAATTAAAACCAAGTTTTTCTATTGGCTTCTTATTCTTCTTCTCTAAATGTTCTAAATGAAACGGTTGCAAATCAACTCCAAATCACTTCAAACTTTGTCGCAAGCCTTAGTAAAATATTAGAACACCTTCCACCATGATAAAAATTGAATAAGCAAATCCATACAGCCCCACCATGAAATGGCTATGAGCAATAAATAGGAAATGGAGGCAAAAGAGCAAGTGCAAGGCAAGGAGGAAGAAGGAGGTCGCAAGGTTGGGTTTGGACTTGGGTTATTGGATCTTGGTTGTTATAAGGTTAAAGTTGAGTTAACACCTCATTTTGGATGAAAAATGTAATATATATGTTGTTTTTTATTGTGTTTAATTTGTTTGAACTGTTGTTGACATATATTAAAATATCGGTTAGAATTCTTGCTTTGAAAGTACATGACACATATAATCCATATGTATATGGACTTGAGCGAACTTGTATGATTTATGTCAAGACCCTAAAACAAAGCACGTCGGTTGTAGATGGATTTTAGTTTAGATGAGACTTGTATTTGAAAGTGCACTTATAGCAATAGTCGCTATAGATACATTTTGCAATTGCTTATTTTCAGCGATTTCTATGGAACTTTGTAG
The DNA here is from genome assembly GCA_030765085.1 of Allium cepa. NCBI lineage: Eukaryota > Viridiplantae > Streptophyta > Magnoliopsida > Asparagales > Amaryllidaceae > Allium > Allium cepa. The sequence continues at coordinate 57,549,673 of CM060931.1, forward strand.
AGATATTTTTAGGGGTTTCTCACCATATTTATAATACTTTATTTGTATTTATGTTGCCATTAAAAGATTGGATAGTAAAAATTTAAGTGACATCCTGAAAAATGTCCAAAACATCACTTGTGCATAACTACTCTATTTATACTTGATTTTCTGACTTTGAAGGTTTGAAAAGATATTTAGATTAAATATTTTGTTTCATTCTTTTTACAAGTTTTTACCAAACTATTATTAGAGTATTTTAAAAGTGGTTTAGGATATTTATGAATTTTTAAGAATTAATTGTGAATCTTTAAAGAAGAGATATTTTGTTAAAATGTACAGAAAACATGCTCTTTTAAATTTTTTAAAGAATTTTATAAACTTGTTATCTTCAAGTAATATTTGGAGTACACGTTTTAAAACCTATTATAAGTATTATAGAATATTTTAAAGATTTTTAGGTATATATAATTTTTAGTAAATATGTTGATTATTTTGTATCTCATGTAATAAATATCTTCTAAAATGGTTTATTTAATATCTAGTTTTATAAATAAATTACTACACATATATATATATATACAATTTTAAAAAGGGTTTTAAAAGTATAAACAAAAGTTTAGAAAGGGGATAGCAATTACTTAATGGCCAAATAGATAATTGTTTAATTACTTGCTTGAAAGTAATTAACTATGCTTAACATCAAGAGCCGATGAAGTAGGCTTATCTATTTGTGAGAGTTAAGATTGATGTTTGAGTGGGATATGAACAGTAAAGGTCTAACCTACAACCTTCCCACTTGGTCCAGAAATAGTTAAGTTGGGAAATGTCAACAACGTGTTAATCGTGTTGACTTCTTACTTGTTTATGGAAATCATTAATATTATACTAAGCACTAAAAAACAATGAGGTAAACTTATCTATTTGTGAAGTTCAAGAATGAAATGTCTGGTACGTGGGAAGAGTGTATTTATATGAGATGAATGGAACCCATAACCACTTTAAAACTATATGCACGATATATGTGCTATAAGCTTGTGAAGTGGAATGCTATATTGTTGAGTTGTCTATCCTAAGAATAAATCCAAGGGAGAGATCAGCGTTAACATTTTGAATGATGCCAACGTGTAGGATTGTCTATCTTGAGGATTATTCCAAGAGAGAGGATAGCGTTAGTATTTATCTAAGGACTTATGTAGGGAACCTATAAGGAGGTTCGAGATCGATTTGAGATGCTCGAATCCATATAGTAATTCTTGATCTGTTCGAGATGATGTAATCCATCTGGGATTTGTGTTCTATTCGAGTAATGAAGACTCATGTAAAAGATGCCAACCATAACCTCAACATCGGAAATGACTAAAAACAGAATAGGCCTGTAACGACCCATGATTTTATCACATTGAATTGGAATATTTTAATAATTTTAAATATTCAGATAATTGTATTAAATGATGAATAATTCCCTTTAATATTTATATAATCATAATAAGTGATTTATAATGGTTTTATAAATATATAACCTTGTTTTGTAAAGATACACAAACTTCATCGCATTTTGGCGGATCGACGTCGTATTTTTATAAATGGATTTTAATATTACCTGAAATGGTTTTATAACTTAAATAATCTTGTTTTAGTTATTTAAAGATTACAAGGAGTTTATTTTTGAGTTTTTTTACCTAAATAAATAGTTTGATTAAAATCTGAAAATATGACCGGAATTCGTATTCCGGATTATCAACAATTTAACAAATAAAAGTTGTGGTTGAACGTTGTAACATTTTTAGTTGAAATAGGACATATACGCATACATGTACATGCATACACATCTACACATACAAATATACATTTACATTTAGCATATAAAATGAAAATAGTTTACTTTTGAAAAAGCAAACTTACCATCACCAACACATGAGAAGACATGGTACATGGAAGGAGAGTAGGATAAGCATATCAATGAGATGATGTTATGTAAGAGATATTTGCAAAATTTTCCTAAATAGCAAGGCTTGCTCTCTTCATTTCTACACATCTCATTCCTTCTTCTTCTTCTTCTTCTTCTTCTTTCTTAAGCTTCTTCTCCTCTTCAATGTCTTCTTTCTTTTCTCTTCTACGGCCTTAGTCCTTGAGAAATAATAAGGAGAAAATGGTCTTAGGCCGAGGGCAAATAAAGGAGGTAAATGGTGGTAATGGTCATGAGCAAGGAGGAGATGAAGGTGGTGAACGCGAGCTTTGAGAGGTGGAAGAATGGCCTAAGGTTGTGTGTGAAGGAGGGGGAAGGAGGCAAGGGCGTAAGCAATGGAGGAAGGAGAATGATTAGGCTTTGAGCTAGGAGCAAATGGAAAGGATGATGGACTGTTGTGTTGATGTGTTGAATGTCGGTAGAAAGAGATTTGGTTTGAAAATTCTGAGTAAATCTCACTTTAAATCACTTGATAATCACTTGTTTATGTTACTTATTAATCACTTAATATTGCTCGCTATTACTGATAATAATAGACATTAACTACCTAAAGTTACACCCTTGATCATATTCTAAAATGATTCTTAGACGGTTTTTAATATGTTTGTACGATGATTGGTTGATTATATGAAACTTTGGTTGTGGTAAATATGATGATTATGATTCATAAGTCAAAAATCATATATGATGAGAAATAAAAGCTATGTGAATTAACAGTACATATCTAGTGGAAAATTATTCACATTATACCAAAAAATAATATGTATACAACATATGTTAGGTCCTTTTGTTTTTAAAACCAAAAGAAATGTCATTTTATATCATTGGAATTTACTTCGATAAGGCCAAAAAAAAGAGAAAGTGGAGTTTTGAAATTATTTGAGAAATAAAATATATGGTTTCATTTATGGAAAAAAATATAGTATTAAAAGGAGGATAATGATATAGAAATATCATATGGTATAAAATGAAGGAATTTGAATTAAGAGGTTGGAAAAAATGAATATAATAATAATATAATACTATAATAGGCGAAAAGAAGTAAAAATAGATTTTTAATAAGTAAAATGGTAAAATATTTTTTAAAATTAATAATAGTGTTTTATGTTATTAAAATTATTTAAAAGTGTTTGGAAAAGTTTTATAAAATTTGACTAAAAGGTGAAAAATATTCCGTTGCGTTTTGGCAGTTCGCGATTCCGTGACCTAAAAAGTTAAACGGATGTATAGGGTAAAATATAATTTGGTATTCTTTGAAATTGGAATTTTATGGACCCTCATGGGTATGGTTTTCATGAAAAAGAAAATTAAAAAATATCCTTTAGTAAAGTCTGAGTTATGCCCAAATCAAGTTTTCAAAATCGTCATGTTTTGGAAGTTTGAAAAATACTGGTTTCAACACTTTAGAAAAATGGATATTTTTAATCTTTAAAAATATGAAATAAATTCCATAAATATGTTAAAATGTTTTAAAAAGGATTTGAGTTATAAAATGGACATATATAATGGAATTATGTTTTGATCTACAAAGCTTTAAAATCACTATTACGAGCAATTTAGCAACAGAATTTGAAACTTTTGAATAAATGTTTTAAACTTGGGTTTTCCTTTTTGGATATTTTGGAAATGTTTTCCAAATAATTGCACAAGTATTTTAAAAGGTTTAGAGTCAATCAAATAACTTGACTGTCTTATGGGTGACAGAGAGATAGTCTTTAGGCTAGAGTTTGGAAAACCAGTTGCCTGCTCCCTCTAGCTATTTGACTAGCTCGATGGAGGGGATAGTTAAATTGATTTGCTCAGGCCACATTTTCACAAGATGAAAGAGAAGATATTTTTTGTTTTCTACCAAAGTTAAAAAATATTTTGAAATGAGATTCTGGAAATGTTTTTCAAAGTAAAAGACGAAATGATTTGATATTTCCAAAGTTAAAAAGGTTTAATTAACCAAAGGATTTGTTAGAAGAGGCTTAATAATCTCATATATACTAAAAGAAATAAAAATGATTTAAAGCTTATATCTCTGAAGAGATATTTATGGATGGAAAGGTTTATAAATCGGATGATGTTTAATAATCAACTACATACATGACATCTTTCTATCGATGATTGGTTCGGAGGGACCAGAATTGGATTTAGCCGATTCCCATCTGAAAAGTACTTCGAACCAATATATGTGTTAGAAAGTAAAGACATGTAGAAGACAACGATTTTGAAGATGGAGATCTTTATAATGTAGGACTATTTGCCACTACCTCTAGAGTGATTCCCATATTCTATATATGGTGGCAGTTGGGCCTTCGTTCTGAAAATCTTGACTGGAAAGGAACACTCTCTACTAATTCTAGGGGTGATTCCCAAACAGGATGTAGTAGGAGGAGTCCCTTTGGTTTGTCCTTCATCTGGATAACTTGTATGGATGAATGTCTAAGGAGAGCTGGAGATCTTCATCAACATATGGATGTAGTTTACTTTTCCATTGTGTTTGTTGTTTTTCAGCATCCATAAGGACATGTGTTTATAACTATCTAGGCTGAGCTTAGATTAGACTCTGATATGTGTACAAATTTTCCACAGTAATAAAAATTATTGATATTAGAAATTGTTCCATCAGTGGAAGATTATATCTTTATTTTCTTTAACCCTTAATAATTGGGTTTCCCGCACTAGAATGCTTGGCACACAATATATTGGCCATATTAGTATCATTTGTTACATTTTGGTATTAGAGCTTAGGTTGAGCAAACAGTCGAGTGTAGTGGGGATAGGTCTCATCAAAGATAGGGTTAGTAGTACCTAAGGTGAGTAACTTACAAGAAATACCCTAGAATGATTATGAGAGTATAATATACGAGCGTGTATTTTTTTACTGACTATAAAAATGATTTGTGTAGATTGGTCCATAGAGAAGTTTAAGAATTTTGATCAATACATGGGATGCCATACGATTGATATGGATTCCTAAATAGTTAAACAAGAAGAGACGACACACTGTTTTGAAAGTACTATATTTTATAAAAGAATATTTTCAAAAAGGAAATTTTTATAAGATGCATTCTCTTTGGAAAGTTTGATGAATACGTTTAGATTTTTTTGGTGATGATCTGATTAATCTCTTAAGTATCAATCGAATGTTGGCTTGGACGAACGATACTATACAATTAGTAAATTATTCGTCTTACCATTGTAAGATCAAGGCAAGTTTAAATCCAAACAAAACTAAATTAAGTTATTTTGATAAAATATGTGGTTGGCTGACTTAGGTACTAATAAAAAAGCACCATACCTCGAAAGGGCCTAAGAATAATGTATATAGCAATCCTAGTATCTATATATTAAATGGTTGTGTATGATGAACTGTATTCTCTAGGTTTATCCCTTAATTAGTAAATCTCTTTTTGGTTCTCTCTGTACATTTCTTCTACCCCATCAATTCAATAAGATATTTTGAAACAAAAATTTAGGAGGATAGTATTGGTTAACTAATTGGAATGATAGTTAGTGGTTATAAATTTTTTTGATAGAATATGTTTGCATTTATTATGGAAATTATTTTCAAAGGAATGTATTTTGAAAATAATAAGTTGATTAGATTAGAGAAGTCTAAATAAGAAGTAAAGTTTGTGAAAAGATTTTAAATAAAGCCGTCTTTATAAAAAAAGTGTTTAAAACTAATATTAAAATTTTATGAAAGGCTTTCATAAAGATTTAAGAGAATAAGAATTATGTATGATATACATAGATCATTTCATAGTACAATTTTGATCTAAGATTCGAGTACAAGCCATTGAGGTGTTTATACCGGTCCGAAAAATGATTTACCACTCGATTTTTGACGGCAAACATTGATGAGGATTTGTGGTTGGGTACTTGAGCTTTCTATCATAGTTGAGAGCTATGCAAGGAAAATGAAGGTTTTTGATCAAGAAGTCTGATCAGAGTCTGCACTAGAGGATGCAAAGATCAGTTCTAGTTGAATGTAAAGTTGTGTATTCAAATAGGAGATCGAATCAGGTATTGTGTACTGATGATCAATATACATCCTATAGATTTATTTTTATAAAATAATGTCTTGGGGAAAACTCGTTTGGGTTTTGGGTTGTGGTTAAATTTCGAGGACGAAATTTTCTAAAGGGGAAGAATGTAACGACCCGTAATTTTTTTTAGCAAAGCTAAGCGGGTTTGGCTGGCCCCTACCAGTTTATTGCAAACACAATAAAAGTAATTTGCACCAGAACAAACCTACGACACAAAGAAAAGGAAACAAAGAACAAAAGACCAAAAATAAGAAAGGAAGCATAACTAGGGCATCAAAGACACAACTAGTTCCACATTCCGGAAATAATATTCCCAAAGCTATACGAGCTGTTTCTTACACCGTCTCTGATTGAAATTATCAGCTGGTTCCATATTTCAAATTCACTTTTGTTCTTTCCATTGAAGACTCTTTCGTTTCTTTCTTTCCAAATAACCCGTATGAACTTCTTTAGGGTAAGCAGCAAAATCATGCTTGTGTCATTTTTCCATCTGGTGGCTCTATATATATTGCACCATTTAATGTTGCTATTTTTGGTCCTGCTGCCGTGACCTAGTAATGACAAGATCTTTTCCCATAATCTATGCATGAACTTGCAGTTGAAGAATAAGTGAAGGTTAGTCTCATTTTCATCAGCACAAAAACAACAAGACGCATCGATGGCCATACCAATGCTATGCGGCTTGTCTATGAAGTTCATGGCATTTCTCAGCACTTTCCAGAGAAGAAAGTTATCATTTTATCTACAGTGACGATTCCATACCCTCTTTTCCCAAGCAAACCAGGGCGACGCTGTTTCCTGGGGAATTGACCAGACAACTTTGTACTCGGCCTCCCCATCGATCGGTTAAATTATCGTTCGGCATCATGTTACAACCGGTATCCAAGAAGCACTCGGCGTCCAAGCTTGTTCGCCGTCAATGGAACGTTCGGCATCCATGAACGTTCAGCCTACAAGCGGCGTCCGGCATTGCTGGGCATTCAGCATGGTAGGATCACCTAACATTCTGTATCGTTCGGCATCTGCACCATGTTCGGGATTAGGACGTGTCCGACACTCAGAGCATTCGTCCTCATCTCGTTCGGCCTAACCATCTTTCGGCCTAGTTACTGATTCATCTTCTAGTATCGTTCGACACAAGTGCTCCCTACGGCATTCAAAGTGTTCGGCCTCATCTCTTTCGGCCAAAGGAGATTGTTCGGCATAAGGGGACTGTTCAGCATTCATAGTGACCGACCTCATCTCGTTCAGCCAAAGGAGATTGTTCGGCATAAGGGGACTGTTTAGCATTCATTTGGGCCGTTCGGCATTGGGACGTTCGGCATTGGGACGTTTGGCATTGGGACGTTCGGCATTGGGACGTTCGGCATTTCATCGTTCGGCCTCTCTGGTTCGGCGCACAGAAACCACTCCATTTGGGCCAGGATAATCAGCTACCATGCCCACCCGGGAAGTCCAACCCACCTTCGTCTATAAATAGAGGGGCAGGGGCACAGAAAAAAGGGGGAGATTTTAGAGAACATTGGGAAAACTCTGCCATTTTCAAGACTTGTTCCAGATTTATTTCTTTGTATCTTGCAACTATATTCAAGTACCTAGAAGAAAATTGTATCTGTAATCATGTATCAATGAAAAGAATAAAGATCAACTTCAAAGTGGACGTAGGCTACTACGCCGAACCACTATAAATTTGGTGTTCTTACTTTCTGCATTGAAATTTACATTCTATTCTCTGTTTTAATTTACTTTCTTCATTAACCTCTCTACACAATCTTTCTAAGGGTGTTAGTGACCAATTTTGGTGCTAGCATTTTGGTTCTTTCACTGAGAATTGAATTCTTAGGCTGTTAGGATCTGCTTTGTAGCTACTGGATTGCATAAATCCCCAGAAGGAGATCCAAAATCATTGACAAGGCATCTGTTGATTCTACTCAGAGTTATAACCAACAACTCTACCATGGGGACAACACGAACCAGATCGACCTCTCATAATGCAGATGTCCATGTTACTGCTATTGTACAACAAGTTGGACCTGGAAATCAGCAAACAACCAGAGGTGCAGGGCCCTCCACCTAAATCCAAGCGGAAGTCGTTTCCCGAACGGAGTTCAATGATTTGATAAGAGAACTCAAGGAAAGTAGAAGGCAGCTTGCTGAACTGATTCAAGCCAACACTAACCTCATGACTCAGCTCGCTCAACAGCAGCGCCATAATGCTAGAGGTAACCCTGCCCCTTATTCTGAATCTGATAGCTCAACCTCAGCTGACGAACCTCCTAGGCGTAGACGCCGTAAGGATGAAGGTACACAAGCGGGCGTTGGGAATCAAGCCCGCGAAGAGACCGGACACCCGAATCTCCAAGACCCAAATCAGGCGGGACATCAACCCGCACGGTCCCGTGGAACGGAACCCAACCTTCCATCCGCCATACAAACTCCGGACTTAACAGCTATGGTCAGGCAGTTGATGAGAGAAAACCAAGGCTTGACCAATGAAGATTGGGGTGTGACCAGAAGCCATACCTCCTTTACGGATGGTATCCTACAGGCTGAATACCCCAAGAAGTTCAATATGCCGACTATCCCAGCCTATGAGGGGAAGACTGATCCCAGACAACATGTGATGAGGTATGGATGGATGATGGATTCTGCAAGAGCCAATGATGCGACCAAGTGTAGGTGTTTCTCAATCACTTTGTCTGGTATTGTCACCATGTGGTTTACTCGACTCCCACCTCGATCTATATACAGCTTTGATGAATTAGCAACGAAATTCATAGAACAATTCAGTATACACGCCACTCGCCCAAAGGACGTGATGTCCTTATCGAGCGTAATCTAAGCTCCGGGAGAGTCATTAAAAGCATACTTGCAAAGGTTTCATGTTTCTGCTACCGAGGTGAGCAATCCTAACGACCACATGATTTTGATGGCAGTAATGCATAGAGTGGATCCGGATTCTGAGTTTGGAGATTGGTTAGTGGGGAAGCCCCCAGCTACGCTGGAACGTTTTTATTCGAAAGCTCATCAGTTTATAAGAAGGGAGGAAGCTCGGTGGACAAGGCGAGACAAGGCACCAGGGCCCGTTCAAGAGTGTGTGAAAAGTAACATCGCCGTGAATCAAACCAGAGATAATTCTGGAAAAACTCAAGTCAACATCCGGAACAAGCCTGGGCAGTCTAAAGGATTCGAAGGTGGAAATCCCGGAAAGAAAAAAGAAACAGGGAGATGGAAATCAAGGATCCCAACCTACAATGAATACACCCCATTGAACGCATCTCTTGAAAACATCTATTTATCAACTTGCAACACTTTCCAATATAGAAATCCACGTCCAAAGGAATCGACGGAGGAACAGAAGCGGACCGGGAAGTATTTCCGTTTTCACGAGTCTTATGGGCATAACACGGAGGAGTGCAGACACCTCCATGATGCTATAGAAAAGCTGATTAGACAGAAAAAGCTGCAGGAATTTGTCAAAGACCCACAGGACGAGAGGCAAGAAACATCAGACCCTGGACGTGGGCCGACCCCACACCAACCAGAACAACCTACTCGAACTGTGGGCATATTGGTTATTAACATGATTGCTAGCGGACCTCATCCTGTGGATAAGAATTAGCATGAGATGGAGCGATATGCTAACTCTTTAAGACATGTGGAGTATGAGTGTTGTTCGAATGTGGAGGATGGGACTCCTGCAAAGCAGCAACGCACGATGAATGATGATATCGTATTCAAGAGCCGAGATGCGGACAAGGTGGAGGCCCCTACCATCGACCTGATGGTCATATCTGCGACAATCGGGTCGGCGTATATGAAGAGAATTCTAATTGATTGTGGAAGCTCCGTTAACATCATCTTCAAGAAGGCATATGACCAAATGAAACTGGAAGCTAAGGATTTGAAACCATCCAATGCCAGAATCCATGGCTTTAACGGCGCAGCAACGGATGCAGTGGGATATGTGGAGTTACCAGTTGAACTGGGGCAGGGCGAGCGTAGGAGGGTACGAATCCTACCATTCATAGTGTTGGACGTTGACTCTCCATATAACGTATTTCTAGGACATCCAGCCTTGGCAGAATTTAGGGCAGCATTGGCCCATTGGTGTCTGACATTTAATTTTCCCACATACAGCGGTGTTGGGGTGGTGCACGACGATCAGGCGACCAGACGCGCCTGTTATGTGGCTGAGCTGAGAGAGGCTCAGCGTAGAGAGAAAGAAAAGGTTGCGGACCGCTCCGTCTACAGCTGAAATGCTGATGATTGACAAGTAGCGTCCGAGCCCTGGCTCGAGCAACATTCTCGGATCTATAGGGACATAGATCCGAGAGACGATGATGGGGAACCCAGGGAAACTAATGCATCACCGGCCGAACTCACAATTGACATCCCAGTTAGCCGGAGCGAGCCATCGCAAGTTCTTAAAATTGGGTCGCAACTCGACCCTTTGGCAGCTGAGAACCTTACTGATTTCCTCCGAGCGAATCTTGATGTTTTCGCCTGGACACATTCTGGTATGTGTGGGATTTCTCCTGCGATTGCGAGTCATATGTTGAACATAGACCCGAAACATGTACCTGTGAAACAAAAAAGGAGAGGCATGGACCCAGAGAGGTCTGCGGCTCTCAAAGAGGAGGTGGACCAAATCAAAGCCAACGGGTTCGTCCGCAACGCCCTCTACCCTGAATGGGTATCTAACCCGGTGATAGTGAAGAAATCAAATGGAAAATGGAGGACCTATGTTGATTATTCTGATTTAAACAAAGCATGCCCTAAGGATAATTTCCCGTTGCCTAGGATTGACCAGCTGGTCGACTCAACTGCCGGACATGAGTTATTATCATTTATGGATGCGTACTCTGGATATAATCAAATCCCAATGCACCTCCCAGACCAAGAACACACTAGTTTTGTCACGAACATGGGATTGTATTGCTATGTAGTAATGCCATTTGGATTGAAGAACGCAGGAGCGACTTATCAACGCCTGGTGAATTGAATGTTCAAAGATTAGATTGGTAAAACAATGGAAGTCTATGTGGATGACATGCTCGTGAAGTCACGGCAGTCAAACGACCACATCCGAGACTTGGCGGAGATGTTTGACATACTCAGGCATTATGGAATGAAGATCAATCCGTTGAAGTGTTCATTCGGCGTAGTATCAGGAAAGTTTCTGGGATTCATTATGAATTCCCGAGGAATCGAGGCTAACCCAAAGAAGATCTAGGCTATCCGAGACATACAAATACCCAAAACCATAAAGCAGGTGCAAAGCCTGAACGGAAAAGTGGCTGCGCTAAGCCGATTCATATCCAGAGCTACGGACAAGTGTATTCCCTTCTTCGACATTATAAAGAAAGGAAAGAGAAACTTCGAATGGACATCCGACTGTGAGGAAGCATTTCGGGCTCTGGTAAGGCACTTAGAAAGTCCTCATGTACTGTCAAAGCCAATAGACCATGAAATGTTGTATGTATACTTGGAGGTATCCCAGCATGCTATCAATACATCTTTGGTTCGCGAGGAAGACTGGATTTAGAAGCCAGTTTATTATGTCAGTAAACGCTTGACAGGGGCAGAAAGAAATTATCCAAAGATTGAGAAACTAGCCTATTGCTTGGTGATTGCATCACGCAAGCTTCGCACCTACTTTCAGGCACACTCAATCGGTGTCTACACTAACCAACCCTTGCGACAGGTACTCCAACGACCGAAAACTTCCGGAAGGATGTTGAAATGGAATATTGAGTTAAGTCAGTTTGATATTACCTATCTGCCGCGAAGGGCCATATAAGGACAAACACTAGCTGACTTCATTGCTGAATTCACTGTGCCAGGTGAACCGAGCAGTCACAGTGTCATACCTCCCGTTCAATGGAAGATGTACACCGATGGTACATCTAACGACCGTCGCGCGGGGTCTGGCGTAGTCCTTGTGACTCCGGAAGACCGATCAATTTGCTATGCTTTGAAGCTTGAGTTTGCAGCGACAAATAACAAAGTCGAGTATGAAGCATTGATTGCTGGGCTGAGACTTGTTAACGAACTGGGAGTGAAGTCAATTGAAATTTTCTGTGACTCGCAACTGGTAGTATATCAGGTTCGAGGAGACTATCAAGCGAAGGGACAGAGACTGGCTCCATACATTGCCCGTGTTCAAGAGCTGCTGGCGAATCTGGAATATTATGACATCTCGCATGCCCCGCGTGAACAAAATAGAGAAGCCAATTCGTTGGCAAAATTCGTAAGCACTGGCGATGCACAGCAAATGACACTATTCCCTGTTGAGACCCTCCATGCTCCGAGTATAGAGATGATGGAGATAGATCTCATGTTAAAAACTGAACCTAAGAAGGAATCATGGTTGACCCCGATCAGACAGTACTTGCTACAAGGGGATTTACCTGAAAAGAGGAACGAAAGGCTCCAAGTCCTTCGTAAGGCTTCGCTATGTAATACATGATGGGATATTGTATCGGCGGGGATTCTCGACCCCCTTACTCCGGTGCATGGCCCATGATGAGATAAAACAAGTATTAAAGGAAGTCCATGAGGGAGAGTGCGGTGACCACACTAGGGGACAAACGTTAGCAAAGAAAATCCTCCGTTACAGATACTATTGGCCGACTGTCAATCGTGATGCTGCACATTATGTGAGAAAATGTGACAAATGCCAGATATATGCAAAAATCCCGAGAGCTCCGCCAACGGAACTCACACAAATGGTTAGTCCCTGGCCATTTGCGATGTGGGTGATCGACCTAGTAGGCTCTTTACCCTTAGCCAAAGGTGGAGCGAAATATGCAATAGTTGCAGTCGACTACTTTACCAAATGGGCAGAAGCAGAGCCTCTGGCCACGATAACCGCCAAGAAGGTTATTAATTTCATCATACGAAATATCATATGCCGTTTTGGCCTTCCATGGACCATCGTCACGGACAATGGAACTCATTTCGAGAGCAAGGAATCCAAAGAATTTTGCCAGAAATATGGCATTGAGAAGAAATTTGCAGCAGTTGCTCATCCAAAGGTGAATGGACAGGTAGAAGCCGTAAACAAAATAATCAAGTCCATATTGAAAAAAGTCTGGAAAAGGCAAGTGGCAGGTGGGTGGATGAACTTCCAACAGCACTTTGGGCCTACAGGACCACCCATAAAACCGCGAATGGCCATACTCCATTCGCATTGGCATATGGCACGAAAGCTGTCATACCCATGGAACTTGAGGTCCAATCACATCGGGTAACTTATTACGACCCCAAGTCGAACCAGAATCTCTTATTGGAATCGTTGGACCTCGTTGATGAAAAAAGCGATGAAGCCAATTTGAGAGCGGCCGCATACAGACATAGAGTCGCTAAATATTATAATGAGAAGGTCCGACCAAGAATTTTTAGTGTGGGAGACCTCGTCTTGAAACAAGTTTTCCCGATCCCGTCTCATATGTGTCCCGCATGGGAAGGTCCATATGTCATCGAACGGAAGCTTGGAGAAGGAACTTTCAAGCTAGCGACCGTCGATGGTGCGACACTCCCCCGAGCATGGAACAGCGAGCACTTGCGACATTATCATACTTAGTCTATTTCTTTCATGTATTAGTTGCACTCATTTCCAGTATGCTTTTATTTCTAATTCTTGGCATGTAATAAGGCAATTTAGCTTGCTCTCATTAATAAAGGCTTGAAGCCATCTTTTCCATGAATTACTAATGTCTCTACAATTGATGATCTTGTGACGGGAAAATAAAATTATGTTATTCCGGCTAACGTGCGAACGCGTACGGACATTTAAAATCTCCAAGTCCTCAGAATGCGGACTGGAGTACTCTAAGTCCCCGGAGCACGAACTCGAGTATAAACGATTTAAAATCTCCAAGTCCTCGGAGTGTGGACTGGAGTACTCTAAGTCCCCGGAGCGCGGACTCGAGTATGAACGATTTAAAATTTTCAAGTCATCGGAGTGCGGACTGGAGTACTCTAAGTCCCCGGAGCGTGGACTCAAGTATAAACGATTTAAAATCTCCAAGTCCCCGGAGTGCGGACTGGAGTACTCTAAGTCCCCGGAGCGCGGATTCGGGTATCAACGATTTAAAATCTCCAAGTCCCCGGAGTATGGACTGGAGTACTCTAAGTCCCCGGAGCGCGGACTCGAGTATAAACGATTTAAAATATCCAAGTCCTCGGAGCGCGGACTGGAGTACTCTAAGTCCCCGGAGCGCGGACTCCAGTATAAACGATTTAAAATCTCCAAGTCCTTGGAGCGTGGACTGGAGTACTCTAAGTCCCCGGAGCACTGACTCGAGTATAAACGATTTAAAATCTCCAAGTCCTCAGAGTACGGACTGGAGTAGTCTAAGTCCCCGGAGCGCGGACTCGAGTATAAACGATTTAAAATCTCCAAGTCCTCGGAGTATGGACTGGAGTACTCTAAGTCCCCGGAGCGCTGACTCGAGTATAAACGATTTAAAATCTCCAACTCCCCAGAGTGCGGACTGGAGTACTCTAAGTCCATGGAGCGCGGACTCGAGTATAAACGATTTAAAATCTCCAAGTCCCCGGAGTGCGGACTAGAGTAATCTAAGTCCTCGGAGCGCGGACTCGAGTATAAACGATTTAAAACCTCCAAGTCCCCAGAGTGTGGACTGGAGTCCTCTAAGTCCCCGAGGCGTGGACTCGAGTATAAAGGACTTAAAATCCCCAAGTCCCCGGAGTGCGGACTGGAGTACTCCAAGTCCCCGGAGTGCAGACTGGAGTATTCTAAGTCCCCAGAGCGCGGACTTAAGTATAAAAGATTTAAATGACCAGGTCCGCTGATGACGGACTAGATATAAATGACTTGAAGACATCGAGCCTTCAACGTGCGTACTAGAAAATGTTCTAAGTGCTTGGGGCGCGGAAGAAAAAACAGATGGTTCCCAAAGAATTTCCGAGCTATATGAAGATGAACCAATAGGTCTATTATATCCACAACAGCTTGGATTTGAATCACAATCACAAAGAAAATTGAACGACAAGAGCCATGGAAAGACAGAAAAACTAAGTTTTATTCATCAAAGATAAGTTTCCATTACAACTCCTTTGAAGCTCGGAATCAAAAGTTTATTTACACAAACTAAGAAAACAAAAGTACTTGCCTAATTTAACTAACCCTCGTTGAACGAGAGTAATGATTACTTCTTATGCTTCTTCGCTTTCTTCACCTCTGTTGTTTTCTCAGATGACCCCTCTCCTCCGCGTTTACCCTTAGTACTCTTCGTTGATGGAGGAGTGACAGCCGGAAAAGTGTAAGGGACATCCACGGGTTTATACCTGCCAGGGAGAATGATCTTCAACGGTTTGGTCAAGGGATCGTCTGGATCCACAGTTTGAGGCTCGACCTTGATCTTGGTCGTCGCATCCTTCTCATTCTCAAGCCTCTCCTTCATGCTCAACTCGGATGTATGCTCAGAGGCGCCTGTGATTTCCACTTCGTAACCCCCAGAGGAGGAATCAGACTCGCCTTCGTCAAGCACCCCGATCACCTGGGCATCAGGACCGGGAGCCTCGCCTGCGTGAGAGGCCTCACATGTTTCCTTCCCCGCCTCCTTGGCGACATCGCTCCTCGGAGTGGGTTCAGGATTGGAACAACCTGCACAAAATCACGAAAAGCAAGTATTAGAATGCGACAGCTTTCAGGGAAACACTTGGGATGTTAAAGCAAAAGAATTTCCTACCAGATTCCGGCTGGTTTCCAGCCGTCACGGGGGTCTCACCCTCCGGGATAGAAGACAAAACATGAACGCCCAGGCCGGGAGCTTCCGGGTCATAGCCAATGTGCTGTTCAAAAGGATCAAGTATCGGCCGACTGGCCGTCGGGGTAGGCACATGAACTGGAGGCACGGCCCCGGATGGACCGGTAATAATTTCTTTCCCTTTCTTTGAGGGGGACCCTTTGCAATAGATAGCTTTGGCCGCCGACAATTCCGAAGGCTCATTTCCCTTGAGGTATTCTTTTATCAACGCCCCCTCATTAATCTCTTCGGTGCCGCGCTCGGCCTTCCTGATTTCAACCAGAGCCTCCCATGCCTCGTCTAAAGATTCAAGGTAGCCCTCGCCCAAAAAATTCAAGTCTCGGTGCATGAGAACGCGGGCGTTGAATTCAGTAATTAGTGCGTCAAACATGCTCTTGGCCTCTTCCTTGCCCTCTTCTCTAGCCGCCTCGAGACGCAAATCGATATCTACGGATGCTATCTTCTTGCCCTCATCTCGGGCTTCACTCTTTAATGCCTTAACCCTGGAAAGCTCGCCCTCAAGTTTTTCTTTCAAAAGTCGAGTGGAAACGAACTCATCACAGTATCGTTGTGACTCCTCTTGGGCGGCCGTTTTCTCTTCGCTCTCCCTGCGAAGCTGCTCCTCAAGCTCCTTGACTCGGAGGCTGAGCGCGTCCCTCTCCTTTTGAACGGAGTCCTTCTCTAGAGCCAAAGCCCCACACCGTTGAACCGCCTCGTCAAGTTCTTTCTTATGAGTTGACTCCAGACGAGTAACGTCCTCAGCAGTGTCCTTAGCTCTCTGGTGGGAGACCTCGTGCTCAGACTTGTAAGTGGCCATTTCTTCGTTTTGAGCTTTAATGATATCCTTGTCGTGGATAGCCTCAAGCTACAGGCGGTCGATTTCATGCCGGCGCTCCACGGAAACTTCAGAAAGTTTTTCGGCTAGATGAACAAATGCGTCATATTGAAAATAGACGTCATTCGTACAAGCAAGGGCGCTCTATTTGGCATGTCCGGGAATAGGATGAATAGCCGGGAGGAATTTCAGGCCATCGAAGCAGATTTTCGGAAATTTATCTTTAAGCTCGGCCAGCCTCTCCGGCACTGACGGGTCCTTGCAGGAGCGGGAGGAGACGGTTTTGAAAGTTCGCCCCTCCTATAGGAGTCTCGGGACTGACGAGTGGAAGAAGAATCAGAGTGTTGGTCCCGGGGAGCATCAGGTTGCGACCTCTTATAGCCGCGCTTGTCTCTACTTTGCTCCGCGTGAGAAGATGTGTCCTGGTGGTATTTTGGCTGATAATAAGTTTTCCTCCGAGATGACGGGTCCCGGGAATGATAGTCTTTATCGCCGTCACCATCCCTATCTCGATGCCTTCTAGAACCCGAGTCCCATCCGGAATGATGAAGAACCGACGAACCGCGAAGGCGATCGAATCCATGTAAACGCCCCATACCGCCTGTATAGAATTCAAATAACAGTGAATTAGCAAAGAGTAGTGTGACGACAAAAATCTAAGCGAAAATTGGAGTGCAAGTGTTCGTGTGTGTCCTAGTGTTTCCCCCCAATGGACCAGTCGCTTTGCTAATAAGAGTTTTCTCTCCCTGACTCTGGGTCGTAGCGCCCGCTTCGCCTCTAATGGGCGAATGAAGTTTGAATACCTCCGGATCGTCAAAGTCGTAATTGAGCAGATCATCCGGAATAGAGAGGTTTGATAAGCCCTTTAAAGAACTTTTTACGTGCTGCGAAGAAGCCACTCTCTCCGTCGGGATAAGCGTAACCTTCGAAGTCCCGCCAACCTTCTCCTTCTTGATTTTGTACATCAACCCCTTTTTCCTATGTGAAGGAGAAGATGACATTTCGATATCGTGCACTTCAACTATAGGATCTTGGGCTGGACCCAAATTCTCACCTTGTGCTTCGGGTGTTTCACCCTCCTTGATTTCCCCCTCTTCTTGTACCTCAGGGGTGTGGCGTGCTGACGACTCAGCTAATTTTTTCCCTTTGTCGGAGACCGGCCTGGGTACAGTAACGCCTTCGGGAAGACTTACCCGGCGACCTTCTGCTAACAACCCGAACCTCGATAGTGACTCATTTGAGATAAGAGTTCGAATGTCTCGTTCTTCGGCGGGAAGGGCTCTAATAGCTTCAATAGCCTTAGAATACCCGCGACCGTCGGGACGTGGATTGATACCTGAGAAGATGAAACAAGAGTTAGAATAGGAATAGCTTCGGCCAAAACATGTGTATCATTCCAAGAAGAAGACTTACTTCCTTTGACCCATCTCCTCGCGAAACCAGGGGGAAACACACATAGAACCATTCCTGTTTGTACAGCGAAAACTTGCTCCACGCCTCGGTTAAAATTTGGCATTTGTGATGTGGTTCGAGGAACAAAAAGGAGGGGCTATCTCTCCACTTCTTGATCATATAAATATATCTGATGTCGCAGGAGTGGGAGGCCTAGAGAAGACGGTCATGAAAAGTAGGTAAGTGCCATAGATGAAGGCGTGACTGTTTGGATGCAGCTGCGATGGGGCGATGTCGATGTATTGCAGCACATCCCGAAGAAACAAATTGAACGGTGGCACACTTCCAACCAAGCACATGAATTTATTGCACGCTATGTATCCAACTAGGGGCAAGTGTGGTCGGTCGTGCCCCGACGGAACCAGCACGTCGTCAAAAGGTATTCCATGAATGGAGCATATTCGCCGGAGCGCAACTTCATTGATTTTTGAAGCCTGTGAATCGACAGGGTTGTCCAAGAAGATCGTTGCCTCCAGGGAATCGGGGGCTAAGTTATGTGCAGGGAAGGTTGATGGATTTGAGACGTCTACGACTTCTTGTCGAGGGGATGGCCCTGGTCTGTCAGAAATCATGGTGGAGCTGGATTTTTTCGACATCTTCAATAAATAGTGAATTTGGCTAAGAACTTGTGTGAGCTATACTTGAAAAATGTTCGACGTTAGAATCAACAACACAAATATTTCCCCCCAAGTGGTGTATGAACTAGTGTGATCAATCTTGTGTAAGCATTAAAAAATTGAAAGTCACATGGTTACTGATATAAAACTAAGTTGCGAATCATCGACTTCGAAGACCGTCATCGCTGATCGTCTCCAAAAGCCTGTCTTACGGTGATTACGGTTTCGAATTCAGAAAACGTTATAATAAGTTATCCGGTTATGTCGACTTGAGTTCAAATTTATGTCTACTGAAACTAGGAAGTTATCAGTTCAGACCGGTTCGATATGCTAGTATGATGGAGTTCCTGTCCTTGTTATGTTATATGATTAGGCAAGGCAATTGTTTGTTCGGCCTTATATGGTTCGACATTTATGTTGTTCGGCCTTAACATGGTTCGGCATCTATGATTGTTCGTCCAAAATGTTGTTCGGCCAAGCTCTCGGTCGGCCTAACCACCGTTCAAATTAGTTAGCGCTCGGCAAAGTGTCGATCGGCCAAAATTCCATTCGGCCAAGACAACACTCAGCATCCTCCCCGCTAACTCGTGCTTCCTCCCAAACCTTCCATCCCACCGTTCGGCATGTGGTGAGTCACACCGAACCATAATTATGCCGAGCTCCAATGCTCGACACTCCACCCTTAATCCTTTCCTATCTTCCATCATCCACACCGAACGACGAGGGCCGATCGTTCGGCAAGTCATGCCAGGCCATGCCGTTCGGCATCCCAACTATCTCCTGCTCCTCCTTATCCCAACTATCTCCTGCTCCTCCTCTAGTCTTTCTTCCTCCAATCTCGGTCGGCGTGAGGAACTATGCCAAACCACCACACATCTCCCAACAGATTCCTACCAAGCTCGTCTCTAATAATTTCTCCTTACCTACCAACATTCATCCCTAAAGAATAAAGTTTGAATCCATGAACCTTTTCGACCACAGCTCAAATTTCTGTTTAATCATGGAGAGGAATTAGATAGAAAAGACAATACCTAATTAGTAGATCGAAGTTTGGAAGGGATTGATGAATCGTTGAAGGTTGTTGACTGGAATGTTCAGCAAGTACAAAGCGGCGATGGTAAAAATATGAAAAGAGAAGAAGGTGGGAGGAGCCGGTCTTTATAGGGACGAAGAAGAAGTCGAAGAGGCTATGGCCAGTGGAACCGGTCAAAGCCACATCGTTCGGCTTCGGCACACAAAGCCGCTCGGCACACGAGGAGTGTTCGGCTTCGAATGCATCGTTCGGCATTTACACCACGTTCGGCATTCACACCACGTTCGGTATACACCTTCATCACTGATATTCTCAAGAAGGCACCTCCAAGAAGATTTAACCAAGGTTCGAAGCGGAGCATGGAGGATACGTAATTCAAAGCGTATCACTTTCGGTCACGTAATACACTTTAGGGGGCAAGTGCTTCCTGGCGAATTGACTAGGAAACTTAGTACTCGGCCTCCCCATCGATCGGTTAAATTATCGTTCGGCATCACGTTACGACCGACATCCAAGAAGCACTCGACGTCCAAGCTCATTCGGCGTCAATGGAACGTTCAACATCCATGAACGTTCGGCCTACAAGTGACGTCCGGCATCGCTGGGCGTTCAGCATGGTAGGATCATCTGACATTCCGTATCATTCGGCATCCGCACCATGTTCGGCATTAGGAAGTGTCCGACACTCAAAGCATTCGGCCTCATCTCGTTCGGCCTAACCATCGTTCGGCCAAGTTACTGATTCGTCTTCTAGTATCGTTCGACACAAGTGCTCCCTACGGCATTCAATGTGTTCGGCCTCATCTCGTTCGACCAAAGGAGATTGTTCGGCATAAGGGGACTGTTCAGCATTCATAGTAATCGGCCACATCTCATTCGGCCAAAGGAGATTGTTCGAAATAAGGGGACTGTTCAGCATTCATAGTGACCGGCCTTACTTCGTTTGGCAAAGAGGGGTACGTTCGGCATTGGGACGTTCGGCATTTGATTGTTCGGCCTCTCTGGTTCGGCGCACAGAAACCACTCCATTTGGGCCAGGATATTCAGCTACCAGGCCCACCAGGGAAGTCCAACCCACCTTCGTCTATAAATAGAGGGGCAGGGGCACAGAAAAAAGGGGGAGATTTTAGAGAACACTGGGGAAACTCTGCCATTTTCAAGACTCGTTCCAGACTTATTTCTTTGTATCTTGCAACTGTATTCAAGTACTTAGAAGAAGATTGTATCTGTAATCAAGTATCAATGAAAAGAATAAAGATCAACTTCAAAGTGGACGTAGGCTGCTACGCCGAACCACTATAAATTTGGTGTTCTTACTTTCTGCATTGAAATTTACATTCTGTTCTCTTTTTTAATTTACTTTCTTCATTAACCTCTCTACACAATCTTTCTAAGGGTGTTAGTGACCAATTTTGGTGCTAATAGACGATGTGCCATGGTTAATGCACTCATAAATTTTGGAGATGGAATGTTCAACAAGATCAGTAGACCACAGAACCTTGTCAATAGATTCTACAGGGTATTGTTGCCTGCTGATCTCCTGCCATAACTGTCGAATGGTTTGATTGCTGGAGAAAGGCATAGTGATAATACCATCGCATATGAAATCTTTAGCTTTGGCATTATTAGGAATTCCAGTTTGGACTCTTTGATTGTATGTCATTATATTGCTTAGAATGAGCCCAGACCTGGCCCATGGGTCGTTCCAAAAACTGACGGTTCCATTAGGGGAAGCTATGTGTTTAATATGAGGAAGCAACATGGGTCTGAGATTAAGGATGGATCTCCATGTCCAACTGCAACCTTGCGGGATGTCCATGCACCAGAAAGAATTGTTGTGGAGGTTGTACTTCTTAGTCCAAGTCACCCAAATATTGTTTTTTGAATTAAGAAGACTGTCCAGATGCGTACTGAAGGCAGCAGTATTCCAATTTTGAATATTTGTGACGCCTAGACCTCCCATGCTCTTTTTAGTTTCCACCTTGCAAAAACTTATAGGCTTGAGACTGTTAGAATGAATGCACCCATTCCAAAGGAAATTACACATTGCCTTCCTGATCATGTGGATTAGCTTCTTGGGAAGGATGAAGGTTCTACTCCAGTAAGTAGTATATGAGAATATGACAGATTTAATTAGGGTCAGTCTTCCTGCCTGAGAAAGGAATCTATTTTCCCAAGCGTTCATGGTGTGAGTGACTTTGTCATAAAGTTTCATACACTGGGTTGTGGAAATTTTGGAGGAGGTCATGGGAATCCCGAGGTAAGTGAGAGTTTCAGGAGCTTGGGGAAGGTGGCATATATTGATAAGAGAATGGGTAGTAGTGGAAGAGACTCCTGCAATTTTTATCAAAGATTTATCATAGTTAATGGCAAGCCCACATAATATGTGGAATGCTTTGAGAACTTCCATTATGTTGCTGATAGATTGGGGTGTTGGTTTGGTGAAAACAATGAGGTCATCAGCAAACATAAGAGCAGAAATTAGGGGGTCTTTACATTTGGGATGGATTAGTATTCTTTTGCAGGAGATCTCATGGTTTATCATGGTTGTAAGAACTTCCATGACCAGGATGAATATGTAAGAGGACATAGGGCAACCTTGTCTGATTCCTTGCCTGCTCTTGAAGTATCCCACAGTCTTGCCATTGAAATTCAAGGTGTAGTGAACTGATGAGATGCAAGTGTAAATCCATGAGGAAAAATGGGAGGGAAAATTCATTTTGGCAAGGATCCTGGAGATAGAGGTCCACTGTAGAGAGTCATATGTTTTCCTTATATCAAGTTTTAACATGGCTCTTGGGCTGATAGAGGCTTTATTGTAATCTTTGAGAAGTTCATGAGATAGGAGCACGTTGTCAAGGAAACTTCTCCCCTACAGGAATGCCGCTTGGTTGGGGGAAATGAGGTGATGAAGCACAGCCTTCAGCCTAGTAGCAATGATTTTGGAGAGGCACTTATAAGTGGTGTTGCAGCAGGAGATAGGTCTGAATTCAGAAACATTGATAGGTTGGTCAATTTTGGGTATTAACGCTATGTTGGTTGCATTTACTCCAGAAAGCATCTTATTATGTTTGAAGAAGCTGTTCACAGCACAGACAAGGTCTCTTTTGATGATTTCCCAACAACTGGTAAAGAAGTTAGCGTTGAATCCATCAGGGCCTCCACAAGAATCCTAGTTCATTTCGAAAATTCTTTGCTTTATTTCGTCTTCCTTCACTATGGAAGATAGGAAGGCAACATGCTCAGAGCTAAGACATGGTAGTTTCAGGTCATTGATGATTGAAAGATCAGGTTGGAAATTATCAGCATTTCCAAGAAGGTTTGTAAAGTAATTAAGGAAAGCTTATCAACATCAAGAGGTGTTGAACATAACTTCCCAAATCGGTCTATTATGCAATGGATATTGGATTTAGAGTGTTTTAATTTTAGGCTATCATGGAAAAATTTAGTATTCCTATCACTAATATTATTCCACTTTAATCTGAGCTTCTGTCTTCTCATATCATTCTCAGCTTCTAGAGCTTTTTGGAATTGGTCTTGTAACTTGTATTCAATGTTAGCAAGTTCAGTGTTGTCCGGGAATTGCATTGCTTGAGTTCTAGCATTTGCCAAGGAAATTTCAATTGAGGAAGAAAGGAGATCACCTTTGCCAAACCTACTTCTGGCCCATGTTCCAGGTGCTCTTTTTGTTTTCTTTAATTTTTGCTGCAAAACAAACATGGGAGTACCAAAATAGTTAGTGCTTCAAGCTTCTTTAACAATATTCAAAAAATCAGGCTCTTTAGTCCAAATGTTAAAAAATTTAAAAGAAGACTTTCTTATCAGGCTACCGGATTCCATATGAATGATTTGGGGAGAGTGATCTGAGAGAAGTGGTGGAGGGAGGAAGGTTGTTAATTTAGGCCATGTGGTAAAAGACGGCAGGTTGCAAAATGTATGGTCAATTTTACTATAGATTCTTCTTCCAGACCTACTTCTGTTATCCCAGGAGTATCTTGCACCAGCAAAAGGAACGTGAAGGAGGTCAGCGAAGTTTATGGATGTGATAAGTGGTGTGATATCTTTCAAAGTAACAGCATTCCCACCAATACGATCAATGCATGAAAAGAGGCAGTTGAAGTCCCCTGAGACTATCCAGGGATGGGTGTTTTGGGCTAGATGAGGAAGGTAATTATGGAGGGATTGTCTGCTTTGGGCACAGTTATCTGCATACACAATAGTAAGATACATGGATTTGGTTGTTGTTTTGTGAAGGAGACGAGTATGAATGAATTGTTTGTGAGAGAGAATCGGGGTCAGAGTGTAAATTTTTGGGTCATAGAGAATCAAGATTCTTCCATGAGGTGCTTCTAGAAGGTTGTGACAAGTTTTCCATAGCGGATTGACGAAGTGCACCGCTTTTAAGCTTAGATCAAGATTAAGTTTGGTTTCTACGATGGCTATGAGACTGAGATCATACTTAGAAATGATGTTTTTGACTTGGTTTAATTTGGATTCATGATGAGCTCCTCTTATATTCCAAACACCAAAGTTTTTTGTCATTGATGTAAACTGTTTAATGTGGAATTCTGAATTGTCTTGCTTCTGGTAGTAGAAGAGGGGCAATCACTTGTTTCAGGAAGTATTCTGGTGGTTGAGGTTATTTTGGAAATGTTGAGATCATTACTGGGTTTATTGGAATGGTGGTTGCTTCCTCTTATTTTGAATTTGGTTTAGAATATATGGTGTTGAGACATTGAGGACATGGATGATGGATTTTTGGATGAAGTAGGCATGTAAGAGAAGCCAGGTGGCGCTAGAATATGGGAATAAGGCTCAGGAGATGATGACAAGACATTGAGGACAATGTCATCAAAATGTTTATGGGGTGAGGTTGTATTAGTTTGTTTGGATTTCATGATGGGCAGCGATTGAGTTTTGGTTAATAGGTTTGAATGCTGATCATTTTTGTGTGCACATGACATATTCATGCACATAGCCACGGTGCATGAGTTGTTTCTTTTAGAATTCCCTACTGTTTCTTCCATGTTTTTTGCATCCCCTTCTACACCATTCGCTTCCAATGCTGACAACGCTTTAAATCTATTATGCTCTGTGATTCCACGCAGTACATGTTCGTCGTTGCACATCCCTGTATTTTCATTCTGTTTCGTGACTGTGTTTACCTCATTTGCATGTGCTTCAGGCAATTGAGCAATGCCATTGTCCTGGGGATTTTGCAGGTAAACCAATTTTTTACTCGAAGCGGATGCAATGTTCTCTATTGTTTTCTCTGGTTGCATGCTATCATCACGTTCCAGCAAAGTACTTCTTTGTGTCTTGGACACCATTCTTCTATTCTGTGTTTCGCTGTTCTTATATACCTACTTCCTCTTTGCAATCTTTTTCCATAGATGTGTTCATACATAATTTCCTTTTTTTTGATTTTTACTTTCCTGCATTATTTTTTCTTGTACTTGGATGGGTGGCTCCACATGCTCTTGCTCCGATTTAACATCACACAAGTTCGTTAAATGACCATACACTTTGCAGTGTAAGCAAATCTCAGGCTTCCATAAATAGTTTACATGAACGTATTGTTCTCTTCCATCCAAAAGCATAACTGGAAATTTCTCAACTAGTTCTTTTCCTGGTGTCACTTCAACTAGGCACCTGGCATAGTTTATCCTATCAAGCTTTTCAGTAGTTTCATCTAGACATATCAACTTATCAATACGATTTGCCAGCCAGTTTATTCCAAGATGTGACCAGGCATAAAGTGGGATGTTGGAGAGCTGTAACCAGACCGGTACTGCTCTGATGTTGCCTCTGACATTGCCAAGCTCAGGGGTCCATTGTTGAATAATGAAAATCTTGCTTCTTATAAATAACGGGTCACTTCTCAAAATCCTGTATCTATCCTCTTCGCATGAGAGTTGAAAAAGGAATAAGACACAATCGAACTTGACTTTGACTGCTCCTTTCAATTTCCATATTCTTTTGAGATATTCAACAACAGTTGTGAATGACAGAGGCTTGTCAAGGAAGAAGCCAACAATGTGGTCTTGCCAAATCTCTTTTGCCTGCTGCCATGACTTCTGCTGGTGGAACCATGGCCTCACCATTGAATTCAAGGTTGATGCTGATTGGAGAATAAACGCCGGCATTGCGTGGCTTGGTTTTGAAGAGATTCGTCCAGGAATGGCCTGAAGAGGAAGGTTGAATAGGCTGTGGGATAGGTTGAGTTTGATCAGTGGGAAGATTGGAGGTAGAGGGCGGAGGAACAGTTGGTGTTGATGGCACAGGGATCGATGGTGCAGGAAAGATTGGTAAGGTAAGGATAGGCGGTATGGGTGTGTCAGGAGTCATGGCACAGATGGAGAAGGGATTGGTCAAAGGAGAGGGGAAAGAGGGAAAACGACTGCCATGACCCGTAATTTTTTCACTTTGAATTGGAATGTTTAATTAATTTTAAATATTCAAATAATTGTTTTAAATGATGATTAATTCACTTTAATTTTTATTTAATGATAATCAGTGATGTATAATGGTTTTATAAACATATAAACTTGTTTTATAAAGATATGCAAACTTCATTGCATTTCGATGGATCGACATCATATTTTTATAAATGGATTTTAATATTATTTAAAATGGTTTTATAACTTAAATAAATTGTTTTAATTATTTAAAGATGATAAGGAGTTTATTTTTAAGTAATGTTTACTTAAATAAATAGTTTGATTAAAATCTGAAAATACAACCAGAATTCGGATTTCAGATTATCAATGATTTAATAAATAGAAGTTGTGATTGAACGTTATAACATCGTTAAATATGACATATATACATACATGTACATTGTCATCATGGTTTTTAACCCATTTCGTCTAAGAGAAACCAGAACGATTTGATGGAGTTAGAATGGCTCAGAACTCAACCAAAAGGGGCTAAAGCAACGACTGAGTTTGACTAAACCAAGAGACCGGCGTCCGTTCAATCCAACCAGCAGCTAAATACAACCGGTTGGTATAAATCATCATCAAAACAAAGCAACATGCAATGAGACTACATGAACATACACGAAAATAAATGCATTCGAGACATTAAAGTCTAGAAATAGTCTAAGTGCATGGATTGCTAGCAATCAATGCTTTATGGATCGCCAGCGATCCAAAAAACATCATTGGCTCACTATGGCACACAGGAGCAAAGAAGACTTAGATAACAAGTGCAAGATACGCTAAGTGTATAGATCGCTAGTGATTCGTATACCATGGATCACCACTGATCCATACGAAGCCATGGAATACTTGCGACTTAGCATATTAAAGCAATAAAGAAAGGAGCTAAGTAATTAGCTCGTACATGAGCTAAATCTATGGATCGCTAGCGATCCATGGTTTTGGATCAGGTCGCGAATTAAGCTTCATTACTTCTTCTTATGTCCATTTGCAATCGGTCATTGAACAGGCCTGGCTTAAAAGCTCTTCGATCTCTATAAATATCATCCTACCTGCAACATAAATGGGATCTTCTTCGAACTGGTTGCTGAAACTCTGCTAGAAACTTTCTTGACTCTTCATCTCTCTCACAACAATCTCTAAAGGGATTCACTATGATCCTCCAGTGGATTCCAACTTCGGGGATTCAATCTAGCTAAGGACAATCAAAAGCCTTATAATCATACACTACATGTAACAGAAATCAATCTATAATAAAAACAATAAAGTGGACGTAGGCTTCATTAATAGCCGAACCACTATAAAAATCTTCTTGTCTTCTTTCTTTTACTACTCTTTTCTATACCTATTATATGTATTATTTCTCTATGAGAATAGGGCTGGTGCTTTCACACTCAAACCAGGGTGTTGATCCATTTTTTGGGTTTACATTTTGATGCTTTCACTTAGAACTCCAACTAAGAATTCAGATCTAGCTATCTACTTTAGATCCCAAAGGTCCAGAAGTTAGATCCCCAATCTTTGCCTGAAAAATCCACCGCTTGGAATCAATGGCTCCTGGAAAAAGGAGAACTGCATTTGGTCCGTAGGAGCAGTGATAGTTGGAGAAGACGTTAATCCCCAACATACTGATGTAAATGGCTCTAGCTTAGGAAATCGAGCACCAAAATCCTCCAATTAGCATGAAATCATTAGTAGGGATGAACTGAATAAGATGGTTGACGAGATCAACTAGAGAATGGAAAGTGGCCAAAAGGCTCTAATGGAGAAGCTTAATGCTCTTCTAACCCTACAGTTAAATACTGCTCCAAAACTATGCCTAAACCCGCGGCTACTACAGAACAAGAAAACTCTTTCGCTTCTGGTCTAAACAGAAGAAATGGGAAAAATCCACAAAAAAGGGTGACAACATGAACCATGGGACACAACGTGGAAGGAAATACGAAGACCCCGCTCGCCGCAAGGCAACCAATTCTGAACTTGAATCAAGGTGTGAAGACCTCGCAAGAAGATGCAGCTATGGACCTCTTCGAATCGGAAGATGGGGAACATGACAACCAGTTGGAAGAGAATATTAATGCATTTAATGCTGCTAGGAACGTCAAAACTATCCCAACCAGGCCAACTGCAAGCCAACGGGATCCTGTGGGAGGGGCTCTCTTGAAGACAAAAGATCGTAAGCTTCAACCCATGTGCAAAGACCGTTTGCAAAGCCAAACAATTGGTGTAGTTGCTGGCTGCTCTCCCTAGAATTACCAGACATCAGAAGCATACATAGCACATATGGTCAAATTATTAATGGATGAAAGTAAAAATAGGAGAGATGACGAATAGGGATCTGCTCCAAGTCAGACTCCCTTTACCGATGAAATCTTGAATGAAAAATATCTAGATAAATTCAATGCCAACTATCCCATCCTATGATGAGACAAAGGACCCAAAACCCTATTTATATAAGTATAGTTAGTACATGGATTGAGCCACTACTTCAGAAGCCGTTCGCTGCAGATGTTTTCCTATCTTTCTAGAAGGATGTTTGCCCCAAAATTGGTCACAAACACCCGCTATCAGTGAAAGCACCCGTTTATGATCGCAAACCAGCAACAATCAATTATAGAACTCATATCTAAGCAATAACAATCACAATAATTCACAAATAACAATCACAAACACAGGATTTATAGTGGTTCGGCGATCTTGCCTATGTCCACTCTGAAGTTTATATCTTTATTGATATTCTCTTGATGATTACAGTTGGTTACAGCAAGTTACAATGGATTATAGCTCTGAAACTTGAATGGTGCAACGATGATAAGGTGTAGAATTGAATCCGGTAGAGTCTTGGCGCTTCAGAATTCAGCCTCTTTCCTGAATGACCTGGGGCTCAATTTATAGGCACAGGAGGCTGATATTTCGCCTAAAAATCCGGGGAGACCACTTCTGACACGTGAGAGGGCCCATACGGCCAAATTCTGGAGATCCGGGCCCACATTAGGATCGATTCGACTCTCGGTTCGAATCGATCAAGATAGTGTCCAATCGTGATGAAACTTGGCGTGGACATTCTTCTATGTATACGCAAGCCCCTGTGAAAATTTCATAGCATTTGGACTTATAGATCTCAAGTTATGATCGATTCAAGTTGGAGTTTTTCGCCCCAGGGACCCGTTCGAATCGATATGGTTCGAATCCATAGGGTCGAATCCATGCTTCTGCATGTGAAAGCGATGACGTGGTGCGTATGCTTCGGGTCAATCCTCCTTTTTCTCCGAGTTTTCTGGGTCATACCCTTGGTTTTAGCCGCTTTTTTTTGATGGATTCGAAGAGTTGGATTCGAAGGCACGCTTCCTTCGAATCGATGGAACTGATACTCGTTCGAATCGATCAAAGCATTTGATCGATTCGAGGTTGCCTCAATTGGGGGACTCGAAGACGAGTTTTGGAATGGAGCCGGGGCTTCTTCACTTGCATGGATTCGAGGAAACTTTCCCCCGATGGATTCGAGCTAGGGCATACAAGGATGGATTCGAACCAAGGCATAATGGGATGGATATGACCTTAAAGCTTGCTCGATGGAGTCGAAGCAAGGTGTGTTCTGATGAGTTCGAACCATGGCTGGCTACTGATGGATTTGAACCAAGGCCTTGTGAACAGATTCGAACCAATGCGTGGTCGATGGATTCGAAACAAAACCACTTCTCACGGATTCGAAGCAATGTATACCTGATGGATTCGAACTAAGGCATACGAGGGTGGATTCAAACTAGGTAGACGCGAGGCTAATTCCTTTCTGACCGGTGCGAACGCAATGGACATGAAGTAGCATGGATTCGAAGTAGGTGGAGTCGAATCAATGGATTCGAACCGAACAAGGGCTATTTCTCTCATACTGAATCCATCATATCTTGAGCATACGAACTCGGATTGACTTGAAACTTGAAACGTTGGCTCTCGTGGATTTGCTAGCCATATCCTATCAATTGTAGCCTGATCCGGGCTCGGACAAAATTCATCGATATCCATAGTGAAGTGGAATGCGACCAATCTCTGAGGTGAATTGTCTCTCATTTTCGACCAATCCTTTGGTATCACGGCTTTGCCAAAAAGCGGGATAACATTTGCCCCCCAAAACATGCCTTGCGGTAGGAAGGCGTGTTTTGTAATGCCATGAGCCGGACGTTCATATCCTGTTGATGTCCTGCAAAGGAAGTTATAGTTTTATGTGACCTCAAATAACGACCGTTCGGGATCAAGATATTTGAGATGAAGTGCAACCGTTCATGGTCAAGCACCTGACTTCAAATGACGATCGTTCGGGATCGAGCCATTTGAGGTGAAGTGCGACCGTGCGCGGTCATGTGGCGGACCTCAAATGACGACCGTTCGCGATCGAGCCATTTGAGGTGAGGTGAGTTGTGCCGATCGGGGCGAGTCGTGCCTGTTCGAGGCTAGTTGTGACCGTTCGCGATCTTGTGCTATTCGAGGCGATTTTGTGATCATTCGAGTTCGGGTGCCGTTCGTGGCGAGTTGTGACTGTTCGAAGTCGGGTGCAGTTCGAGGTGAATTGTGACCGTTCGTGGTCGGGTGCCGATCTAGGCGAGAAAGTGTGCCCAGGAGGGCTTGGTATTGTTGATACCAGGTTCACGTTCGAGTGGGTCCCCGGATTATTTATCATGGCGGTTTATCGCCATCTCAGAGCATGCCTAAGGACCGTTCGCGACCCTGTACATGTGTAAGTAGCTTAGCCATTTCAGAATTATCAGAATCAAATATCTATTCGACAGATGAATTTTAAAATAGAAATGTCCAAACAAACCAAGTTCAAATGTCCAAATCAAAAATGAAACAAAAGCAAAGTAAGGATGTCAAAATGTAAGTTCTCACAATGATAGGGTTAATAGCCATTCAGAGCATGCCTGTGGACCGTTCGCGATCTTGTACATGTGTAAATGATTAACCCACGTTAGTGAGAGGTTTACTACTTGTTCATCATTATTTCAATTAATTGATGATCAAACGGTGTCCCGGTTCAGGGCCACCCCTGGCTGATGTAGACGGTGGTCGCTCCGGCTCCACCGCTGAAGCTCGCCTCCTCACATACTGAAGGAGCATACCGTTCCTGATATGCCCTTCCACCTCGTCCTTCAGATGCCTACAATCATTAGTGTTATGACCATTTAATTCATGAAATACACAAAACTTATCTGATCTCTTTTCGTCAGAAGTTGGATCCCTTCGCATCGGTCTACGATACGGAACCTGCTCTTTGGTATCCTGATAAATTCGCTCCAGACTCTCATTCAGCTTGGCGTAAGTGGTGAATCGCAGCTCCCTCCGTTGTCGCTTTGACCTGTCATTATAATCCTCATCCTTTCGTTTTCCTTTATCCTTGCCTGAGTCCTTTTCGAAAGGCTTTTTGTCTTTAAGCACATAAACTTCTATTCCCTCTCCTTCTTCTCTTTCTGCATTCGCATCTTCTAATCGTAAAAACTTTTCTGCCTCGTTGTAGAATTCCTCTAGATCCACGGGTGGATCTTTAGTCAATGAATTTTTGAACTCTGTGCCGTCAGCTACTCCGGACACAGCTGCTATCACCACCATAGATGGATCTGCTCGATCCACCGAAGCTGCTGCTGCATTGAATCGCGCTAGATAACTCCTCAAGGTCTCTCCGGCTTTCTGCCTTAGGGTTGCCAAAGTCATCACATTCTTGGGTCTTGTAATGTGAACCCTGAATTGCCTCATAAATCTCTCAATTAAACCATTCCACGTTTCGATGGATCCATTCTCCAATTGTCTAAACCACAATACTGCAATATCCGTCAAGTACAATGGAAAGCACCGGGCCATAACCTCCTCTGATGCCCCCAGCACTTCCATATGTCTCAAATACTTCGTTAGATGAACCGTGGGGTCTGTTCTCCCGTCATACATGTCTAATGATGGTAACTTGAAATCTGGTAGGTTCCTAGCTCGTCTGATTGTTGGAGTAAAAGGACTCCTATTAACATCCTCCAAATCTTTATTTACCAAACTACCTCTCATAGCTCTTCTAACCATCTCCGCCAATCTGTCGTTGTCACCGAGATGCAATCTTCGTTCATTACTTTCAACCTGCCCCCCGAGTCCACGGGGGAATTCTGGGATTTGCCCCCTTGACTGAGCGTTCACTCCTCTGCTACTCCTAGCTTGGGTAGATGCATCTCCCTCTCTCTCAGGGATTGGATCAACATTCTCCATGCGCGCGTCCCCTAGTTCAGGTGCTACGCCGGATGGTCCTGCTCCGTTTTGAACTCCATTCGCTTCTCTATTCTATGCTCCAAGTTGTCCTATCTGTTGGAACAAACTTTGGATCAGCTCCTCCTGTTTCTTCATCATTGTCTCCATCTCGTCCCTAGTGATGAAGATCGATGCCTGATTCGCTCCTGAAGAAGCCTCTTGACTTCCTTGGTGTTCACTTCTCTCTGGCCTTTGTTTCTTACTTGTTTGTCTCGTCATGGTTCTAAGATCCAAATCTTTAAGCCTTCAAATTCAAATTATCCTGAATCAGCAAGGTGTGTTCTGATGGGTTCGAACCATGGCTGACTACTGATGGATTCGAACCAAGGCCTTGTGGACGGATTCGAACCAATGCGTGGTCGATGGATTCGAAACAAAACCACTTCTCACGGATTCGAAGCAATATATACCTGATGGATTCGAACTAAGGCATACGAGGGTGGATTCGAACTAGGTAGATGCGAGGCTAATTCCTTTCTGACCGGTGCGAACGCAATGGACACGAAGTAGCATGGATTCGAAGTATTCCAAAGTGATGGATTCGAAGTAGGTGGAGTCGAATCAATGGATTCGAACCGAACAAGGGCTATTTCTCTCATACTGAATCCATCATATCTTGAACATACGAACTCGGATTGACTTGAAACTTGAAACGTTGGCTCTCGCTGATTTTCTAGCCATGTCCTATCAATTGTAGCCTGATCCGGGCTCGGACAAAATTCATCGATATCCATAGTGAAGTGGAATGCGACCAATCTCTGAGGCGAATTGTCTCTCATTTTCGACCAATCCTTTGGTATCACGGCTTTGCCAAAAAGCGGGATAACAAAGGAGTTGTGTCTATGTGGTTCACCATGCTTCTACCAAGATCCATCTCTACCTTTCACCAATTAGCATAAAGAATCCTTGACCAATTTAGGCTCCATACCGCACAAACAAAAGATTTTATGTCCTTATCTGAATTGTTTCAAGGATGGAA
Organism: Allium cepa; assembly: GCA_030765085.1. NCBI lineage: Eukaryota > Viridiplantae > Streptophyta > Magnoliopsida > Asparagales > Amaryllidaceae > Allium > Allium cepa. The sequence goes on from CM060931.1 coordinate 57,583,075, forward strand.
CGAATCGCTGAAATCTTTCATGAACCAGTTCAACACAATAGTGATTTAAGTAAGCAACCCCAATGAGGATATGGTATTTATGGCGTTAGTCCGTGCCATTCAACCGAAGACTGAATTCCCAAAGTGGATTCAGATGAAGCAACCTAACATGAGGAAAGACTTCAATCATAAAGCAAGTCGGTACTTAAGATTGGAGAAAGCATAGGAGCTGGAAAGTAAGTCTACCAGTGTGCAACCGATGAACATCGGATAAAGTGATGTAGCAGTAAATTAAAATGCACATGCTTCAAGAACTGCACAAAGAGTCACAAGGAAGGATGGAAATCAAAAATGGAATAATCAAAACTCCAATAAAAGAAATGGTAATGGCTGTAATAAAATGCTTAAAGGGTTCAAGAAGGAAGATTATACCCCTCTAAACGACACTCCGAAAAATATTTATCTCATAACATAGGGGACCGAGGAATATAAGGAACCCCTAGGAAGGAAGAAACCGAGCAGCAAAAACACTCATGAAAGTTCTGCCGCTTCCACAAGACTCATGGTCATAACACAAACGAATGTCGTTATTTGGAGAATCTCATTGATGAGTTGATTCGTGAAAACAAACTCCAACAGTACGTGAGAAATTCACAGAACCCCAATCAACCCATGGCTGCTTAGCCTCTTACGGAATGAAGGAGTCAAGCTGGAACTAGTAAAGAAAGGTCCAAATGAACTGACCAAAGACTTATTGTTGGAACAATATCTGGGGGACCACACCCCGCGCAAAGAAGTTGGGGAGAGATGGAAAGATATGCAAGTTAGTTGAAGCATGCTCCAAAGGAATCATGCCTCGCACTAGAAGATGAAACCCCAGCCAAGCTATAGAAAATCTTAAGTGATGACATAGTGTTTCGAAATTGAGATACCGAAGGGATCGAAGCCCCGACTCTCGATCCAATGGTGATAATAGTGGGAATCGGTCCCGCTGTTATTCGATGAGTGTAGGTCGATAGAGGTAGCTCTGTTGATATACTTTTCAAACGTAATTTTGATCAAATGAAGATTGGCATGAAAAGCGTGTCTACATGCCAAATGAAAATCCAGGGTTCACTAGCGAACCCAAGAAAACTATGGGAACAATCGACCTGCCAGTGGAACTTGGAGAAGGTGATCGAAGGGTCACCCTCATTCAGACTTCTGTAATTGTGGACAAAATGTCTACATATAACTATTTCTTAGGACGACCCGCTCTTGCGGATTTCAAAATAACTCTAACCTAATGGTGTCTAACCATAAAGTTCCCTACTGCAAATGGAATCGGGGTAGTGAAAGGAGAGTGTCGCTAGAGAATGTTACATCGTGGAGTTACATGAATCCAAAAAAAAGGAAAGAGGGAAGGATGTAGGGAGAACTCTCCACATCATGAACCTTCTAAATAGAAACTACAGAGCCACCCATGGCTTGGGGACCATAGCCGATTCAAAAAGGCTTTGGACCGTAGAAGGAAGAGTTTAAGGGAGGAATGGGAAACACCAGCATAATTGATGGTATTTGTGCCGGTCGATATGGACGACCCAACTAAATTCTTGAAAATTGGGTCGTATCTTCGAAACAAGATTAGGTTGGAACTTATCAAATTTTTTCACGCCAACTTAGATGTGTTCGCATGGACGCATTCCGATATGGGTAGGATGCCACTGGAAATCGCATGCCATACGCTCATTATTGATCCCAAGTTCACACAAGTAAAGCAAAAGAGGCACAGCTTGGGTCCTGAACGGTCCAAAGCGTTAAGGGAAGAGGTGGACAAGTTAATGGCCAACGGTTTCATCCAGATGCAACATACCTAGAGTGAGCATCCAACTTGGTCTTAGTAAAAAAGTTCAATGGGAAATAGCGACACGATATCGATTACTCGGACTTAACAAAGCTTCCTTGAAAGACAGCTTACCTCTCCCTACAATAGATCAGCTTATCGACGACACGACAGGACACGAACTGCTGTCATTCATGGACGCATTCTACGGATACAACTAAATCCTGATGCATAAACTTGACTAAGAAAACACAATCTTCCTTATCGACCTGGGCCTATACTGCTACAGGTTAATGTCGTTCGGTTTGAAGAACGCCGGGGTAACTTATCAAACGTGGACGACATGTTGGTTAAATCATGAGCAGCTGCTAACCACCTGGATAGCCCCGTTGAAATGTATGAAATACTCTGAAAGTACGTAATAGAACTCAATCCACTAAAATGTCACTTCGTAGCAGCCGTTGGAAAATTCTTAGGATTTATCGTAAGTGCCAGGAGAAACAAAGTAAATCCAAAACAAATAATGGCACCATGAGAAGTCCAAGATCCGAAGAATAAGAAGGCACTACAAAGCCTGAATGGAAAAGTCGCTGCACTAAGTCGAATTATCTCGAAAGCTATCGACGAGTGTATACCATTCTTTGATGCACTGAAGAAAGGAAAGAAGAACTTCGAATGGAGTGAAGCTTATCAAACAGCATTCAAAGAATTATTTAGGCACATTGAAGCTCCAACGATCCTGTCGAAGCCTGTGGATGGAGAAGACCTGTTCATTTACTTAGCAATCTCACCCAACGCACTAAATGTTGTCCTTATGCATGAAGAAGCAAAAATCTAGCGACCCATGTATTACATTAGCAAGCGGTTCACTAGAGCCGATAAGAACTACCTAAAACTGGAAAGGCTAGCGTATTGCCTCTTGATCGCATCTAGGAAGTTACGACCATATTTTCAGGCTTATCCAATTAAAGTGTTGGCTGACCAGCTTCTGAAGCAAGTGTTGTATCGGCCTAAAACTTCCGGACGACTTCACCAGTGACTAAATCAATATGATATCACATACCACCTAAGGAAGGCCATTAATGGGAAAACGTTAGTAGACTTTATCGCTGAATTTACCATACAGGATGATGAGGAGGAATCACAGCTGGAAGTAGACACGTAGTGGAGACTCTTTGTCGATAGCGCATCTAAAAACCTCTGTTCGGGAGCAGAAGTAATGCTTGAAACCCCCGAAGGACAAGCCATTTGCTACGCCTTGCGCTTGGAATTCCCTGCTGCAGATAACAAAGCGGAACACGAAGCATTGATAACGAGACTAAAAGTTGTGAAAGAGCTCAAGATAAAATCTGTTCACATATATAGCGACTCACAACTTGTCATCTATCAAGTAAAAGGGGAACACCAAGCTCGAGGGGAGAATATTGCCTCGTACCTATTTAAAGTGCAAGAATCGCTAAGCGACATTGAACATTACACCATAACTCACATTCCACGGAAGCAAAACACCTTGGCGGATTATTTGGCTAAGCTGGAAAGCTCTGGAGAAGCTCATTCATTAGGGCTAGCCCCGGTTGAAACTCTAAGCACCCCAAGCTTAGACAAAATGGATGTCGACTGGATCCTCGAGATCACCGTTGAACCAGATACGTGGATGACACCGATAAAAGACTATTTACTTGTAGGACTCCTCCGACAGACAGGAATTAAGGAAAAAAGCTCCTCCGAAAGGCACCACGATTCATGATATAAGACGGAATACTCTATCGAAGGGGATTCTCAACCCCCTTCTTAGATGTTTGACCGATGACTAAGCCCGATGAATCCTAAAGGTACATGAAGGCGAATGCAGAGAACACACTATGGGGCAAACCCTTGCAAAGAAAGTCCTCCGGTATGGATACTTCTAGCCAATAGTAAACCACGATGTTGCAGGCTACGCGAGAAAATGTGATCGCTGCCAAAGATTCGACAAAACTAAAATAACTCCTTCAATAGAGCTAACATAAATCGTTAGTCCATGGCCATTTGCAATATGGGTAATCGATTTGATTGGCGTCCTGCCAATAGCAAAAGGAGGGGCCAAATATGCTATAGTTGTTGCTGATTATTTCACGAAATGGGCTGAAGCGGAACCACTGACCACCAAAACCACAAAGAAAGTCATTAATTTTGTCACTAAAACATTATTTGCAGGTTTGGCGTGCCATAAATCATCACTGACAATGGAACTCAATTCAAAAGCGTCGAGTTCAGAGACTTCTACCAACTCTTTTGGATTGAGAAGAGCTTCTCCGCGGTTTCTCATCCGCAAGCTAACTGGCAAGTGGAAGCAATAAACAAGATCATCAAGTCCACTATCAAAAGGTGCTAACTAAAGAAAAAGGAAATTGGGTTGACAAACTTCCACTCGCACTATGGGCTTACAGTACTACCCACAGAGCGGCAACCGGCCATACTCCGTTCGCTCTGGCGTACTCAGAAGCAATGATTCATGTTGAATTAGAAGTCCCCTCGCACCGAAGGCAAAATTTTAATCAAAATCAAAATGAGCAGCACCTACTCGAATTGCTCGATATGATCGATGAAAGAAGAGAAGTTGAGTTAAAAACCGCCGCCAACCAAAAAAGGGTAGCACGATACTTTAACTCCAAAGTTCACAACTAAACCTTTGAAGTGGGAGATCTTGTGCTTAAGCGAGTCTACCCCATTCTAGGGGCCTTCAGACGAAACTGGGAAGAACCATATGTCACCAATCAAAAGCTAAGGAACGGAACTTTCAAGCTAATAACGGTCGATGAAATCCAAATTCCGAGGGTATGGGTTAGAGAATCACTCTGCCGTTACTTCATTTGAAAATTAACTTATGTACTCTCTGTTTTTCAGCAAATAAGCCATTCTGGGATGCCAAGGGCATTGTAAATAGGCAAACCTGCCCTGCTTTCCTTAATAAAATTTGATTTACCTTTTGAACTAACAAAACTCTGTTCATAATAACTACCCACCAGGTTGACGGAAGTAAATCGAACCAAACCGTTGGATCAGCGGAACCCGATCTTTGCATTCTAAAAACCATGTTGCTTCGGCAACATCAGGAAGTATAAAGCATACACTCCTCATGTTGCCCAAAGATAGGCAACAACGAGGAGTATGAAAAGCCATGCATTCCATATGCCGTGCACTAATTCTTAAAAAAATTACACATCTCCCGTTGCCGTAAGATTGGCAACATTGAGGAGTACGAAAAGCCGCACACTTCATAAACCATGCACTAATTTTCAAAATACCAACTCCTCACATTGCCTGAAGACAGGCAACACTGGGAGTATCAAAAGCCACGCACGCCATAAGCCACACTTCACCATTACAACATGAACTTCTCATGATGCCCAAAGATAAGCAACATCGAGGAGCACTAAAACCGTTCCAGACCAACGCGTCGTATCAGTCTCAAAAGCCGTGCGTTTCATGAATTACGCATTAACTCGCGGAGCCATGAATTCACGCTCCTAAAACATAAACTCCTCACGTTTCCTAAAGATAGGAAACATCGATGAAGCATCGCCATGAAATCACACCCCTAAAATGTTAGCTCCTCACGCTGCCCAAAGATAGGCAACACCAAGGAGTGTAAGAATCGTTCTAGGTCAGTAGAACATACTGATCCTAAAATCTGCACATCCAATAAACCATATGCACCTTCAAGTCTAGGAGTTGTCCCGGAAACACTAGGGAACTTATCCATACCAAACTAACAAGATTCAATCCACTCCCATTGTTGGAAGCAATGGTCACGAACCCAACAAAATCGGAGTGCTACAAACTATAATACCTAACGTAAGCAATGTGTAACTACCTACAGCCAACTCATACAGTGTGCACGTAAAAAATACGTGTATGTTGCACGCTTACCAGAACATCATAAAAAACATGGACTACCTACTCAAGTCACAGAACTTCTAAAAGAAGAAAATTTGTGCTGTGATTTAGTCAAATTTCAAGTTTTAATATGCATATTATTTAAACCCTGATTTACAGGTCATTTGTCAGTTTTTTGAAGTATATAGCCCTATGAACTAGGGGGAATGCACCGCCACTTAAATAAAATTACTTGAAAAAAATAATTTCACAAGTTTTATTATGCCAAACAAAGAATTGTTTGTCCAAATAAAGAATTTTTGTAGTAGTCACAGAGCTGGATAAGTATAAACAAAACAAGCACAAGTGCACATAATGCATATGAATAGGCAAATAAGAGTACAGTCAAAATATCGACGATGAATTACTTATAATTTTCTTTTATATAGGGTTAAAACATGGGGGCCATACCTACACAACACAGGCCAACAAAAGGAAAATATAGACTCCACACAAAAACACTAAATGCAGACTGTGCACTTGAACAAAATGACTTAAAAAGAACCAAAATCAAATCGATCACCACCCAACTTCTCAGCACTTCTTTCCACCGCTCCCTTTTCTGCCCTTTATTAAAAGTTTTAGCCTCACCTCGAAAGTGGTGTCCCTACCAGTAATATCAAAAATCTCCTCAGCACTAACGTCCTCCTCGTTCTCTACGGCCTTCTCGGAAGAATCACCCTTCACTTTGCGCTTCCGTGACTTGCAGGGGCTCTTCACGGCTTTGACCACTTCAACCTTCTCTTTCTTGACAACACCAATTCATGTTGAGTCTTGCGAGGCTGATCCATTTGATCTTCCTGCTCCCTAACTTCGGCCGTTGTTATGTCACCTTCCAAAGATACAGAAGGGCCATCCAAGCCATGAAGTGTGGCGATATTTTTGGACTCCGGCACCAGCTGCGAGCTAGACACGGACATAGAGACTAGAGCGGGGACGAAAATGAGCATGGAAGCTATGGAAATAACAGCAGGTCTGGGAATCGAGGAAGCTGGCACATCAGCAGAAAAGGTAGATAGGCCTATAAGATCAAAATGAAAGCATTAAATTCTTCCTGCCCTTAAGGCATAATCTAAAAGCTCCCAAACTCAGGAGAAACGAGAGGAATACCTACACTAGTAGAGTGACCAAGAATGTCAACTTCATATTCATTGCCTTCATCCTCCTTAGACGGTCCTATAATACGAGGAAAAGACCTAAGCTTGGAACTTATTAGCAGATTGCGAGGCTGCTCTGATGGCTCGCCGACACCAGAACGAAAGGGCACCTCCTCAAATTTGAAATCTTCCCCCACAAGCACATCGAAATCGACATAAACATCACTCAAATCTCCAAACTCCCTACACGCATATTTGCTTGGAGAGTCCTGATGTCCCCCGATCCCTAGGGCATTGCCTTTGTCACATGTCCGGAGGTGATGAGCTTGGAATAACGAGGCCCATCCTTGGAATCTCATTGCATGATTCAGAATCCCATCATCGGATTCTGTGTAGAAGTCATCGCTAAAAGAGGACTCGTCGCTACTACTCCTGACTTCCTTCTCCTCTTTTTCTAAGTCCAGTGCGGTTTTGCCTTTCCTCTATTTGAAATCTTTTTCTCCTTCTTCCAGAATTGAAGGCATTCTGGCAAGGCGACTAATTCCGGTCACAGCAACGTCTCTTCCATCATAATACATTTTTGCTGATTCTTCGGACAAGCCCTCTCTCTTAAGAAGCACCTTCTTTGGAACTATGAGAAGAGGAAGTGGATCGCATGCGAACCTTGGATGGAAAAGGAGAGGGGGTTTCAACTGGAATGGGGAACTCCCTGGATGCAATAATCCATATCGGAGTAAGTTCTCGTCAATCAGCAAGACTTTGATGGACCTTTCCTCAACGTCGATAACCTTCAAGGTTCGAAAAACTTCATCAAGAGACAGGTGCCTATTCGACCTCGGGATAACTATAAGAAATGTTTAACTTGTTAGAAGCTTCGCAGTGACATGTTGTAACTCAAAAAATAGGTAAAATAACTTACCCCCATTATCCACGGACGATTGAACACTTCGGGCCACCAAACGAAGAAATATTGGGTCTTAAACTGGGACAGGTTGCTTTGTAGTTGTAATATGATTTTTCTATTCCTTTGAGCTTCAATTATGACCAAAAACATACACTCATCCCTTCTCTTAAATGAAAGAAAGTACCGCAACTCATTGAAGCTCGAAGCATGATTGGATATGCACATGAAAAGGATATGAAAAAAGTTAGGATAGCATAGCCATTGGGATGAATCTGGAATAGGGTACGAACCAAATTTGGGAGAGTCTCAAGCAAAAAGTCATTAAAAGGGGGCACATCACCATTCAAACACATGTACTAATGACAAGCGGTCTATATCGGGCGAGGCATGTGAGCAAACTCGTTCTTTTCTGGAAGGCGTACATCTTTCTATGGTATGCTACATCGCATGAAGTTTTGTGTAGAACCTTAGCGAAAACCACGGAAAATGGTCTTTCTGGCGGGTTGAGAAGAACCCTAAAATTGGGAGGAGTTCAATCCAAAACAGGACCTACTGGGACCAACTGGCCATATTCATCCTGTGAAGTGGAAGGAGAAAGGGCAACGGACGATGATCGGCCGAGCTTCCTCCGCTTGACTTACGGCACGAAGATGGATACTTCATTCTAAAACAACAGAACTCGCATCCAAAATGGTCAAGTGATTCTATTCTAAACTATTAATTTCCGCTACAACACTTCAATTCCGGAGAGACATTGATTCTTGCTGACACAACAGATTTCAAGTATGTACTGAGACAAGTGTAGTGTGCTGTCTGTAAGGAGTGAGCTCGGTGTCTGAAACACTACAAACGCTTTATCCCTTGTAGATAGTTTGCTTGCAACAGAAAAGTAAAAAGACTTCCCATGTCATTTCCATTTGTTTTTACTTCCCCTACACTTACCTGTCATCGATCAATGATCGATAACGGATCCATTTTCAAAAGCGATGAGGAATTTTTTTTATTACAGGGTCATCGATCATGCAAAAAGCAAGTAAGATAAGTCTAAATTCCTCAGAAGAGCTAGGACCAATTTGCGATGTGTCGTGCAATATCAGTCATGGAACTTGGCACAAGTCAATTTTGGCTTAATGGACTAAGATAGCAAAATGTGTAAAGCACTGGGATAAGTCCCAAATGTCGTTCTGGAAGAAACTCAAGACTCAATTTACAATCTTCATCCATTAAGCCACAATTAAATCAAACTCCTCACGACCAACATCACAAATGCAACCTCGCTATTGAATCAATAGATGAACATTATAATTAGCAAAACCCACCTTAAACTAAACTTCAAACACAGAACTGGTCAAAGACATAGGATCGAAAAACCAGGAACATGTCGGCGACGACCTAAGGAGATGGTGAACTAGGGTCGGTGGTAGTATGAAGGCAGTCGGCGAACTAAGGCGACGGCGAACTAGATGATCGCGAACTAGGATTCCGGCAACGTAGAATGAATCATAGTTTTAGGCAAGATCAATCTTCTAGAAGTGATGAATCAGGTCGCACACGTGAAGGCTTGAATTGAATCGTAGCTAAGTAATCAGATCGTACGAAAGAAGTAAAAGATCGGGTCGCGTGAAAGTGAGGGAATGGCTCAACTCGACTAGCAATGTACGAAAACGAAAAAGGCAGAAAAGTCCTTAAGTTATCAGGTCACTAGCGATCCATCATCCATGGATCGTTAGCGACCTATGTCGCTGAAGGCAAAATTTCTCTGAAAACTATTAAATTTATCAGGTCGCTAGCGACCCATGTAGTTGGAGGTGGATTTTTCTTAAACTTGCAATGCGACATCTACCCATTATTTCATAGTATACCGAGAAAATGCGGAGAGAAATTTGGTCTGTTATGGCAAGCAGTAGCGATCGAGACCAAAACTGAGTAGCAGCGTGACCTATCTCACATCCACAAAGCTCTAACACGATTAATTGGAATTCAACAAGGAGAGACTAAAGGCAATAACTTCCAGATCACGCCTTGTTTCCAAGGAAGAAGTACTCTTGGGTGCAATATCTAGGTTTTTAACATAGCGGGATCCAAGAGAAAACGGAACGATTTGATGGAGTCAGAATGGCTCAAAACTCATCCAAAAAGGTCTAAATCAACAATTGAGTTTGACTAAACTAAGAGACCAACGTTCGTTCAATCCAACCAGCAACTAAATACAAACAGCTAGTAAATCGTCATCAAAACACAAAACAAAGCAACATACAACGAAACTACACGAACAATGTTGATACAAGGCAATGAAGGCATTCCAGACACCAAAGTCCAGAAATAGTCTAAGTGCATGGATCGCCAGGATCCATACTCTATGGATCATCAATGATCCATACAACATCATTGGGTTGCTATGGCATGCAAGAGCAAAGAAGGCTTAGAGGAAAAGTGCAAAATATGATTAGTGTATGGATCACTAACGATCCATACACCATGGATCGCCAACGGTCCATACAAAGCCATTGAATACTTGTGACCAAGCATAGTAAAGCAATGAAGAAAGGAGCTAAGTAATTAGATCATACGCGAGCTAAATCTATATATCGCTAGCGATCCATAGACCGTGGATTACTAGCGATCCATGTTTTTAGCATGGGTTGCAAGCTAAGCTTTGTTACATCTTCCTCTATCCAACTACAAGTAGTCAGTGAATAGGCCTGGTCCAGAAGCTCTCTGATCTCCATAAATACCATCCTTACTGCAACATAAATGAGACCTTCTCCGGACTGGTTGCTGAAGCACTACTGGAAACTTTCTTGACTCTACATCTCCCTTACAATAATCTCCAAAGGGATTCACTATGATTCTCTAGTGGATTCTAACTTTGGGGATTCAAACTAGCTAAGGACAATCAAAAGCCTTATAATCAAACACTATTTGTAACAGCAATCGGTATATAATAAAAACTATAAAGCGGACATAGGCTTCGTTAACACCTAAACCACTACAAAAATCTCCTGATCTTCTTTCTTTTACTGTTTTTTCTATTCCTATTATCTGTATTATTACTCAATGAGAATAAGGCTAGTGCTTTCACACTCAAACAGGAGTGTTGATCAATTTTTTGCGTTAACAACATGCATACACATCTACACATAAAAATATACATTTACATTTAGCATATAAAACAAAAATGGTTTACTTTTGAGAAATCAAACTTACCATCACTTACACATGAGAAAACATGGCACATGGAGGAAGAGTGGGATAGGCACATGGGCGAGATCATGTTGTGTAAGAAATATTTTCAAAATTTGCCTACAAATTTCAAGGCATACTTTCTTTTTTCTATATATCTCATTCCTTCTTCTTCTTCTTTCTTAAGCTTCTCCTTCTCCTCTTTAATTTCTTCTTTCTTTTCTCCTCTATGGCCTTAGGTCGTGAGTAATAATGGAGAAAAAATGGCCTTGAGCCGGTAGCAAGTAGAGCAGGGAAATGATGGTTATAACCATGAGCAAGGAGGAGATGAAGGTGGTGGTGTTAGCTTTGGAAGGTCAAAGAATAGCCTTAGGCCATGTGCAAAAGATGAGGGAAGAAGGCTAGGGCGTAAGCAACAAAGGAAGGAGAAGGTCTTGGCTTTGATCTAAGAGCAAATGGAACTGATGATGGGAGTGTCGTGTTGATGTATTGAATGTTGGTAGGAAGAGATATGGTTTTAAAATTGTGAGTTAATCTCGCTTTAAATCACTTGATAATCACTTGTTTATATTACCTATTAATCACTTAATATTGCTTGCTATTAGCGATAATAAAACACATTAACTACTTAAAGTTATACCCTTGATTTTATGCTAAAATGATTGCTTATATAAAAGTTTGGTTGTGATAGATGTGATTATATGATTTATAAGTTGAAATCATATATGATGAGAAATGATAGCTACATGAATTAATAGTACATATCTTGTGAAAAATTATTCACACTATACCAAAAAATAACATACATACAACATATGTTAGGCCTCTTTGTTTTTAAAACCTAAAGAAATTTCATTTTATAATATTGGAATATACTTCGAAAAAGTAAGAAATGCGAAAGTGGATATTTGGAATTATTTGAAAATAAAATCTGTAGTTTCATTTATGGCAAAAAATAGTTTTAAAAGGTGAAAAGGATATAGAAATATCATATGGTTGAAAATGAAGGATTTTGAATTAAGAGGGTTGGAAAAAATGAATACTATAGTAATATAATATTATAATAGGTGAAAAGAAGTAAAATAGATTTTTAACAAGTAAAAAGGTAAATTATTGTTTTAAATTAATAACAGTTTACTATGTTATTAAAATAATTTAACAGCTTTTCGACAAGTTTTATAAAATTTGAATATAAGATGGAAAATTAGCCATCGCGTTTCCGTAGTTCGCGATTTTGCGACCTGAAAAGTTAAAGGGATGTGTATGATAAAATATAATTCGGAGTTCTTTGAAATAAGAATTTTTTGGACCTTGTGGGTATGGTTTTCATATGAAAAAGAAAAATCCAAAAGATTTTCTTTAGTAAAGTTGGATATATTTTCAAATTAAGTTTTTTAAATCATCGCGTTTTGGCAGTTCGAAAAATATTGGTTTCAACACTTTAAAAATGGGATATTTTTAATCTTTAAAAATATTAAATAAATTCCATGAATATATTAAAGTGTTTTTGAAGGAATTTGACTTATAAAAATGGACATATATAATGGAATAAGTTTTTGATCTATAAAGCTTTAAAATCACTATTCATGGGCAATTTAGCAACGGAATTCGAGAACTTCTGAATAAATGTTTCAAACTTGGGTTCTTTTGGATCTTTTGGAAATGTTTTCAAAATAATTACATGGGGTATTTTAGAAGGCTTATGATCGATAAAATAACCTGACCGTCTTATGGGTGACGGAGAGATAGTCTCTAGGGTGGAGTTTGGAAAACCAGTTGTTTGCTCTTCCGCTATCCACTAGCCCAACAGAGGGGATAGTTAAATTGATTTACTTAGGCCTCATTTTCCTATGATAAAAGAGAAGATATTTAGTGTTTATTACCATAGTTAAACAAGATTTAAAAATAAGACTTTGGAAATGTTTTCTGAAGTAAAAGATGAAATGAATTGGTATTCTCAAAGTTCAAAGGAGTTTTTATTAATCAAAGGATTTGATAAAAGAGGCTTAGTAATCCTATATATACTGAAGGAAATAAAAATGGTCAAAATCTTGTATCTCTAAAGAGATATTTATTTGGATGAAAAGATTTATAAATTGATGATGTTTAATAATCATCTACATACCTAACATCTATTTATCGATGATTGGTTCGAATGGACGAAAATTGGATTTGGACGATTCCTATCCGAAAACCACTTCAAACCAATATACGTGTTCAAAAGTGAAGACATGTTGAAGACAATGATTTTGAAGATGGAGATCTTCATAATGTAGAACTACTTGCCACTATCCTCTGAGGTGATTCCCATATTATATATGTTACCTGGAGATTTGACCAGGCAACTAAGTATTCGACATTAGCATACTGTTCGGCATCTATAAGTCGTTCGGCATTAGAGAAAGCTCGGCATTTAGGATCGCTCGACATTTAGGAACGTTCGACATTGAAGGCGCTCGGCTTCCAGAGTCGTCCGGTACAACCGATTCGTTCGGCATCTATGGGACGGTCGGCATGCAAGAGCGTTCGGCATTGAGTGCAATTCGGTATTTTATATCGTTCGACATTTATGGACGTTCGGCATGGCAGAGTCACTCGGCATTCCATACCGCTCGGCATCAAAACCTTGTTCGGCACGTCACTTTGTTCAGCACAAATCTCGTTCGGCATTCGGGATCGCTCAGCTTCCAGAGTCATTCGGCACAACGCACTGGGTCGGCTTCCAGTGTCGTTCGACATAAATCTCGTTCGGTATTCGGGAACGTTCGGCTTACGTTCGGCTTCCAGTGTCATTCAGCATAAATACTCCCTTTGGCATTCAGAGTGTTCGGCATCACTTCGTTCGACATTCAGAGTGTTCGGCATCACTTCATTCGGCATGAGGATATCGTTTGGCATTCATGCCTTGTTCGGCATATTGCCGTTCGGCATCTATGGATGGGCACACAGAGATCACTATTTTTGGGCCAAGCTAATTAGCTACCTGGTCCACCAGGGAAGTCCAACCCACCTTCGCCTATAAATAGAGAGGCAGGGGGCACAGTGAAAGGCACCTTTTTTTGAGAACGCCGGGGAGACTCTGCTGCATTCAAGACTCATTCAAGACTTAATCTTTTTTGCTTAGCAATTGTATTTGAGTGATTGACATACAGATTGTATCTGTAATCGATTATCGAGAAAAGCAATAAAGATCTACCTCAAAGTGGACATAGGCAATTACGCCGAACCACTATAAATCTGGTGTTCGTTTTTTATGCATTTAAATTTGCGTACTGTCCTCTGTTTAACTTTACTTTCTTCATTAATCTCTCTACACAACCTCTCTTAAGGGTGTTAGTGACCAATTTTGGTGCTAATATTTTGGTGCTTTCACTGAGAGCCGAATTCTCAGGACGATAGGATCTACTTTGTAGCTACTGGATTGAAAAATCCCCCGAAGGAGATCCAAATCATTCGCAAGACATCTGTTGATTCTACTCAGAGTTACAACCGACAACTTTATCATGTGAAGACCATGAACTAGATTGGCCTCTCATAATGCAGATGTCAATGAAACTACTAGTGTACAACAGATAGGACCTAGCAATCAACCAGCAATTCAAGGCGCAGGAACCTCCACCCAGAACCAAGCGGAGTCGTTTCCCGAACAGACTTCAACGACTTGATAAGAGAACTCAGGGAAAGTAGAAGGCAACTTGCTGAGCAAATCCAAGCCAATACTAATCTCATGACTCAGCTTGCCCAGCATCAGCATCAGAATGCTGGAAGTAGTCTCGCTCCTTATTCTTCATCTGATAGTTCGACCTCGGCTGACGAACCTCCTAGGCGTAGACGCCGCAAGACAGAGGCTACATAGGTAGGTGCCCCTGATCGATCCGCTAGGGATCAGGCACGTGATGAGACCGGACGTCCGGGTCACCAAGACCCAAATCAAGCGGGACATTAACCCGCACGGTCCCGTGGAACGGAACCCACCCTCCCACCCTCCATACAAACTACAGATTTATTAGCCATTGTCAGGCAATTGATGAGAGAGAACCAAGGCCTGACCAACGAAGATTGGGGAGTGTCCAAGAGCCATACTCCCTTCACAGATGTTATCCTACAGGCTGAGTATTCCAAGAAATTCAATATGCCGACTATCCCAGCCTACGAAGGGAAGACTGAATCTAGGCAACACGTGACGAGGTACGAATGGATGATGGATTCGGTGAGGGAAAATGACGCAACTAAGTGTAGGTGTTTCCCAATCACTCTGTCCGGAATCGCCACTATGTGGTTTACTCGGATTCCTCCGTGATCTATATCCAGCTTCGACGAGTTAGCGATGAAATTTGTTGAACAATTCAGGATACATGCTATCCGTCCAAAGGATGTTATGTCATTATCAAGCGTAACCCAAGCTCCGGGAGAGTCTTTGAAAGCATACTTATAGAGATTTCATGTTGCTGCCACTGAAGTTAGCAATCCTAACTACCACGCAATTTTGATGGCGGTAATGCGAGGTGTAGATCCAGACTCGGAGTTTGGAGATTGGTTGGCGAGAAAGCCCCCAGCAACATTGGAACGATTCTATGCCAAAGCTCATCAGTTCATATGAAGGGAGGAGGCTCGATGGACGTGAAGAGATAAGGCACCAGGGCCTGTTCAGGAGACTGTGAAAAGTAACATCGCCGTGAAGAGTCCGACGATAGTTAGGGAAAAGTTCAAGTCAACGTCCAGAACAAGCCTAGGCAGTCCAAAGGATCCGGAGGTGAGAATCCAGAAAAGAAAAGAGAAGCAGGGAAGTGGATGCCTAGGATTCCGACCTACAATGAATACACCCCGCCGAATATTTCTCTTGAAAACATTTATCTATCTACCTGTAACACCTTTGAATATAGAAAGCCGCGTCCAAAGGAGTCCACTGAAGAACAGAAATGGACAGGGAAGTACTATCGCTTCCATGAGACCCATGGGCACAATATTGAGGAGTGTAGACACCTCCATGATGCCATAGAAAAGTTGATCAGACAGAAAAAATTGTAGGAATTTGTCAAAAACCCGCAAGATGGAAGGCAAGGAACGTCAGACCCCGGACGCGGGCCAGCTCCACGCCAACCAGAATAACCTGCTTGGACTGTGGGTAGATTGATCATAAACACTATTGTCGGAGGACCTCATCCTGCAGACAAGAATTGGCAGGAGATGGAACAATATGCTACCTCCTTGAGGCATGCGGATTATGAATGTTGTTCGAATGTGGAAGATGGAACCCCGGCAAAACAACAACGCATGATGACTGACGATATAGTGTTTAGGAGTCGAGATGCGGACAAGGTGGAGGCTCCTACTATCGACCCGATGGTTATATCTGCAACAATCGGGCCAGCTTACGTGAAAAGAATCTTGATTGATTGTGCAAGCTCTGTCAACATCATCTTCAAGAAGGCTTATGACCAAATGAAGATGGAAATGAAAGATTTGAAACCATGCAAAGTCCATATCCATGGCTTTAACGGTGCTGCAACCGACGCGATGGGGTATATAGAGCTACCAGTTGAACTGGGGGAAGGTGAGCGTAGGAGAGTGCGAGTCCTACCGTTCATAATAATGGATGTTGACTCTCCATACAATTTAGGGCTGCTTTGGCCCCATGGTGTTTGACATTAAAATTTTCTACAGGCAAAGGAGTCGGTGTTGTACATGGCGATCAGGCAACCGGTCGCGCGTGTTATGTGGCGGAACTGAGAGAAGCTCAGCAGAGAGAGAAGGGAAAGGTTGTGGACAGCTCCGTCTGCATCCTAAACACTGATGATTGACAAGTAATGCCCGAGCCCTGGCTTGGGCAGCATTCTCGGATCCTGAGAGACATAGATCCGAGAGATGATGATGGGGAACCCAGGGAAACAAATGCAGCACCGGATGAGCTGACGATCGACATTCCAGTCAGCCGGGATGACCCATCATGAGTTCTTAAGATTGGATCACGACTCGACCCCTCATTGGCCGAGGATCTTACTGATTTCTTCCGGGCAAATCTAAACGTTTTCGCTTGGACACACTCTGATATGTGCGGGATTTCTCCAGCAATTGCGAGTCATATGTTGAACATAGACCCGAAACACGTTCCCGTAAAACAGAAAAGGAGAGGTATGAACCCGGAGAGGTCCGCGGCTCTCAAAGAGGAGGTGGACAAACTCAAAGCCAGTGGGTACATCCGCGACGCCCTCTACCTTGAATGGGTATCTAACCCAGTGCTAGTGAAGAAAGCAAATGGAAAGTGGAGAACTTGTGTTGATTACTCCGATCTGAATAAAGCATGCCCGAAGGATAGTTTCTCTTTACCAAGAATCGACCAACTCGTCGACTCTACCGTCGGACATGAATTATTGTCATTTATGGATGCGTATTCAGGATACAATCAGATCTTGATGCACATTCCAGACCAAGAGCACACCAGTTTTGTCACAAATATGGGGCTATATTGCTATGTAGTAATTCCCTTTAGACTGAAAAACACGGGAGCAACTTATCAACGTCTGGTGAATCGAATGTTTAAGGACCAGATCGGTAAGATGATGGAAGTCTATGTGGATGACATGCTCGTGAAATCACGGCAGTCAAACAACCACATTCGAGACTTAGCAAAAATGTTTGATATACTCAGACATTACGGTATGAAGATCAACCCCTTGAAGTGCTCTTTTGGCTGGCATCAGGAAAGTTCTTGGGTTTCATTGTGAATGCACGTGGAATTGAAGCTAACCTGGAAAAGATTCAGGCTATTCGGGACATACAAGTGCCCAGAACTATAAGCAAGTACAAAGCTTGAACGGAAAGGTGGCAGCGCTGAGCCGATTCATATCCAGATCCACGGATAAGTGCATTCCTTTCTTTGATGTGATAAAGAAGGGAAAAAGGAATTTCGAGTGGACATCCGACTGCGAGGAAGAATTCCGAGCTCTGGTAAGGCATTTGGAGTGCCCCCTAGTGCTATCGAAACCAATAGACCATGAAATGTTATATGTGTACTTGGCAGTATCCCAACATGCTATCAGTAAGGCTTTGGTTCGTGAAGAGGACCGAGTCCAAAAGCCAGTTTACTATGTTAGTAAACGTATGACGGGGGCAGAAAGAAACTATCCTAAGATCGAGAAATTAGCCTATTGCTTGGTGATTGCATCACGCAAGCTTCGTCCATATTTTCAGGCACACCCAATCAATGTTTACACTGATCAACCCTTGCATCAGGTACTCCAACGACCGGAAACTTCTTGAAGAATGTTGAAATGGAATATTGAACTGAGTCAGTTCGATATTACTTATCTGCCGCGAAAGGCCATACAGTGAAAAGCGCTAGCGGTTTTCATCGTTGAATTCACGATGACAGACGAATCAAACAACTGCAATGTCATACCTCCCGTCTGATGGAAGATGTACACCGCTGGGGCGTCTAACGATCGTTGTTCGGGGGTTGGCATAGTTCTTGTAACTCTTGAAAATCAATCAGTATGCTACGCTTTGAAGCTCGAATTCACAGTAACGAATAACGAAGCCGAGTATGAAGCATTGATTGCCGACTTAAGACTCGTCAAAGAACTGGGAATAATATCGGTTGAAATTTTTGGCGACTCGCAACTGGTGGTGTATCAAGTGCGTGGAGACTACCAAGAAAGGGGCAGAGACTTGCCCCGTATTTGGCCCAAGTTCATGAGCTGCTAGCGAATCTCGAGTATTATGATATTTCACATGTTCCGCGTGAACAAAACAGAGCAGCTGATTCATTGGCAAAATTTGCAAGCACTGGCGATGCGCAGTAGATGGGATTGTTTCCCGTTGAAACCTTAAATGCTCCGAGCATAAATATGATGGAGGTAGATTTCATGTTAGAAACAGAAATCGAGAAGGAGTCATGGATGACCCCATTCAAGAAGTACTTGTTACACGGGGCCGTGCCCGAAAGAAGGAGCGAGAGACGACAAGTCATTCATAAGGCTTGTCGTTATGTAATGCAAGATGGAATAATGTATCGGAGGGGATTCTCGACCCCATTGCTCCAGTGCATTGCCCATGATGAGATAAAACGAGTCCTGACGGAAGTCCATGAAGGTGAATGTAGCGACCATACCGGGGGCAGACGTTAGCAAAGAAAATCCTCCACTATGGATACTATTGGTCAACTGTAAATCGGGATGCCGCAGACTACGTAAGAAGATGTGACAAGTACCAGAAGTATGCGAAAATCCCAAGAGCTCTGCCGACGGAACTCACACAAATGGTTAGTCCTTGGCCATTTGCAATGTGGGGGATCGATATAATTGGTTCCTTGCCCCTATCCAAAGGTGGTGCAAAATACGTGATTGTTGTGGTCGATTACTTTTCCAAGTGGGCAGAAGCAGTGCCTTTGGCCACTATCACCATCAAGAAAGTCATTAATTTCGTTGTACGAAATATCATATGTCGCTTTGGCCTGCCACGAACCATCGTTACAGACAATGGAACTCAGTTTGGAAGCAAAGAGTTCAGGTAATTTTGCCAAAAATATGGTATTGAGAAAAAGTTTGCAGCAGTTGCTCATCCAACAGCTAATGGACAAGTGGAGGCCGTAAACAAGATAATCAAATCCATATTGAAAAAACGTTTGGAAAGGGCTAGAGGCAAGTGGGTGGATGAGCTTTTGACAGCACTTTGGGCTTACAGAACCACCCACAAGTCCGCGACTGGCCACACTCCATTCGCATTAGCAAATGGCATGGAAGTTGTCATTCCCGTGGAACTTGAAGTCCCATCACATCGGGTAACTTATTATGACCTTGAGTCAAATCAAGATTCTTGCTGGAATCGTTGGACTTCATTGATGAAAAACGCGAAGAAGCTAATTTAAGAGTGGCCGCGTACAGGCACCGAGTTGCTCGATATTATAATGAAAAAGTCCGACCGAGAATCGTTGGCGTGGGTGATCTCGTTTTGAAACAAGTTTTCCCAGTTCCATCACACTTGAGCCCTGCATGGGAAGGTCCATACATCATTGAACGGAAGCTTGGAGAAGGAACTTTCAAGCTAGCGACCTTCGATGGTGCGACACTCCTCCGAGCATGGAATGGTGAACATTTGCGGCATTATTACACTTAGTTCATTTCTATCGTATTTAGTTGCATTTATTTCCAGCAATTTTTTATTCCTAGTTTACGGCATGTAAAAAGACAATTTAGCTTATTTGCATTAATAAAGGCTTGAAGCCATTTCTTTTTTCCATGAATTGTCGATTTTCCTGTGTATGATAACGTTGTAACAAATGACTAAGAGATACATTACTCTTTCTGACTACGAACGAGTATAAAAAACTAAAAATCTCCAAGTCCCCGGAGTGCGGACTGGAGTACTCTAAGTCCCTAGAGTGCGGACTCGAGTATAAACGAATCAAAATCTCTAAGTCCCCGGAGTGCGGACTGGAGTAATCTAAGTCCCCAGAGTGAGGACTCGAGTATAAATGACTCAAAATCTCCAAGTCCCCGGAGTGCGATTTGGAGTACTCTAAGTCCCCAGAGTGTGGACTCGAGTACAAACGATTCGAAATCTTCAAGTCCCCGGAGTGCGGACTGGAGTACTCTAAGTCCCCAGAGTGCGGACTCGAGTATGAATGATTCGAAATCTCCAAGTCCCCGGAGTGGGACTGGAGTACTCTAAGTCCCTAGAGTGCGGACTTGAGTATAAATGATTCGAAATCTCCAAGTCCTCAGAGTGCGGACTGGAGTACTCTAAGTCCCCAGAGTGCATGCTCGAGTATGAACGATTCGAAATCTCCAAGTCCCCGGAGTGTGGACTGGAGTACTCTAAGTCCCCAGAGTGTGGGCTCGAGTATGAACAATTCGAAATCTCCAAGTCTCCGGAGTGCGGACTGGAGTACTCTAAGTCCCCAGAGTGTGGGCTCGAGTATAAACGACTCAAAATCTCCAAGTCCCCGGAATGCGGACTGGAGTACTCTAAGTCCCCAGAGTGTGGGCTCGAGTATAAACGACTCAAAATCTCCAAGTCGCCGGAGTGCAGACTGGAGTACTCTAAGTCCCCAGAATGTGGACTCGAGTATAAACGACTCAAAATCTCCAAGTCTCCAGAGTGCGGACTGGAGTACTCTAAGTCCCCAGAATGTGGACTCGAGTATAAACGACTCAAAATCTCCAAGTCCTTGGAGTGCGGACTGGAGTACTCTAAGTCCCCAGAGTGCGGACTCGAATATAAACGACTAAAAATCTCCAAGTCCCCGGAGTGCGGACTGGAGTACTCTGAGTCCTTGGAGTGCGGACCAGAGTATAAATGATTTAAATGTCCAAGTCCCCTGAGGGAGGACTGGATACAAATGACTTGAAGTCATCGAGCCCTTGGCGTACAGATTGGAAAATATTCTAAGTCCCCAAAACGTGGGATAAAAGAATATGCAAATACCAAGAAAGTTGTCAACTTGTTTGAAGATGAATCAAGAAGTTCACGTAACTCGCAGTAGCTCGGGTTTTGACCACGGTTATACAAAAAACCAAACAACTACATCCTCAGAGAGGGAAAAGAACTAAGTTTTATTCATCACAAATAATTTTACATGAACTACCAAAACAAAATAATTACATAATCTAAACTAGCTCTTGTTGAACGAGAGCGAAGACTACTTCTTTGACTTCTTCGAATTTTTGCTAAATGACTCCTCCCCGGTACGTTTACGCTTGATGGCTTTCTTTGACGGGGGAGTGACAGCTGAAGAAGTATGAGGAACATCCATGGGTATGGACCCGCCTAGGAGGATGACCTTCAACGGCTTGTTCAAAGGATCGTCCAGGTCCACAGCTTGAGGTTAGACCTTGATCTTGATCATTTTTTTCCTTCTCTTTCTCAAGCCGCTCCTTCATGCTCAGTTCGGATGTGTGCTCAGAGACGCCTGTAATTTCAACTTCATAACTCCCATCGATGGGAGAGGAAGTCTCAGATTTGTCCTCATCAAGCGCTCCGATCACCTGAGCATCTGGACTGGGAGCCTCTCCTGCGTGAGTGGCTTTACTTGTTTTAGCGACATCTCTCCTCGAATTGGGCTCAAGATTAGAACGGCCTGCACAAAATCATGAAGAGCAAGTATTAGAATGTGATAGCTTCTGATGAAAAATGAAAACTCTTGGAATGTTAAAGCAAAAGAGTTGCCTACCAGGTTTCGGATGGCTCTCAGCTGTCAGGGGGGTCTCACCCTCTTGAATAGGGGACAAAACGTGAATGCCAAGGCCGGGGTCCTCCGGGTCATAGCCAATGTGCTGTTCAAAAGGATCGAGTATCAACCGAACGGTTGGGTGGGTAGGCACAGGAGCTGGAGACTTAATCCCGGATGGACCGGCGATAATTTCTTTTCCTTTCATTGAGGGGGAGCCTTTGCAATAAAGGGCTTTGGCCGCTGACAATTCCGAAGGCTCGTTTCCCTTAAGGAATTCTTCTATAAAAGCCCCCTCATCAACCTCCTCGACACCGTGTTCGGCCTTCTTGATTTCAATTAAGGTCCCCCATGCCTCGGCCAAAGATTCGAGATAGCCCTCCCCCAGAAGAGTTAAGTCCCGATGCATGAGAACGTGGGCATTGAATTCGGCAATAAGAGGATCGAACATGGTTTTGACTTCTTCTCTACCTTCTTCTTGGCCGCCTTAAGACGGGAGTCGATTTCCACAGATGCTATTTTTGCCCTCTTCGCGGGCTTCATTTTCCAGCACCTCAACTTTAGAAAGCTCGCCCTCAAGTTTCGCCTTTAGGAGTCGCGTTGCAACGATCTCGTCGCAATACTGTTGCGACTCTTCTTGGGCAGCAATCTTTTCCTCTTGTTCTTTATGGAGTCGCTCCTCAAGTTATTTAACTCAGAGATAGAATGCATCCCTCTCTTTTTGCACTGAGTCTTTCTCGAAAGCCAAAGCCCCACAGCGTTGTACCGCCTCGTCAATTTCTTTTTTGTGAGTCGATTCCAGACAAGTTACGGTTTCGAGGTATCCTTGGCGCTCTGCTGGGCAGCCTCAAGTTGAGATTTGTAAGACGCAATCTTTTCGTCCTGAGCTTTGATAATGTCTTTGTCATGAATAGCCTCAAGCTTCAGGCGATCAATCTCGTGTTGGTGTTCTACGGAGACCTGACACTTTCTCAGCAAGATGAACGAACGCGCCATGCTGAACATAGACGTCGTTGGTACAGGCAATAGCGCTCTGCTTAACATCTCCAGGTATATGGTGGATCGCGGGGAGGAACTTCAGACCATCAAAGCAGATTTTTGGGAATTTAACTTTAAGCTGGGCCAGTCTCTCCGATACTGATGGATCTGTTGCAGGAGCAGGAGGAGACGACTTCAAAAGTTCAGCTCTCCTGTGAGGATCCCGGGATTGTCGAGTGGAGGAGGAATCAGAGTGTTGATCATGGGGAACATCGAATTGCGACCTCTTATGGCCGTGCTTATCTTTTCTTTGCCTCGAGTGAGAAGAGGGATGTTGGTGGTATTTGGGCTGATAATAATTTTTCTTCGGAAATGATGAATCCCGAGAATAATAATCCCTATCGCCATCACCGTCTCTATCCTGACATTTTCGGAACCTAAGTCCCGTCCAGAATGATGGAAGATAGACGACCCGTAGAGATGATCAATTCTGTGTGTACGCCCGATGTCACCTACACAGAATTTAAATAACAATGAATTAGCTAAGAGTAGTGTGACGAATGAAATTTAAGTGCAAGGTGAAGTGCATGTGTTTGTGTCCTAGTGTTTCCCCCCGACGGACCAGTTTCTTTATTAATAGGAGGCCTTTTCTCCCTGAGTTTGGGCTTGAACGCTTGCATCGCCTCTGATGGGCAAGTGAAGTTTAAGTGCCTTCGGATCGTCAAAATCATAATTAAGCAGATCGTCAGGTATCGAGAGGTTCGAGAGGCCCTTTAAAGAACTTCCTAAACGTTGTGGGGAAGCCTCTTTCTCTGCTGGAATAAGAGTAACTTTAGAGGTTGCACCAATTTTTTCCCTCCTTATCTTGTACGTCAGTCTCTTTTTCCTCTTCGAAGGGAAGATGACGTTTCGATGTCGTGAACTACGACTATTTGGTCCTGAGTACGACCAATGTTCTCTTGAGCTTCGGGTGTTTCGATTTCCTTGATTTCTCCTTCTTCTAGTGTGCCAGGTGCGTTGCGTGCTGTAGACTCGGCTTGTTTTTTCCCTTTGCCAGAGGCAGGCCTGGGTATGGGAACGCCCTGAGGAAGGCTTATCTGAAGGCCTTCTGCCAACAGTCCAAACGTTGTATGTGACTTATTCGAAATGAGAGTCTGGATGTCCCATTCTTCGGCAGGAAGGGTTCTAATAGCTTCGACGGCTTCAGAATACCCACGGCCGTCAGCACGTGGATTAATATCTAAAAAGATGGAAAAAAGAGTTAAAAAAGGCACGACTTTGACCAAGAATGAATATCGATCCAGAGAAAAGACTAACTTCCTTCCTATTTTTCCACTTCGCTGCTCGGCATATGGCGAATCATGACGACCCAAAGTTATGCCGAGCCCCAACGCTTGGCACTCCATCCAGCACTCCATCCTTAACAATGGTTTTATCTTTCTCTCCCATCCATGCCGAAAGACGTGGCAAAGTCATTCGGCAAGTCACACCGAACCGTGTTGTTCGGCACTCTAGCCAATTCTTGCTTCTCCTCTACTCTTCCCTTCAATCTCGTTCGGCATGATAAAACTATACCGAACCACAATACATCTTCCAACAACTCCCTCATGTGCTTGCCTCTGACCACTTCCCCTTTTCTTTACATCATCTAGCCCTAGAACATACCATAATCGCAGTTCGATCCTTTCATCTACGAAGTACCTATGGGTTACAGTTCTAATTTACTAACTTAAGCCTCGTATTAAAACTCTTTAGTCAGAGAATGCATTTAAATAGAAGGGGTCGATACCTAGCAAATAGATTGAAGCTCGGGAGAATCCTAGAGTTAAGGGCACGGTTTTAATTAATTCCGAAAGACTCGATAAAGGAGTGATGCAGGGTACGATGCTAGAGAAAGGAACGACAGTTAAATCCTTGGAGTTTGTTAAAAGGCGAGGTTCGTAAGTACAAGAAAGCTGAGGAGAAAGTGAAGAAGATAGGAAGAAGGAAAGTGCCGAACTTTGTAGGTGAAGAAAGGGAGCCGAAGGGACAATGACTGGTAGAACCGGTCAAAACGACATCGTTCGGCATCGGAATTCAAGAGCGCTCGGCATCCAGGACGCTCCGCTTCGGCTATGCTAATCAGCATTTGCATAACGTTTGGCATGCATTGCCTCATTTGGTATTCACGAGAAAATACCACCATCGAGGAAACTAAGTCGTAGCTTGAAGCAAAGCACAGTGGACACGTGATTCAAAGCGCACCACGTTCGACCACGTGATGCACTTTGGGGGGCAAATGTTACCTGGAGATTTGACAAGGCAACTAAGTACTCGGCATTGACATATTGTTCGGCAATTATGAGTTGTTCGGCATCTAGATCGTTCGGCATTAGAGAACGCTCTGCATTCAGGAACGTTCGGCATTTAGAAGCGTTCGGCATTAGAAAGCGCTTGGCTTCCAGAGTCATCCGGCACAACCGATTCGTTCGGCACTCAAGTTCGTTCGGCATCTATGGGACAGTCGGCATGCAAGAGCGTTCGGCATTAAGTGCCGTTCGGTATTGTATATCGTTCGACATCTATGGACGTTCGGCATGGCAGAGTCACTCGGCATTCCATACCGCTCGGCATCAAAACCTTGTTCGGCACATCACTTTGTTCGGCACAAATCTCGTTCGACATTCGGGATCGCTAGGCATCCAGAGTCGTTCGGCACAACGCACTGGGTCGGCTTCCAGTGTCGTTCGGCATAAATCTCGTTTGGCATTCGGAAATGTTCGGCTTCCAGTATCGTTCGACGCAAATACTCCGATCAGCATTCAGAGTGTTCGGCATCACTTCATTCGGCATGAGGATATCGTTCGACATTCATGCCTTGTTCGGCATATTGTCGTTCGGCATCTATGGATCGGCATACAGAGGTCACTCTTTTTAGGCCAAGCTACTTAGCTACCTGGCCCACCAGGGAAGTCCAACCCATCTTCGCCTATAAATAGAGAGGCAGGGGCACAGTGAAAGGGACCATTTTTCGAGAACACCGGGGAGACTCTACTGCATTCAAGACTCATTCAAGACTTAATCTTTTGTGCTTAGCAATTGTATTTGAGTGATTGACATATGGATTGTATCTGTAATCGATTATCGATAAAAGCAATAAAGATCTACCTCAAAGTGGACGTAGGCAATTACGCCGAACCACTATAAATCTGGTGTTCATTTTTTCTGCATTTCAATTTACGTACTGTCCTCTGTTTAACTTTACTTTCTTCATTAATCTCTCTACACTATCTCTCTTAAGGGTGTTAGTGACCAATTCAGGTGCTAACAATATATATGTTGGCAGTAGTGCCTTCGTTCTGAAAATTTTTATTTAGCAAGGACTGCTTGCTACTAATTCTTGAGGTAATTCCCAAAAAGGATGTAGTAAGACGAGTGCCTTCGTTTTTTCCTTCACCTGGATAACTTGTATGAATGAATGTCTGACATTGCATTTTTAAGACCATGTACGTCGATATTTACAAACATATATTTGTTTGGTGATGTAGGAGGTAATCCCTGAGGCGTGTGAACTTGGGGGTTGTACTTTTGTGGAAATCAATAGTGTGTCGTTATAAATTGGAATATGGTGTTCTAAGTGGAATTTTCTCTGTGCAAAGTAAAGCGTGGCCACGAGCCTCACGTTGCCACGATGCTATAGGAAACTTAGTCCGAAGGAAATATTAGAATATTGCATACTATCAGATAATCATGGACAAAAAAGTGTTACAGCCTTAGAGTTTAAATAAATAGGTATATGGTGTATGAGTCCCCGTAAAAAAGTCACTGAATATGCCTATTCATAGTGGTGTAGCAATATGGCATAGTGATGTATGAGTCCCTGTACAAAAAGCCACCAGGTACTATGACTATTATACTGGAGTCCACAAATTCCAATACGCACTTCACGATTTTGTCTATATTCCAAAATAGCTGTGATGCCTTACAAACATTTCAGCTACCCCTTGGTACCATATGCTTTGTCGAGTTGCCCAAGTATTGGTACTTTCTTTGTATATACATTTATTTGAAAAGTGTTTTCAAACCAATATTATTAAAGATAATATCAAAATGTTTCGATATAAAGTATTTTAGGTTATTGTAAGGTAAAAACCCGTCCGTGTTTATGTGCGGTGTGATCCCACGAGATACCCTTCCTTTTCAAAATGGTTTTGTTTTAGCATCAATCTGATCTATGACACTGTAATATATATTTATAATTCATGTTTCTCACACTGGTTTGTCGAGCCTGATCCAGATATTCTTAATACTCGGGTCCAATCTGAGTAGTTTCAGGATTATTTGAAGATGCTTAGGGTTTTTAGAGGGGATTTGGAAATCTTCGTCAACGTATGGACATAGTTTACTTTTTCGACATGTTTTTAGTTTTTCAGCATTTGTAAGGACACATATTTATAACTATCCAAGCCGAGCTTAGGTTAGACTCTGATATATGTATTTCAAATTTACTGCTATAAAGATTATTGACATTATAAATTATTCCAATCATGTGAGATTATGTTCTGCCTTTATTTTCTTTTACCCTTAACAATCGGTTTTTTGGCACTTAAATGCTTAGCATGCAATATGGTGGATGTATTAGTGTTGCTTTTTTAAGGATCAGAAATCCCGTTCTTTACAAAGCCTTACAACCTATGGTTTAGCTGACCAAGTCAAGGTATTATGAACTCTATATCCAAAGATATTTATTGGTTGTTGGTTGCCAAGAGTTGATGATATTTGCTTCATGTTGTCCATGTTTATGTTCGAACGCTAAGCTACTTGTGTTTACCTCAATGGAATATTTTATCCAAAGATATACAATGATCGGAAATTTATTTCTGACCATTGTGCAGGTGATTGGATTCGGCCCCACCGGAGAGATCTTCACGAAAAATACATTATGCGAACGTACCTTAGCGTTTTTGAATGTAACCTAAATATGTTGTGGTGTGACCAACGTAAGCACTATAACTATTTGATATGATTTATATTCTACATCCTAGACATTATCTGTCATATCACTATATTAAACTTAATGAACGGTTGGTTTTCTTGAGGGGAAACGGTTACGGAAATCCATACGGTCTCAATAATTACTGTTCTCGTCGCATATGTTCTACAGTTTCTCATGCTGGTTTACCAGACTGATCCGAGTGTTATTTTCTTATAATACTTGTATCAGCCCTATGTATATTTCCACATTTTGCTATGGACGCTTTAGAGCTTACGGAGATGAGCTGGATGATTATTATCGTAGTATTTAATTCCACTATGTTATTATTTTATCATCAACAATCATGAGCATATATTGTTATAACCGTCCTGCCTGATTATTATAACTTTGAAATACTTTGTATCATCGAATGGTAGTTTATACAGTCTTTTGATATAATATTATATCGTTCCATTATGAATTTATGTTGTGTTCTGCTCTTCCTAATTCTATTTTTTTCTTTTATTTTAGCCAAACAATTCATCTTTCCAGCACTTGAATGTTCGGTATATGAATATCGTGGATGTATTAGTATCAATATTTAGGAGTCAAAAAGGTGAGTCATTACAGCCACGATGTCGATCGGCGGAACTTTCTACTTTTATAATATTCCCTTCTTTAATTCTTTATGTAACTAATTTCATTCACAAAATTTCAACGTTTATAAATTTTCTTACTAGCTTCGATGTTATACCTAAAATTTGTCCAGAAAATCGCTGCGACCATAGTGGTGTAAATATTGTAGCCAAATTCAAACATTTGTGAAAGTTCATTCTCACCCATATAATATTTAAATTTAATTCTTTTATTAAATTTCCACTTAAATTTTCGAGGCGTTACATCTTCCTTTGTTTGTTTTAATAGATCTATATTTTTTTTGCTTACACCTAACATAGGGATGTTGTGTCAATTTTTTACGCAACATTTTTTCTACTTCCATTGACAATGAGCTTAGACCTAAAGTCCAACGGAGAAGATTAGGCCTAATATCAGGACTATTGCAGGACCAAGTCAACTAAAGCATAGAGGCAGCTAGGAGATGTCCTCAAGTTCAAATTTGTCAGTCTACATAACAAGAGAGGAAATGGAAAGGATAATGAATGAGATGCAAGATGGAATGATCGCTCGATTGTAGAAATTTCTATAGGGGATTTTAAGAAGGATGTGACAAAATGGAATAGTTGGAGTAGCTAGAACTCAGTACCAGAGGGAAGAAAGCAATGCAGGAGCATTTGGAGCTAGAGTGGAGCAAACTGGAGCAGTGAATCCATGATCAGATCAGATCGGTACCGACCCGAATCAGGTTGGTACTGACATGAAATTATAAGGGGGGACCATTGGTTCGGGCTTCAGATGTCCTGGGATGTCAATAGAAGATGGTGATGGAATCAGAGTTGCAGATTAGAATGCAAATTACAACGACAAGCGTTGTAAATGGAAGCCCATTGTAGGAACAGGGGGCATAATGAAGCTATGGATTAGAGACCTCTATTACATGACAATGAATGAATAACTGAAATGATCTAAAGAATAGCGAGAGTTTGACCTCTAGATAAGAGTTTGGAGGACATGAACAGAAATCCATTCACCCTTAACATTCGGTATGCGAGGAATCCACTCGATTTCAAGCTACCAAACTTGGAAATGTACAATAGAAGGACCGATCTGACCATTCATCTAATGAGAAACATCTGACTAATAGAGGTGTTAGGCGCATATGAAGAGGTAATAGAATGGTGCTTTGAATTGTACTTGACACGGTTAGCTGCTATGTGGTTCAGAAAATTACAGAATGGATCCATAAGCACGTGTTGGAGTTCACATTTCTCGACCAAATAATGTGATAACGCTTTCAAGGATGAAGAAAGGGCCAGAGAGACCATAAGAATTTATTTGATTATATTCAACATAGTAATTGTTGTAGTTCATAAGCCGGATCCTTCGATAGTTTTGATGGAGGCATTGTCCAAAGTCACAAATAAGACTTACTTCAAAGTTTCTTTGGAAAAGGATTCGTCCGATGGATCTTATAGAGTTTTACCATGAAGCAAGGTGATAGATATTCGGGCCAAGAGGACGCTGAGAAAAAAAAAGATAATGTTAAAGCTGTGGACAATGGAGGACCATCTAGTGTAGAATATAGTAAAGGCAAAGGAAAAAAGGAAAGCCAACAAAGGTTTTGGAGGACCGAAGCAACAAAGGAAGGATCTGAAATTCTCTTCATACACCGATCTAACTCCGGAGATGATTTACCTAGATACTAAGGGTCAGATCCCCAAACGAAGGGTAGCTA
This sequence comes from Allium cepa, assembly GCA_030765085.1. Classification (NCBI taxonomy): domain Eukaryota; kingdom Viridiplantae; phylum Streptophyta; class Magnoliopsida; order Asparagales; family Amaryllidaceae; genus Allium; species Allium cepa. The sequence continues at coordinate 57,613,430 of CM060931.1, forward strand.
AGAGAAAACCCACTGATCGGGATAAAAATCCATAAGGTTTTTCCTTTTTAATGAGATAGATGGGGATGAAACAAATGAGTGTAAACACCTTCGCAATTCAATAGAATAGTGGGTTCAAAACAACCGGCCGCAACAATATATGAGGAAGAAAACTACAGTGGAGTAGCAAGAGCAACCGTTATCTACAACGGATACATTGACATATGACTGTGGGTCTAGGTCGAGAATTATTACCGCATGATCGAGGTAGATATGAGTCAGGTTCAATTCTATCATTACTCTTTTTTTTTAAATAAGTTGAATCAGGCTGCTTACACATGTATATGACCTCAATTAATCTTAAGACATGCTCTAAGTTGGATGTTTGGCAGTAACCATAGATAATAGGAATGTTTAAGATGGTTGTTTGCTGCTTTGATTTCGATTTAATAAATGATTATTTGATTTTGAAAGTCATTTAAAGATGATAACTGATTACAAAACATCGATGAAGATTGGTGACCCTCAAGGCCGATATATAAACTAAGTAGACATGGTCCTCCTAATCGGAGAGACAGGCCATGAACCATAGGTGCTAGTTCCCTTGCCGAAGAGCAAAGTGGATTTTTATAAAAACGTACGTCCACTCACTAGAGAGTGAATTGATGGACATGCTTGGACGCTGGTTCTCTCGCTAGAAAGCGAGCGGATTGGACTCAATATGGATGTACAATGCGGAGAGATCATACCCTACATTGGATGTTGATATTAAAATCCGAAGAGATCAAAACCCAGATTGGACATTGACTAAGAGATCCATAGAGATCTAGACTTAGCATTAGAATTAGAATGCCTAATGATTGGATAAAGATTAATTAATGATTGTCGTTTCCTCGATTCGGTTAGGCTTACTTAAAATGGGATGTTATGTTATACTAGATGATTTTTAAGTGATGTTCCAACTGATGGAAGTGCACCCTATGATTAGTAATGCATGATAGCATGATACATGATTAACCTAAGATAAATAAATCCTAGGCGCACACGGGACAACTCCGATATATAATAAGTCAACCCTAGGAAAATCTGATAATGATATATGATAACTTAACCATGGATGAACATGGGTTGGCTTTGGTAATAATATGTGATATGATAACCTTGGGTGAACACGAGATGACTTAGGTAGCGATATATGTAACATGATAATTCTAGAGGAACATGAACTAATAATGATTTACAGCTGACAATTGAGCAAGGATTAGATTCCTTAGCTATTATGGTCTAGAATGACCACTGATTTGCAGATGAATCTGATGGAACCGAATAATTCACCACAACTTAGATCAATGGATGGCCGGAGAGCTCAACTACTGATGATTGATCAATCCTGGTACTTGCTCTCGAGCAAAGAACATCTTACATTCATAAGGCATACTTTTGGAGGTAATTGTTTTCCAGCTTTAAAACCAGGCATCTTTCAAACGAAGGATGAGGATGAAATGATTCAGGGGTACTTGGAAGCCATCTTGGGATGGAAATGGAAATGACTTTAAAGAGTTGGAGTGCAAAAAAATAAGCTAGGGGAGTGATCGATACCGACCGCATTGCAGATTGGTAATGATATGATTTCAAGCATTTAGGGGGATACGGGAGAAATGGTTAAGGGATCGTTGCTTAAAGCGAAAATCTTGGAGTTATTTCTAAAGGAGTAGGTGAACAACTCCAAAAGGCTTTATGGAAAAGGACAAGTACTAGACCTGTAAGAACGTCTTGGTAACAACCTGATTTTTATGTTAAAAGTGCTCGAAACTTGAAAAATTGAGACTAGAAGGCAAGTTATAGGAGAGATGAAGGATTTGCAATTAACTAATCTAATCGTTGTAGACCTGATTCTATTTGATACTAATATGATTTGATGATGTATGGAACCTGGTATCCCCCCTACTTTTTCAGATCTGGAGTTTGAACATATATTTCATAATCCAGCGACTTCATTGGGCGGTTCCTTTATAAATAGAAAGCCGTAACAACCTGGAAAGGACTTTCCTTTGGACCTTTGGCACTTAGTATTTTCTCTATCTTTTTCTTCCACCATCAACTTATAAAACCCTATCAAACCTAAGATCTACTATATTGTAGCCGGATTGAGTTGTATTCATTGTATTCCAAAGAGAGACAACCAAATAATAAAATTTTACTGGGTGTAGGCCGAAGAATCTGCTGAACCACTATAAAAATCATGTTCTTTCCTTTGTTTATTTTTATAAATCTATATTTTGGTGCTTTAATCTAATATTGGGGTAGTGTCAACTTTTGGTGTAGTAGTACCCATTAAATCTTTAACCTCAAAATCTACCAATCACTATTATCCATCTTCAAGGAATATCTTCACATCTCTTAGTCAATTCCAATACCCAATCTTCCTCATATTAGGAAATTATATCGTTCCACTATGACTAAATCAAATCTATCCCTTTACGTCTTGCTAGTTTCCCCAATGCTCCTCTTACTGGAAAGTGGCTATTATTTAACTACCTCAGCATACAATTATCATGTATAGCAATAAACAACTAAGTAAACAAACAAATTAATTATAGAAAACAGACAGTCAAAAACAACCAAGTGACAAATAAACAACAAAACAGATATCAACCAACAAGCGGTAATCCAACAAACAAATAATTCAATCAAACATAGTAAGAAAAAACAATCAATAATATAATATAAGTAAGAGAAATCAATTCAAACAAGCATGTCGTGCAGTAATGTATACATAGACAAACAAGCAATGATATTTTCTTAATCATAAATAATATAAACAATTCAACGAAGTAAGGAATCACAAATAAAAGATCATCATCCCATGCATCGAAGTGGGCAGTCCCTACATTATTTCCTAACCTTCTCTGTGGAAGGGGAAACTAGACATTCCCACAACTCCTTAGGGAAAGTCACACATACTAGCCATAAGGTGACATCACCATAATGGATGTTAGATAGACACAAAACTCATTGTACACCGTCATCGTACAACCCATGTTACAAAATTACAAAGTTATAAAGTCTATTTTGCAATCCTAGGTTAAAATTTCCAAATAAAACATCTTTTTAATAAAATACCTTGTTAATAAACACCTCCAAAGTTTGTTATTCAATTAAATAATTTAACTTTTCAATCATTTAATTTTCAAATTTGATCATCCTTTTCTTAGTAAAATATTTCATTTTTTCCCTTTTTAATGAAATATCTTTAAAATTAAAGGCTTATATTTATAAATTTTCTAAACAAATATTTTTCACCTAAAAAATAAAACCGATTCCATTTTATAAAGTTCGAGTTTCAATTATAATTTAACATCGGGTGCGCATCACTTGGATTATAACCAACACTTAACTCCTCCTATAATTATTCATCATACCACACTTCTACTTAGTTATCTTTCATTCATAAATGAATATCATTTTAGGGTGAGGTAATGGTAGTTAAAAAAACTCTACACAAAAAGCACACAATTGTCAATTAAACGCTCTCTTATTCCATAATTTAACCAACCTAAGGTATCAATTATTATAATCTAATGGCTAAATTTAACCAAGACACAAGGAATCGCTAAACCTAAGCTTTGATCCACAATATGACGACCCACTATTTTTAACACCTAAAATAATTATATTGATGTCAAAACATGCTTACAACTAATTTCAGATATTAAAAGCAGCGGACTGTAGATAGATAAAAGTTAAAAATTCTAAAATAATGGTTAAAAATGAAAAAGCTCATAGTGGAATTTAAATAGAAATATCATTTCAACAATAAAATATTACATAGGTTTTAATATAGCATAATATTCATGGTAATGCATTAACCATTTAATTTACAATTACAATGCAAGAGATAAATCAAACCATGCTATGAATATGAGCCATTCTAGTTCCTTTGTCCTCTACTTTGCTTTCACATAAAATACATAAATATACATACGATAAAAAGGAGAAAAATGTTTTAATTATGTTTGGACAGCAGCTAACGCTATATACTACAACCTTAGGTTCGATAGCTATTGTGCAGGAAAAGACTGCCTGTGTACCACTTTTAAGGGAAAAAACTTACGTAGTTCTATTTTCTGCTGTACTCCTACATCCAAATACTTGTTAGTACATTGCAACCATAGCGTCTACAGTCAACGCAATTAATGCAACCATTATAGCCAATGCAATGAATATAACCCATGCAAATAGAAAAAGCATAAAACAATATCCTACCTATCAATCACAACAAATCATCATATGGGGTAACAATAATGATAGTACATAGTGAAAGTGACTGCTGTGTAGCTAGTTATCCCTTAGGATCGTGTAATATAGAATGTATTGTAATCTACATGCGAAAACAGATAATAATAGTAAAGTAAATAAGAAAAAGCACACAAGGAGTTTTTTACTGGTTCGAACTTCCCGTTCTACGTCCAGTCCCAAACTTCCCTCTGGAATTTAACTATCACCCCTCACTTAACCCGGAGGAATAGGTAAACAACACCTGAACAGCCAAATAGAATTTTTCCACCTCAATAACCAAGAGGACTTTTCCGCCTGATACAAACTAACAGGACTTCTACAGTTTCAGTAAAGTTGTTTGACACTTCGTGTTCTTGATAACACTAATTTGTCTTTTGATAGTACACCAATCCTATAATCGTTTCCTCAAGCATATATTGTGTGTGTAAAGATTAGAGAGGAAAATATTGCTTTGTATCGAAGAATAAGTTTAGTTAATTCAGAGACTCAAGCACTATATATTGTGATTGCTTGTAGATTACACAGATAGATAGATAGATAGGTAATATAGCAAGAAATCAAAATAAAAGTTGGTGATTTGAGAAGTGATTCTAACATGTTTGTATAGTGAACAAATAGTTACAACTATTCACGAAGAGTTTCAATCAAAAGATGCAGCTATATCTCTTCAAATTGATTCGTAACTCTTCACAGATAGAAGTGTCTCTTTAGAAAAATGACTGTTAGAATCGGTCAGTTGACTGAAAAAACGATTGGTCGACTGAATGTTCAAAAATAGGAAAAAACAGTGCCTATCTGTGTACTGAGCATGGTCAGTCGACTGACCTAGTTGTCAGTGCACAGTTTTCCTATTTCTTAAAAATTTGAATCTTAAAACCACTTTTATTTTGAGTAAACTAGTTGAGGATAGATTTTAACAATTTGAAACTAAATCTAAGACTTAAAACTTTGATAAATAAACATACTATACTTAGGTTTGAAGTTTTGGCTCATTTGTAGTTTAATAGCATATCTCATTTCTTTTTGTCGCTCGATCATATAGTCTCATCTCTTGATTGTTTACACTTTTTGTCATGAATCAAAACTCATGATTCAACATTCTCTCCCTTTTTGATTAATTACAACCTGTTTTTAGATGATACTATATTTTAAGAATTATATAACGGAAGTTATATACATCTCCATCTGAATTGTTAGCGGCATATCTAATCCTACAAAAAAATGGTTAGGCAACAAATGTCCTCCCTTTTTCATCGACAAAAAGGAGATAAAGAATAATTTCATCATCATAACAATCACAAAATAATATTGTTTCAAGTTTTGCCGAGTTATTTATACAAGTTCGTAAAAAAATAAATAGTGCTAGAATGTCTGTGAAATTAAAAGAACAGTTAACTTACTACCACCAAGAAATAGCAATCTCATCAGAGTCAGACTCTGTTTCTTCTTCCACTTGCATTGGTCCTTTGCCCCATGAAGAATTTTCCACAAATTGTCTGCCACCTCCATTTCTGCTAGTGTCAGAACTTGTGTATTCTTCAGATGTAGACAAAGTAAAGCGAGGAGCTGGACGTTTGCCTGGATCACGATGTGAAGTGTCCGCAGTTGTGGAGGAGGAACAAGATATTGCATCCCATAAAATCCTGAAAAAGCTTTTAATCTTGTCAAACTTCTTGTCGAGATTTTTGATGCGAGAATAAAATATGACTTAATTACGCACAAGTAGATCAATGGACTCTTAGGTGCTTTGGGTGGGGTTGGGGGACGAATGTCATCTCTTTGTTGCTGTGGAGTAGCAGCTTGCTGACGAGGTCGTGATTTCTAGTCTTGAAAAGACATGATAGTGAGAGGTCTGGAAGGCAATTTCATTAGACTAATTGTGCGGCTATTTAGAGTTTTAGTAGTTGTTAGCACCAAATTGGTCACTAACACCCTTGAGTAGAGTTATGTAGAGAGATTAATGAAGAGAGTAAATTAGGACTGAAAAATAGTGCAATTCAATGAAAAAGAATAACAAAAACGAGAACACCAGATTTATAGTGGTTCGGCGTAACTGCCTACATCCACTTTGAGTTTAATCTTTATTGCTTTCTCAATTACTTGAATACAGATACAATCCGTAAATCAATCACTTGGATACAAGTTTGAGTTAAAAAGAGGAGAGTATAAGAAATGGCAGAGTCTCCCCAGTATTCCCGGAAAAAAGGTCCATTTCACTGTGCCCCTGTCCCTCTATTTATAGACGAAGGTGGGTTGGACTTTCCTGGTGGGCCTGGTAGCTGAATAACTTGGTCCAAATAGTGTAGGTACGGCTCGCCGACCCAGGGAGGCCGAACGATGGAATGCCGAACAGAAGCCTTCATGATGAACGAGTAGGCCGAGCAACAGTTGAACTGGTTGTGTTAGGGAGGATGCCGAAACATCTTGTTGGCTGAACGTTCGGGGATGTCGAACGCTCCTATGCCGAACGTACGTGGGAGGCCGAACAAACTTTGATGGCCAAACGATCTTCTTTGGCCGAACGACGTTCAATGCCGAACAACTTTCTTTGGCCGAACTGCACTCAGTGCCGAACGATCTCTTGATGCCGGACGCTCCTAGATGCCGAACGCGTTCTGGTTGCCGAACGATATCTTTGTCCGAACTAATTTGGGATGTCGAACAATCTAGGTTCGCCGAGCGCTCTTCTGATGCCGAGCGTTCCCATGATGCCGAACGTTCCTATGATGCCGAGTGCTCCTATGATGCCGAGTGTTACTATGATGCCGAACGATGATTCTGGCCGAGCGATGCTTTAGGATGCTTAACATTCTCTGGATGCCGAGTACTAAGTCGCCTGGACAACTCCTTGGGAAACAGCGAAGCTTGCCGAGCGACGTGCGCGTAACCGTTCTCGTTGAACCATGCCTAAATGCCAAACATGTTGTCCTCATCAAACCCGTATGCCTCCAGGCTCTTCGTGGTCATAATCTTGTCTAGTGCTGATAATAGTGTCTTCAACTGTCGTTTTGTAACCGGGCCAAGATGCCGGTTAACATTTGCCCCCCAAAGCGTGTCGTGTGAAGCAACACAACACGCTTTGAATCAGCGAGTATTCCTTGTCTTCAGAAAGAAATCCATCATGTTTCTTTAATAGTCATTATCCTTCGACTTTATCCTCCCAAGCTGTCATATCCTTCTTTGGCCGTCTTGACGCTTGGTTGATTCCCAATATTATAAATCCAGGGTTGTAGTTCATCAGTGACCACTCGTGTCTGATTCTACAGAGCTAGCAAGCTTCGGCTATCTAATCTAGTATTTTCTCAATAACCCCTAGTGAGAATCTAATTTCTGTTGATTTCAAGAAGTCGGACTTGATCGGATATACACATGCACGTTTGGGTACATGTTCTTTCCATTGGCTCTCGAATGCGTTTATATGCTCATAAGTCGTCGCCAACTCCGTCCAGTTTAATTGCAATTCAATTGCGATTCCTTGTTTGTATTTTCTGTGAAATAAGGGTTTCCATCAGCCACTTGAGGAGTTTTCCAAACCCCTCTTCAGTAAAAACTCTATGATTTTGTTCACAGCTTCAACCTTTAGGATTGGTAAGAAGAGGACGTCAATGCCCCCAAGTGGGAAACGGCCGTGGACTAGCCATTTGAGTAATTTCCATCGGTGGGGTTCCTGGATTTTTGCAAACATCTTGCACTTTTCGCATTGTCTAGCATGATCGACCGTATCTAGATTGATAGTTGGCCAGTAATACCTGTAGCAAAGTATCTTCTTTATCATGGTCTTCCCCCTGATGCTATTACCGCATTCCTCTTCATAAAATTTGCTCAAGATATCATCATGGGCGATGCGCCGAAGCATGGGGATGGATAAACTCCTTTTGACAAAGGACTTATTCTTAGATGATTTAGTATGAAGATTTGAGGAGGATCTGTCGTTTTCCATTCCTCCGTTCAGTAAAAATTCCTCATTGTAGATAGTCTTTGATGGGAGTCAACCATGACACCTTTTCATTTTGTTCGCTGAGGTGTGTAATGATGTAATACGTGAAATCGGTTAGTGGCCCTTGGACTTGGTCGAGATAAGGAGCAAGACAATGCCCCCTAGCAAGATCAACTTCCTTAAATTTGTATACTACCAATCAAGAATCACAAAAGATATGTAAAGTTTTCACTTCAAATCCTCTAGCAAGTTTGAGGCTGGCAACCAAGGCTTCATACTAAGCATCGTTGTTTGTTATAGGTAAATCGAGTTTCAGGACGTAGAAGATTGATCGTTCCTCAGGAGTTATTATCATGACTCCTATGCCATAACACTGATCATTGGATGCTCCATCCGCGTACATTTTCCATCTCATGGTTGGTTCTCTGCTACTCTTCGAGTAGTGTTCTGAGGTAGTGAATTTGGGTGTGAGGTCTGCTGATTTCCGTCCTTAGATAGCCCTTCGAGGGAAATAAGTGATATCGAATTAGCTTAGTTTGATATTTTATTTAAGTAGTCTTTCAGACATCTCAGGTCATTGTATGCCTTGTCGCAACGGCTGGTAGGCATATACATTGATGGATTGAGCCTAAAAGTAAGAGTGGAGCTTTCATGGTGAAATCAATTGATATTATGCTAGCTTTTGTAGCTTCGGATTGATATCCAATGCATGGCTCGCGATAGTTAATGAAATCACATACGCTCGTTAGAATGGGTCCAAGGGAACATATCATCATTTATTCAGAAAAACCCACTAATTCTTTTATCATCACTACACTGAATTGTGATCCGATATTCAGCACCCGAAAAGGGTCGCCATGGCTGAGTGTAATGTCGACCGTCACCTTAGCAGGTGCCATCCCAGATTCTTTGAGTATAGATGTAATTATTTTGCATAACATTCAATGTGAAATATGGTTGGGACGACCAATAATGATGGTTGCTCTAGTCGATCCCTAGAGTCTTGTCATGAGTTTTTAAGTCTAATAGCGAAGGACTCTGAATGCTCTAATAGATTATCAACAAATGGCCAAAGATCAGGCTTAAAAGCGCATTGAAGGAAATGTCGAGTGGGGGTCAGCCTCGAGTGGCGTGCAACTGCATAGCTGGATATTGCTATGAGTTTGAATTTGCTTGTGTATTCGAGTAACGCACTTTCTATTCAATGCATTCATGATCCTTTACCCGTCCTTCGGGTTGGAGTGAAAGTCAATTGCTCATGAGCTAAGGTGTCAATTCAATGATTCAATCTCTAGGCATCCTTTCGGTCGTCTCCTTGAGCAACTGTAAGCACTATATATAAGTTTTAATACTGAGCTATCGTAGCCAGTTTTAGGATGACCATGCGTCTTCTCCTAGTCTCGGGTTGATAAATGTACTGCATGGACGGTTAAGTCTCGTCCTAGCTATGTTTATGTTTTCACCTAAGTTCCAAAGACATAGGGGTGATCAGTGAATAGTCGGTTCGCATTCATCTTGCTCCTCGCTCGTGCCCCCAGGTTTGGGGCATATACCGCTAAATAGGAAGGCCAGCCACGCCCACTTTAGCTTTACTCTCTTTCCCGTTGAATCGTGAGATCATGTCAATCGATGGGAGACTAGGTCTCACCTATCTCGGATTTTATCGTGGTTTTTCATTCCAAGAGGAATACTTCGATGCCACGTCAGTTTCCGGGCGTAATTTGGACAGTGGATGGTCATCTACGTCCACTTTGGTTCATGCTCTGTAATCAGTTCTCGGGGTAAAGTTGGCTACAAATGCAGTCGGGTTATGCTCATCCAGTTTCATACTCCTCCTGACGAATCAAATGAGGGTGCTGGAGAATTTTTGACCAAGTATTCATGGTTTACCCTCCTTTCCACACTCTGGAGGTCATAGTTTTTCAAGAAACATCCGAGTCACATTCGTATGTGCTTGGTGCGGATCGGTATTGACCCTCGATCTGAGGTATGATATAGTCGATTGCTCGTAGCTTTGGATGCCATTTCGATTGGTTTTGTATTGAGGCTTCCCTGCAGTCGTTGCTTCAAGTTATAAAGAACGCCACGCTAGAGCTATAGTAAGCTGTCGTATTCAGCTTTTTAGTGATTTGTACCCATGCTTCCAGCATCGATTTGGCCAGGCCACTAGTTGGATGGTCGAACTCCATCCTTAGCGGGTTAATATTCATTCGGTCGATTCCATGCCGAAGTTTGCGTAATAGAGAATGGTCGGAATCCACTCGTCTATTTATCGATGTTTATACACCACTCTGCATTCTGGTGACTTAGTGTTATTCTCCTCCCGGTTGATTCGCGCCCAATTTGTACTCATGCTTCGGTCCATGCTCCGGGGTCTTAGAGATTTGTCGAAAGGTTTATGCTTTAGTCCACAGTTCGAGACGCATGGATTTTTGTCAACTCGTTTATACTCCAGTCCGCATTCTGGGATTTTAGAGTAATCTAGTCCGCTTCTGGGATTTGGAGATTCTTCTCAAGTCTTCTATAATCTAGTCCGTGCTCTGGGGACTGAGAGTACCGTAGTCCGCACTCTGGGGATGTAGAGGTTTTTTGGTCGTTTATACTCTAGTTCGCACTCAGGGGACTAGGAGTACTTTAGTCCGCACTCTGGGGACATAGAGGTTTCTGAGTCGTTTATACTCGAGTCCGCACTCTGGGGACTTAGAGTACTCCAGTCCGCACTCTGGGGACTTGGAGGTTTAAGTCGTTCATATTTTAGTCCGCACTCCGGGGACTTGGCGTACTACAGTCCGCACTCTGGGGACTTGGAGGTTTAAGTCGTTTATACTCTAGTCCGCACTCCGGGGACTTAGAGTACTCCCGTCCATGCTCCGGTGATTGGAGCGCTTGATGAAGACAAGTCCGGAACCTCCTCCTATACCGACGGGGGTTATGAAGTAGAAATTACAGGCGCCTCTAATCACACATCCGAATTGAGCATGAAGGAGCGGCTCGAGAAAGAGAAGGTCAGGGTCAAGGTCGAGCCCCGAGTTGTGGACTTGGACGATCCTTTGAACAAGCCATTGAAGGTCATCCTTCCTGGCGGGTCCAGGCCTATGGAAGTTCTCCGTACTTCTTCAGTTGCTACCCCTCTATCAAAGAAGAGTATCAAGGGTAAATTCTATGGAGAGGAGCCGTCCGGAAAGGAGTTGAAGAAGTACAAGAAGTGATTACTATCCTCGTTCAACGAGAGTTAGTTTAAGTCATGTAATTATTTTCATCTATTTCCTTAGTCCTTGTAAATAGAATGTCGACTCCGAACTTTGGAGGGGTTGTAATAGGAACTCATTTCTCATTAAATTTTAGTTCCTTTTTCCGTCTTACAAAAGACTCTTATTGTTCAGTTTTCTTTGTGATTGTGATGTTGATCCAAGCAGTTGTGAGTAACATAGACTTCTCGGTCCATCTTCATATAACTCGGAAACACTTCGGGAGTTGTTGAACTTCCATTCTGTGCTTCGAGCACTTAGAATACATTCTAGCCCGTATGTCAGGGATTTGACAAATTCAAGTCATCTGTGTCATAGTTCATATTCAGGGAACTAGGAGATCCGAATTGCTTATATTCGAGTCCGCACTCTGGGGACTTAGAGTACTCCAGTCCGCACTCTGGGGACTTGGAGGTTCAAGTCATTCATACTCTAGTCCGCGCTCTGGGGACTTAGAGTACTCCAGTCCGCGCTCTGGGGACTTGGAGGTTTAAGTCATTTATACTCTAGTCCGCGCTCTGGGGACTTAGAGTACTCCAGTCCGTGCTCTGGGGAGTTGGAGGTTTAAGTCATTTATACTCCAGTCCGCGCTCTGGGGACTTAGAGTACTCCAGTCCACACTCTGGGGACTTGGAGGTTCAAGTCATTTATACTCTAGTCCGCACTCTGGGGACTTGGAGATTTGAGTCGTTTATACTCTAGTCCGCGCTCTGGGGACTTAGAGTACTCCAGTCCGCACTATGGGGACTTGGAGGTTTAAGTCATTTATACTCTAGTCCGCGCTCTGGGGACTTAGAGTACTCCAGTCCGCGTTCTGGGGACTTGGAGGTTTAAGTCGTTTATACTCTAGTCCGCGCTCTGGGGACTTAGAGTACTCCAGTCCACACTCTGGGGACTTGGAGGTTTGAGTCGTTTATACTCTAGTCCGTGCTCTGGGGACTTAGAGTACTCCAGTCCGCACTCTGGGGACTTGGAGGTTTAAGTCGTTTATACTCGAGTCCGCACTCCGGGGACTTAGAGTACTCCAGTCCGCGCTCTGGGGACTTGGAGGTTTAAGTCGTTTATACTCGAGTCCGCACTCTGGGGACTTGGAGATTTGAGTCGTTTATACTCTAGTCCGCGCTCTGGGGACTTAGAGTACTCCAGTCCGCACTCTGGGGACTTGGAGGTTTAAGTCATTTATACTCTAGTCCGCTCTCTAGGGACTTAGAGTACTCCAATCCGCGCTCTGGGGACTTGGAGGTTTAAGTCGTTTATACTCTAGTCCGTGCTCTGGGGACTTAGAGTACTCCAGTCCACACTCTGGGGTCTTGGAGGTTTAAGTCGTTTAAACTCTAGTCCACACTCCGAGGACTTAGAGTACTCCAGTCCACGCTCTGGGGACTTGGAGGTTTAAGTCGTTTATACTCTAGTCCGCGCTCTGGGGACTTAGAGTACTCCAGTCCACGCTCTGGGGACTTGGAGGTTTAAGTCGTTTATACTCTTGTCCGCGCTCTGGGGACTTAGAGTACTGCAGTCCGCGCTCTAGGGACTTTGAGGTTTAAGTTGATAGTAGTCGTATTTCCACTTTTTAATTTGTATTCATCTACCGTATCGAGGCTAATGTTGTCGAATGAACAGTAGAACCACGTTTGCTCATGGAATGGGATCTTGCCCCCAGCTCAAGGGCGAAATTTGAAAAATGGACGATCGATTCTCGTCCACTTGGTAATTATAGCTCTTCCAATCGAGTCAAGGAAGGAGGTATATGACAGATGGTTGGATCACATCCGTGTTGGGTTAGATAGCAGAATCTCTGACAATTTGCTCCGTATCTCCTTCTTTTGTGTTGAAGGCAGGATTTGGTGTGTAGATGATCAAATCACGTCCACTCTAGACAGATCTTGGCGTCAGTGAGCTTCAGAAGAGGCCTCTGTATTTTGTCAAACTTTGTTCTATGACTTGATTTGAGTGGGCGATCAGGCCATACTAATTCCAAGTCTTGTTCGGGTCTCCGAGTCAAACGTGGAGGTCAATGAATAGATGGTCAGTCATGTCGACTTTATATTTGGGCTCTAATCGTAATGAGCTTTTCAATCTCTAGTTCTTGGCCCTAAATTAAAGGCACATGATTGATGATGAGCGATTGAATTATTCTCATCTAGATGTACTCCACATGTCCGATCATGGTCTACGTGGATTGGTTGGTGACCAAATCTGAGTATCCAATCTCCTGCATCGTTGATAAATCTCATTGATAGATGAAGTAGCATCATGTGCTTGCTATTCGACTTTTGCCCTTGGCTCCTTTCAAAGGGATGTCGGCCGTCAGCAGTCCAATTGATAATCATAGCCCTTTTCGGATATTCACTGCCCGCCATTCTGCAGGACATGTACATACTATTGAAGCTTTACTTTCTAGATCAGCTTTTTGGTCACACCTCGGAGGTGTTTGTAATCGCCCGTGTTAGGATCAGTGAGCATTTGGGAATATACAACATTCCCCTGATTTTCTTTAGACTTTGGTGTACTCTCTCGAGGTTGGTTTCCAATATCACTCCGAGTCGTGAGTCTTCAAGTAGAGGTTGTCGATTGAATCTTTCAAAGAGCATATGAGCCAAATTTTGAGGTCTTGTTTCGGCTACTAGGATCTACATCCTTAGTCAACGGGCCTTCATTGCTATTTTCCTTAGTCTGTTCTGCTCCTCCACACTTTGATTTAGATTCATTATTGTCATAGAGACGATCCATGGTCGTTGGAGGCTCCCCAGCTAACCGGCTGCTAAGATATATATGGAGGTCGATTATCCTCAAGTGATCAATATAATATCCCTTTGAGAGTATCGTTCGAGTAGCAGTTGTTTGTCCGCTCCCTTGTTGTCGTTCAGAAGCTGTCGCTAGATCCTCTATGCCTCGGTCGATCAGGGGATGTAAGGGAAGTAGATAGAATGTTCCTTTATTAAGTTGAGTTTTGAATTCACTATAGGGGTCGTATAAGAGACCGGTGTAACTTAAGTTTGGAACGGTCTGGATGCCGCTCGGCATATACAATACCGTTCGGCATTATAGAGGTGGTCGGCATAGAGGTATGTTCGGCCTGGAAGAGCGTTCGGCCTAGAGGTTTGGATCGGCCTGGAGGAGCGTTCGGCCTAGAGGTATGCTAGGCCTGGAGGAGCTTTCGGCCTAGAGGTATGTTCGGTCTGGAGGAGCGTTCGGCCAAGATGGCTTGGCCACGAGTGTTCGGCCAAGATGGATCGGCCACGAGTGTTCGGCCAAGATGGATCGGCTAGGAGTGTTTGGCCAAGTGTAACTCGGCATGCACCTTTTCTGCAACGATCGGCATAGACTTTTTCTGGGGCGATCGGTTGAATTGCCTTTAGAGGAGGGTCGGCCTTCATTCAACTTGAGTGCAAACTTTAACATCCAATCGCCAAATCTTACGTACATCAGTGAATCCAATCTACGGCTATCAGATTCCTTTAGATTTCTTTCAAATCTGAGTAGAATAGGAAGTTTTCTATTAGAAAACTGGATCTATCTCATGAATATGGAAATCCAATAGTAGATGATGAGATCCAATCAAGCTGAGAATTCAATTCTCAGTGAAAGCACCAAAATATCAGCACCAAAATTAGTCACTAACACCCTTGAGTAGAGTTATGTAGAGAGATTAATGAAGAGAGTAAATTAGGACTGAAAAATAGTGCAATTCAATGAAAAAGAATAACAAAAACGAGAACACCAGATTTATAGTGGTTCGGCGTAACTGCCTACATCCACTTTGAGTTTAATCTTTATTGCTTTCTCAATTACTTGAATACAGATACAATCCGTAAATCAATCACTTGGATGAGTTAAAAAGAGGAGAGTATAAGAAATGGCAGAGTCTCCCCAGTATTCCCGAAAAAAAGGTCCATTTCACTGTGCCCCTGTCCCTCTATTTATAGACGAAGGTGGGTTGGACTTTCCTGGTGGGCCTGGTAGCTGAATAACTCGGTCCAAATAGTGTAGGTACGGCGCGCCGACCCAGGGAGGCCGAACTATGGAATGCCGAACAGAAGCCTTCGTGATGAACGAGTAGGCCGAGCAACAGTTGAACCGGTTGTGTTAGGGAGGATGCCGAAACATCTTGTTGGCCGAACGTTCGGGGATGCCGAACGTTCCTATGTCGAACGTACGTGGGAGGCCGAACAAACTTTGATGGCCGAACGATCTTCTTCGGCCGAACGACGTTCAATGCCGAACAACTTTCTTTGGCCGAACTGCACTCAGTGCTGAACGATCTCTTGATGCAGGACGCTCCTAGATGCCGAACGCGTTCTGGTTGCCGAACGATATCATTGTCCGAACTGATTTGGGATGTCGAACAATCTAGGTTCGTCGAGCGCTCTTCTGATGCCGAGCGTTCCCATGATGCCGAACGTTCCTATGATGTCGAGTGCTCCTATGATGTCGAGTGTTCCTATGATGCCGAACGATGATTCTGGCCGAGCGATGCTTTAGGATGCTTAGCATTCTCTGGATGCCGAGTACTAAGTCGCCTGGACAACTCCTTGGGAAACAGCGAAGCTTGCCGAGCGACGTGCGCGTAACCGTTCTCACTGAACCTTGCCTAAATGCCAAACATGTTGTCCTTATCAAACCCGTATGCCTCCAGGCTCTTCGTGGTCATAATCTTGTCTAGTGCTGATAATAGTGTCTTCAACTGTCGTTTTGTAACCGGGCCAAGATGCCGGTTAACAGTAGTGGAGGTATCGGATTCTAGAATAGGAACTTGTAGGTTCACAAGTAGCCGCATAATATACTCGCCGTAATAGATGATATTCATTCGACCTTGGTTGAAAGACAAGAACTCATCAAGAATAATCTTAGGCCAATTGATTTGGACATCTCCCAAAATTGCATTCAAAGCCCTATCATTTTCCAGATATAGAAGCTCATAAGAACCAGTCTAAGGAAGAATTGTACGCATTAAGTCTCGATGCATAATTCGAGCTGTAGGGCGTAAGGCGATAGATTTTAGTTCAGTCATGTCATCTTCCAAAAACCTATGACTTACTTCATCTCGTTCGCCTATAAGGAACATTTAAATCTTCTAACGGAATACCATTTGTTGGTGTGTGGAGAATGTGTCCAATTCTATCTAAGGACAAGAATACTTGTTGACCAAAAACGAAACTCCATACACAATTGTCATGATTTCATGGATTTTGATGACCCAAATTTAAATTAGCGTAAATGAGTTTTAGCATAGTATGATTAATTTTGAGATTGTTCTGATTGTGGTCAAGAAGAGATTCTAGACGACTTCTTCTTGCAAGCTCCTGAATTCTATATGAAGCAAAGTCTGGAAAGACAACGAAAAATCCTTCGAGAAAACGAGCTTCCTTCATTTTGTTCCATCTTTGAATAGCGGTGGCATCATACAACCATTGAGCTATTTGGGTATAAATAGGTTTAGAGGAAGAGGAAGAGGCTTTTCTAAATCGTTTAGGTTGTCTTGGAGCCATTTGAAAGTGAAATTTAGTATAGATATTTGAAAATTCCGATAACTAGGGTTTTGAAAATCTGAAAAGGGAAAGTAAAAGTGAAGAGTGAAAAAGAAGATGGAAGGTCAAATGGGTAAAAAGGTAGGTGAAATAGTGATAAATGTACCCAGGCAGCCTATTCAGTCGTCTGATCGAATTAGGTCAGTCGACAGAAGTTATTGCCCGAGACTTTCTGTTTCCAGATTCAGTCGAATGACCTAATTCGTTCAGTCGACTGAATGTTTTTTGCAACATAATCAGTCTTTCTGTTTCTAGATTCAGTCGACTGAATGTTGTTTTACAGTAATATTAGTCTTTTTGAATGAGTTAACAAATAAATTAAAACGTATTCAATATTTTAATCAATGAATGATACAAAATAAAATGAAATAAATAAAATAAATAAAGCTTAGTTAGATGAAGAAGAAGTGGATGAATGCGGAGTCTTGCAATCTTCTGGTTCAACCTTAGTCTTTTCTTTGTATGGTTTTAATGGAGACCAGTGATTTCCACGTTTCCATGAATTTAAAGACACGGGAGGAGATTGTGGTGACTGATGATAAGAAGACATTATAGGTTGATGAACATTGGATGAAGATAAGCCGCAAAATTTCCAGCCAAGTTGCTCCAAAAAGCTATCTAGTTTTGAATTTAGCTTTTGTTCATAGTACATTTCCTGTTGAATTGCTATTGATTCCCTTTGATAATGATGTAAATCATCAATCTTTTTGTTTTGTTAATGGAGAACCAAAGAATAAAAAACGACGTGCCTTCTTTTTTTCTGGAATATGACCAGTATGATAGTTGGATGGTCTGGTCGGTTCATGATATGGGGTAGGTGTAGGTAAATTAGATGATTCGGAGCCATGTGGAGAATTGTTTTGGGAGGACATTGTTGTAAGTAGGGAAAAAATATATGATTATGATGGAGAGATAAATAAAAATTCTTCAAGTATATATAATAATAAGAAGATAAAATAAATTGTAATAGATAGATGAAATAAAGGATAACCAGAAAATAAAAAGCGGAGGAGAAATAGTTAGAATTTTCATGGTTGAGAATTATCCATGAGAAGAGTGAAAAAGGTAAGGAAAAATGTATTATAAAAACAGTTGTGAAACAACAAATAGTGAAATGGTGGAGACATAGGGTTTCCAAGCTAGAGGTGTTGAGTTCAAGTACCAGCAAAGAGGAAAAAAAATTAAAGATTTTTTTTTAGAATTTTTTTTAGAAATTTTATAATTTTTTAAGAGAAATTATACCTAGTTCTCTTCTCAGCTTTATAAAACAATTTTTATTGAGTGGTTTAGTGAAAATATCAGCTAACTGATTTTCAAAATTTACAAATTCTAAATTTACTATATCCTTCTCAATATTATCATGAAGAAAATGATGACGAATGTCAATATGTTTAGTTCGTGAGTGATTGACAGGATTTAGAAAAATTTATTGCACTGGTATTATCACAGTATATTATAGATTTATTTAATTTTATATCAAAATCTTGCAGTGTTTGTTGCATGTAGATTACGTGAGCACATGCTAAAGCTGCAGATGTATATTCTAACCAAGAATATTTTGAAAGTGTCAGTCGACTGACCTAGTTGTTAGCGCACAGTTTGCCTATTTTCTTAAAAATTTGAATTTTAAAACCACTTTGATTTTAAGTAAAGTACTTGAGGATTGATTTTAACAATTTCAAACTATATCTAAGACTTAAAACTTTGATAAATAAACATAATATATTTTGGTTTGAAGTCTTGTCTCCTTTGTAGTTTAATAGCATATCTCATTCTCTTTTTGTCGCTTGATCATATAGTCTCATCTCTTATTGTTTAAGCTTTTTGTCTTGAATCAGAACTCATGATTCAACACATAGCCATCAGATATCAACAATATTCAATCATACATTATTAATTATTAATTATAATATACGTCACGAATGTAATTATAAATCATCCAATGCATACTAATCACTTCACAATAGTAACACGGCATCAATGTCATCAAATGTGTAGTAATCCAATCAATATTAGTAATTCAACATCCATCACCAAATAACCATAGTTAACTACCTAACACCTAGTAGCAATAAATTGTAAAATATCGCACATTCATCCAAATGTGTTCATTCAAATGTGTTTCCATAATCAAACATCAAATATATGTGATAATTAAATCGACAATTAATCACACATTTTGCAACCATCTAAATGATATGTTTACATCCATTATTTTCTTAAATCAATTTATTTGTATTTATTGCAAACACACATTTATTTATTCATTTCAAATACAATAATAATTCTTCCAAAAAGTAATATACTTCAAATTCCTTTATTTTACTCCATCTTTCCAAATACCCCAAAACATCGTATTTTGAATCAAAAATAGTAATTTTCACCAAATCATTTTTAAAATAGTATTACTATTATTTTACATCAAAATAATAGTACACATCAAAATCCTTTTAATTCTTTCTTAATCTAGTTCATTCCTTATCCCAAAAATGCACCATTTTATTTTTAAATCATCGAAACTTCTTTTTATTTCTACGTATCTTAAATTCATAATTTCTGTGTCCAAAAATCTTCTTGAAATCATTTCTTTACTATTCTTATTATTCTTAAAAATAGCCTTTTAATTTTATAAATCGGATAACAATAATATTTCCTACCATAAATACCATTACCATTTTTGTCATTTACACAAAACAATACCTTATTCATTGGAATTCGTTTTATTATTATCAAAAGTCTCATTCTAAGTAATAAACTTATAAAATAATAATTTAAAGTATAATTTCAGTTATTATTTACGAATTTCCCTTGAAATTCGTAAATAATAGCCTAACTTGATTTCATGCTTTAATTTCAGTAAAATTTGTTAAATTGTTGTTATTTACAGAAACCAACTAAATTCCAGTAAAAACCTTATCTATGATTTATTTAATTATTCCCATTATTGTTCGTTTTATTTTAGATAATTATTTTCCAATTCAAATGAAAAATAAATATAACTATACACCCGAAGGCACAATAATCAACAGTAAACTATCCAATCAAGGCACAATGCATTCAAATTATCATAATAATCAAATAGTCATCCATAGAATACAACATGCATCAACAAATACAAATTTTGATCAATAGATATATATCTATAGCTAAAAATCCAATTAATTAAATTAAACAGTTCATACTAATGCGCTTTTTTCCAAACTCAGCAAACCTAGGGACAAACTTTTCAGAATTCTACAATAAGTCTAAAGAAAAAAAATGAACATTAATCAAAGATCGTATGTAAAAGAGATTCAAGTTAGAATATGGGGACATTTTATTAAATTATAAATGAAATTAATTGAATAATATTACTTATATGCATGGTAGCTATTCCCCCGTAACACACTCACTTACACAAACCCACCATGTTGCCACTTTCTCCTCTTGCTTCCACCGGCATAGCCACCTACGGTCTAATCAACCACCACTAGTAGCTCCACCATCAAAATCCGTACAACCTTTACCCTTGTGACCACCAACATCACCCCTTAGCCACTCCACCGCCACCAAACAGTAGTCGAGTTTTAAAATTTTGTAGCCATCCCCAAGCGTTTCTAACCCGATCTGACCGTACAAATAAACTCCCTTTCCCTCTTCTACAACCCAGTAACCTCCGATCGTCCCATCATCATAAAGCCACCTACTAGAAAGAAAACTTGTCAACATCCCTAATGCTTTGGTAACATAATTTTGTTTGGACATAACCACGTAGTTGGATGATTCTCCTTCTGAAAGTGTATCTTTGAATAAATTGTCAATCAAATTAATCTGGGAGAATGGTGTGTAGTTGTACCTTTCGACCTTGTCGAAAGGTTATTGAGGCTACTTAAACCCTTCGAGCAGGTTGATAATATTCATGATTGTCAAACCTTTCGACTTTATCGAAAGCTTATTGCGATTATCTTCCTAACCTTCCATCTTAGTTGGGGTAATGGGAATTGGTCCTTCCTTTGGACCTTGTCGAAAGGTTGTCAACTTGACCACTCCAATCTTTCAACTAGGTTGGAATGGATGTAAGTTGCCAGACCTTTTGACTTTGTTGAAAGGTGTGACAAGACTTCTCCAACCTTTTGACTAGGTTGAAGTAATCTTTAGTCGTTTAGCTTTCAGAACTTACTGATTTGATGAGTTCCACCTCCACTTAGACACGAAAGTAGTTATAGTCAACATCTACTACTTTTTATTTAACCGTGTTAAAAGCTAATATATGAAACCTCTCGATATTGTTGTAAGAGATGCAAAGCTCATTGCCAACCTTAATTTCTTTTAACCCCATTGATGTCCATTTTCTTTCTATGGAATTAATTCGAAGGGTTTATTAACGCTTAAGGAAGTTGATTCCGTTCGAGTGAGGTCCATAATGAGTAGTTATAAGATATATATATATATATATATATATATATATATATATATATCTATGTATGTATGTATGTATGTATGTATGTAACCCAAGATTCCATTAGGAAGTAAACCTTTCGACTAAGTCGAAAGTATTTCCTCCTTTTGAAGCGGTCCTAAATTATATATTTAACCCCTTTTTACTTTTCCTTTATAAGGTCAATTTTGTTATTCCGGTAACTATGTGTTTAGCTTATGCAGCACATCATCATCACTTTACATCAATTATGAATTTCAATGATGACGTGCTGCGGTGGGAATATCTAAGTTGATCTTATATATAGAGCACATATCAAAAGAGATTATGAGAAAAAGGTTGAAATCATGTGCAATTGATCATTAGTCTTGCTAATGATCTTCGTGATCCACCTCATTGCCAATATCCATCATGAACGAGCCAACTCTACTTTATTCATATCCAAAATGAGTTATAAGAGATTGAGCTCTCTACCCAATCCAATTTAGGGTTTTTATAAGCAGAATTATCTCTAAGAAAGTGGAGAAAAGAAGATGAATTCGATATTCAGAATTCGACCCCTAAAACTGGACCCTTTGGGTCTTATTTATAGATGCAGACGGCCAACCTTACGACTGAGTCGAAAGGTCCCCTTTTTATATGTTGCCTTAAACCTTTCGACTTCATCGAAAGGTTACGAACCCTTCGACTGTGTCAAAAGGTTAGGAGTCTCTTGTGCTTTTTGGCTTATCTCTTTTTCTTCCTTGTTTCCCACCATTTCGAAAGGTCTCCTCTTTGCATACCGTGTGAACTTTTCGATCTTGTCGAAAGGTCTGCCTCCCTCATGCTGTTACAAACTCTCCGACTTCATCGGAAGGTTTACCTCGTTATAAACCTTTCGTTCTTGTTGAAAGGTTTTTCCTTCATATGCCATTATGAACCTTCTTCCTTTGTCGAAGGTTTGCACGCTTATGCTTTCATTAACCTTTCGATTTCATCTAAAGGTTTGCCTTTAACATCTTTTGTGAACCTTTTGACCTTGTCGAAAGGTTTGTCTTTGCTTGAATGTTGTCGAGAGTTGTGCTTCTCTTCAATGTTTTTGAGAGGTTGCTTTTCACTCTTTGATGACTTCTGAGTGTTGCTTTCTTTATAGAGCCTTTCGACCCAGTCGAAAGATAACGTGGATGTGTCTTTACCGATTCGAAAGGCTTGCTATACTTTTGAAAAGGTCACTCTAGGGTGAAACCTTCAACTTTTAAAGGTTTGATGTGTAGTTGAGAGATCACCTTTGATTGCTTTCAAAAGGAGTTCTAAATTCATAATTGCATGTTCATCTGTGTCGAAAGGTTGATCGTGGTGGGAGGTTCTGTTTATTTTCATTTGGGTCGAAGGCTTTTGCACTGTATGGGTAATTTGACTTTCTCAACATCCTTTTTTAGTCTTTCATGATGACTTGGACCGTCTCTTCATCAAAACTTCAATTTTATTATCCTTCATTCATACTTCTGCCTTCATGTAGATTTTATGGTTAATATTTTGCCCCTTGTCTGAAAGAAGGTTTTGTTCTTTAGGACAAAGCTTTGCATAGATTTCCTATTCTTCATAATTTTGAGTTTCCTGCAAAATCCAAAGTTAGCAGTTCTATGTAAATTATCATTCTTACATATATATTCAATAGTTGATTAGCATATTAATGTCCTTATCTGCCTAATAAGCATCATTTGAAATTCAGAGATACCTACTTTCAATTTTGGCATTAAGAAGACCAATTTGGGAATTTTGGTTGCTTGCAATAGACTTAATTACATCATATAATCCCCTAAATCCAACCCTGATTAGGGCATTAACTTATGAAGTTGAAATATTGATAATGTGATATTTAAATTCCAGATAGTAGTAACCCTAGAATAGTTTTGTATATTGCGTTTCTAAACCTAGATTCGGGTATTTATGGTCAATTAAATAAGAATTAATAGTATGATCCACATACTAAATTTTGATTCTAGATCAAGACATATTTGAGTCGATTCTTTTTGCAGAAAGAATCTTCGGCCCAGATTAGGGCACATATCTGCATAAGCGGATGGCTGTTAAAATAGAATTCCCTTTCCTGTAGTAGGGCGTACTTTGAATAACCAGAAGTTCATGAAAATAGTCTTTATAGCAGATGCCATGGACCCAGATTCGGGTTTTTTGGCAAAGTCGGATAATAATTTCGAAACTCAAGTTCGAGTATTAAGAATTGTAGTAACCAACAATATTCTCATTCATTGATTTGGGCTTAGTAAAGATAATGATCGATAAAATCTCGAAACTAGATTCGGATACTAGATTATGAAATTCATAACAAAAATCTCGAAACTCAGATTCGGGCATTAGTAGGGATGTTAAGAAATTCTTGAAACCCAGATTCGGATATTATATTTTGAAATTCATGTATGAGAATCCCGAAGCCCAGATTCAGGAATTAATAGATGACGTCAAGAAAATCTTGAAACCCATATTCAGGTAATAATCAATGGAGAATTGTCTCACTCCTTTTGTTTTGTCCTTTCTGACATATAAGAACCCTTCAGGTTTCGCATAGAAATAATTTGATTAGCTTCCTCTTGAGCTTGGACGTCTTAGTCCATAATTAGATAGGCCGCCTTTATTTGAGCTAGGACATCTTAGTTCATAGTTGATTGTGCCTCCTCTTAGGCTTGGACATCTTAATCCATTATTGATTGAGCCTCTTCTTGGGCTCGGACATCTTAGTCCAGTATTGAATGAGCCTATTGGGCTTGGACATCTTAGTCCATTGTTTGATGTGCCTCTTTTTAGGCCTGGAGATCTTAGTCCATTGTCTGGTGCTCTTAGTTAGCTTATCTTAGAGGCTGGAACCAAGGACTTGCCAGACTTTTCTCCAGAAGGCGCCCAGCCTTGGCCCTTTTGCGGTGTGAACATGGGCTTATTTGGTGCTTTACCCTGGTCATCTTTTGGCGCAGATAGAGGCTTACTCCGTCCTCCCTCTAAGAAGTGCCTTAACCTGGCCATAGCATGGCGCGGATAAGGGCTTGTTTGGTGCTTTACCCTGGCATTCTTAGGCATGGATAGAGGCTTACTCCGTCCTCCCTCCAAAAGGTGCCTTAACCTGGCCATAGCGTGGTGCATATAAGGGCTTGTTCAGTGCTCTACCCTGGCCATCTTAGGCGTGTATAGAGGCTTACTCCATCCTTCCTCCAGGAGGTGCTCTGCTCTGGCCATTTTGGCACGAACAGAGGCTATTCTACCATCTTAGGTAGTATCCAAATTTGAGAAGTATTTCACTCCCAACCATGTAGATTTTATCTCTCCTAAAGAAGTTCTTTATTAATCCATCTTTGGAAAATATTTCCATAAATGTTCGGCATTCCATGTCCTAGGCACCATGTTACCATCAGGGAGACATAGTTTATAAGCTCCTGGTGGGATTACTTTGCATATTATTAATGGCCCCTCCCAGTTTGGTCCTAGGGGTCCATCTACAGGACTCTTAGTATTGGCCGTTACTCTGCGGAGTACCAAATCCCACTCATCAATTGATCGAGCTCTTACTCTTGAGTTGTAATATTTAGTAATTCTCCTCCAATATTCGACGGTTCTTACCGCTGCTTCTACTCTTAGCTCATGTATTAAGTCTAGCGATTCTTTCTTCAATTCTTGATTTTTGTCGTACGCATAGGTAATTCTTCGGTGTAAGGGTATTTCAGTCTCAATTGGAAGCATTGCTTCACACCCATATGTCAAAGAGTATGGGTATGTCTCATTGCTGTCTTAGCAGACATTTGGTAGGCCCATAACACTAATGCCAGTTCTTCTATCCAATTTCCTTTTGCTTTATTCAGTCGCTTCTTAAGAATGGTTTTTATGGTCTTATTTGCAGCTTTAACTGCTCCATTAGCTTTTGGATGAGTGATAGACGAAAAATATTTAATAATCCCATTTTTATGGAAGAATCGAGAGAATTCTTCACTTTCAAATTATGTCCTGTTATCAGAGATTATCTTTTGGGGTATTCCAAATCTGGTTATGATATTCTTAATTACAAATCTCAATACCTTTCTTGAAGTGATTTTTGGAATTTGTTCAACTTCAACCCATTTGTTAAAATTGTTGATAGCCACATCGACATATTTAGCTTCTCCTTTAGAAATAGGCAATGGGCCGATCAAATCTATTCCCCAAACATCAAAGGGCCATAGACTTATGATCGGAGTTAATTGACTTGGAGACAACTTGGGTATTTTTGAAAACTTCTGGCATTTCTTATATCTTTTCACATATTCTAGAGCTTGGCTTACCATGTGTAGCCAACAAAATCCTTGCCTCGTTACTTTCTTTGTAAGTTTTATTCCATTTGAATGATCGCCGCACAACCCCTCATGAGCTTCAATCATTAATCTCAGCCCATCATTTATGCTCACACATCGAAGATAAGGTAGTGCATATCCCTTCCAATAGAGGATGTCGTCTATCATGACAAAGGTTGGAGCCTGCCTCCTAATTTTCCTTGCTTCTCCTTTATCAGATGGCAATGTTCCTTTAATTAAATACTCAATGGTGGGTGCCATCCATGTATCATCATATGTACTTTTTAGACTGGGTTGATTCATCCTTTCATTTGCAAATTCTTGATCATTTCCTTCTTCAACTCCCCTATGATTTGGCCTAATATTTGGTCATCATAAGCAATTCTTTTCCTTGTTCGGATGTTTCTTTTTCAATGCTAGGATTTTCTTGGTATCCAATGGGAACAATTCATGTTTCTAGGGCTTCCCTTGAGCTAGCCAATTTTGCTAAAGAGTCTTCTTGTGCATTCTCTTTCCTTGGTAGTTGGTTTATTGAAAAATAGTCAAACAAGGAAAGCATTTGCCATATCTTCTCCATATATAAAAATAACCTGGGATCCTTTGTTTGATATATCTATTTCACTTGATCGGCCATTCGGTATGAGTCACCGAAAATATTTATTCAGGGTATTTTCAATTCTAATGCCAAAGTTAGTCCCGCTGCCATTGACTTATATTCTACCACATTGTTGGTTGCAGGAAATCCCAATTTCATGGCGTAGTGCAATCGATGTCTATTTGGGGTTATAATCACATATCCTGCTCTGACAGCTTGCTCATTTGATACCCTATATCAAAATAACAGCCACATGGGCTTTTGTTCTTTCTCCTGTTCTGATTATTCCTTTATAAAACTGGTGCATTCATTCATGAAGTCTACTAGTGCTTGGCCTTTGATTGCAGCCCTTGGTTAAAACTCTATTTCGTATTGGCTGAGTTCAATCCCCCATTTTGCCAATCTCCTTGAAGTCTCAGGCATACTGAAAACTTGCTTAATAGGAAAATTTGTTAATTCCTTGATTAAATCTGCTTGGAAATATGCTTTGAGCTTTCAAGCTGTAAGAATCAAGCAATAAGCTAATTTCTCAATAACCGCCTGCTTATATAATATACCGTGAGTTGTACCCCTTTATCCTCCCGAATGAGCACTGAACTAACTGCATGTTCCGATACTGCCATATATAGATACAAAGTTTGTCCACTATCGGGTCTTGAGAGTATTGGTGGTTTCTCCAAATGGCTTTTCAATTCCAAGAAAGCTTTTCTGCAATTTCTCCCCATTCGAAGTTCTTCTTTTTCTTAATTACATTGAAGAAAGGTAAGCATTTATTTCTAGGTTTGGAGATAAACCTGCTTAGGGCGTCTACTTTTCCATTTAGGCTCATCACTTCCTTGCTAGTCTTTGTTTCGGAAATATCCCTTATGTTTGCACCAAAAGTGGTCACAAACCCCAAGTATTGTGAAAGCACCAAACAATGAATATAAATCAGCAATATTCAAGCGTAAGTCTCAGATCTAAGCAAGCAAGAAACAGTAATCCAGAAATAACGATGAGAAACGCAAGATTTATAGTGGCTCGGCTATCTCTGGCCTACGTCCACTTCAAAGTTTTTTCTCTTTTTATTGATATTCTTTGCTGATTACAAATGATTGCAGCAGTTACAAGAGAGAATTTCGAGTATAACTGCAGTAACAAGGTATAGGATCGAATCCGGTAGAGTCTGGACGTCGAATGGCCAAAGGATCCCTTTTATGTAGGCTTCAGGGAGCTATTTATAGGTGTAGGAGGCTGATATCGCACTCAAACTTCGAGAGACTTCTTCTGGCACGTGAGTGGGCCCACACGACCGACTCCACCAAGTTTCGACTCGATCTGTGATCGATACGAATCAATTTCGTATCCATCAAAAAAATGATCCAATCGAGCTGAAACTTGGCAAGATTGTTCTTTACCTTGTATGCGAGCTACTATGAAAATTTCATTTGGATCTGTGGTTTGGGAGATATGATCGATACGAGTTGGAATGTTTCGTTTGGCTGTTTGTTTCGAACCCATCAATTCGAATCGATTAATTTCGAATCGATCGCGCACGTGATGAAGCAGTGACGTGGGCGCATTCCTTATTCCGATCCACTTTTATCTCTGAGTTGACCGTGTCGCATCCATGAATTTCGCCTCGTTTGTATCGAGTGTCGTTACATACTTCGAACCAATCGTCCACGTGTACCTCGCATCGATTCGTAGCCTGTTTAGTTCGAACCCGGATGGATGGCTTAGCTCGTATCAAGGCATAGTTCGTATCGATAGGTTTAATGGATACAAATAGGTGGATATGAACTAAAGCTACCTGATGGATTCGAATAAATGCCTCCTTCATGGATACGAACTAGACATTGGTCGATCAATGCGAAGCGCGTGACCAGTTGATGGACTCGAAGTTGATCAATACGAAGGATGGATGCGAAACTGGTCGATACGAAGTGGCCGAGTTCGATGGATTCGAACAGTGCGATGGTGGATCGATTCGAACATGATGGATTCGAAATCGGCCGAAACATGATGGTACGAATAGAGGCTGTTCTGATCGATGCGAACGCGATGGATTCGAACTAAGGGTTGGTGATGGATACGAAAAGAGGGTATTCTCTTCCAACTTGCATCAATCATAACTTGAGCATACATACTCGGATTGACCTGAAAATTGAAACGCTGGCTTACATGACTTTGCTTGCCCTGTCCTATCAATTGTAGCCTGATCCGGGCTCGAACAAAATTCATCGATATCCATGGTTATCCTGCAATGTATAGTCGATATTCATGACTTGTTATTATCGATTTTCAGTTAATTTTTGGGTATCTCAACTTTGCCAAAAGGTGGGATAACACTTTGCCCCCCAAAACATGCCTTTTGGTAAAAGGTGTGTTTTTCACAAATGGAATGCAGTGAGTTCACGTTTTATTCAGAGTTTATAGTATTTTTAATCAAGTTCATGGATGTTCGAAGCCAAATCGTTATCCATTTCTTCCAGTGGAAGTTAAGAATGAAATTCTACTGTCTCTCCGGACTATCGATGGTCACTCCGGACCCTTGCCAAGCCCATTCTAGACTTGGTGATTGAATAGAAAGATCTCATTGCACTCCGGTGTTGCTTTCTATCCCTTGCACTCTGGCCTTAGCTAGGGCATATAGCGATGTCTTGGTTGTTCTAAACCGATCATTTCCTCTCCAGGCTCTTGCTGGATCCTATCCTGTCACTCTCTAGTGAAGGGGAGGCAGCGTTAAGTGAGTCGATCCTGTCGCTCTCCGGCGAAGCAACTCACTTCTTTCACTTCGGTTCAGTGTATCTGAACATTAAGTGATGTCATGGCCTAAATCGTGGGCCGATCACAGCCTCTCGGGGCTCTTATCGAATCCCGATCCAATCACTCTCCGGTGAATGGGAAACGTTGTTAAGTGAGTCGATCCTATCGCTCTCCAGCGAAGAAACTCACTTCTTGCACTCCGGACCCCACCTCTCCGGGTAGGGCCATAAAGCGATCATTTTCATGTTGGTTTTTAATATTCATCATTTAACTCTCCGGTCAAAGGTTTATTTCAAGAAATTCAAGTTTATTTATTAAATTAAAGTCCTCGATGTTCAATCTCAAACATCAGGAGAAAACTAAACATTGCCTCTCCGGGCTGATCTGTCTATTTCCATCTCAGAGCATGCCTAGGGATCTCTCCGGTTCCCGTACATGAGTAAGTGGAATAGCCATTTATTTTTAAAATCAAATCTAAGAAAACAAATCGACCAAAGTCCAAATCTCGAACTTGGCCCTTGTCATCGTAATCAATTGATAACGAGTCGTGATCCCGATCCAGGATCAGTTCTGTTAGGTGGAGGCGGCAGTTGTTCAGGCCTTACGGCCGCCGTTCTCTCTCTGACATACTGTGGCAGTCTACCACTCCTGGCATGTTTTCACCTCATCTTTTAGGTGACGGCATTCATCGGTAGTATGCCCATCCAGCTCGTGGAATAGGCAATATTTTTCGGTTCTACGCTCCCGCTCAGTGGGATCTCTCCTGGGTGCTTTTCGATAGAGGAGTTGCCCCCGAGTTTCAGTGTAAATCCGTTCCAGGCTTGCCGTCAGATCTGTGTATTGCCTGAATCTGGGCTCTTGGAATTTCTTCCGTTTATTAGGACCATCACGTCTATCGTCCTGCTTTCTATTTCCCTTGTCCACTCCGGACTGTTCCCTGGCGGTTCCTTCGCCTTGCACAGCATTTATTTCTCGCCTTTCGGCTCGTGACTCTTCCAGCCAAATGAATCTTTCAGCTTCATGATAAAATTCTCCAAGATATTGTGGTGGATCTCTTGCCAAAGAATCTTTGAATTCGGTGCCTTTCCCAACTCCTGCCACTGCCGCCATCAAAATCATCGATGGATCCGGACAATCTACAGAAACCACCGTTGCATTGAATCGTAGTAAGAAATCTTTTGTGGACTCTTCGGTCCTTTACTTGATTGAAGCTAGAGTCATCACACTCTTAGGTCGCGTCATGTGGACCCTAAACTGTCTCATGAAGCAATCTACAAGCTCGCCCCATGTTCCGATTGATCTAGTCTCCAGCTGTCTAAACCAAAGCACAGCCAAATCCGACAAGTATGGAGGGAAGCACCGAGCCATCACTTCCTCGGATGCCCCCAGCACTTCCATGTGCCTGATGTATCGAGTAATATGAATCGTTGGGTCTGACTTCCCGTCATAAGGATCCAGCATAGGCAGTTTGAACTTTGGAGGGTTCCTTGCATTCCTGATATTCGGAGTGAATGGACTCCGACTGACTTCTTCTAATCCTCCACTCGACAATCCTCCTCTCATGATTCGTCGCACTAGACCAATCATTCTTTCATCTCCATCCGGGGGCTGCCCCCTTGTCATGTTTCTATCCTGCCTTCCAAGTCTTGAAGGGAACTCTAGTACATACTCTTCATGTGGCTCAGTAACAATGGCATTGTCTCCAGCCTGCTGAGCTTCATCTATAGGTCTTCCAGTGTCTGATCCTGAGGGTCTGCCGCCAAGTCCTTGTTGATAACTATCAGGTCCTGCATTCTAGTCCTGAACTTGACCTTCATTGGTTTCTGCAATCCTGACTCCTTGTCCTGCACTTGCAGCCGCTGTAGTTGGCCTAAGGTTCTGCACATTCGCTGCTCTCATTTGTTCAAAGAAATTCTGCAGCATATCCTGTTGGCTTTTCATCATTCTTTCATGCATCAAATTTGCCATAGCCTCCATCTCATCCCTGGTGATATAATTGAAGCTTGTCCTTCTCCAGCTCCAGAGGATGCCTTCTTGCTTCCTCCTTGTTGGCTTCTCTCAGCCCTTTGTCTTCTACTGTTTTGTCTAGTCATTTTCTCTAAGTCTGAATTCTTCAAGCTTTTCAAATCAGAACTTCAATCCGATGTAGCGGGTGCTAGTTGTTCTCAGTGAAAGTACCAAAGTGTTTGCGCCAAAAGTGGTCACAAACCCCAAGTATTGTGAAAGCACCAAATAATGAATATAAATCAACAATATTCAAGCACAAGTCTTAGATCTAAGCAAGCAACAAACAGTAATCCAGAAATAACGATCAGAAACGCAAGATTTATAGTGGTTCAGCTATCTCTGGCCTACGTCCACTTCAAAGTTTTTTCTCTTTTTATTGATGTTCTTTGCTGATTACAAATGATTGCAGCAGTTACAAGAGAGAATTTCGAGTATAACTGCAGAAATAAGGTATAGGATCGAATCTGGCGGAGTCTGGACGTCGAATGGCCAAAGGATCCCTTTTCTGTAGGCTTCAGGGAGCTATTTATAGGCGTAGGAGGCTGATATCGCGCTCAAACTTCGGGAGACTTCTTCTGGCACGTGAGTGGGCCCACGCGACCGAGACCACCAAGTTTCGACTCGATCTATGATCGATACGAATCAATTTCGTATCCATCAAAAAATTATCCAATCGAGCTGAAACTTGGCAAGGTTGTTCTTTACCTTGTATGCGAGATACTGTGAAAATTTCATTGCATTTGGATCTGTGGTTTGGGAGATATGATCGATACGAGTTGGAATGTTTCGGTTGGCTGTTTGTTTCGAACCCATCAATTTGAATCGATCAATTTCGAATCAATCGCGCATGTGATGAAGCAGTGACGTGGGCGCGTTCCTCATTCCGATCCACTCTTAGCTCCAAGTTGACCGTGTCGCATCCATGAATTTCGCCTCGTTTGTATCGAGTGTCGTTACATACTTCGAACCAACCATCCATGTGTACCTCGCATCGATTCGTAGCCTGTTTAGTTCGAACCCGGATGGATGGCTTAGCTCGTATCGAGGCATAGTTCGTATCGATAGATTTAATGGATATGAATAGGTGGATACGAACTAAAGCTACCTGATGGATTCGAATAAACGCCTCCTTCATGGATACGAACTAGACATTGGTCGATCAATGCGAAGCGCGTGACCGATTGATGGACTCGAAGTTGATCAATACGAAGGATGGATGCCAAACTGGTCGATACGAAGTGGCCGAGTTCAATGGATTCGAACAGTACGATGGTGGATCGATTCGAACATGATGGATTCGAAATCGGTCGAAACATGATAGATACGAATAGAGGCTGTTCTGATCGATGCGAACGTGATGGATTCGAACTAAGGGTTGGTGATGGATACGAAAAGAGGGTATTCTCTTCCAACTTGCATCGATCATAACTTGAGCATACAGACTCGGATTGACCTGAAAATTGAAATGTTGGCTTACATGACTTTGCTTGCTCTGTCCTATCAATTGTAGCCTGATCCGGGCTCGGAAAAAATTCATCGATATCCATGTTTATCCTGCAATGCATAGTCGATATTCATGACTTGTTATTATCGATTTTCAGTTAATTTTTGGGTACCTCAGCTTTGCCAAAAGGTGAAATAACACCTTATAGCTTGAATTTGATCGGGACTTGCCTCTATTCCTTGAGCACTTACCAAGTAGCCTAAGAATTTTCCGTAATGGACCCCAAAAGAGCACTTTTTTGGATTTAACTTCATTTGATGTTTTCACAATGTCTCAAAAATTTCCTTTAGATCTTTGAGATGGTTTTCACGCTTTCTTAATTTTACCAACATGTCATTAACATAAACCTCTATATTTCTGGCAATTTGTTCCTTGAAATTCGATTAATCAATCTTTGATAAGTGGCACCTGCATTCTTTAGACCAAATGGCATGGCTCTATAACAATAAATTCCCCACTCTGTTAGGAAGCTGGTATGGTCTTCATCTGGGTTGAACGTCGATGTTTGATTGTACCCTGAATATGCGTCCATAAAAGATAACAACTTGTGTCCACTCGTTACATCTACCAACTGATTTATTCGTGGCAACGGGAAACAGTCTTTTGAACATGCTTTGTTTAAATCTATGTAATCAACACATGTTCTCTACTTTGTGTTTCAATTTTTCACCAGAACTAGGTTGGCTAACCATTCAGGGTAATATACGTCCTGAATTAATCCATTTTCATAGAGTCTATCAACTTCCTCTTTCAAGGCATCTGTTCAAACTTTATCCAATTGCCTCTTTCTTTGTCTTATAGGGGTTGCTCCTGGGTTGATATTAAGGGCGTGACACATAACGGTCGAGTCAATCCCTACCACATCGGAATGTGAGCAAGCAAACACATCATTATCGTTTTAGAGGAACTGAATCAGATCTTTCTTTAACTCACCATCAAGATGTTTTCCTACTTTAACCACTTTAGAAACATCTTCAGAATCTACATGGGTCCCATTAAGGTCTTCTATGGGCCTCATTTTTTCTATCTCACCCCGACAATCAAACTCTACTACTATTGGACCTTCTTCTGCTGAATTAGTATCAACCCTCTTTCTTTTGTTTCCTACAGAAATAAATTTTTGATACATATGCTTATTAGACTTGTTATCATTAATCCTTGCTTCGAATGTTGGATGTAAAGATCCATCATCCGAAGGCTGTAATGTAATATAAGAATCAAAATATGTAGAATACTCCCTTTTATATTGACCAACAGTAGCAAAGTACATTTTGCTGGAGCTGAATTGTTCTCCCCGCACAGTCCCCCAGCCTCGCTTTGTCAAGAACTTCACCATAAGAGACTTTGGCGAGACGAAGGCATCAATTTCATCCAGGGCTGGCATTTCGAAGAAAGCATTGTAGGAGAGTTAGTCAATTATCACAAAGATGGTTTCAAACGTTCGGCATGTGAGAGGCACCCCCATTTGTACTAAAAGCTTTATTTTCCCCACCGAAGCTGATCCCTTGTTGTTGAACCCAAATATCAGTTCGAAGCTTAGCTCTAGCTTGTGCTTTGGGATATTCATTTGATCAAAAGCATGTTTGAAGATGACATTGATTGCACTCCCTGTATCGGCCATAATTTTTTTGACAATTGACAGTCTGATTTGTGCAGTGATCATAAGGGGTTGTTATGTGGTTGATGGACTCCCTTGCACGGCTCCTATAGAGTGACCACCATATTTGGCATCTGAATATTAAGTCGAAGGCTCTTCGTTGGAGGCTCTTCATGAAAGGATAAATTCCCTCCTTAGCTTCCTTGATATATTTGTTTTGAGCTCCCTTAGTATTTCCTACCGGATGTCGCACGCCGTGGATCACATCGATCCTATTAATCGGTGGGCTTAAGCTGAAGGGGTCTTTATCTTCCAAAACATTCACTGCATTACATGCATGCTTCTGAGGAGCACTTTCAGTTCTTTGTACCTTGTCCTAATCTTGGATAAAATCTTTGAGATGGCCTTCTCGGATTAGCTTTTGATTATGCTGGCTAGCACTCTGCATTCATCTGTTTTATGGTAGTTTTCTTTATGATAGGCGCGGTCATCTCCTCTTTTCTTCTACTCCAGATTATTCTTAGCTTTGTAAAAGGTCGGATAGTTGACCCTTTCCTTTACTATAGCGTATATGTAAGACGGTGACCTATTTAAAGCAACTGCATTAGCGATTGGTTCCTCCCACATGACCCTTTTATGGGTACGATCATGCCAAATTTTCCTCCTTCCTTTCTAGAAAGTGTCTTTCTCTTAAAATAGTAAAGCTCATCCATCTGGATTAATTTATCTGCTTGAAAGCGGAAGTCTTGGACATCCATGCATCCATTGACAAATAGCTGTTTCCAAAAAGGAGTATTTTCGATTAGACCAAAATAGACGGTTATAAGTTTGTCTCGGTCATTCATGTCCTTAACCTTCAGAGTTTCTGTGTTGAATCTTTTCAAATAATTTCCCAAAGATTCACCTTGTTTTTTTCTTTTTGTTGGACAAGACTTTATAATCAATGGTTGGATCCTTGCAAATACAAAATTGTGTCAAGAATTCATAAGAGTACTATTTCCAAGGGTAGATGGTTTTTCCTCTATACTGTCTGTACCACTTGGCTATCGCCCCTCGAAAAGTAAGGGGAAATAGTCGACACCTGACTTCCCTAGAAGCATTATATAGGTCCATCTGGCTGTTAAAAGACATAAGGTGGTCATCCTAATCTGTATTCCCGTGGTATTTCATAGACGGGATCTTGACATAAGGAGGAATTATTGTAACTATTATCTCGTCAGTAAATGGTGGCACCCTCTCATTGTTATTTACATTTGCATCCATAGTTCTTTTGCCTTTCGAGTTCATGGCGTCTTTGATTGCCTTATCAGCGGCGTCCTTAAGGAAAGCTTCAACATTATCATAATTTTTCTAATTCGGGTGATATACATAAGTAGTTGAGCTGCCAGACTACTCTATTTATTTATTAAAAATTCTTCCTTGATGATTAGCTTTTACTTGTGGAAGCTCTTTCTTCTTTAAGGAGATCAAGTCTATCTTATCTTTGCATTCTTTGGAACTGGTTTTCAGATTTCTTCTAGGAGAAACTACTTCCATTCCTTGAGTTTGTCTTGGAGTTTTTGACGACCTTTAAGATAAATCCATCTTTAATAGAGCTTTCATTTTTTTATAATTACTGCTCTAAGTGCTTGATTTTCTCTGTATTCTCATCAGGTTGCACTGGTGTAAAGTTTGACCTGGGATGAGCCCATCCAGATTGAAAGCTGGAACAACATTCTCCTCAAGATGGGAAGTGTGCACTACTCCCTCATTGAGTCTACTTAAGCATTTCGATATCATTTTTCCTAAGCAAGAAAAATGAGCCACAATTAGTCTATACATAGTGACAGGGTCGAAGGTTCGATCCCTCCTTCTAGCGCCAAAAATGTTAACATGAAAACTTGTCAACATCCCCAACGCTTTAGTGAGATAATTTTGTTTGGACAAAACTACGTGGATGGGATGATTCTCACTTTTGAATGTGTATCTTTGAATAAATTATCTTAATCGGATTAATCTAGGAGAAATGAAAGGTGAGTAGTCGCACCTTTCGACCTTGTCGAAAGCTTAATGAGGCTACCACAACCCTTCGAGTCGGACGATAATATTATTGATTGTTAAACCTTTCGGCCTTGTCGAAAGGTTATATGCATTACCTTCCCAACCTTCCGTCTAAGTTGGGTGATGGGAATTGGTCCATCCTTTTCGAAAGGTTGTAAACAGGACCATTCCAACCTTTTGACTAGGTTGGAATGGATGTAAGTTGCCAGACCTTTCAACTTTGTCGTAAGGTGTGACAAGACTTCTCTAACCTTTTGACTAGGTTGAAGTAATCTATAGTCGTTTAGCTTTCAAAAATTATTGATTTGATGAGTTCCACCTCCCCTTAGAGTCGAAAGCGGTTATAGTCGACGTCTAATACTTCTTTATTAACCATGTTGAAAGGTAAAGTATGAAACCTCTCGACATTGTTTTAAGGAGATGCAAAGCCCATTGCCAATCTTAATTGCTTTTAGCCCCATTAGTGTCCATTTTCTTTCTATGGAATCAATTCGAAGGGTTTATTAATGCTTAAGGAAGTTGATTACCTTCAAGTGAAGTCCATAATGAGTGGTTATACGATAAACATACATACATACATACATATATATATAACCCAGGATTCTATTAGGAAGTAAACCTTTCAACTAAGTCGAAAGGTTTTCCTCCTTTCAAAGCAGTCCTAGATTATATCTTTAATCCCTTTTTACTTTTCCTTTATAAGGACAATTTAGTTATTCCCATACAATGCGTTTAGCATATGCAACACGTCATCATCACTTTACATTAAGTATGAATTTCAATGATGACGTGCTGCGATGAGGAATATCTAAGTCAATCTTATATATATAGAGCACAAAACAAAAGAGATTATGAGAAAAAGGTTGAAGTCATGCGCAGTTGATCATTAGTCTAGCTAATGATCTTAATGATTCTCCTTATTGCCAATATCCATCATGAATGAGCCAACTCTATTATATTCATATCCAAAACGAGTTACAAGAAATCGAGGTCTCTCCCCAATTCAATTTTAGGGTTTTTACAAGTAGAACTATCGGAAGATGAATTCAGCATCTAGAATTCGGCCCCTAAAACTAGACCCCTTAGGTCTTATTTATAGATACAGGCGCCCTACCTTTTGACTTCATGCTTTCGACCGAGTCGAAAGGTCCCTCTTTTATATGTTGCCTTAAACCTTTCGACTTCATTGAATGGTTATGAACCCTTCGACTATGTCAAGGTTAGGAGTCTCTTGTGCTTATTGGCTTATCTCTTTTGCTTCCTTGGTTCCTACCTTGTCGAAAGGTCTCCTCTTTGCATACTATGTGAACTTTTTGACCTTGTCGAAAGGTCTGCCTCCCTCGTGCTGTTATAACCCCTCCGACCTCATCGAAAGGTTTTCCTTGTTATGAACCTTTTATTCTTGTTGAAAGGTTTGTCCTTCATATGCCATTATGAAACTTCCGCCTTTGTCGAAATATTTTCCACTCTTATGCTTTCATTAACCTTTCGAATTCATCAAAAGGTTTGCCTTTAAAATCTTTTATGAACCTTTCGACCTTGTCGAAAGGTATGTCTTTGCTTGAATGCTGCTGAGAGCCATGCTTCTCTTTAATGTTGTAGAGAGGTTGCTTTTCACTCTTTGCTGACTTATGAGTGTTGGTTTCTTCATAGAACCTTTTGACGCTGTCGAAAGGTATGGATGTGTCTTTACTAGTTCGAAAGGCTTGCTATGATTTCAAAAAGGTCACTCTTGGGTGAAACCTTTTGCATCAAAAAGTTTGATGTGTAATTGAGAGATCACCATTGATTTCTTTCGAAAGGAGTTCTAAATTCATAATTGCTTGTTCATCTGTGTCGAAAGGTTGGTCATGGAGGGAGGTTCTATTTGTTTTCATCTGGGTTGAAGGCTTTTTCACTGTATGAGTAATTGGACTTTCTGAACATTCTTTTTAAGTCTTTCATGATGACTTGGACTATCTCTTCAATAAAACTTCAATTTTATTGTCCTTCTTTCATACTTCTGTCTTCGTGTAGATTTAATGGTTAACACCACCGTTGATCGCCAAGCCCTAAAACAGACAGTCGAGGCTTATTTGCTAATTTCCAACCACCTTGAATGTCACGTCCAAAATTGAATACTTTCTGCTTGTTCCATTCGCTGAGAGCTTTTCAATGATATATAATATATCGTGGTTTGGGCACTTTTATTTTTGAATCAATTTGTAACGAGCGAAAATCATTCGCCATTAATATAGGTGTAAGAAGAATTTTAGGATTAAGGAAGAAAGCAGAAGATAGAGGTAACGACTGGGATTTCGTAGCCTTACTTATATAGCTATTAGGCTGGGTTATGGGATGTGTATTCAGTTTGCTCTGAAACAGCTACTGCATTTTTAAATATCGTATGGTCTCTATTTCACAATCTGTAACCCCAAACTCATTAAAATTATATATCAAACTGATTATCTTGGAAAGACCTTCACAATGATAATAAACACAATATCCTATTCATACTCTAATTAAATTTCATTTTTTAATTGATTTAATATTTTGCAGTGTCAACTTTGTGGGTCATTAAACATTTGGTTGTTGCTAAGGTCTTAAAATTGCATTATCGAACATTGTATCGTTTTTAGACATTTGGCTACCACAAAGGCCGTACACCAACATTACTGAATGCTATGTCATTTTTCCATTATGGCCTTATACCAACATTGTCGAATACAGTGTCGTACATAGAAATTCAATTATCACAAAAGCCTTACTCCAACATTACCGAATACTATATCATTTTTAAAATTTTGGATGCCACTAAGGCCTTACACCATAGTTTATCATTTTAGATGATATTTCTTACCATCTCTTAGCATTCTTAAGTTTAGCTACAATTTTTCCACCTTTAAATAAGTCACTACATTCTAACTTATTATTCTTTACTTAGGAAGTTGTTCACCTATAACCAACGTGAGCCTTGTTTTCCTTTAAGATATTGAGTGCCTCAAATTTAAGCTATCACATTTTAGCCATTGAAGGTTGAGTATCGCATGCCATCCTATTGTATGAGAGTCTATCTCAAGCAACATTTTAAAGCTATTGAGGGTTGAGCTATCGTATACCAATCTATTTCACGCTTAACTTCGTAGATGCGGAACCCAAAAGGCAATCGTGTGACATCTTCATAAGCTACAGAAGGATAAGCCCTAAAGGCTATCGCATGTCAACTCAAAATTATGAATTCTCCCAAAAGTCAATCGCGTGACATCTTCCAAAGTTATAGAAGGTTCAGCCCTAAAGGCTATCGCATGTCAACTCAAATTATGAGTCCTTCCAAATGGAAATTGCATGACATCTTCCAAAGCTATAGAAGGTTGAGACCTAAATACTACTAGAATAGTTCTCCTAGCAAATACTTCCTCCAAAATTTTAGCGCAAAGACTACCATTATAAACTCATTATGAATTAGATATCCAACTTCATGCTGTCTTAACATCCTGAACACATAAGTCATCGCTCTTCCCTTCTACATCGAAATTGCTATTAAACTAGTTCCATAAGCATTAATATAAACTACCAAATTCTAATTTCTTTCGGGCACGATCAAGTCAGGATCTTTAGTCAATAACTTCTTCAACTCTTGAAATAACCTATCACATTTATCATTCCATATGAACGTCTTATTCTTTCTGATCAACTTAGTCAAGGGTACTACTATCCATGATAAATCTTTAATAAATCTACGATATTAGCCAGCCACGACCAAGAAATTTCTCATCTCTATGACCATCTCTGATCTTTTCCAATTATTAATAGTCCCTATCTTTGATGGATCCACTTCTAACCCATTCTCTAAGACAGAATGGCCCAGAAGTTTTACTTCTCGTTTCTAAAAATGACATTTTGAAAACATCGCCTTCAACTTGTGTTGTCTCAAGGTTTCCAGCACCAACCTAAGATGTACTTCATGGTCCCTTTCATTTTTGAATATATCAAAGTGTCGTCAATGAAGACCAACACTAATCTACCAAACTGATTATGGAATATTTGGCTCATGAGATCTATGAAGAACATAGGGTTGTTGGTCAGCCAAAAAGGGTATGACTAACAACTCACATGAACTATAACTTTTTCTAAACACGGCCAGTGGAACACTATCCTCAGCTACCCTTAGTGGGTAGAATCTCGTTGTCAAATCTAACTACAAGAACATTCTAGCTCCATCAACTGATTAAACAATTCATTTATCATAGGAAAGGGATTGTGATTCTTTACTGTAAACTTGGTCAACTTTTGATAATCAACTATTCATAACGATTCACTCGACTTCTTATAAGTACCGCAGATGCTCACTACAGTGAACTACTTGGTTTAATGAAACTTTTATGCTCATGTTTAACTAGCAGCTTCTTTGGTTCTTACATCTCCTTATGTAGCATTCTACTAGGCAGTCTACTAATAGGTTATTCCCTGGTATTAAGTATACTTGGAATTCAATCGCTCGTTTAGGTAGTAAGGTCGTTACTGGCTTGAAAACATCTGCAAATTATCAACATACCAGTACTTTACGAATCTCATCATCCCACTCATCATTGCACATAGCATCAATCTTAGCTTCTCCTTCGTTGTATCCAATCCCACCATAATCTATTCACCATCACTAGAATTTCATAAAACAAGGATCGACAAAGTAAATTCTAGTACTTTTATTAACTAGCTAGTCCGTACCCAAAATTACCTTATACCTTACGAAGTCAAACACATATGGGTCACAAAAAAACAAGTGTCTACCCAAAGAAAATTCAAGGTCAGTGCATCTTAATCCAAGAGCAGCGTACCTATTTATCGAATTTACCACACACAAAGACGCAACTACAGGGGAAATATCTGACTCTAACCTATCAACTAAATCTTTCAAAATGAAAGAGTGGATGGCTCTAGTATCAAAAAGATCCCTAATTGAAGTACAAGAGATCGAAATCATACCTTCTAGCATAGCATTCTTTCCTTTTTCTTCGGTCGTTAATCTATTTGATGGTCCTTGTAATGTAAAGAATTTTGCCCACATTCTCTGGACAATCCTTCTTCTTGTGCTTGGGTTTGTCATAATTAAAGCATTTAACTTTGGCTACTCCTATCGAGTTCGAACACTTTGTTGGAATCTCATTTTTACATCGTTTGGATTGTGACAAGATATATCATATTCTTCTCCTAGTTCAGGATCAGTGAATTTACCTACTCCAACATCGATTTATGAACCAGTTCTAATTGTTCCTCATTCTACTCACACGGGTTACACTCCACCCAGTAAAAGAACAAGACGGTCTCTATTTTTTGGTTCACTATCTACCAAAGAAAAGATAGATGACATTCATCACTACCAAAGGGAAACGTTGGAATTATAGCGCGAACTTTATTATGAACAAATTAGTTAATGCCATGCGTTCAATCTTTTTGGAACAAGTCGCATTAAAATTCTGTGGTTCCTCATCCAAGAACACGGTTCATCAACCGTCTCATGTTTTTTCTCCATCCTGACACAATCCTTAGGAACTATCACCGCAACGTCCTGCAATATCTTCGAATTCATGGAAACGCGGCAATAGATGGTCACCCCTCAGGCCATTTCATGAGAACACAAAAATAGAGTCGGATGAATATCACTCTCCAAGCTTCTCATCCAAATCTGTTTAAAAGTTTTTTAATATGTAATCTTATTTGATTATTCAAAATATTCATTGTTCCTTTAATAATAATTCTTGTTATAAAAGTAAAAGGCGGCCATATGTTTTCACAAAATTCAGCCGGTTGTCTGTACTCAAACAGACAGCTGAATATTATCTTCGAAAAAAAATTCCCCAGATTCAAACCGCTGAATCACTCCAAACAGCCATTTGAATCTGTTCAAGATGAACAATTTTCCTGATGAAATGAATTCAGATGGCTGTTTACAGTAAAATGGCCGGCTGAAGCCTTCCTGAGGCATTTTATTAAAACTAGGCCCTACATTTTTCTCTTCCAACTTTACCCTTGCTTTTCACCTTTACCCATTCAAATCAGAACCTTATCACATCTTTTTCAAATTTTCATCTTTTACTCTTATTTTTTAACCTATAATGGCTCCTGGATCAAACACACAAGGGAATACGCCTCTGGTCCTTCCGAAGATCAGATTCGTCGATGGCTTTGGAATGATGTTGCAGTCTCCCGCTTCAATTCTATGAAAAATTCCAATATTTTGGAAGGGGCTTTCATGAAGTTTCCAGATTTTGCAGCCTATCGAATTAGAGAGATGGCCGTGCAATTCCAGTTTGATAATCTCATAGGGTATGCTTATAATAATGTTAGAATTAATCATCTTTAGATTAAAAAATTTCTAGCAAATCTGAATCTAGACCACCATAACTCTCAACATCGAGAAGATTCTGTTTGGTCAATTGTGTGTGGTACTAAAATCTTTTTGCCTTTGCAAAGATTAGGCATATTTTAAATTGTCCCTATCGAGGTGTTGATATAGATAATATTTAAGTTGATATGATCATAGAGATGAAGTTTCACATTGTTTCTTGTCTGATCACTTTATATATTTAAGTGCATTAAAATCTTGCACCTTAAGGCCACAAGCACACCTTATTCACCATGCTTTCATTCGCTCTCTACAACCTCGATTGGGAAGTTATGAAAAAGTTTATAAAAGAGATTTTCAAGCTCTTTATTCAATCTACGAAAACCAAGTAAATTGGGGAAAATCATTTAAGATGAATTTCAAGACATCACAATCTGAAGAAAATATAACACCATCCATTATGTCGCTTATATTATGTGTATACTTCTCAACTTCGGCGTTCCAATGCCTCACTCCGAGTTTTCAAGCATTAGCGAGCTAGGCGCAAAAACCTTAGGATTGATGGGTCTTCCTCCCCGGCCTCCTCCACAAAAAATGATTTCTTTCAAGAATGGTCTCACAATGTTCAACAAGGTGTTCCACAACCTCGTGACACTAGTATTGCCTCATATTCGCATACCCAACATAAAGAAGAAGAAGAGGACGATTTCAAGTTATTGGCCCAAAAACTTCCTCCAGACAATCTATCATCACCCTCTTTCGAAATCAATCAAAACTTCATTGGGAAATTAAAACTCTTGAAAAAAAGACGGAGAAAAAATTCAACTCCTTAAAAGGATTTCCTAATAGGATATGGGATAAAACTTCTTGTTCGGGTTCTACATCCACCGAATCTTACAACTCATCCCCCTTTCAATGGTCGTCTTCGAGTTTGGATTCTGATAATGATGAGCCCTCTGTCTCTATTTAGTTTTATTATTTTCTTTGTTTTTGCTTCAGTTTGTTATTTCAAAGTTCTATGGTTCTCAATCTAGTTGTCTATATAATGTTGTATGGATATAGTTATTCTCTTTTCGTAATGACATCTCGAGTATGGGTTTTAATCTTTTTTATTTAGTGTTTATGTGCATTTATTTTTATCTTTCTTTTTTTCGATGGCAAAGGGGGAGAAAGTTAGCTCAAATTATTGTGCATATTGACACGGGGATGCAAGTACTTATGTAAATATATTATTTATACTTATATGGTTGTCATTATCAAAAAGGGGGGGGAATGTTGGAATCTAGTTTTTACATCATTTTGATTGTGACAAACTATATATATATATATATATATATATATATATATATATATATAAATAAATATTTGTGTGTACTAATCACTTATGCAGGAGATTTTTGCAAACTCGTATTCAGAATATTTTGAAGCCGATAGTCCTTTCTCTAGAATCTTTATA
Source organism: Allium cepa (assembly GCA_030765085.1). Lineage (NCBI taxonomy): Eukaryota > Viridiplantae > Streptophyta > Magnoliopsida > Asparagales > Amaryllidaceae > Allium > Allium cepa. The sequence goes on from CM060931.1 coordinate 57,657,417, forward strand.
CTATTTAGAAATATGTTAAAATCTCTTATGAATGATATATATATATAACATATACACATATGCACTACCTTGCACAAAAGGCTGAAAACTGTCGGCTGAATGGATTCATTCAGCCGTTGGTTTGCTGAAACAATTTTAATGTTTCATAATATTCAGCCAGCTGAATGAGTATATTCAGCCGGCTGTTTTAAGCCAAAAATTGCCTATTTCCTTGCTTGTTACAATTTTATCAAATTCAGAAGGCTGAATAAATAACTTCAGCCGACTAAATATTTTCAATAGCTATTTTATGAAAAGACACTTCTCTTCATCGAAGAGAAACATCTTCAAACCAACAGTTGCACCCGTTTCTTTTCAATGTTGTCTTCCGTCAATGGTTGCAACTTTTTAATCTCTATAAATAGATTTTAGAGACAAACAATTTACTTAACTGATTTTAATATTCTTGAATTCTCGTCTCTCGGTTTATTTTCAATTTGCACTCTAACTGCATACAAACTTTGATAGTTGATCACTCCATCTTCCATATTTCTCAAGCAAATTACACTATATATATCATAAAGGAGAAGATTATAGGAAGATTTTACTTAATTGACTTATCAGTGCTACTTAAAGAGAATACTACAGTCCGATACTTTTATTATTTGCAAAGAAGTCATGTTCGGTTGCTCAGGCGGTAAAAATCATGTTCGGTTGCTTAGTCTGTAGAAGTCCTGTTCGGTTGCTCAGGCGGTGTAAACCTATTCCTCGAGTTAAGTGAGGGTTGCTACTTTAATTCCAGAAGGAGTCTGGAACTGGACGTAGAACGGAAGTTCGAACTAATATAAAAATCTCTGGTGTCATTTACTTTATGGCTTTAATTATTTACTTACTTAATTATTATTCCGCATAAGTAGTTTATCTATATTAAACGATCCTTTAGCACAGTCACTTTCACACTTTAAAGCATAGTGCCCCTTCTGCCTGCAGTTATAGCATATGCTTTGTTTTTTCTTCCCTCTGCCCTAAGCTCTTTTGCCTTTTTAATACGGTGAAAAACCTATTTTTCTTACCGTCATGAGCTTTCTACCCCAACACTCCTTCTTTCTATATACATGAGATCATACCTTCTTGCCATAACTATCTCTTCATTAAATGGAAATGCTAGATGGGTCATTGATAATCACTCAAACTAGGCATCAGTCCCAAAATAAACTTCTCCACCTTCTTTCTTAGTGTTCTATCAGATTGGCCCATACTTAGACAAGACATTAAACTTATGCACATACTCTGGTACTATAATACTCGCATACTATCATTTAACAAACTCCTAAAACATCACCGACGACTCTGACCTAGGATTGAATTATTATACATACATTTTTCTAAACATCCCCAAGTAACTTTCTGTTTAGGAATCTCCATCCCCACCGTATCCCACCAGACAATCATCGATCCTTTAAACTACCTAGATACTGGCTTCACCTTTTGGGCATCCATAAGCTCCAAGTCTCCACAAATTCGATCACACATTCCTAACCAATCACTTTCTCCTAGTACCTACTTTGTCCTATATAATATCTCTCCTCCTAGACTTCTAAAATCCTTATTCATCTTACCAAAATATTCCCTGACCGGCTGCACAAGGCCTCTTGGCACATTCATGGCTTGTAATTGTACTTGCCGCCACACCAGTTCACTATAAACTACTACAAAAGCGCATTCTTGTCCACATTTCCTATAGCTAGGGCAAGCACCCCAGTACCGGCTTCAACATGAACTTCCAAGGCTTCCAAGGTTGCCTCCCAAAGACACAGCGGTCATCAGCAAAATTATTTGCAAGCGACAAATTGGAATCGATTATTTTTCCAACAACATTAGGTTATAAAGCAACTAAATAAGATTGTCTTACACAAATGTCATTACATTTTCTTTAACCTAACTCGTGCCCACCTAAGGGTATATATAAGAGAACATAAATAATAATGTCATCCCCAACATAGGAAGATTCCAACATGAACAATTAATCAGTTGGTTTTAGAACAATGGAAAATTAAAACACTTTATTAGCAAGTAAGCATCTTACTTCCTACAATGTGCTTTTGTTTGTCTATTCCAAAAAGCAAACTGTCTAAGCCAAAAAACTCAACATACTCGAACAAGAACGCATGAGTTTATGGGAGATAATAAAAACACGAGTCAAATAAAAAGCCTGATATGAATAATACTTTACCCTAGACTAAAAAATCATTTGGTGAGACCATGCCGCTAAAGCATAGAACGTGTTTTCTCCTCGCCAATTCAATCAACTGAAATTACATCATATTATTCAATAAATCATCATATCATGATTAATCTCATAGCTACGGTTCAAACATAAGTGTGAGCTTTACTTTTCACATCACATCCCGACTAGGTTTTATTGTCGATTTACATATATTGCTACACATTCCTTATCTTACTTCGTTTGATGTCGGGGTTGGGCATTTTAAGTTGTCACTCTATCCTTTATCTTAATTTCCAAATTTATTTTAAATAGATAATTAGGTTGTCACTTAGGACTTGTACCAACATTATCAAATACAATATCATATTTAGAATATGGCTGCCACTAAAGCCTTAAACAATCGTTATCAAATATAGTGTCCGTAACACCCCATATTTTTATAACATTATTTAAAATGTTTAATTAACAAAATTAAATAAAATAAAGTAGAGATTAATAAGTTGAGAATTGATTAGCTAAGGGTAGCCATGCCATGTTAGTGTATAAACTAAAATGGAATAACATATGCTAATGTGTTAGGATATGAGAAGGGAAATGTGGGAAATAGGAGAAGGGCTTATACCCTAAACCCTTAGGAGAAACTCACGTTCATTTCATTTTCGCTCTAACTAAAATTAAACCAAGGCCGGCCACCAGTATTGTTCTCAAGAGAAGATAAGCTAGGATTCAAGAGAAGGAAGATAATCAACTAAATCAACATTCAATCTCACATCATTTAATCTCAAAGCTACGGTGAATAATTATTACATCCCTTTTTTTTTATGGTTTTCATTTTTAAGAATTAGATCTGGAATTTTATTGCAAGCATATGTCATGTTTTGATGCTTAAAGTTATATATATGCTTATTGATAAATTATATATGTTCATGTTAGCTTTTATGATGTGTTTGACATGAAAACCCTACTAATGAAATTCGAATGTCTCTAAATTTAAATGTAGGTCAGAAATGATATTTTAGAGACGGGTTTCAATTTTCATTATTTTCTGAATTAGTGTGGAATTTATATAAATTTTCTAGTGAGAAAAATGATTTATTTAATTATAAATTATTTACGGCTAAAATAATGATTATTTGGATTTGAAATTTTGATATATTGGAAAATATATTAAAATAGATTTTTTAGGATTTTTCAGATTATTCCTAAGTTATTTGATGAATATAGAAAATTATTTAAGGTATGGGACTAAATGTTTTATATATTTAATTAAGGAGAACGAGCATTTTATAAAATAAAATGATTATTTAATTCTGAATATAGTGGCAGCACCTTTCTAAAAAGTATGTGTTAACCAATGAGAATTTGACAAATAAAGGCAGGTTATTTGAAAATTTATCCTTTTAAATTAAAAACAAAGAAATTATACTTTTAGCATGTTTTAGCTAATTCTGGCATTAAACCTTCCGACCCAGACCTCTCGACAAGGTCGAGAGGTTCATCGCTTTCGACAAGGTCAAACTGATGCATATGGTATTAAGTTACTTGGTATGTAATGAACTGGATAGAGTCGAAGGTTTCTAAGTTGAAAGGTTGGTTGCCAAACAGTTTGAAGTGTGTCTATTCTATAAACCAAAGATAGCCTGCTTTGCTTTCGAATAAGAGCTTTCAAGTTGGTTGCTTTCGACCAGATCAAATATTTAAAATAAAGGTTTTAAACCCTTTGTAATAGTCAAAAGGTTACTGCAGTTTTATCACTATTTTATTTTGAAACCTTTCGACACAGTCGAAGGGTTATTGTCGCTTTTGTTTTGTCTTGATTTGAACCTTTCGTCAAAGTCGAAAGGTTTACTTGTTTTAAAACTAGCCACTTCTCCATTCTTTCGAAAGAAAGCTTTCGACTTAGGTGATTTACCCTTGTTTTCTAAATGAAGCATAATCAAAGCTTTCGAAGCATAGCTTTCGACGAAATCAAAAGGTTGCTTCCAATGAAGCTGAAAGGTTTTGAAAGAAGGTTTTCCTCTTGTCCTAAATTGAACCCAGTAAGTCTTCGAAAGGTTTATGTTTTAAAGATTTAACACTTTTGAAAGGTTTATTTATTCAATGGTTTCAAAAAGTTTAGTTCAATGATTTCAAAAGGTTTATTTTGAATGATTTCAAAAGGTTTGTTCATTAAATGGTTTCGAAAGGTTTGTTTATTAAATGGTTTCGAAAGGTTTTGATTCAATGGATTCGAAAGGTTGTAGTTTGATGATTTCGAAAGGTTTGTTCTAAAAGGATTCAAAAGGTTTGATATGGAAGGTTTCCAGCGTTTTTCTAAGGCAATGTTTAAAGTAATTTTAAAGAAGGATGTCTAAAAGTTTTATTGTTTTAGAAAGGCATGATTTTGAAAGGTTTGCTATTTGATGTTGAAAGGGATGTTTTGAAAAGTTTAGAAAGAGGTTCTTTCAAGAGTTTAAATGTTTTTATCAACTAATATTTAAGTAAAGAAGATATATATAACATGGTGATAATTTTGAGTAAAGTGGAAATATGTTTTCCCCTTAAACTCTCGGGTGCTCAAAATTAATTTGAGTAGGCTTAAGGGTTAAGGTTTTTTAGGTTTTAGTAAAATGACGAATAAGGCTACCGGAGGCTTGTAGGAGGCAAATGGATAGCCAATTAGGAGTTGCAGTTCTTGTTTTATGTTTTGATGTATTTCCACTGTGTTTTGTATTAATTCAATTATGAATCTATGACTCTGATCATCCAAGGCGATATCTTCTATACAGCTCTTGGTGTATTTGTAATAAGTATATTTTATATGTGCCTGGGAACGTATTGGGATTACGTAAGTTGAATATGGAACATCTATTTTAAACGCACTGACGTAAAAGTTGTTTGGAATCTGTGTTTGTTTCATATTCAAGTGCTTCTGATATTATAAATACCATTAACGTAGCCATTTTTTGTCATCGAAAGCTAATACTATATATGACTGTAACATCTGTAGCACTTAGTTTTGGGCCTCTTTATAGGGGATGTTACAGCTTGGTATCAGAGCATGGTTTATTAACTAAAAATGGTTTTGAAAGCATAATCCTTAGAAATTAGAGTTAAGATTGGGGTATGGGATAACGCTGCAGTAATGTACTTGTATTTTCTATACATACATACATACATACATACATATATATATATATATATATACATGCTATATTTATAGACTCTTATCTTAGTTAGGTTATTCATCTATATGTCACGAGGTTTGAATACAGATATGGAAGGAAGAAGAGGCATACTTAATCTTGGAGGACATAACACCACCACTAATGGAAATTCCCGACCAAATGATAGAAGTGGTCTAGGTCAGGCTCAAGCTAAAAGTGTTGGTGCTGGGGTTCCCCGAGTGGATATGGGAGTCATGTATCAGTTTTTCATAAACATGATGCAAGCTGGAATTGCAGCTTGATTTGTCGGAGGAAATGCTGCCGGGGGTGGAGTTCAGGAAGCTTCGATGGTCAACCAGTATGCTAACTTGAGTAGAGACTATACCAAGCTTAGAGGGATGCCGTTCACTGGAATCGAATATGCAATTGAGGTTGAAAATTGGCTACAACACTGCGATAGAATTTTTGCCGACTTAGGATTGAATGACGAGCAAAAGAGGAAACTAACTTCAAGATAGCTTCAAGGAGCTGCTCTATTTTGGTGGAATACTGTTGTAGCGGGTGTTGATGAGGAAACCATGACTTGGGCGTATTTTAGGAGAAGGTTTCAAGAAAGGTTTATGTCAATGATGGCGCGGTCAGCATCGGTTAGGAAGTTTGCTGAGCTAGAGCAAAAAGAGATGTCCGTTCTAGAATATGCAAGAAAATTTGAAGAGTTTGCCCGATATGAGTATGCTTTGGTTGATATGGTGATCAGGAGGAATGAGAAGTTTATAAGAGGCTTGAGGCCGGAGTTGATAAGTGCTACTTTGCCGCACTTAAGAGATCCAAGTGATGTAGTGCTGGAAATGGTGCTGAGACAGGAAGAGGCGTTAGCTTTTTTGAGGAAGAAAATGAAGGAGGCCCAGGTGGAACAGGGCTGGAAAAGAAAGTTTTTCCAGAAGAAGAATGCTCAGGAGGAAGGAGCACAGAAGATGGGAAAAGCTGAGATGGTCTGCTATAAATGTGATAAGAAGCGAGACTATGCTAATGAGTATCGAATCAGAAAGGGAAAAGAGAAAGGCAAGGAGGTGACTGGAAAGAGGAACATCCGATGCTTTAATTGTGATCAGATCATCCATTATAAGAACCAATGCAAGGAGTCTACTAAAGAAGGTAGGGGCAATTTATGCATTAGAGCCCGCAACTTCAAGGTCGATTTTGCAGGAGAAAAGGAAGGCTGTTCCGGGAGGCTCGCTACAGATTCACGGTATGTCTGTTGGCGTTCTATTTGATACTGGTGCATCACATTTTTTTATTTCTCGGTGTTTAGTAGACAAGCTTAACCTAGAGCCATCATACTTAGTTACTTCCTTAAGGGTTGCAAATCTGATAGGAGGTCATGCAACACTTGGGATGAGGTGTGACCATTTAGAGTTTGATTCGCTAGGTCATACTTTTGATTGTTGTTTGCATGTGTTTGATTTTGTGGGGTTTGGTATTATCCTTGGGATGGATTGGTTAAGTAAATATGAAGCTATGATATTTTACCACAATAGGAAAATATCAATTAGTTACCCGGATTATAGTGATCAGATAGTTTATACCGTATAGAACCCTAATTGTGAAGTAAATGCTTTACTGGGTATTATGGAGCTGGAACATGAATTTCATCGAGTCTTTGTGGTTAGAGAATTTGCTGACGTGTTTGAGTCGGTAACTGGATTGCTGCCAAAATGATCCATAGAGTTTCGGATTGATTTGGTGCCTGGAATAGAATCGGTGAGTAGGCTACCAAGAAGGATGACACACACAAAGATAAAAGAGTCGAAGGTGTAGTTGGTAGATTTGGAAGGCAAGAATTTTATTCGACCGAGTGGTTCGCCATGGGAAGCTGCCACGGTGTTTACTACGAAGCCGAACGGATCGCTAAGGCTATGTATCGATTATCGTAAGTTGAATAAGAAGACGAACGATATCGATTGTTGAGAATTGATGATTTGTACGATCAGTTAAGTGGAGCTAAGGTATCCTCTCAGCTGGATTTAGCAATGGATTTCATCAACTTAGAGTAGCAGAGGATATTATTCTTTGACGATGTTTAAGACAAGGTATGGATCGTACGAATGGTTAGTTATGCCTTTAGGACTAACTAATGCGCCAGCATTCTTTGTGGATTTCATGAACCGAATTTTTCGAGAGCGCATGGACAGATTTTTGTTGGTCTTCATAGATGATATTTTGATATACTCTAGGGATGAGAAGGAGCATGAAGTTCATCTTAGATTTGTGCATGAGACATTAAGGGAACATCAGTTAAAGGCTAAGTTTTTGAAGTGTCATTTTTGGAAGAAGGAAGTGAGGTCATGTCTGTGAGAATGGGTTGTCTGTAGATCCGACTAAAATTGAGACGGTGAATAATTGGAAGAGACCGGAGACGGTGATCGAGATAAAGAGTTTTCTTGGATTACCCGGATATTATCGAAGGTCGTAAAAGATTTTTTGTGAATAGCTGCATCGATGACTAAGCTTACACGAAAAGGTGTGAAATTTGTATGGACTAATAAGTGTGAGAAAGCATTCCAGAGCTTGAAACACTTATTGACCCATGCACTGGTGTTGGTTGTTTCGGAGTGGAATCAAGATTTGGTTGTTTATACTAATGCATGTGGAACTGGATTGGGGGCTGTGTTGATGCAAAGAGGTAAAGTGATTGCTTATGCTTCTAGATAGCTCAGACCACATGAAGTGAGGTATCTTACGCATGATTAAGGGTTAGTTGTCGCTATATTTGCTTTAAAGATGTCGAGGCATTATCTTTTAGGAGAGTGATTTGAACGTTATACAAATCATAAGTCATTGAAATACTTGTTCTCCCAGAAGGAGCTGAACATGAGACAGCAGAGATGGTCGGAGTTTATTGCTGCTTATGATTTTGAAATTGAATACACACCCGAGAAAGGAAATAAGGTAGCGGATGCACTTAACAGGAAACATCAAAATGCAGTATTAGCTATGATTGTTGAGTGGAAAGATTTAGAAGCATTGTCAGCTTGTAGAGTGCAATTTAGATCCGAGGCAAGTTCTAGTACAAGAAGTGTTGTATTGTCTTGTTTAGAAGTTTGACCGGTAATGATGAGCTTCTAAATAGGTGGAGGATCCAGTTTTAGCTGAACGGATCAGAAGGTTAAGGGAAGGAACAGAGGGGGATGACTTAAAGTATTTCAGTCTTAACCAAAATGGGTGATTCAGAAAGAAAGGAAGGTTATGTGTTCCGTATGTAGGAGACATGAGGAAGGAAGTTTCAGATGAATGCCACTGTTCAAAGTTCACTATCCATCCAGGAGGAACGAAAATGTACCAGGATATGAAAAAAAGGTTTCTTCTAGGAAGGTATGAAACGGGACATTGGTTTATGTGTTAAGCAGTGCTTGAATTTCCAACAGGCAAAGGCGGAACACCAGAAGCCAAGTGGATTGCTTCAACAGCTGGAAATTCCATAATGGAAGTGGATTCTATCTTTATGGATTTTATCAAGGGGTTGCCAAGGTCTAGTAGAGTAAATGAAAGCATATGGGTCATTGCAGATAGACTGACTAAGAGTGCCGATTTCATTCTAGTAAAGTCAAGTAGGACAGCACCTATTTTGGAAAAGTTATTTATGAAGAATGTGGTTAGACTGCATGGGATTCCGAGTAGTATTGTCAGTGACAGAGATTCATTATTTACTAGCAAGTTCTGAAAGAGTCCACAGGAAGCATTAGGAACCAAGCTCAATATGAGTATCGCTTACCATCCACTGACTGATGGGCAAACAGAAAGAGTTAACAAAATCTTGGATGATTTGTTAAGAGCTTGTGTATTTGATTTTTAGGGATCATGGGAAGACTATCTCCATTTAGTCGAGTTCTCGTACAACAATAGTTATCAGATTAATATTGGGATGGCACCGTTTGAAGTGTTGTGTGGGAGACCTTGCAAATCTCCCGTATATTGGTTAGAGACCGGGGATAGGTTGGTTCTTGGTCCGAATTTAGTGAAAAAAGCCATAGAGAAGATTGAGTTGATCCGAGCTAGGATAATGGAAGCTCAGTCTAGGCAGAAAAGATATGCTGACGAAAGAAAGAAAGATTTGGAATTCTCGGTTGGAGAATATGTGGTTATTAAGTTCTCACAGATGAAGGGTGTGATTAAATTTGGAAAGTCGGGGAAGTTAGCACCTAGATTCATTGAACCTTTACGTATTATTGAGAGAATCGGGAAACTCGCTTATAGAGTAGAATTACCGAGCAGTTTGGCTGGAGTTCATGATGTATGCCATATTTCTCATCTTAGAAAATGTATTAGAGACCCAGAGACTATTGTAGCACCTACAGTATTAGAGGATTTAGTAGTAGAGCTGGACTTGACTACAGTTAGAAAGTCAATTTAAATTATGGCTAGAGATGAGAAGGAGTTGAGGAACAAGATAGTCAAATTGGTAAAGGTCCAGTGGAGTGATGATGCTAAAGACTGTACTTGGAAGACTGAGAGTAGGATTAAAGATGCTTATCCAGAGTTGTTTGATGGTATGTCTTACCTTTGGTTGTTTTGATTGTGTACCTTATCATAATTTCGAGGATGAAATTCTTTAAGGTAGGGAGTCTGTAACACCCCATATTTCTATAAAATTATTTAGAATGTTTAATTAACAAAATTAAATAAAATAGTGTAGAGATTAATAAGTTGAGAATTGATTAGCTAAAGGTAGTTGTGCCATTTTAGTGCACAAACTAAAATGGAATAACATATGCTAATGTTAGGATATCAGAAGGGTAATATAGGAAATATGAGAAGGGCTTATACCCAAAACCCTTAGGAGTGAAACACACGTTCCTTTCATTTTCACTCTAACTAAAATTAAACCAAGGTCGGCTACCATTATTATTCTCAAGAGAAGATAAGCTAGGATTCAAGAGAAGGAAGATAATCAACTAAATCAGCATTCTACCTCGCATCATTAGTCTCAAAGTTAAGGTTAATAATTAATACATCTCATTTTCTTATGGTTTTTGGTTTTAAGAATTAGATCTGAAATGGTTTTGCAAGTATATGTCATGTTTTTATGATTAAAGTTATATATATATATATATATATATATATATATGCTTGTTAATGAATTTTATATATGTTCATGTTAGTTTTTATGTTGTGTTTGACATGAAAATCTTATTAAATGACATCCAAATGTATTTAAAATTTAAATATAGGCTAGAAATGATATTTTAGAGATGGGTTTCAATTTTCATAATTTTCTGAATTAATGTGGATTTTATATAAATTTTCTAGTAAGGAAAATGATTTATTTAGTTATAAGTTATTTACGGCTAAAATAATTATTATTTGGGTTTGAAATTTTTATATGTTGGAAAACATATTAAACTAGATTTTCTAGAATTTTCCAGATTTTTCTAAAGTTATTTAATTAATATAAAAAATTATTTAAGGTATGGGACTTAAATGTTTTATATATTTAATTAAGGAGAATGGCCAATTTATAAAATAAAATGATTATTTAATTCTAAAAATAGTGGCAGCACCTTTCTGAAAAGTATTTGTTAACCAATGAAAATTTGACAAATAAAGGTAGGTTAGTTGAAAAATTATCATTTTAAGTTAAAAACAAAGAAATCATACTTTTAGCATGTTCCAGCCAATTCTCGTATTAAACCTTCCGACCCAGACCATTCGACAAGGTCCAGAGGTTTATAGCTTTTGACAAGGTCAAACCGATGCATAGAGTATCAAGTTATTTTGGTATTTAATGAATTGGACAGAGTCGAAGAGTTCTAAGTCGAAAGGTTGGTTGCCAAAGAGGTTGAATTGTGTCTGTTTTATAAACCAAAGATAGCCTACTTTGCTTTCGAATAAGAGCTTTCGACTTAGTTGCTTTCGACCAGATCAAATATTTAAAATAAAAGTTTTAAACCCTTTGACAAAGTCGAAAGGTTACTGTTGTTTTATCACTATTTTGTTTCAAAACCTTTCAATACAGTCGAAAGGTTACTACCGCTTTAGTTTTCTTTTGATTTGAACCTTCCGACAGACTCTAAAGGTTTACTTGTTTTAAAACTAACCGCTTCTCCATGCTTTGAAAGAAAGTTTTCGAATTAGGTAATTTACCCTTATTTTCTAAATGTTGCATAACCAAAGCTTTCGAAGCAGAGCTTTCGACGAAGTCGAATTGCTTTCAATGAAACCAAAAGGTTTTGAAAGAAGGTTTTCCACTAGTTATAAATGGAACCTTATAAGTCTTCGAAAGGTTTATGTTTTAAAGGTTTAGCACTTTCAAAAGGTTTGTTTATTCAATGGTTTCGAAAGGTTTAGTTCAATTATTTTGAAAGGTTTATTTTGAATGATTTCGAAAGGCTTGTTCATTGAATGGTTTCGAAAGGTTTGTTCATTGAATGATTTCGAAAGGTTTGTTTATTTAATGGTTTCAAAAGGTTTTGATTCAACGGATTCGAAAGGTTTGAGTTTGACGATTTTGAAAGGTTTGTTTTCAAAGGATTCGAAAGGTTTGATATAGAAGGTTTCTAGGGTTTTTCTAAGGCAACGTTTTAAAGTAATTTTAACGTAGGATGTCTAAAAGTTTTATTGTTTTTGAAAAGTATGATTTCGAAAGGTTAGATGTTTGATTTTGAAAGAGATGTTTTCAAAAGTTTAGAAAGAGGTTCTTTTAAGAGTTTAAATGTTTTCATCAACTAAGATTTGAGTAAAGAAGATATATAGAACATGGAGATAATTTTGAGTAAAGCATAAATACTAGATACTTTTCTTTGTTTAAGTTTGATTTAAAGGTTTTAAATCATTTTGAAAATGTTTTCAAGGAAAATTTTGGGAGGGGATCCTTAAGTGAAAATGACTTAGATATTAGAATACGAGATGGGACTAGTATAGGGTCACGTCCTATACATTATATATTAGCCCCATCAAATTGTTGTCCAAAATTCCAGTATGTAGGGCTTGGTCACAGGTAGACTAAAATTATGATTACAAAGCGAAAGGAATATATGTTGTATATGGATAGGTTATTGGTGAGCCCCAAAAACCATTAGGATCAGGAAGACCTGGGAGATGATTAATTTAGGGATAGGCCGTCTAGAAGAGAAGTATTTAACAGATAGTTAAGGACAGACCGTCTAGAAATGAAGTATTTAACGGATAGTTAAGGATAGGTAATCCAGAAGAAGAATAGCTAACAGGTGTTAGATTGATTTCGATTATATTGCCTGGCAGGCCCGATTCAGCTAAAGGTTAAAAGTTATCGAAACAAAACTTATGTATTTGAACAAATAGTTCATTATTACCTGATGTTTATATATGTTTACATAATGATGCTTTACAGTGTTTAATCGGTTTTGATTGCAAGAAAAGGTTTTACAAAATATATGTTTTAAAAGGATGTTAGTGAGGGGAAACTCGTTCCGCAAAGCGGCGTGGTCTCACTTAACATATATATATATTCCAGGATGTAAAGTATTATTCATACCAGGCTTTATATCAGACTCGAAGTTTATGTTTTCCCCTTAAACTCTCGGTGCTCAAAATTAATTTGAGTAGGTTGAGGGGTTAAGGCTTTCCAGGTTTTAGTAGAGTAACGAATAAGGCTACCAGAGGCTTGTAGGAGGCAAACATATAGCTAATTAGGAGTTGTAGTTCTTATTTTATGTTTGGATGTATTTTCGATTTATTTTGTATTAAGTCGATTATGACTCTATGACTCTGATCATCCAAGGGGGTATCTTCATATACCGCTCTCGGCGTATTTGTAATAGGTATATTTTATCCGTGCCAGGGAACATGTTGGAATTATGTAAGTTGAATATGGAACATCTGTTTTAAATTTAACGAAGTAAAAGTTGTTTGGAATCCGTGTTTTGTTTCATATTCAAGTGCTTCTGATATTAGGGATACCATTAACATAACCATATTTAGTTGCCGGAAGCTAATACTATAGATGACTTCAGCATCTGTAGAGCTTAGTTTTGGACCTCTAGATAGGGGATGTTACAGTGTCGCCCATAGACATTTGGTTGCCACTAATACCTTACATCAATATTACCTAATATTGTGTCATTTTTAGACATTTGGTTAGTACTTCACCAACATTATTGAATTCTACATTATTCTAAGACATAAGGTTCCCACTATGGCCTTGCACCAACGTTATGTAATATAATGTCATACTAATATTTGGTTGTCGCTAAGACCCTACACCAACATTACTAAATACCGTGTCGTTTTTAGACATTTAGATGTTACTAAGACCTTACGCCACATTTTAATATTTTCAATGATATTACTTATCATCTCTTAACTTTCTTAACTGTAGCTACAATTTTCCACCTTTAAATAAGTCACTACATTCTTACTTAGTATTCTTTCTTAGGGAATTCATCATCTATTTTGATAGCAAGCTTCACTTTTATTTAAGCTATCAAGTGCCTCAAATTTTGGCTATTTCATGTCAATTTTATAGTTATCGAAGGTTGAGTTATTGCATGCCAACATGTTGCACGCAAGGCTATTGCAAACCAAATTCTAAAGATGCCGAAGGTTGAGCTATCGCATGCCAAACTATCACATGCTTTGCTTTTGCAAGTAAAATATAAGGCTATCAAAAGTTAAAGCCAAAGAGCTATCACATGACATCTTCCTAAGCAATCGAAGTTTGAACCGTAATGGCTATCGCATGTTATACTCAAAAGCTATCGAATGTTGACAATGGGAGCTATCACTAGTTGACTTTAAAAGCTATCGCGTGTTGAGTTTTATAAGCGATTAAAAGTTGGAAAATAGGGGTTATCAGATGTTGAGCTAAAAAGGTATACAAGATTGACAATTGGAAGCTATCACATGTCATAATTTAATATCGAAAGTTGACAATTAGAAGTTATCGCATGTCGAGTTTAAGTCTATTCGTAGTTGACAATTGGAAGTTATAGCATGTCACAGTGGTAGATTTGTAATTACTTTCAAAATTATTTTATTTCCATTAGAAGTAATTACTTAATTACTTTCCATCAAAACACATCATATGCCAAATTCTCATTAGTTATCATGGGTCTTTACTGTTATCTTTTCAGAAAACTAGAGATGAAATTTCTCTTACACCATAAATATTAAATAGTTCCTTAATTATTTTAGTTAAATTACCTCTTGTAAATAAACTTTCCCTCTACTAGACAATTCACATCAATTCAAAATTACGAGGAAAAAAATCTAAAAATTCATAAAAGTACAATTATCTATCATGTACCTTATTTAAAAAAATTAGGTTAAAATAGTTGTTTTCTATGTTTTAAATAATTAAAACTCGAACTTGAGAATTTTCCCATCGTAAAAAATTCATATAAAATACTATAGTTTTAGAAATTATGAAATTATAAAATCATTCCCAAATTAATGTTTAAAACGTCACATAAAAATTTCAAATAAATTAGTGGAGGTTTGATCCTTGTTTTCCCTTAAGATATATTAGAATCATTACCATTTATTTCCCAAACATGAGTAATTTCATTCTATCATTCTCAAAATTTGTTCATCGTGATTTTTAGCATCATAACACATACAATCTAAATCCTAAATGGGTTTGGAAGAGATTAGAGGAAGTATTATTCACCTAGGTCTAGTTCAAACTTGATTGAAGTCCTTTTTTCCTTCTTAGAGATGAAAACTCATCCTTTTGTTTGATTTTTCTTCTTCTCCTTTTAAAATGGTGGTTAGCTTATGTTCTCTCTTTTGGCTTGTTTAGAGTGAATGAAATAAATGAAGGGAAGTGGAAAATATGTTAAGAGCGTACATATTTCTAGTAATATACATCCTCTTCATTTACACTTATATGGTTAATTATAATTGCTCTAATTATTCTTATTCCATTAGATTACTCAAATGTTCATTCAAATCTCCTTTTGTAATTCATTTAATTACAGTACCTTAAATATTTCTTACCAAATTATATTATTTATTATCATCCTCATATTATAGCTCTCAAAAATATGTGGTGTTACAAGAGAATTACCGTGGAATTGAAATTACTAGATCTAATTATAGTAAGCAAACATATATAGACTTATGTTCCTTTTAATTTATATAAAGCAACAAATCAATTCCTAATTCATACCTTATTCATTCAAATATTAATTAACTATCTAATTAATATTAATAAATAAATTTTAGTTACTCACTTTACTTAGGTATAACTTAAATAAGATAGTATTCAATTACAATATCTGCATTCAACTTGCTAAGGAGAAGAAAGCTTATATCGAAGTGGAGTATGCTTGGAGACCTAATATCTATAAAGTGTGTGAAGCCTTCGGCCATGTAAAGGAAGCATGTGAAAAGAATGTGTTTTCCCTAACTGCTAATAATGCGAAAGGAAAAATAATGAAGGAAGGTGAAGCAGTTAAAAACAACCAGTGCAATATGTTGTAGATAGGGAAAGGTGATGGAATTATGTGGTAAGCAAGCAAAATAAAAGGAGAAAGGATAATGTCACAAAACAAGTATTCATACATGTTAATCCAAAATCAAAATGCATTGAGAATGAGAATGAAAATGATGCGAAGTTAGTTCATAATGATTTTGTGAATGATGTTAATAAGTTTGAAGTTTTGTCAACAGCAAAAGATTTTGATGGATTGATTTTTGCTGACGTTGAAGAAGGAGAAATTGCTGTTGGGCAACCTAATGTATACAAAATGATGATCAAAATGATACTAGCAAAGTAGCAAATGGTGCACATGATCCTGTTAACTTGGTTCGAGCTGAACCAGTAAATGCCCATATGATACCTATTATGATACTAAATGTTGAACGGAATGTTACTAGCAAAGCAGCTAATGGTGAACCTGACCCTATCTCCATGGTTCAAGCTAAACCAGAAAATTCCCTTATGATACATTAAAATGCATAATCAAGTAAATCAACACATTCCTCCTCACATGTCAAACAACTTTTACCCACTATTCAAAATTTTACTGCTTGGCCATATCAAAGTACACCATGATGTTCACCTTTCTGGTCTTGATCTCACGTCCCATTACTCTAAAGAAAAGTCAAGCCTCGTTCCTGTCCCTACAACCCCAAATAATATAATTTCTATGATAAACCCTCAAGCAATAATACAGTGATACCTATGGATGCACGTGCACCTCAAGTGCACATAAATATGAAATATATACTTGATATCTCTCCTCCTAAAGTTCATTTGTAGCATCTCTAACCAGTTTCCATTCCTTTCAATCTTCCCTCCTTTCCCCTACCTAGAATGCGGAATATATCGCCAAGAAGAAGTAGAAGGCATTTAAAGACAGGGATAAAGGCAAATTTTTGATAAGGAACAATTTCTCTCAAAACTCAACCTTGTTTTGATGGAACCAAACTATATAACATTGCTCTTTCAAAACTTTCCGCTATGAAATATTGGAATTCCTTAACAAATAAAATGAATGAAATATACAAAGTCCCACATCGCTAAATATACTAAGAAAGCCAAGTATATTAATAGCTTTCTCAAGTGGAGGTTGGGGGCCTGGGGCTCCCAAATGTATGCTTCGTTGTGAGGAGGGAGATCATGCATCTCCACCACACGCGCCACCGCCGTCCGTCCGACCGACCGAACCGGGTACTATTCTTTTTGCTAGGCCATTGTTTAACGGTTTTGGGCTTCGGCTGAAACTGGGCTGGGCCTGGAATTTGAAGAGAAGCGGGCGGGTGAAGACGGACGCGACTATTCATAAAGCGGACTGAAGAGGAGCGACCCGTTAGATGCGAACAGAAGTGGGTGCGACCCGTTAGAGGCGAAAAGAAGCGGGTGTGACCCGTTAGAGGCGAACATGTGCGGCCCAACTGAAGAGACGCAGCCGAACATAAGCAGACGCACGAACAGTAGCGATTAAAGGAAACGGGCGCGACCGTTCGAAGGGATACGAACAAAACTATAAATAAGGTGGAAAACTGATCACTTTCCTCACTGAATTTTCTTATCTCTTCTCTTCTAATAACTGTTGTTCTTATAATCAAAATCACATAGTGATATACTCATTTCAATCTCGAGCAGAATACGTCTGTTGTATCTTGGAGAATTTTGAAATAAAATTCTTAAGGAAATCGTTACGACGAGCCTCATACATAATCCGGTTAGAATTCTAGTCTGATTGTATATTTATATACATTATTCTATATTCTATCCGTTATTCTGGTTATACTATGTATTCAAAATAGTATAACGTTGTTGTTGTAATTTATTTACAACATTCATATTGTTATAATAATTACTACAGAATTCCAGTGTAGTGGAAATCTGAGTTATAAACTTGTGCGACGAGTTTATAATTGATTATTCTCTGTTTTGGTATACTAGACGTATAACATCTTAAGAATTTTACTGTTTTCTTACTAAAACAGAGATGACAACAGTAGAATTTTCAAAGAATTCTACTCACAACAGACCTGAACCGTTCAAGAGAGATGGTGATGATTTCTTGACATGGCAGAATCAGATGTTGTTTTATCTCACCACACTCGGTCTGCAAAAGTACCTCGACGAGGACGAACCGATTCCTGCACCAGGCAAGGAAGCAGAGGTGAATACGTGGAAGCATTCCGATTTTTTATGCAGAAACTATATTCTGAATTGTCTCGACAAGGTGCTATACAAAGTATATCAGCCTTCAAAGACATCAAAAGCACTCTGGAATGCACTTACCACAAAGTACAAGATGCAGAATATCAGTCTTAAGAAATTCACTGTAGACAAATTCATGGACTACAAGATGGTTGACTCCAAACCGGTGACTGCTCAACTACATGAACTGCAAATCATCATTCATGAACTCGAGGCGGAAGGTCATAAGGTTGGAGAATCGTTTTTCGTTGAAGCCATCACGGGAAAACTGCCGCCGTCATGGAGAGATTACCGCAACTATCTAAAGCATAAGAAGAAGGAAATCTCTTTATAGGATCTCATAGTCCGATTAAAAATTTAGGCAGACAACCGTGCATTTACAAAACCAAGCGAGGAGGCATTTGTGGCTGAAGGGTCAAAGACCAAAAACAAAAATAAGAATTTCCAGAAGAAAAGGAAAGCTCAAGACAACAAACCAAAAGACAACAAACGAACCAAGAAGTTTAATGGCGAATGTTAGGTTTGTGGAAAAGTTTGACATGCCGCTAGAGATTGCAGACTCAAGAACGAACGCAATAAAGAGGCAAATATAGTGCATAACATGGAAGTAGACGAGTCCAACTTCTCGACGGTGGTATCTGAATGCAATCTGGTTCAGAATCCTAACCAATGGTGGGTAGATACAGGCGCTACTCGTCATGTTTGTTCTGACAAATCCATGTTTTCTACATATTAGAAATTCGATCACGAAGAAAAACTCTACATGGGTAATTCTGCAGTTTCCATGATCGAAGGCAGTGGCACGGTAATACTCAAGTTTACTTCTGGAAAAACTGTTAAGTTGAATAACGTGCTCCACGTTCCAGACATATGCAAGAATCTCATCTCTGATGCAGTCCTATCAAAGAAGGGATTCAAGATGGTGTTCGAGTCAGACAAGATTGTTCTGTCCAAGGCTGGAATGTATATATGAAGGGGATATTTATGTGATGGCCTATTTAAGGCAAATGTAGTCGTTGTCGGCAACAAAAATATGTATTCTGATTGTGCTATTAATAAAATTGAAGTTTCTTATTTGCTTGAGCACGAAATTTTACTATGGCATGATAGATTGGGACACATAAATTTCTGCAAAATGAAAACATTATCAAACTTGGGATTAATTCCACAATTCCAAGTAGATAAGAACTACAAATGTGAGACATGTGTAGAAGCAAAAATGGTCAAACAACCATTTAAATCTGTTGACAGAAGCACCGAACCATTAGGTTTGGTACATACAGATTTAGGTGATTTTAAATCACTACCTACAAGAGGTGGGAAAAAGTATTTCATTACTTTTATTGACGATTATACGCAATATTGCTATGTATATCTTTTAAATAGTAAAGATGAAGCAATAACAGCGTTTATAAAATACAAGGCTGAGGTAGAAAATCAGTTAAATAAAAAGATCAAGATACTAAGATCTGATCGAGGTGGAGAATATGAATCACCATTTGAACAGTTTTGTGCCGAAAATGGTATAAT
Source organism: Allium cepa (assembly GCA_030765085.1). Taxonomy (NCBI): domain Eukaryota; kingdom Viridiplantae; phylum Streptophyta; class Magnoliopsida; order Asparagales; family Amaryllidaceae; genus Allium; species Allium cepa. The sequence continues at coordinate 57,676,951 of CM060931.1, forward strand.
TCATCAAACAACAGCTCCATATTCACCACAACAAAATGATGTAGCCGAGAGGAAGAACATAACGTTAAAAGACATGATTACTTCCATGCTTTTAACTTCTGGTCTACCGACGAACTTGTGGGGGGAAGCATTAAATATGTCTAATCACATATTAAACAAAGTCCCTCACAATAAAACAGGAACAATTCCATATGAGTTATGGGAAAGACACAAACCAAGTTTTAAATACCTTAAAGTGTGGGGGTGCTTAGCCAAATTTCCAGTTCCGCCTCCCAAGAGAGTCAAACTTGGACCAAAAATAGTAGATTGTTATTATCTTGGGCCAGCCCTAAATAGTAGTGCCTACAGATTTTTGGTATTCAAGTCTGATATAACTGATATTCATGTAAATACAGTCATGGAATCAAGAGATGCCTCATTCTTTGAAGATGTGTTTCCGCACAAAAGGAATGAAGGAAATAAGGTCCCAAAAAGGACAAGGGAAGAATCAAACGATTCGCACGAAGATGAAACTCATCATGAAATTGAGGATGCTGAACCAAGAAGAAGTGTAAGGGCTAGAACTTCCAAAACATTTGGTTCGGACTTTTTTACATATGTATTAGAGCACGAACCTCAAACGTACAAGGAAGCAATGTCATCTTCTGAGTCCTCAGGTTGGAAAGAAGCAATCCAAAGTGAGATTGATTCAATTCTAAGTAATAAAACTTGGGAAATTGTTGATATTCCACCAGGAATAAAACCAATTGGCTTGAAATGGATTTTCAAGAAGAAAATGAAAGCAAATGGCTCTATTGACAAGTATAAAGCCAGATTAGTAGCCAAAGGATATCGTCAAAAAGAAGGAGTAGACTTCTTTGATACATATTCGCCGGTAACACGAATAACCTCTATAAGAATGTTAACAGCAATTGCATCCATCTATAATCTAGAGATTCATCAAATGGATGTCAAAACAGCATTCTTAAATGGAAATCTCGATGAGGAAATTTACATGGAGCAACCTGAGGGATTTATTTCCAAAGGAAATGAAAACAAAGTCTGTAGATTAGTCAAATCATTATACGGACTAAAACAAGCTCCAAAGCAATGGCACGCAAAATTTGATAGTGTCATGATGAGAAATGGTTTTCGTATAAATGAATGTGACAAATGTGTTTATTATAAACAACTTGGACAATCACATGTGATGATCTGTCTATATGTGGACGATATGCTAATATTCGGTCCAAATACTCAGGTAATTGAGACCATAAAGAAAATGTTGATCAACAATTTCGACATGAAAGACTTGGGTGTTGCAGATGTTATTTTGGGAATAAAAATAATAAGAACACCTAATGGAATTGAGTTATCTCAATCACATTATGTAGAAAAAGTGATTGAAAGATTTCAAAATTTTGGAATTAAAGGAGTAAATACACCTTTTAATCCATCAGAAGTACTACATAAAAACACTAATGAGAGTGTAATGCAACTGGAATATTCTCGTGTAATAGGATGTCTCATGTATCTCATGAATTGCACAAGACCAGATATAGCATATGCAGTAAGTCGATTGAGCAGGTATACAAGCAACCCAGGGAAGGAATACTGGAAAGCACTAATGAGAGTGCTTGGATATTTAAAAAATACCACTAAGTATTCCTTACACTATGGAAAATATCCTGCCGTCTTAGAAGGATATAGTGATGCAAACTGGATTGCAGATTCAGAGGAATCAAAATCAACAAGTGGTTATGTCTTTAGCCTAGCAGGGGCAGCAGTGTCATGGAAATCTACTAAACAAACATGCATAGCTCGATCCACTATGGAATCAGAGTTCATTGCATTAGATAAAGCAGGCGAAGAAGCAGAATGGCTTCATCACTTTTTAGAAGATATTCCATTTTGGCCTAAACCTGTACCGGCCATATGTATACACTGTGACAACCAAGCTGCGCTAAGTAGAGCGCACAACTTTGTGTATAATGGAAAGTCACGACATATTCGTCGACGCCACAACACAGTTAGGCAGTTACTCTCAAATGGAACAATTTCCATAGACTATGTGAGAACAAATGATAACCTAGCGGATCCATTTACTAAAGGTTTATCAAGAGAGAAAATTGACTGCGCATCGAGGGGAATGGGTTTAAAAGCCTAAACCATAAAGAGTTATCTTATACGAAAACCTATCCTAGCGACTGGAGATCCCACGGACTAGGATCAATAGGCAAACCAGTTCTGAGTAACTCAAGACGTAATGCATTTGCGTGGACATAGTCCAACTCTATTCCTATGGTGCACAATATAAATGCATGCCTACAGAAGTATTTAAAGGTTAAAACTATGTTTTTTAATGATGACCATATCTTGGAAATAACAAGTGGGGTATATATAGGATACTCTTAATGGTTGCGATCACCTATGTTAGTGTGAGCTGGGTCGGCTTTATGAGAATATTAAAAGGTTTTTATTCTCAAAAATACCCGCAGAACCAAAAATTGTTCAGGACCAAAATGAACAAAACCAAAAGATTGGATGAGAAGGGAATCAATGCTTCGTAAAGCTTATTTTCTGGATATACAATAAAGGCCAACGGTTCAAGATGAAATAATTCACCGTTTAGCCAAGTAGATCCGATAAGTTTTAACTAGGGAAAGTTCAAAGTGAAATATCTACTTATCCACGATAAAGCATTATTCCGTATATACTCTGTGATATTTCGCTTTGTGTGGGGGATATGTATATTATCATCCGTGTGGTGGATTGTTGGAATTCCTTAACAAATAAAATGAATGAAATATACAAAGTCCCACATCGCCTAATATACTAAGAAAGCCAAGTATATTAATAGCTTTCTCAAGGGGAGGTTGGGGGCCTGAGGATCCCAAATGTATGCTTCGTTGTGAGGAGGGAGATCATGCATCTCCACCACACACGCGCGCGCGCTGCCGCCGTCCGTCCGACCGACCAAACCGGGCCGGGCTCGGGTACGGGTACGGGTCTAAAATGAATATTCTTTTTGCTAGGCCATTATTTAACGGTTTTGGGCTTCGGCTGAAACTGGGCTGGGCCTGGAATTTGAAGAGAAGCGGGCAGGTGAAGACGGACGCGACTGTTCATAAAGCGGACTGAAGAAGCGCGACCCGTTAGATGCGAACAGAAGCGGGTGCGGCCCGTTAGAGGCGAAAAGAAGCGGGTGTAACCCGTTAGAGGCGAACAGGTGCGGCCCGACTGAAGAGACGCGGGCGAACATAAGCAGACACACGAACAATAGCGATTAAAGGAAACGGGCGCGACCGTTTGGACAAACGGGTGCAGACGAGACCGTTCGAAGGGATACGAACAAAACTATAAATAAGGAGGAAAACTGATCACTTTCCTCACTGAATTTTCTTATCTCTTCTCTTCTAATAACTGTTGTTCTTATAATCAAAACCACAAAGTGATATACTCATTACAATCTCGAGCAGAATACGTCTGTTGTATCTTGGGAGAATTTTGAAATAAAATTCTTAAGGAAATCGTTACGACGAGCCTCAAACATAATCCGGTTAGAATTCTAGTCTGATTGTATATTTATATACATTTTCTATAATCTATCCGTTATTCTGGTTATACTATTTATTCAAAATAGTATAACGCTGTTGTTGTAATTTATTTACAACATTCATATTGTTACAATAATTACTACAGAATTCCAGTGTAGTGGAAATCTGAGTTATAAACTTGTGCGACGAGTTTATAATTGATTATTCTCTGTTTTGGTATACTAGACGTATAACATAAAATCCATTCCCCTATCCCCATCATCTTCTACTATTAATGTTTAACAAAATTGGTGTACGGAATATTAGAGGAGGCAATGATATAGCAATGCAACTTGAGATTAAAAATCTTATCACCAATCATTCTAGCTATGTTAGCGCTGCTTGAAAATAAATTCAACCCAAATACCATTCAACTTGCCACCTCTTTCATTAACCCTTCATGGAATCATCACCACAATCTTGATAAAGCTCCTATTGATAGAATTCTCTTGCTCTAGAACCCTTAAATTTTTTCTATCACTCCTATATATTCTTGTAGGTAGTCTTGTCACTACCATGTATAAGTCGTGGCAAAAAGTTAAATTCTCCAAACAAGCCTTAGGAAATGGAGTATAGAGACCTTTGGGAAGTGAAACAAGCTATCTAGTAACATTAAAAATCAGCTAGACCATGTGCAAACTAACTTATTTCAAAACCCTTCTTGTGTTTCCATATCTATGCAAGCTCAGGAGTTAATAGCTAGGTTAAAAGAAGCTCATTATGTTGAGCTATGACGTGTAAACAGAAGAGTAGAGATTCTTAGGATGTTCAAGGTGACAAAAATACCAAGTACTATCACAACTACCTAAAGTCAAAATCAAACAAGAATAGGATACATCAAATTCAAGAAAATGAAGGTATCATGCAAAGAGGACAAGAGGAAGTTAGCCAAGCTTTTGTGAAATATTTTTCCTCTATCTAAGCAGCTCTAATGATCAGAATGTTTCTAATAAACCCCTGGCCAACCTGACCTTACCAGCCTTCTCTTAAGATCAGACCACTTTATCGATGCAAGATATGACAGACAATGATATTAAATCATCCCTTTTCTTCATCCCCAAGGATAGCTAAGGGGTCTAGATGGATTTAATTCTAGTTTTTTTTCTAGTTTTTTCATAACTTGCTGGCCAATCATACGGTCTAATTTTCTCAAGCTAATACACCATTTATTTGGATGTGGGAGGAAACTTAAAGGTATTAACTCTACTTTAATTTATCTAGTTCCAAAAGTTCAATCCCCAAGTAATGTAAACTAATTCACACTAATTAGTTGCTATAATACTATTTATAAGTGTATCTCCATGGTATAACGACCAAAAATTCAGTCATTTGAAATTGAAATATTTAATTAAATTTAAATAATGGGAAGTTATTTTTATAAGGTAAATAACTTGAATTTCAAATATAATGATTTATTTGATAACTAAATTTTGGATTTAATAATTAAAATTATTTAAATAATTGAATCATGGGTTTTAAGTTAGATAAAAATGATTTCAAAACTTTTTTAGAATTCTATTTAAAAAGGATGAATATAATAAAACTTTTAAATTGGATTTAAAAGTGGTTTAACTGAGTTTGAAAATAACAGTTTTAATTAACGTATGAAAATAGCTTTCCAAGGCATTGTCTCGGATTTTGACGAAACCAGTTTCATTGGATCCGTAACAATGAATTAAAATACGCCATCAAATTTCATGTCAATCAGATGAATCGTTTAGTCATGCGAGATTGAAACGCGTAGAATTTAATATCGAAAATTTGATATAATAATTGGATTTAAAAAGCTCTTTTTTTCTGCATACGATCGAATTAAGACTCAAGACAAGTTTGATTGTGTTCGAAATAGGCATATAACATATGGAACGCCTAGCGGCACGTCTCATTTGGAGTTTGTGATTTTCGAATGTTTAATAGCTTAATAATTTAAAATTTGAATAATATATACATGTTATTTTATTAACCATGCTTCTCACCATACCTACCCATGCTCTCAGCCATAACACCACATGGAAGCCCATAACTTCCTCAATATAAATTTGCGTTCAAAGAACCAGAAGGAGGTTCGAAATTTTTTAATTTAAATCATGACCAAATCCAATGGTCCATGTTCATCGGCGCCACCAGAGACCTTTTTTGGTGAAGGTTCCAACTTGGAAATAGTAGAGTTCGATGAGGTGAGTGAGATCAATGGTTGGATTTGGCGATTTCGACCAGAGGTGGTCACAGTTTGGAGATGATCGGCGAATCTATTTTGGTTGATTCCGACGATTACGATCATTGATTAGTCATGGGACCTAAAGGAAACTTGTAGAAGACGTCAAGGGCGAGGCATTGGTGAAGTATGGTGAGCTACCATCGCAGGGGGGTAGCGCAGTTTCGAGTTGAACGACACATAGTTCATCGCTGAATTCTCAGCGTTGGTGGAGCTCCGGTGGTCCACATCGATGTCATTGTGGGCATGGTGGCGTGGGAGACTCACGGAGGTGTCAGGCGATGGTGCAGCGATGGTTTGGGTGAAGTTAAATTTGAAAATTTTGGACGGCTAATGGGTTCGCGAACGTGAACGATGATGGGAAGAAGGAGAAATGTAATTAGAGTTTAATTTGTAGTTATTCTGTTCATATTATTAATTTTTGAGAGAAATGTTTGATCCTCTAAAGTAGTGGAGAGCACACATTAGTTTGTTTATATATTAATTTAATTGTCCATAACTTATAAATTTGTAAAACTCCTTTATACGAGGTCGGATTCGAACGCCGTTTGTTGCGTTGCGCTTGTATGGATGTTAGTTTCGTGATGCAACTAGTTTGGAAGAATTTGAAGATAGTTGAAATTTGGGCTAAAATCGGACGTCATTCGATGTTCCAAATCGGAACTCCTCGGCAACAACAGAAAATTTCGACGAGTTAAACTCACATTTTTGGTTAATTAGTATGATATATAGTTGGTAAAAATTGTTGAATGATTATTTGGATGAGATACTATATTTATTAGTTGCTTTGGATATAATCCCGCCCTTGGGGCGGATGAGACCCTATTACGTTTCTGTGTAAGAGTGAATGAACATCTGTATACGAATCCCACCTCGAAGCAGGTGATTTATATTTTATCATTATACATCATTTGTGATGCAGGGAAAACAGGTCAAAGGGATCCAACAGGATTCCTCACAAATGTTGATTTATTTACATATAAGTGTGCTAATATATATAAGCTATGATGCAGGAGGATGGGTTGGAGGGATCCAACGGGATTCCTCACTATTGTTGAATTGGTTTCAATAATATTCTAGTTATATAAATTATTGGATAATAAACCTGATTGTTGGAAATATGGGTATGACATTATTATATATTACAAAATTGAAAACCCATATTGATAGAAACAAATATCGATATCGGTTAAGTATTGGGTGGCTATTGGCTTAAATTAGTATTTAAAATACTAAATTGCCTTTTGAGTTGGAATTGGTTTTTGAGACAGGAAACGATTTAAATCCCAAAATTAGGTTTCAAATATATTTTTGTTTTTAAAGATTATCTGTTTATATTAATATTATTATTTTAAAGAAATTGTTTTAAATTTATCTAATTATGTTAATAATATTTTAAAGTTTTTTAATTATATGAAAATTATTTTAAAGTTATTTAATTATATTAATATTACTTTAAAGTTATTAAATTATATTAATATTATATTAAAGTTATTTAGTTATAGTAGTATTATTTTAAAGTTATTTGTTTATAGTTAACATTCTTTTAAAGAATTAACAGAATGTTAATATTTTGAAAGGTAAATTATTTCAAGAATAATTATGGTTTGTGCTAAATAATAAGGACTTTTAATAAGGCTTTGAAAATAAATTATTATTATTATTTATAAAATGGCAAAGATTAATTATTATTTACTTAACAATTAATTATTAGTTTTTAAGATGTTTTAAAGTTAATAATTTTCATTTATTTATAATGTTTATTGTTAATAATTATTATTGTATAATACTGTTTTGTAGTAAAAGATTTTTAATTATTTATAAATGTTATGAGACCCATGAAAAGGGTTAAAAGACTTGGATTTTGTAAAGGAGTTTATAAAATTGTTTGAAGACTTAAGGGAAGGATATTTACAAGGTGAAAGAGTTTATAAATGGTTACATATTTACAAACGAATTTTAGAAACGAGTTTATAGATTTATAAAAGAAGTTTTATAAATGGTTTTACTGAGTTATAAAGGGTTTATGAATGGATTTTGAAATGTACAAAGAGTTTATAAGCGATTCAATTTTTATAAAGAGGTTATGATTTTTTAGAGATTTATAAAATGGTATATAAATGGTTTTGGAGAATTGTAAATAATTTATAAATGATTTGAGAATCAAGTAAAAAGAAAATCTTTCCCAATTTTTTAAATATACTTATATTATAGATATAAGTATATGACTACTGTTCTAAAATGCAAGGTGTGATGTATGTGAATATATGTATACAGTTGTGATGAGTATATGAATATTTTTCTAAGTATTGAAAATATAATGATTTGTGGATATACCTTTGTAAAAGAATTTGTATACAAGCGATTTACAAAGCGAGTTAAATAAATGAAAGCTTTATTAAAAGGAGGTTGGTGGTTGCTTATGTGCTTGAGCGATGGTGCTTTCACCTTTGGAATAAACCCTTGTTTGAATATGTGTTTGTTGATAGTTAAATAACCGATTATTAAATCTTGGCCTAAATATGTAATTCTTCTTAATTTTGGTGGTATGGAAATATTTCCTACTTGACACCGAAGGATCTTAACTCGGAAAATATCTAGGAGAAACATGAGAATTATATGGTATAGTTACTGTCGTTGGTGCTATAATGTACGTATAAACTCGTTTTGTTCTTTTAGGACAAATGACGAGGAGATCCGTCCACTTAAATGATTTGGGGGTGATCCTCGCTCTTGTATATTGTTTGATTATTTCCTAAAGAACCAACATTGAGCATTTCGAAAAATCGACGATCGGTTTTTGGAGCACCTGAAAAGCAGAAGAGTGTACTCGTAAGAGATGACTCAAAAACCATGACCACTCCGAAATCATATACAGTTCTATGGAGGAGTTTCATGACATATATTAAAATGTTGGAATCCACGTGTGGTTTCGAGACCCGTTAGGGTATGAGAATCCACGCAGGATTCTGTATTCTATTTGGTGGCGCTATGTAAGCTAGTGCACCGGACGTAGCCTCATCAACAGTAATGGCTAAAACCAGAGATACGAGGCATGACCAGTAGGGTTGGCAAAACCATAAGATACAGTCGGCTCTTCTTAGACATTACTTACAGTTTTTATGCATGCAATGGGCAATGAATACGGTCTTAGCGAGACAAGCTATGTTTTTCCTATGGTACATCACTATGGATGTATGCTTCTTCAGAAGGATATCTCTGATTCTTGTGTAGGAGGACCATTCTTGAAGTACCGAGGGCACCTCTATGGAATCCTACGCAATTAGCGAACGAGACGTATCAGTTTTTGATTATGTACCTAGTTTATTTTGATGTTCACTCACGAGCATATTCGCTACTTGATTATTATTATTTTCACCGTTAGATATTTTACAATATCAATGGATTTTCTACAGAAAATGTTTTGGTTGTGTAAGGTAAAAACATGTACGTATTTATGTACGGCGTGATCTTACTAGATACTTCTGATTTTCAAAGTTTTCTAGAACTTTAAAATCCAGTTGGGTGTGTTTTTCTCGCGTTGGTTTTCTAGACTGACTCGGATGTTATTTTATTATAATGCTTGGGTCGGACCGAGCATACTTACATATTAGTTTGGATGTTTTAGAGCTTCATGGGAAGAGCTGGAGGCCCAGAGATGTATTTACGTAGATGGTTATTTTTTCGCTGTATTCTTTGTTGTATTTATCGACAATTGTAAGGACAGGCTGTTGTAGCTGTCCAAGTTTAAATAAGTTAGTATACTCTAATTGATGTCTGTATACATTTATTATAGTTTGTTTTGTGTAAATATTTGATGTAAATTATAGATTATTCGTTCCGCTTTGAGATTCTGTGTTGTTTATTTTCCATCTTATCTTTTTTTTTTTCTCTTTCCCCTAACAATTGGGTTTTTCCGACATTTGAGTTCTCGACATGCGTTACTGTGGAAGTATTAGTGTCGATTTTCGAGGGTCGAAAACCATGGTCAGTACACGCGGTCCTTACTGCGAAGCTTAAGCTTGCTTTACCTGTGATCATTTCTATGAATCGAAGTGCTTTCTTGCCGAGTAAGAATATTATTGATAATATCCTACCACTCATGAATTACTTAAAGGGAATGATAGCAATTATCTAAGCCACAGTTGTTGTCTAAAAGAGTATCTAATGAAAGCTTATGACTCCAAAAAATGGAAAGCTATATTATATGCAATGGGTAAAACGTGATTCCTTGAGAAGTACATAAAATGGGTTGAAGCATGTATTTCCACCCTTTCTTACTCTGTGTAAGTCAACTCTCAAGCTTTTGGTTTTCTTTAAGGCAGGCAAGGGCTTCGAAAGGGTGACCCTCTCAGTTCTTATCTCTTCCTAATCATAATGGAGCTTCTTACAGCCATGTTATTTCAAAAAATTTCTAATAAGTGCATAGATCATCACCCCAAATGCAAGGAACCAGCTATTTCTAGCCTTTGCTACGTTGATGATCTGCTTATCTTCACCAATCTCAATGCACATTCCCTTGTTAATATTTCTGAAACCCAAATTCATTTAAACAAGCCTTTGGGCTGCAAATGAATTCTGCAAAATCCACTATTTAATTCTCTGGGATTCATGAGAATGAATTAGTTTCTATTGTTCCTCCTTTTGGAGTGTAGATTTAAGTTTCAGGCATGATGTACTTAGGAATTACCCTAACCACTTCTACGATAAGTAAACAACATTGTATGCAGTTATATGAAAAGATTACAAGCAAGTTGAGCATGTGGCACAATAAAATTCTTTCTACTATAGGCAGACTAAATATTATGAAATCCATTGCATTCTCTATGCAAGTCTACTACTCTGGGATTTCCATCCTTCCAAAAAAGCTTATCCAGATGATTGAGCAAGCTTGTAATCATTTCTTATGGTACGGCTCCCCCTTTTCCAGAAAGACCATCACCTCTCGCTTAACAAATTTCAACTCCCTCTAAAAAATGGTGGTTTAGGTCATGTCCTTGTGGGATAAAGCAAATAGCCCTACTCATCTCTCTAATATACTTGGCAAAAAAACTTCAATTTGGAAATCATAGTGTACAAAGCATTATATTGGTAGGAAAGATTTCTGGCAGCTGGATTTAAAGCCTAATGCAAGTTCGGTTTGAAAAGTTTATCTAAGCTGAAAGATGATATCAAGCAACATTTCCAGCTTACCATATCATTAGACTCTACAACTACCTTTTGGCTCTCTCCTTGGGTGGGAAGAGGGTTGGTTCTCAGGGATAAGGTAACCTTTTTGGAGCTTCTAAACTATGGAGTTCCCTTAAACGCTAAGGCTATTAGATTATATAGTCAAAAATAGGATTTTTGTTGCCGTATTGTGTTAGCTCTAGGGTCAAAGAGTTATGGCAACGGGTCTCTGCATCCAAATTCAAAATTCAAGAATATAAGGGTCTGGTTTGGAGAAGCAAACAAAAACAACATACCACCAAATATGTATGTAAGCTATTGTATGGCCCTCTGATTTATGACATATGCGTGTTTAGGACAGTTCAGGTGATCCTAGTCAAAATTTAAACATGCGGAGAGTGATCAATAATGCTATCCAAACTCATGATAAACTTTATCACTCTTGTTTGTTATCTTCCTCTTGTTGTCTTTTATGCAAGCAGTCTAAAGAGTCAAGCGAGCATTCGCCTTTTATGGAAAGAAGTTTTGCTGTTGAGTATGATCTGTATTAATGATAATCCCAGTTCTGATGATTGGTACCTCATTCTCCTTGCCACTAGATAGTGTAAGTATAGCACAAGGGAGCTGCTTTTATCCCTCGGAGTATGCAGATGGAAATATGTAGAGAATGAAATAAGAGATTGTTTAATAAGGTGGAGAAAAATGACAAGCTTATCATCTTTGGAATGTGTAAAAAAGCTAAGGAAAAGAATAGTGGCATGGGGCTCTAACCTGGTTATCACCTCTTATGATAGATCTTTATTTGATAAATGGTTTAACTATTCTTTTTAATGTTCTAGTTGTGTTATTGACCTTGTAGTTCCTTGTATTTCTTATTTTCTTGTAGCCTTTGTTTTTTAATAAGATGTAAGGAACCTTTTCAAAACCCTGCTTAACTTCCCAAAAAAATACAATAAACAAAAAAATTCTCTCAATACCAAAATGTTCACAATAATTAAATAATCCAAATTTTCTCGAATCCAAAATTTGAAAAAAGGAATTTACAAAAATACAATCATAAAAATCTTGCCTCGATCTTTGAATGGAACTAACCAATATAATTGTACTACAATTACATCTAGTGAGCTTCATCAAGCAAACTTAGCCGAAGTAAACACCATCGGCTAATTAGATCTAAAGCGATTTAATAGATTTTCCAAAAAGAGAAACAAATTACAACAAACGGTAATATCACAACTAGATGCAAATTTATGTTTGTAAGATAAACAATAAACAAATCCTAATCAATAGACCTGAAATGGCATGTGATCAAAATTACAAAAAACAATTTTGTAACGATCCAGAATTTTGGATATTTGAAATTGGAATATTTAATTGATTTTAGATGTTTAAAAGTTAATTTTTAACTTGAATTTCAAATATAACTATTTATTGGATAATTTAATTATTGAATTAAATAATTGGAGATTGGATAAAATATTAAATCTGGAGTTTTAAGCTTGATAAAAATAATTTAAAGGCTTATAAAATTTATATTAATAATAGTGAAGTTAATAAAAGTTTCAAAATTGAATTTAAAAGTGATTTGTTTACCTTTAAAAATATATCGTTTAAATTGACATTTAAAAATAGCCTACCGGGGCATGGTCTCGGAATTTAAAGAAACCAATTCCATTTTTGTAATAGTGTATTATTATCATATTTCAAATTTCATAGCATTTGGAGTTATAGTTTGGCCATACGGAATATAAACTCGCTGAAATTTATATCGAAAATTCAATATAATAATTGGATCCAAAAATCCGTCTTCTCTATATGATCGAATTAGAACGCGGAACCTTTTTCATTGCATTTAGAATAGGGGTATAACATTATAAATGCCTAGCGGCATGTCTGATAGGGTTCGTGATTTTTAGTTACGAAATCGAGACGATTTAAAATTTTAAATAATACATTTATAAAAATTGACTTGACAAATTTCTTTTACATCAGCTTTATTTCTTCTTTTCAAATCACTGTTCACCTATTCAAACACGCAAAACATATTCAACACACAATTTCTTCCTTTTAAAAACAACAACCGAGTATTCAACAACACGGTCAAGAGAAGTAAAATGGTGAATTCAAAAACCAATATTTCATGAAATTCAAAACGAAAAATAATAATAATATATAATCGATTTGCAATTCCTGTTATACACCGCCGCCTTTCGCTCAACTCCTTCAATTACAAACAGAAAACCCTCCACTGTCCAACCTCATCGTCGTCTAAGGAGCTTGTAGTGCCCACTAGATGTGTTGTCGCTTCGCCTGAAGAATCGTTGCTTTAGATTGGAAGCCACCACGGTCGAGATTTGAAATTCGACGATAACGTCGATTGGAAATTTTTGTACTGTGTGAAAGGCATGTTTTTATTGATGCGTGGCAGTCCTTGAATTCTAGAATGATGCTCATGCCACGTGAAGTGGTAGGCGAGGTAACCAAAAGTAAATAGGATTTTTCAGTGGTTTGATATGGTGGAGAGGTACAGACATGTTGTGTCTCTTAGTAGATATGCTCAAATTTGTTGCTTGGTGAGTCTATTGCAAGACTTGAGTTGTACATATTGCAAAAGGGACAGGGTTCACAAAATATTGGATGTTCGGTTTGGAGGATTTAAGTTTGTAGACATACTGATCAAAATATATAAAGCATGATGGTTGTAGAGCACTACTTGAAGGCCTTAGGTTATGCATCTGCTTCCGTAGCATCACTAAGTGCCTTTGGACGACCTTACTGCAACGAAAAATTTTGGGTACTAGGGCTTGATTTTCGACTGTTTAGTGGAGTAGTAGGAGAGGGAGGCAAAGGGCAATAAGGTGAGTTAATCTCGCTCAACTTTGGATTCGCCGCAATTAATTTTAAATAGTTAAAATTAATTATTGATTGAAAAAATTGATAAATTATTGTCAATTGGATGTGATATTATATATAGTAGTATATATATTGAAGTGATTGATATTCTCACATATATATAGCGGATGAGACCCTATGTGCTCCGCATAATAGCGGACGGCCCTTTATACCACGATATCCCCCTCGAAGTAGGATTGGTATTTTTATATTGTGTTAACATCTATGGATGCAAGGAAAGAGGTCGGAGGGATCCACCTGAATTCCTCAAAAATGTTGAAATTATTTTCATATTCAGTGATATGATATATTGAATAATCTGTGATAGATTATAGCATGATTTATATTCATTTGGTGCTATGGTATTACGGGTTTAGATTTTAGTATTTTTAAAATTCAATATAAATATGTATATTGAATTTAAAAAGAAATTAAAAGAGAATTTAAGGTAAAAATATTTATAGTGAAATTTGGATTTATTAAAGGAAATGAATTTGGTGAATAGCTGGAGTATAAAATTTGTACTTGATAATTTCGAAATATGGAAAAATAGATTTGGAATAATGTAAATAAAAGGATTTAAATCATAAAACTTAAGCGATATTTGTTTAAGTTGATATTAAAGTCGAGATTTAAAATAGTTTGGGAAAGATAAAAGGAAAATTTGAAAATAAAATATGAAAGTTGCGATACTAGATTTTAAATAAGATTTTTAAATGATGAAAAGAAAGTGGAATATAGTTGGATTATTTAAGAAATTGATTTGTGTGATGACCCGGAATTTTAAAGCAATATCAATTTAATAATCTGAAATAAAAATTAAATTGATTTGATAATCTTTGTAATGAGATTTGAATTAATTTAATAATTCAATAAAATAAATAGTTAATTGATAGATTTTATCTTTTTAAATCTAATAATTGTTTTATATTTATAATATAAATAGAATATTGTATATATTGTAAATAGATCTTGTTTTAAATTTAATTAATAAATAAATCTTGTTTCCTAAAAATATATATATTTAGTAAAATTGGAAATTATGATTTTATTTAAAAAGTTAAACTTTTTAAAAGATCATTTAATAAATAAATATGGTTTTAAATACATAAGATAAATGTTGAACTGATTTAAAATATGTTTAACTCAAGTTTGAATATAAACAATTAACAATAAGGTTTATTTTGATTTTCTTTTGAATATAATTGAATAAAATAAATAATTTATTAATAAGAGACAATTTCTTTTAATAAGTTATTTATAGTTATTAAATGTGGTTATTTTTAAATATAATTATACATTGTTTTAACAAATAAATTTTTAATAAAAATAAGTGTTTTTTAAAATTTAATTGCGTAATTATATTTGTAAATAAACTTGATTTCAAAATTTAATTTGAACTTGAATTCAAAGTTTTTAAATTCTAAAGTATAAATGTTTTTAATTTGTTTGATTTTGAAATATTTGTATAAACTTTATTTTATAAATTAAATTTGATTTATTCATTTTAAAATTTATATACATGTAAATAAATACATGATTAACTAATTCATTTAAAACATAAGTTTACATCCATCTTATAATAACATACTAAATAAAATACTAATTAACTTTTAATTAAATACAAATTACCTTTATAAAACAAGTGTAAACTTTTTAGAAACATAAATTAGCATGTGCTAGGAAATAAGACATTTTAAGTGACAAACGTTAACTTCTTTACAAGTGTCAAAATTTTAATTTAGCATTTTCTTTTGATTTTATTTTTAATGATTTCAGTTTTTATAAACAAATCCTCTTCCATCTTATTTCTTTTTAAAATCTAAAGCTAAGAAACAATGGAAAACCAAAATCTGAAACATATTCAAATCCACTTCTCAAACCAAAGGCATGCAAACCAATTATTTTCAAATCAAAACAAAACAACCTGCATATTTTTCATTTGCATTTCCTCCTTTCAAAATCTGGAAGCAAATTTATTTGAAGCCTGCATATTTTTCATCTGCATCATCTACTATCTGGAGTGTCTGCATGCAAGTGAGAATCAGGAGCAAATTCAAATCAGGATTTAAAGTTTCATATTTGAAGAAGCAATTCAGGAAGTGAAGTTTCCAGTTTTAAAAAAGCACAAGTCTTCTTCTTCAAATTCACTGTTCTGCCATCAAAATTAAGGTGAGTAACATCATAATTTAAGTAGTTTAAAATATAAGTATGTTGCATGTTTATCACTGATAACAAATATGTTTTATGGATGCATTTGTACGTATATTTTTGAATATTCATATGGATGTATAGTGTGCATTGAGATTGTGTGCTCTTCTTTATATTGTTTTCCAGGCTCAAGTTTTCAAATTTTTTTTTAACCACCTGATCTAGTTTTGTTAAGACTCGATTTACAAACCAAGGATGTTTGAATTAGTGTAGATTAAGTTTTAAAAACTTAATATTGTTAAAATAGAATCTGGTACTTCTGTAAAACCCAAAATATCAGAGAATGTTGATTAATACGAAAATTTCAAACTGTGAGATTTTTAGTTTCAATAAGATGAAATGAATACATGACCAAAACCATGATTTTTAACACATAAATCAAAATTTATAAACTAGAAACAAGGGTGCAGTTCACTGTTGAACAGAAAAGGGAAATTGTGTGATTCCTGATGATCTAACGATTTGGGGATATCGGGACTTTGCTTGTGGGTAGAATAGTAACCATTGAAGCTTGGAAAAATATTTGATGGTGATGAAAATCACCATGGAAGTAGTGATGTGGTTTTCTTGCCTGTAACCCTAGTTTAAGATAGGTAGATTTCTTTGGCCAGTTCTTCATGAAGAAGAGATCGAGTTGATTAAGTTTCTAGGGATGATAATAGGTTGATTGATGGACTCGTGGCCGGAGTCGCTGACATGCCGGTGGTCAGAAGGTGGAGGATGAGGGTATTACAGGTTTGGCGTAAAAACCTGTTCTTTGCGGTTTCAGGTTTGGAGGAGGCAACTCAAATTTCAAATTTGAGTTTTGGAAGGAGAATTTGAGGGTGGAGGTTGATGGTGGGGTTGGTTGTCGATGTCAGGAAGTCACCAGAGGTGGTGATGGTGGCTGGAGGCATGGTGCACGTGCACCGTGCAAAATTTTTGAGTTTTGATGTTTTCTGGGTACTGCAGTGATTTGAACTCGAGTAACACTCGAGTGTTTGATATGGTTTACTCGAAGGATTTGGCTAGATGACTCGAAGCAGTTATAAGGTTGGCTCGGGTAATTTGAATATTACAGTTTTTTTTGAAAATCTGTCTGTAGGCTTTGAATTTAAATCAAAGTTTAAAAGAAATTTTAAGTTGTTATGATAAGATTTAAACAAAGTTTAAATCTGCAGTATGAATTATGGTTACAAAGAGTTTGAAATCTTAATATTTTTCAAATTTGAAAGTGGTTTCAGTAAAAAAAATATATGAAACCTGACAGTTTTCTTTCTGAAAATTTAATTCATTTTGAAAATCT
This sequence comes from Allium cepa, assembly GCA_030765085.1. NCBI lineage: Eukaryota > Viridiplantae > Streptophyta > Magnoliopsida > Asparagales > Amaryllidaceae > Allium > Allium cepa. The sequence goes on from CM060931.1 coordinate 57,694,298, forward strand.
GGAACTAATTTAAGAACAGCAGTTTGAATTCAAATTTAAGTTCAGGTTTTCTTAAGATCCTTTAAATTTTCAAGTTTTAAAAAAATGAATTTGTATTTTAAATAAAGAGTTTTAAAATCAAGGTTTAATTCAAAAAGTTTAATTCAAGTTTTAATTCAAATGATTTAAATAAGGAATGGTTCAAATGTATTGAATTTAAATCTCGATATTTGAATAAGTTTAAAATTTGAATGTTTTCAAACAAGTTAAATATTAAATTGTTTGCTAGAGGTAAATTTGTTCCAAAACAAATATTTGAACTTGATTCTTTATAAAAGATTTTTAAATGAAGGTTAAATGATTTGTTCACTTTGAATTTGCAATTCAAATGGTAAAGTACTTTAAATTTAATTTTAAATGAAATTAAGCAAATTAGATAAAGACTTATCTTATTTAAGTTTGAAATTAAAAAGTAATAAATGTTATTTACATTTAATTTAAAAGGATTTTAAATGGAATCTAAATTTGGTTTATACTTAAATAAATATCATTTTGAATTTTAGATTCAAAATGAAATTTGAATTTAAATTTAAAAAAATGAAATGTTCTAAGTACACTTTAATATTAATAAAATTGTTAATAAGGAATAGATTATTTTAGAAATTATTAAGATATTAAAATAATTAAATAAATAGGATAATTAGGCAGTGACTTATTTATTTAATTTATAATTAATAATTTGGATTAATTTAATTAGATATTAATAAAGAAGTAATTAAAGAAAAGTAATTAAAGAATTAATAATAGTTAATGATGGTCATTAACTAAGGTTTATTTAGTAATTAATTAATATGATTAATTTTTAATAATTAATTAGATTGATTAATTAATGATAATAAATTGATAAATTTATTTAAGTTTAATAAGACATTAATTATTAATGTAATTAATGGGGTTTATTGAGATTGGTTTAAATTAATTAAGTTTAATTTATTTAAAACATTGGATTTGATAGTAATTACTTGATGTAATTAATGAAAGATAATCACTGGATGTAATTAGTGGATGATGTTGGTATTGTGAAAATAATTTGGATTAAATTATTTTGTATAATTAATCAAGAGATTAATTCAGAAATTAATTAAGGAATAATTAATTTGATGAAGTGATTAAGGGCAGTTAATTAATCAAAGGTGATTAATAATTATGGTTTAAGTGAGATTAATTACTGAAAGTAATTAATTTAATTGAGCAATTTATTAAATATAATTAAGAATCATTAATTAATATAATTAATGATGTAATTAAGATTGATTAATATTAATTAGTCAATAATAAGTAATTAAGGGTAATTAATTAATTGTAGTTAATTAAGGTTAAATGTAATTAATTATAGTTAATTAATTAATGAAGTAATTAAAGGTTAATTATGGTATTAGGAGTAGAGTAATTAATCTTGTGAAATTAATTAAAGTATAATTAATCAGGGGTGATTAATTAAGATGATAAATTAGAGGTTAGTTGATTAATTAATTTGTAATTAATTAATGATGATGCAAGCAAAATTTATATTGTGTAAATAATTAATTTAATTCATTTTAAATTAATTAAAGATGATGTAATTAATTTAATTCAATTGTAGATAGTATGATTTTAGATCATTGCTTATGAATGGTTGTTATTGGTTGCTTTGAATGGTTTTGAATCTCAGCTATGAGATTAATAATGTTGAGTGATTGGACGCATTAGTTGCATTGTGACGATGATATGGATTATCTTTTGATAATGATAAATGTGGATTATCTGTGGTTATGATAATGATAATTATCTGTTGTGAATCTGTGAATTATCTATCTATGTGTATATAGATAATGTAATTGAATTGTTTTAAACTCTTAAACAACTTGAACCTAAAAGACACGCATTGGATTTCGATGAGACCGGGATCGGGTTTCCTTATTTGGACATCCGAAAACCACATCGATCCAAATTAACGATAGGTCGTGAATCTTATGTGAAGAGTGAAGACTCGAGGTGTAACGACTATTAGTCAGTATAGCTCTAGGGGTGATTCCGTGATGAGTTTGACGGAAATAGCACTTATAGGCTCGAGATGGAGATTCAGAGTGCAAGCGTTATCGTCGTTAACTCTGAGGGTGATTCCAAAACGAGTGTAACGAGATAATGCCTTCGGTTTCGTTTGAACCCGGAACGAACTTGTATGGATTGAATGCTTTCAGAACATCGTCAGGTGGACGATGAGCATTCTAAGATAACGTGTCCTATAAAGGTAATCGTAGCCTCAAGCCTCATCAACCGGGAATGGCTAAACAGGGGAGGTGTAGCAAGGCTTCGTGGGTAGCCCCCACTTGAGAGAAAGATTTTCCCCTTCCTAGAAGTCCCTTTTTATTCGGCTGTGTGGGCAGTTGGAATTGCCCACCAACTGCGGGGTTGTTTTGTTCGGAACTGTTCAGTAAGGAATGGGTCCGGCCTTGTGTTGCAGGGGAGCGGGCGTACTCCTCGGTATGTTGATCTAGGTCACGTACTGTGACGGGCGGTACCCCAGTAGCCCAGCCATTGTATGGAATCCAAAATCCAATAAGTGCCAACGGTTTTGATTGTATTACCCACTTTTGTGGCTAGTAGCTGGAATTTAATAGATGTAACAATTTCGGCTATTTCATATTTACTTGAAAACCCTAGACCTATTATAATATCATTGGATTTCCTATCAAATGTTTTGGTTAGCGTAAGATAAAAACTTTTCCATGTTTGTGTGGGAAGTCTTACGTGATACATTTCTTTTCAAAAGGTTTTTAAAGTTAAGCAACCTTAACCTATTACTCACACCAGACCCATGTCTGACCCGGAGTTTATTTTTGTTTTCATAAACTCTTGGGTACTCAAATTTTTACGAGTAGCCAAGGGATTCAGGTCAGCTTTGACGAACATTGGAGGAGCAATGGAGCAGGAGGCTTCTGCGTTAGATATATAGTATTCCGCTGTGTGTTCTGTGAAGCTCTTTGAGTTGTATTATGATGTAAATACTAGACAGATGTTTATAACTGTCTAGTATGTGTTGTATTATCTGTGTACTCTGATAGTGGTGGTAAACTATGTAATATTCTATGTTATTAATCTAATTTATTCGTTCCGCTGTTTAGATTTTGATGTGTTGTTTCTTCTTTCTTCTCTTCTTTCTCTTTTCTATCCCTTTCTTTCTTATTAGCGATGCGACTTTCTGGTGTTTTGGAAGTCGGGTCGTTACAGTGGTATCAGAGCATTAGGTTGAGTGAATACCTAGGCTCTGGAGTGGTGTCTATCTTGAGAGAGCGTATTTGTAATTTTAAATATTTATATATATTTATCTATTTCTACCTATCTGTTGGGTTACCTGTTCGGGTTTTTCCAAAATAGATTATAAAGGTAGATAGAGTAGTGGTGTGTGTAACACGATTACTACCATTGGTTGGAGTTTGTATGTTGAGGTTGGAAGTGTATTTGTCGAGACTGCAGACCTAATACCGTCTCGAGTAAGCTTTGTTGTAAATGTTTCATTGATTTGTGAAGGAAACCTATTAAGGTTCGGAGACATCTTTGAAGTGCAGAGTTTGGTTAGTTGAGTTTGGATCTGTCATTTGGGCAGAAGCAAGTGATGGTATTTTGATACCTCAGAAAGTTGTAACTGCATGATGACATGCAGCGACTATGGATTGTTTCCGAAGATGTTTTCTTTGGAACAAGGTTAAGTAGGTATGTCTTCTTCGATGTTGTAGCTGGATTCAGCAGGATGTTGTGGTTAGCTTTGAAGTTCGAGTTTCTTGAAGATTTTTGGATCAGGAAGTTTGGAATTGGTGTCAGCAGTGCAGCTCGGAGTGTTCTGTAAGCTGACAGCGAGGTCTTAGCTGAGTAGTTTCTCTGAAGATGGAGTTCAGAAGCTGCAGAGTGAATCCGTTTCTTCAATGGATTGACTAGACCAGTGTAAGCTGTTCTATTTGGTAAAGAGAGAATAGTTTTCTTTGGAAATTTATGTGGGTTGATCGCAAAAGTGACTTGCGATTGTTTGAGTGTTCTTTTGGATTGTTAGAAATTTTTCTGGATGTCTTCTGGGAAGACAGAGATTTGTTCGCATCTGTAGATTTAGTTTTCTTATCAACTAGAATTCCAGGAGTGGAACTGGTGGTTCTGTTTAGTGGGAGAATGATTCTTAGAGATGAAGTTTGATGAAGTAACTCAGTGTTTGGAGGAATTTCTGAGTTTTCTTTTATGGATCTGTTGAACCATATTTTAGGGAAGTGATGTTCAGTTTGTGCTCGTGTTTTCATCAGCATTTTCTTGTCTACTTTGGATCAGAGTTGTGCAGCGGAAGCAGTTTGGAAGTGTTTCTGATTTGCCTTTTCCAGATTAGGAGAAGTTTGTAGTCTTCTGCTGTTTATGGAGTAGAATTGTGTTTTGTTTCGGATTGATCTTGAGGAGATCATTGTGTTGGGTTGTTTTTAGTTTTGATTGTTTCTAGAGGAATCAGCAAGGGTTAAGCTGATCAGTTTGGATGTTGGCAGCCAGAATTTGTCCGAAGACTTTTATGGATAAGGGATGGAGGAATTTGGAATTCGAAATTGGAGACTTCGTTATTGTTGGAGTTTTCTCTGATTAAGGAGCTATAAGTTTTGGTAAGACTGGAGAAGCTAGCTCCGAGATGTTTCAGATCTCATATGTGTTTTGGTTGGATCACTGTTTGGTTTTCAGAATTGAATTGTCAGTTTGGATAACTGGGACACGATGAGTTTCACATATCTCTGAGGGAGTACGTGTATGGTCTATCTCTGGTTTTAGAACCAGCTATTCTAGAGGGTTTGGTTGTTGAGTCAGACTCGTCTGTAGTCAGATATGTTGTCTAGTTTTGTAGATCTAGATAAATAGGAGCTCTATAACTTAATAGTATTTATTTTTTGGAATCTATAGAGCGAGTATCTCGATATTTTTACCGGGGAAACTCGTGAAAGTTTTATCCAGAATTTTTCTGGATAATTAGATTTGTTTGATTGGTTGAATTGATTGCTATGGTTGTTAGCATATCATTGGTATATGCTTGTGTTTTAAAATTTAATCCTTTAAATAGATTATTAAATTACCTTTGTTTTAAATTTCGGGGACGAATTCTTTTAAAGGGGGAGGAATGTGATGACCCGGAATTTTAAAGCGATATCAATTTAATAATCTGAAATAAAAATTAAATTGATTTGACAATCTTTGTAATGAGATTTGAATTAATTTAATAATTCAATAAAATAAATAGCTAATTGATAGATTTTATCTTTTTAAATCTAATAATTGTTTTATATTTATAATGTAAATAGAATATTGTATATATTGTAAATAGATCTTGTTTTAAATTTAATTAATAAATAAATCTTGTTTCCTAAATATATATATTTATATATATATATTTAGTAAAATTGGAAATTATGATTTTATTTAAAAAGTTAAAAAATTTAAAAGATCAGTTAATAAATAAATATGGTTTTAAACACATAAGATAAATGTTGAACTGATTTAAAATATGTTTAACTCAAGTTTGAATTTAAATAAATAACAATAAGGTTTATTTTGATTTTCTTTTGAATATAATTGAATAAAATAAATAATTTATTAATAAGAGACAATTTCTTTTAATAAGTTATTTATAGTTATTAAATGTGGTTATTTTTAAATATAATTATACATTGTTTTAACAAAAAAAATTTCAATAAAAATAACTGTTTTTCAAAATTTAATTGTGTAATTATATTTGTAAATAAACTTGATTTCAAAATTTAATTTGAACTTGAATTCAAAGTTTTTAAATTCTAAAGTATAAATGTTTTTAATTTGTTTGATTTTGAAATATTTGTATAAACTTTATTTTATAAATTAAATTTGATTTATTCATTTTAAAATTTATATACATGTAAATAAATACATGATTAACTAATTCATTTAAAACATAAGTTTACATTCATCTTATAATAACATACTAAATAAAATACTAATTAACTTTTAATTAAATACAAATTACCTTTATAAAACAAGTGTAAATTTTTTAGAAACATAAATTAACATGTGTTAGGAAATAAGACATTTTAAGTGACAAACGTTAACTTCTTTACAAGTGTCAAAATTTTAATTTAGCATTTTCTTTTGATTTTGTTTTTAATGATTTCAGTTTTTATAAACAAATCCTCTTCCATCTTATTTCTTTTTAAAATCTAAAGCTAAGAGACAATGGAAAACCAAAATCTGAAACATATTCAAATCTACTTCTCAAACCAAAGGCATGCAAACCAATTATTTTCAAATCAAAACAAAACAGCCTGCATATTTTTCATTTGCATTTCCTCCTTTCAAAATCTGGAAGCAAATTTATTTGAAGCCTGCATATTTTTCATATGCATCATCTTCTATCTGGAGTGTCTGCATGCAAGTGAGAATCAGGAGCAAATTCAAATCAGGATTTAAAGTTTCATATTTGAAGAAGCAATTCAGGATTTAAGAAGTGAAGTTTCCAGTTTTAAAAAGCACAAGTCTTCTTTTTCAAATTCACTGTTCTGCCATCAAAATTAAGGTGAGTAACATCATAATTTAAGTAGTTTAAAATATAAGTATGCTGCATGTTTATCACTGATAACAAATATGTTTTATGGATGCATTTATAAGTATATTTTTGAATATTCATATGGATGTATAGTGTGCATCGAGATTGTGTGCTCTGTCTTTATATTGTTTTCCAGGCTCAAGTTTTCAATTTTTTTTTAACCACCTGATCTTGTTTTGTTAAGACTCGATTTACAAACCAAGGATGTTTGAATTAGTGTAGATTAAGTTTTAAAAACTTAATATTGTTAAAATAGAATCTGGTACTTCTGTAAAACCCACAATATCAGAGAATGTTGATTAATATGAAAATTTCAAACTGTGAGATTTTTCATTTCAATAATATGAAATGAATACATGACTAAAACCATGATTTTTAACACCTAAATCAAAATTTATAAACTAGAAATAAGGGTGCAGTTCACTGTTGAACAGAAAAGGGAAATAGTGTGATTTCTGATGATCTAACGATTTAGGGATATCGGGACTTTGCTTGTGGGTAGAATAGTAACCATTGAAGCTTGGAAAAATATGTGATGGTGATGAAAATCACCATGGAAGCAGTGATGTGGTTTTCTTGCCTGTAACCCTAGTTTAAGATAGGTAGGTTGCTTTGGCCAGTTCTTCATGAAGAAGTGATCGAGTTGATTAAGTTTCTGGGGAATGATAATAGGTTGATGGATGGACTCATGGCCGGAGTCGCTGACATGCCGGTGGTCAGAAGGTGGAGGATGAGGGGATTACAGGTTTGGGGTAAAAACCTGTTCTTTGCAGTTTCAGGTTTGGAGGAGGCAAATCAAATTTCAAATTCAAGTTTTGGAAGGAGAATTTGAGGGTGGAGGTTGATAGTGGGGTTGGTTGTCGATGTCAGGAAGTCACCAGAGGTGGTGATGGTGGCTGGAGGCACGGTGCACGTGCACCGTGCAAAATTTTTGAGTTTTGATGTTTTTTGGGTACTGCAGTGATTTAAACTCGAGTAACACTCAAGTGTTTGATATGGTTTACTCGAAGGATTTGGCTAGATGACTCGAAGCAGTTATAAGGTTGGCTCGGGTAATTTGAATATTACAGTTTTTTTTGAAAAACTTTCTGTAGGATTTGAATTTAAATCAAAGTTTAAAAGAAATTTTAAGTTGTTATGATAAGATTTAAACAAAGTTTAAATCTACAGTATGAATTATGGTTACAAAGAGTTTGAAATCTTATAAGTTTTCAAATTTGAAATTGGTTTCAGTAAAAAAAAAATGAAACTTGATAGTTTTCTTTCTGAAAATTTAATTCATTTTGAAAATCAGAAACTAATTTAAGAACAGCAGTTTGAATTCAAATTTAAGTTCAGGTTTTCTTAAGATCCTTTAAATCTTCAAGTTTTAAAAAAAATGAATTTGTATTTTAAATAAAGAGTTTTAAAATCAAGGTTTAATTCAAAAAGTTTAATTCAAGTTTTAATTCAAATGATTTAAATAAGTAATGGTTCAAATGTATTGAATTTAAATCTGGATATTTGAATAAGTTTAAAATTTGAATGTTTTCAAACAAGTTAAATATTAAATTGTTTGCTAGAGGTAAATTTGTTCCAAAACAAATATTTGAACTTGATTCTTTATAAAAGATTTTTAAATGGAGGTTAAATGATTTGTTCACTTTGAATATGCAATTCAAATGGTAAAGTACTTTAAATTTAATTTTAAATGAAATTAAGCAAATTAGATAAAGACTTATCTTATTTAAGTTTTAAATTAGAAAGTAATAAATGTTATTTTCATTTAATTTAAAGGATTTTAAATGGAATCTAAATTTGGTTTATACTTAAATAAATATCATTTTGAATTTTAGATTCAAAATGAAATTTGAATTTGAATTTTAAAAAAATAAAATGTTCTAAGTACACTTTAATATTAATAAAATTATTAATAAGGAATATATTATTTTAGAAATTATTAAGATATTAAAATAATTAAATAAATAGGATAATTAGGGAGTGACTTATTTATTTAATTTATAATTTGGATTAATTTAATTAGAGATTAATTAAGAAGTAATTAAAGAAAAGTAATTTAAGAATTAATAATAGTTAATGATGGTCATTAACTAAGGTTTATTTAGTAATTAATTAATATGATTAATTTTTAGTAATTAATTAGATTGGTTAATTAATGATAATAAATTGAGAAATTTATTTAAGTTTAATAAGACATTAATTATTTAATGTAATTAATGGGTTTTATTGAGATTGGTTTAAATTAATTAAGTTTAATTTATTTAAAACATTAGATTTGATAGTAATTACTTGATGTAATTAATGAAGTAAAATTACTCGGTGAAGTAATTAAAGATAATTACTGGATGTAATTAGTGGATGATGTTGGTATTGTGAAAATAATTTGGATTAAATTATTTTGTATAATTAATAAAGAGATTAATTAAAAAATTAATTAAGGAATGATTAATTTAATGAAGTGATTAAGGGCAGTTAATTAATCAAAGGTGATTAATAATTATGGTTTAAGTGAGATTAATTACTGAAAGTAATTAATTAATCGAGGTGTAAGGACTATTAGCCAGTATAACTCTAGGGGTGATTCCGTGATGAGTTTGATGGAAATAGCACTTATAGGCTTGAGATGGAGATTCAGAGTGCAAGGGTTATCGTCGTTAACTCTGAGGGTGATTCCAAAACGAGTGTAACGAGATAATGCCTTCGGTTTCGTTCGAACCCGGAATGAACTTGTATGGATTGAATGCTTTCAGAACATCGTCAGGTGGACGATGAGCATTCTAAGATAATGTGTCCTATAAAGGTAATCGTAGCCTCAAGCCTCATCAACCGGGAATGGATAAAACAG